>JAOPSE010000034.1:6312593-6951612 GCA_029449295.1 Zea luxurians
GGGTCTACTAACAAATCATCTTGTGAAGAGTTTAGTAGGATAATGATACAGAAATTCGAGATGTCTATGACGAGGGAGTTGAAGTACTTCCTTGGATTCCAAATCAAGCAACTCCAAGAAGGCACCTTCATCATCCAAACTAAGTACATTCAAGATATTCTTAAGAAGTTTTGGAATGAAGAATGCCAAACCCATCAAGACACCCATGGGAACAAATGGACATCTCGACCTCGACACGGGAGGTAAATCCATAGATCAAAAGGTATACCGGTCGATGATAGGATCTTTACTCTATTTATGTGCTTCACGATCAAACATTATGCTTTCAGTATGCATGTGTGCAAGGTTTCAGGCAAATCCTAAGGAAGTTCACCTTAGAGATGTGAAAACAATCATGAGATATTTAGTTTACACTCCTAAGTTTGGGCTTTGGTACCCCAAGGGATCTACCTTTGATTTAATTGGGTATTCCGATGTCGATTATGTTGGATGTAAAATTGATAGGAAGATCCCTGGTGTCTTGGGCTTCAAAGAAACAAAACTCAGTAGCTCTTTCCACAGCCGAAGCCAAGTATATTGCTGCAGGCCATTGTTGCGCACAATTACTCTAGATGAGGCAAACCCTTAGGGACTATGACTATAAATTGAGCAAAGTCCCTCTCCTATGTGATAATGAGACTGCAATCCACATGGCGGATAATCCGGTTGAACACAGCCGCACTAAGCACATAGACATCCGATATCACTTTCTAAGGGATCACCAACAAAAGGGGATATCGAAATTGCTTATGTTAATACCCACAACCAATTAGCTAATATCTTTACCAAGCCACTAGATGAAAAGACATTTAGCAAACTTAGGAATGAGCAAAATATACTTGATTCTCGGAACTATGATTGAAACATTGCACACATAGTTAATTCATTGAAGCGTCCCAATCCTTTGGGACTCAAATGTTGTGGGGGACAGATATCCCCCAGGTCCACTAGAAGGCAAGAAGGCCTCGCGAAGGGCCCCAGGCCCATTATTTCGCAAGGGCATCCCTTCGTGGGCCAGGGGAAGAACTTTCGACAGATTGGATCAACACGAGATCAGATCAACTCGAGCCCAAACGGCCCAACAGATTTGAGTGACATCCACAGCAGTAGCCCGACTTTCCCGCGCGGCGTCCTCAATCGTCGGAACTAAATGGCGATGAGTCGGCAGAATTATAGGAAGATAGGCTCAGTCGGTTCACTATTACTTAGGCTCACGTTGTTATCATATCCGCATGTATTGCCCCACGGTCGAGTATATACGGCCTAGGGAGGACCCCATCAAAATAATCTTCATCTCATCGACCATCCACCTAATTCTCTAGCATCCCTCGTGCTGGAGAATTCCTCTGTAACCCACCCCATAAAAGATCCACACCAGGACGTAGGGTGTTACGCATCTCAAAGTGGCCCGAACCTGTGCAAAATCGTCTACTGTCTCTCGTGCATCTAGCACGAACCATTGAGCTATAGTCGGTAACACCGTCCTACTCCAAAAGCACCTCGAGGGGCAACCCCGGGTGCGCGGTCAGACCCAAAACACTAACAGCTGGCGCGCCAGGTAGGGAGTGTGTCACTGATCCAAGCTAGCTCAATGGCCATCACTTTCCAGCACAAGATTATCCTCTGCCCTGGATCCGTGTTCTGCTTCGAAACCATTTTGTCCGTGACAGACGAAGAAGTAACTCTACATCGCATCACGGATCCACCGGAGAGAAAGCCTTCCTCAACAATCTCCAGGAAAGTCGGAGCAAAGCAGGAAAAAGCGCAACCTCCAGCGCTCTGAGTGAAGACTACCTCCTGCAAGCCGGGAACAGAGGATCCGTCTACCCGGAGAACTCCGTTGTCCACCTCTTCTACAGAAAAATGGACATGGATCACAAGGAAAAAGGAAGCAAATGAGGTAAAGTCTCGTCAAGCTGCTCTTCTGGTATCTCCGCCCTCAAAGGAGAACAGGAAGAAGCTTGTCACTACGAGGGTTCCATTCTACCCCGACGTCCTCTTTATCGGGGGAAGAGCGAAATCAACCCCCATCTCCGACGATGAACCAACCGCACCGGGAGAAGAACCTCTTCAACGGGAATCTCGCCGACGAAGGAACCGACGCCGAAATATTCGGCGACATCACGAAGTCGGAGAGCGGGACCCGGCGCAGCCTGTATCATGAGATGAGATATCGGAGATGGGAGAAACCCAGAAGAACGGGTCTTCAGGGAAAGAAGGAATTCCCGATGACGCGATCATCGGCAAGCTCAAGAGCAGGCCGAACAGGAGGTGAGACAATGCCGAGAGAACCCTCTTCTCGGATGAAACTTGAACCCCGACTTCGCCCGAGCCATGAACACACTGAGCGAGGTTGGTGGAGTGTTGGCTCGGATAGCCGATGGCCTCCCCCGGACTCCAGACGCCGAGGGCTATCGACGGCTGCTCACTCGGGCAGCTAATCATCTTCTACCTCTCGCTCGTCCATCGAGCGACCTACGACACGCCATCAATAGTCGGCGGGACGCACGGAGCTCCATCAACGCTTCGCGCGAACGACGACATGAGAACGAGATTCGGCGCCGAGAAGAGTATGACCGGGATCACGGTGTCCCTGCGCGAAGTCAGGCCACCAGAGTTGAGTTGGCAACGGCTTCAACTGGCGGCACGACCCGGAGACGGTCGAGTGACCACGTCAATGACTCCCCTCCCCAGGACCGACATCAACATCGTCGATAGGAGGACACATGCAAATTATCGGAGCTCACTCCATGTCTCAGGGTCATTCAATGGCCCCCTAACTTCAAAGTCTCCAACGTCGACAAGTACGAGCCTAAGCAGGACCCGGGAGGTTGGTTGGCTGCATACACCACTACTGCCCAAGCCGCTGGGGCAACTGAAGATGTGATGACCGTGTACTTGCCCATCGTCCTCGGGCAGGATGCGCTGCAATGGCTACGACACCTACCCCGACACTGCATCAACGACTGGAGCGACTTTAGTCGGCGTTTCATCACCAACTTCCAATCTCTCTCCGACAAACCAGCACAGCCATGGGACCTCAAATCCATCAAGCGCTGAGGGGATGAGACTCTCCGGTCGTACCTCAAAAGATTCCAGACCATGAGAAATCGAATCCCCAAGGTTGCAGAAGCAACGGTAATCGAAGACTTCTACCGGGGATCTAATGACTCGGCCTTCGTCCGAGCCATACTGCAAAAGGCACTGACTACCTCCGAGCAGCTATTCCGAGAAGCGGACCTCTACATCACCACCAACGAACGAGCTTAGGACCTCATCGGAGGAGCGAAGCCTGCACCGATGGCACCACGGCGCGACATGAACCAACAACCCAACAAGCGTTGGGAGAAGAGGCCTCGTGAAGAAGTTCACGCCGCCGGACCACCCGCCTCTCGCGCCCGAGGAGCACCTCGGGGAGGCGAACGTACATTGGACGACATCCTCGACACCCAGTGCCCGTACCACAAGGACATGCGCCACACCCTCCGGAACTGCAGGGACTTTAAGCACTCCATTGGGAACGGCCGACCCTTCCAACCTCTACCACCTCCCCCACCTCGAGGAGGACCCGGAGAACCTCGACTGCCTCAACAACCGGAAGGGGGAGGAGGCAGAGCATTCCCGCGCATCAACAGAGAAGTCAACGTCATCTTCGGTGGACATGGGTTGCAAGAAAGCAAGAGGCAACAGAAGCTCAACGACCGCCAGATACTGGTGGCGGCCATAGGTCCTCCCGCCCCGTATCGATGGTCTGAACACCCGATCACCTTCACTCGGACGGATCAGTGGCTCAACTTCGATCACCCGGGCAAATACCCGCTCCTTGTCGATCTGGTGATCCGAGAGAGCAGGGTAAAGAAGGTGTTAGTGGACGGGGGAAGCAGCATCAATGTTACCTTCCCCCGGACGCTTCAAGGCTTGGGGGTCGCACTCAAAGAACTCCACGAGTCAGACACTCCTTTTTTCGGCATCGTGCCGACTGAAGGAGAATATCCACTCGGACACATCTACATGCCGGTCACCTTCGGAACTCCGGAAAACTACAGAACCAAGTTCCTGAGGTTCAAGGTGGCAAGCTTCGACTGCGGATACAACGCCATCATCGGCAGGCCTGGACTAGCGAAGTTCATGGCCATTTCGCATTATACGTACATGATATTGAAGATGCCTGGACCACAAGGAATCATCACGGTGTGTGCTGACTTCTAAGGCGCCGCAGAGTGCTTCCGAGTGGCCATTCAGGCGGTTCTCACCACCAAACTATCAACGACTTCTTATGCATAGGTGAACTCAAAGCCTGAGGAGGACCTCACAGTACCTAAAAATGAAGCTCAAGCCGTGACCTCTATGCGGCCGACTGAGGAAACCAAGAGAATCAACCTCGGGTTCGCTGATGAACGCAAGACTGCCATCATCAGCTCCAGCCTGGATGACAAATAGGAAAGCGCGCTCGTCCAGTTCCTGCAAGATAACCGAGATGTATTCACATGGCAACCTGTGGATATGCCGGGAGTCCTGAGAGAGCTGGTCGAGCACAAACTGAAGGTCTATCCCCATGCAAGGCCGATCCGACAAAAGTTACATCGTTTCACGCCCGATAAGAGAGAATCCATCCGCGCTGAGCTAGCTCGTCTAGTCGCAGCAGGATTCATTAGAGAAGTACTGCATCCTGAGTGGTTAGCAAATCCTGTTCTTGTACTCAAAAAGAATAAAGTGGATTGGCGCATGTGCGTCGACTATATAGATCTCAACAAGCACTGTCCGAAGGATCCCTTCGGACTTCCAAGAATAGACCAGGTGGTAGACTCGATCGTCGGGTGTTCTATGTTGTCCTTCTTGGATTGCTACTCCGGGTATCACCAGATCATCCTGGAAAAAGAAGACGAGGAAAAACTGCATTCATCACCCCGTTTGGAGCTTTCTGCTATACCTCCATGTCGTTTGGCCTCAAAAACGCTGGAGCGACTTACCAAAGAGCCATTCAGACATGCTTAGCCGATCACTAGGGCAAGCGTGTAGAAGCTTATGTGGATGACGTGGTGATCAAGACAGAAAACTCAAAAAACTTCATTGGAGATTTGCAGTTGGTCTTCAATAGCCTGCGGCGATATCGGTGGAAGCTTAATCTAGAAAAATGTGTCTTTGGAGTACCAGCAGGAAAATTGCTCGGATTCATTGTCAGCCACCGAGGAATTGAAGCTAACCCAGAAAAGATCGAGGCTATCATGAGGATGGAAGCACCGCGGTCACAGAAGAAAGTGCAAAGACTTACTGGATGCATGGCAGCTCTAAGCAGGTCCATATCAAGGTTAGGAGAAAAAGGCCTACCATTCTATAAGTTGCTCAAGAAGGTGGACAAGTTTCAATGGACCTCAGAAGCTCAGGAAGCCCTTGACGCACTGAAGAAATTCCTGACAACACCGCCAGTGTTAAAGCCACCACGCCGAGCTACGCCAAATCAACTGCCAGAAGATATGTTGTTGTACATCTCTTGCACGACCCATGTGGTGAGCACCGCGTTGGTAGTCGAGCGAGCAGAGGAGGGACATGCATATCCGGTACAACATCCCGTCTATTTCATTAGTGAAGTTCTGGGGCCCTCAAAGAAGAAATATCCTCAAGTTCAAAAGCTATTGTATGCAGTACTTCTAACTGCACGCAAGCTCCGTCACTACTTTGACGACCACAAAGTCATAGTAGTCACTAGATTTCCAATAGGGGATATTCTCCACAACAAAGATATTCTCCACAACAAAGAAGCCATCGGAAGAATAGCCAAGTGGGCCTACGAGCTGGGAGCTCACGACATCGAGTTTCGACCTCGCACTGCAATAAAGACTCAAGCATTAGTTGACTTCGTATCAGAGTGGACCGAGCAACAAGTGCTAGATATCCTAGAGACTGTAGAAGTATGGCAGATGTATTTCGATGGCTCATTGAAGCTGCAGGGGGCAGGCGCAGGGATCCTCTTCATTGCACCTGGAGGTGAACAACTCAAATATGCTCTTCAGTTGTTATTCTCAGCATCCAACAATGCAGCAGAATATGAAGCTTTGATTCATGGCCTAAACATTGTCGTATCACTGGGCATTAAGAGATTGATGGTATATGGAGATTCGCTGGTGGTCATAAGTCAGATAAATAAAGAATGGGATTGCTCGAATGACTCTATGGGCAAGTACTGCACAGCCGTCCGAAAGCTGGAAGACAAATTTGAAGGGCTAGAATTTCATCATGTGGAGAGAGATCGCAATGCGGCAGCAGACGCGTTGTCGAAACTAGGATCCAATCGGACCTAGGTCCCACTTGGGGTTTTCATCCAAGAAGTATCATGCCCGAGTATTTCCTTAGAACAGGTAGAAGAGTGCAATGTTCTGAGCCAGCCAGAGTCGGATTCTGATGACTGGAGGGAGCCAATCATCAGATATATAAAGAACGAAGAAGAGCCAAATGACAAAACTGCAGTAGAACGCATCGCAAGGCAGTCAGCTCACTACACTCTCATTGGGGAAACACTGTACAGAAGGGGCGCAACAGGAGTCCTCATGAAGTGCATTCTTTCGGCCACTAGGAAGCAACTACTAGATGAGATCCACGCCGGGTAATGCGCCATACATGCAGCATCCAAGACTCTAGTTGGGAAGGTCTTCAGGTCTGGTTTCTACTGGCCAACAGCAAAGAGTGATGCAGCCGAGTTAGTCCAGAGGTGTGAAGCTTGCCAGTACTTATCAAAGCAGTAGCATTTACCAGCACAGCAACTGCAGACCATACCCGTAACATGGCCATTTGCGTGCTGGGGACTGGACATAATTAGACCCTTCAAGAAAGCTCAGGGAGGATACACTCACGTGCTGGTTGCCATCGACAAATTCACTAAATAGATAGAGTACAAGCCCATCACTTCTCTGACTTCAGCTAAGGCAGTGGAGTTCATACAAGATATAATATTCAGGTTCAGAATACTGAATAGCATCATAACTGACCTGGGATCCAATTTCACTAGCTCCAAGTTCTTCGATTTCTACGAACAAAGAAGCATCCAAATCAAATATGTGTCAGTAGCACACCCGAGAGCCAACGGTCAGGTGGAAAGGGCCAATGGAATGATATTGGAAGCACTCAAGAAAAAAGTCTTCAACAAGAATGAAAAGTTTGCAGGAAAGTGGATCGGAGAATTGTCGTACGTGGTTTGGAGCCTAAGAACTCAATCTAGCCGAGCTTTGCATGGAAACACTCCCTTCTTCATGGTCTACGGTTCGGAGGCAGTGCTACCTGCCGATCTCAGGTTTGGGGCACCAAGGCTGATCTTCGAAAACATAGCCGAAGCAGAAGCTACTAGACTGGAGGATATCGACATATTGGAAGAAGAACGATTGAATACAGTAGTTCAGTTAGCTAGGTACCAGCAAACTCTGAGGCGCTATCATGATAAGGCCATACAACATCGATCCTTCGCAGTGGGAGACTTGGTCCTTTGCCAAATTCTAATAGGGGAAGGACAGCATAAATTGTCGTCACTATGGGAAGGGCCATTCATGGTAGCAGAAGTCACTCGGCCAGGATCGTATCAACTTACTGAGAGCACCTAGAGGGGGGGTGAATAGGTGATCCTGTAAAACTTCAAACTTAAGCCACAAAACTTGGTTAAGTGTTAGCACAAATAATTGCCAAGTGGCTAGAGATGAGTCTCAACAAAACACAATACCACAAGAGATCAAACACAGAGATGACACAGTGGTTTATCCCGTGGTTCGGCCAAGACCAACGCTTGCCTACTCCACGTTGTGGCGTCCCAACGGATGAGGGTTGCAATCAACCCCTCTCAAGCGGTCCAAAGACCCACTTGAATACCACGGTGTTTTGCTTTCTTTCCTTTATCCCGTTTGCAAGGAATCTCCACAAATTGGAGTCTCTTGCCCTTACAAGTATATGATCACAAAGAAGCACAGAGTAAGGGAGGGAAGCAACACACACAAATCCACAGCGAAATGCGCACACAAACAGCCAAGAATCGAGCTCGAATGACTATCTCAAAGTTCTCACTAGAACGGAGCTCGAATCACTTAGAATCACAAACGAATGCGCAAAGAATGAGTGTGGATGATCAAGAATGCTCTAAGGTTGCTTGGTTGCCTCCTCCATGCGCCTAGGGGTCCCTTTTATAGCCCCAAGGCAGCTAGGAGCCGTTGAGAGCAAATCTGGAAGGCTATCCTTGCCTTCTGCCGTCGGGTGCACCGGACAGTCCGGTGTACACCGGACACTGTCCGGTGCCCGATTTCTTTCCTTAAACAGCGCTGCCGACCGTTGCCGACCGTTGCAGATCTGGGAGCCGTTGGCGCACCGGACATGTCCAGTGCACACCGGACAGTCCGGTGCCCCCTTCCGACCGTTGGCTCGGCCACGTGTCCCGCGCAGATTGCGCGGCCGACCGTTGGCCCGGCCGACCGTTGGCTCACCGGACAGTCCGATGCACACCGGACAGTCTGGTGAATTTTAGCCGTACGCCGTCGGCGAATTCCCGAGAGCGGCTACTTCACGCCGAGTCAGCCTGGCGCACCGGACACTGTCCGGTGCACACCGGACAGTCCGGTGTGCCAGACCGAGCTCAGTCTTGGCTGTACACAGCCAAGTCTTTTGCACCTTTCTTCTTTTCTTCTTCTTTCTGTTTCTAACACTTAGACAAGTATATTAGTATACAAAACCAATGTACTAAGGCTTAGAAACATACCTTTACTTCATGATTTGCACTTTGTTCATCCATGGACATAAATTCACATTTAAGCACTTTGTGTTGGCACTCAATCACCAAAATACTTAGAAATGGCCCAAGGGCACATTTCCCTTTCAATCTCCCCCTTTTTGGTGATTTATGCCAACACAACATAAAGCAACTAGAACAAGTGCAAACTCACTTCAAATAAAATAAATTTGAGTTTTATTTTGATTCAATTTTGGCATATATGGATCATCCTTTGCCACCACTTGGTTTGTTTTTGCAAATCAAACTCAAATCTCTATCTCTAAGTCAAACACACATGTTGAAGCATAAAGAGAGTCATTCCAAAAGAGATTGATCAAAGATTTCAAGAACTCCCCCTTTTTCCAATAATCAATACTTCTCCCCATAAGAAGCCAACTTTTGATAAGAGAGACAACAACTATTCTACTATTTTCAAAATCTCTCAAGTGGTAGCTGATCCATTATTGCTTTGGCCTTTATTTTCTCCCCCTTTGGCATCAAGCACCAAAACGGGATCAATCTTGGCCCTTTAACCCCAATGCCTCACCAAAATCTTCAATTAAGAGCAAATGGCAATAAGAGTTCATTAGATGAACTTGGAATAGTTTACCCTCTCATCGGAGTGCAGTGGAAGTCTTTCATGGTCCAAGTCCACCTTTTCCCTTTCAATTCTCCTTTGAGACTAAAACAAGCAAACTCAAGCATATGGTTAGTCTCAAAGGATCAAGTTGTAACACATCTCCCCCTAAAACTGTGCATCATTTTGCAACGGACTTGTGAGGTCCAGGGAGTGTTTGTACAACTTGAGCACCACAATAAGCAACAAGATGCAGAATGAACATGGTCAAAGGCATAAACACATGTATGCTACGTTTCAATCCAAGTTCCGCGAATCTAAGATATTGAGCTCACTACGCAACCTGCAAAAGGTCTTCTCATCTAGAGGCTTGGTAAAGATATCGGCTAGCTGGTTCTCGGTGCTAACATGAAACACTTCGATATCTCCCTTTTGCTGGTGGTCTCTCAAAAAGTGATGCCGGATGTCAATGTGCTTTGTGCGGCTGTGCTCAACAGGATTTTCCGCTATGCGGATAGCACTCTCATTGTCACATAGGAGTGGGACTTTGCTCAGATTGTAGCCAAAGTCCCTAAGGGTTTGCCTCATCCAAAGTAGTTGCGCGCAACACTGTCCTGCGGCAACGTACTCAGCCTCAGCGGTGGATAGGGCAACGGAGGTTTGTTTCTTAGAGTTCCATGACACCAGGGACATTCCTAAGAATTGGCACGTCCCCGATGTACTCTTCCTATCGACCTTACATCCAGCATAGTCGGAATCTGAGTACCCAATCAAGTCAAAGTTAGACCCCTTTGGATACCAGATCCCGAAGCAAGGCGTATCGACTAAATATCGAAGAATTCGCTTCACCACCACTAAGTGACACTCCTTTGGATCGGATTGAAATCTAGCACACATGCATACGCTAAGCATAATATCCGGTCTACTAGCACACAAATAAAGCAAAGAACCTATCATGGACCGGTATGCTTTTTGATCAACGGACTTACCTCCTTTGTTGAGGTCGGTGTGTCCGTCGGTTCCCATCGGCGTCTTTGCGGGCTTTGCGTCCTTCATCCCAAACATCTTTAGCAAATCTTGCGTGTACTTCGTTTGGGAGATGAAGGTGCCGTCCTTGAGTTGCTTCACTTGAAATCCAAGGAAGTAGGTCAACTCGCCCATCATCGACATCTCGAATTTCTGCGTCATCACCCTGCTAAACTCTTCACAAGACTTTTGGTTAGTAGAACCAAATATTATGTCATCGACATAAATTTGGCACACAAAAAGATCACCATCACAAGTCTTAGTAAAGAGAGTTGGATCGGCTTTCCCAACCTTGAATGCATTAGCAATTAAAAAATCTCTAAGGCATTCATACCATGCTCTTGGGGCTTGCTTAAGTCCATAGAGCGCCTTAGAGAGCTTACACACGTGGTCGGGGTACCGTTCATCCTCGAAGCCAGGGGGCTGCTCCACGTACACCTCCTCTTTGATCGGCCCGTTGAGGAAGGCGCTCTTCACATCCATTTGGTACAACCTGAAAGAATGGTGAGCGGCATATGCTAGCAAGATACGAATTGATTCTAGCCTAGCCACAGGAGCAAACGTCTCCTCAAAGTCCAAACCTGCGACTTGGGCATAACCTTTTGCCACAAGTCGAGCCTTGTTCCTCGTCACCACCCCGTACTCGTCCTGTTTGTTGTGGAACACCCACTTGGTTCCCACAACATTTTGCTTGGGACGAGGCACCAGTGTCCAAACTTCGTTGCGCTTGAAGTTGTTGAGTTCCTCCTGCATGGCCAACACCCAGTCCGGATCTAGCAAGGCCTCCTCTACCCCGAAAGGCTCAATAGAAGAGACAAAGGAGTAATGCTCACAAAAATTAACTAATCGAGATCGAGTAGTTACTCCCTTGCTAATGTCACCCAAAATTTGGTCGACGGGATGATCCCTTTGAATCACCGCTCGAACTTGGGTTGGAGGTGCCGGTTGCGCTTCTTCCTCCATCACGTGATCATCTTGTGCTCCCCCTTGATCACACGCCTCCTTTTGATGAACCTGTTCATCGTCTTGAGTTGGGGGGTGCACCGTTGTTGAGGAAGAAGGTTGATCTCGTTCATCTTGTTCCTGTGGCCGCACTTCTCCAATCGCCATGGTTCGTATAGCGGCCGTCGGAACATCTTCTTCATCTACATCATCACAATCAACAACTTGCTCTCTTGGAGAGCCATTAGTCTCATCAAATACAACGTCGCTAGAGACTTCAACCAAACCCGATGATTTGTTGAAGACCCTATACGCCTTTGTATTTGAATCATAACCTAACAAAAACCCTTCTACAGCTTTGGGAGCAAATTTAGAAGTTCTACCTTTCTTCACAAGGATATAACATTTGCTCCCAAATACACGAAAATAAGACACATTGGGTTTGTTACCAGTTAGTAGCTCATACGATGTCTTCTTGAGGAGGCGATGAAGGTAGACCCTGTTGATGGCGTGGCAAGCCGTGTTCACGGCTTCCGACCAAAAACACTCGGGGGTCTTGAATTCTCCAAGCATGGTCCTCGCCATATCTATGAGCGTCCTGTTCTTCCTCTCTACCACACCGTTTTGCTGAGGTGTGTAGGGAGCGGAGAACTCGTGCTTGATCCCTTCCTCCTCAAGAAACTCCTCCACTTGAAGGTTCTTGAATTCGGACCCGTTGTCGCTCCTTATCTTCTTCACCTTGAGCTCAAACTCATTTTGAGCTCTCCTGAGGAAGCGCTTGAGGGTCCCTTGGGTTTCAGACTTGTCCTGCAAAAAGAACACCCAAGTGAAGCGGGAAAAGTCATCAACAATAACTAGACCATACTTACTTCCTCCTATGCTTAGATAGGCGACGGGTCCGAAGAGGTCCATATGCAGCAGCTCCAGAGGTCTTGATGTGGTCATCACATTTTTGCTGTGATGTGCTCCTCCCACTTGTTGACAAGCTGCACAAGGTCTATCTTTTTCGAAATAAACATTGGTTAGACCTATCACGTGTTCTCCCTTTAGAAGCTTGTGGAGGTTCTTCATCCCCACATGTGCTAAGCGGCGATGCCACAGCCAGCCCATGCAAGTCTTAGCCATTAAGCATGCATCTAGACCGGCCTCTTCTTTTGCAAAATCAACTAAGTAAAGCTTGCCGTCTAGTACACCCTTAAAAGCTAGTGAACCATCACATCTTCTAAAGACAGACACATCTACATTTGTAAACAGACAATTATATCCCATATTGCATAGTTGACTAACAGATAGCAAATTGTAACCAAGAGACTCTACTAAAAACACATTAGATATAGAGTGCTCATTTGAGATTGCAATTTTACCTAACCCTTTTACCTTGCCTTGATTCCCATCACCGAATATAATTGAATCTTGAGAATCCTTGTTTTTGACGTAGGAGGTGAACATTTTCTTCTCCCCCGTCATATGGTTTGTGCACCCGCTGTCGATTATCCAGCTTGAACCCCCGGATGCATAAACCTGCAATGCAAATTCAGGCTTGGGTCTTAGGTACCCAACTCATGTTGGGTCCTACAAGGTTAGCACATATATCCTTAGGGACCCAAATGCAAGATTTGTCTCCCTTGCATCTTGCCCCTAACTTCCTAGCAATTACCTTCTTACCCTTTCTACAAATAGCAAAGGGAGCATTGCAAGCATAATAAATGGTAGAGGGTTCATTCACTACTTTCCTAGGAGCATGAATAATATTCTTTCTAGGCACATGATGAATAGTATTTCTCCTAGACATATTTCTACCATGCTCATAGGAAGAACTCGAAGCAAACATGGCATGAGAATCATAAACATGTGAATCAAAAGCATTATAAGCATTTCTAACATGTCTCCTATTATGATATATAAAGGCATGGTTCTTTTGCACACTACTAGCCGTAGGGGCCTTCCCTTTCTCCTTGACGGAGATGGGAGCCTTATGGCTTGTTAAGTTCTTGGCCTCTCTCTTGAAGCCAAGACCATCCTTAATTGAGGGGTGTCTACCAATCGTGTAGGCATCCCTTGCAAATTTTATTTTATCAACTTCACTCTTGCTAGTCTTAAGTTGGGCATTAAGACTAGCCACTTCATCATTTAGTTTTGAAATTGAAACTAAGTGTTCACTACAAGCATTAACATCAAAATCCTTACACCTAGTGCAAATTGTAACATTTTCAACACAAGAGTTACTTGCTACTTCTAGTTTAGCAGTTAAAACATTAATTTCACCTTTTAAAGAAGAAATGGTTTCATTACAAGTAGAAAGTTCACAAGAAAGCATTCCATTTCTTTTAACTTCTAGAGCAAGTGAATTTTGTGCACTAACAAATTTATCATGCTCTTCATATAAAAGGTCTTCTTGTTTCTCTAAGATTCTATCCTTTTCATTTAAGGCATCAATCAACTCATTAATCTTAGCTATCTTAGTTCTATCCAATCCCTTGAATAAACTAGAGTAATCAATTTCATCCTCACTAGATTCATCATCACTAGAAGAAACATAAGTATTAGCATTACAAGTGATTACCTTCTTTTCCCTTGCCATGAGGCAAGTGTGATGCTCGTTGGGGAAGACAGCCGATTTGTTGAAGGCAGTGGCGGCGAGTCCTTCGTCGTCGGAGTCGGACGAAGAGCAATCCGAATCCCACTCCTTTCCAAGGTGTGCTTCGCCTTTGGCCTTCTTGTAAACCTTCTTGTTCTCCCTCTTCCCATTCTTCCCTTGCTCCTGGTCACTATCATTTTCGGGACAGTTAGCAATAAAATGACCAACCTTACCACATTTGAAGCATGAGCGCTTCCCCTTTGTCTTGGTCTTCCTTGGTTGCCCCTTGCGACCATTTAGCGCCGTCTTGAATCTCTTGATGATGAGAGCCATCTCTTCATCATTGAGCCCGGCCGCCTCGACTTGCGCCACCTTGCTGGGTAGCGGCTCCTTGCTCCTTGTTGCCTTGAGAGCGATGGGTTGAGACTCATGGATTGGACCGTTCAAAGCTTCGTCGACGTATCTCGCCTCCTTGATCATCATCCGCCCGCTTACGAATTTTCCGAGTACCTCCTCGGGCGTCATCATCGTGTACCTGGGATTCTCACGAATATTGTTCACGAGATGAGGATCAAGAACGGTAAAGGACCTTAGCATTAGGCGGACGACGTCGTGGTCCTTCCATCTCGTGCTTCCGTAGCTCCTTATTTTGTTGATAAGGGTCTTGAGCCGGTTGTATGTTTGCGTCGGCTCCTCGCCCCTTATCATGGCGAATCGTCCAAGCTCGCCCTCCACCAACTCCATTTTGGTGAGCATGGTGATGTCATTCCCCTCGTGAGAGATCTTGAGGGTATCCCATATTTGCTTGGCATTGTCCAAGCCGCTCACCTTGTTGTACTCTTCCCTGCACAAGGATGCTAAGAGAACAGTAGTAGCTTGTGCATTTCTATGGATCTGTTCATTTATAAGCAAAGGGCTATCCGAGCTATCAAATTTCATTCCATTCTCTACAATCTCCCATATGCTTGGATGGAGAGAGAATAAGTGACTACGCATTTTGTGACTCCAAAATCCGTAGTCCTCCCCATCGAAGTGTGGAGGTTTGCCAAGAGGAATGGAAAGCAAATGCGAATTCGAACTATGTTGAATACGAGAATAATCAAATGAAAAGTTCGAATTGACCGTCTTTTTGTAGTCGTTGTCGTCGTCCTTTTGGGAAGAAGTAGACTCATCGCTGTCGTCGTAGTAGATGATCTCCTTGATGCGCCTTGTCTTCTTCTTCTTCCCTTCCTTCCGTCTATGGCCCGAGCCGGAGTCGGTAGGCTTGTCGTCCTTCGGCTCGTTGACGAAGGATTCCTTCTCTTTGTCGTTGATCACAATTCCCTTCCCCTTAGGATCCATCTCTTCGGGCGGTTAGTCCCTTTTGTGAAGAGAACGGCTCCGATACCAATTGAGAGCACCTAGAGGGGGGGGTGAATAGGTGATCCTGTAAAACTTCAAACTTAAGCCACAAAACTTGGTTAAGTGTTAGCACAAATAATTGCCAAGTGGCTAGAGATGAGTCTCAACAAAACACAATACCACAAGAGATCAAACACAGAGATGACACAGTGGTTTATCCCGTGGTTCGGCCAAGACCAACGCTTGCCTACTCCACGTTGTGGCGTCCCAACGGACGAGGGTTGCAATCAACCCCTCTCAAGCGGTCCAAAGACCCACTTGAATACCACGGTGTTTTGCTTTCTTTCCTTTATCCCGTTTGCAAGGAATCTCCACAAATTGGAGTCTCTTGCCCTTACAAGTATATGATCACAAAGAAGCACAGAGTAAGGGAGGGAAGCAACACACACAAATCCACAGCGAAATGCGCACACAAACAGCCAAGAATCGAGCTCGAATGACTATCTCAAAGTTCTCACTAGAACGGAGCTCGAATCACTTAGAATCACAAACGAATGTGCAAAGAATGAGTGTGGATGATCAAGAATGCTCTAAGGTTGCTTGGTTGCCTCCTCCATGCGCCTAGGGGTCCCTTTTATAGCCCCAAGGCAGCTAGGAGCCGTTGAGAGCAAATCTGGAAGGCTATCCTTGCCTTCTGCCGTCGGGTGCACCGGACAGTCCGGTGTACACCGGACACTGTCCGGTGCCCGATTTCTTTCCTTAAACAGCGCTGCCGACCGTTGCCGACCGTTGCAGATCTGGGAGCCGTTGGCGCACCGGACATGTCCAGTGCACACCGGACAGTCCGGTGCCCCCTTCCGACCGTTGGCTCGGCCACGTGTCCCGCGCAGATTGCGCGGCCGACCGTTGGCCCGGCCGACCGTTGGCTCACCGGACAGTCCGGTGCACACCGGACAGTCCGGTGAATTTTAGCCGTACGCCGTCGGCGAATTCCCGAGAGCGGCTACTTCACGCCGAGTCAGCCTGGCGCACCGGACACTGTCCGGTGCACACCGGACAGTCCGGTGTGCCAGACCGAGCTCAGTCTTGGCTGTACACAGCCAAGTCTTTTGCACCTTTCTTCTTTTCTTCTTCTTTCTGTTTCTAACACTTAGACAAGTATATTAGTATACAAAACCAATGTACTAAGGCTTAGAAACATACCTTTACTTCATGATTTGCACTTTGTTCATCCATGGACATAAATTCACATTTAAGCACTTTGTGTTGGCACTCAATCACCAAAATACTTAGAAATGGCCCAAGGGCACATTTCCCTTTCACTTACTCAAATGGATGGCACGGAAATAGGGAATTCATGGAATATAGAGCATCTCAGGAAGTTTTACCCCTAGCTAGATTTCACAAGCTATCGGGGCAGCATTGTATTCTGTAATGAGAAAAGTACATCATCAATAAAAAGACTTCATTCTCAAAGGCACTCAAACTATTTATTATCAATCTGCATACTTACTCGACTCAGGGTGACCACTATACCCTGCTAACGGAGCAATTGGCTTAAGTCGGCGATGACTTAAGACGGTGCAACATGCTCACGCTTGCCTAACTTAGGGTGACCACTATACCCTACTAACAGAGCAATCGACTTAAGTCGGCGGTGACTTAAGACAGTGCAACATGCTCACGCTTGCCTAACTTAGGTGACCACTATACCCTACTAATGGAGCAATCGACTTAAGTCGGCAGTGACTTAAGACGGTGCAACATGCTCACACTCGCTTAACTTAGGGTGACCATTATACCCTACTAACAAAGCAATCGTCTTGAGTTGGCAATGACTTAAGGCAGTGTGACATGCTCACGACTACTCGATCTAGTATAAACATGCTTACGATTACTCATCTTAAGGCGATCTCTATGCCTCACAAAATAGGAAGAAGTTTCAAAACCAACACACTGCATTTGCCTATGCAACCGTAACAACTATTGAATTCAAACAACAGAAAAAGCAAATAGCATCCAGTACCAAGAACACGTTCTAGCAAAGTATTCAGGCACATTGATCACATATACATCATGAATGTATTCAGTATCTCTACTTGGTAATATCTTTCTCAGGAGCAACCGATGAAGAAGAGCGACTCGAGGAGTCAGGAGCAGCCTTGACATCGGCAACTATATCATCAGGAACAACCACGCCTGGCCTCCTCATCAAGATCCGCCCCGCACGAATGGCTTTGTCCATAGCCTTATCGCGCTGGGCCTTCATAATGACAGAGTTATCTTCTGCAGCTTTAGTAGCCAGTCGAGCAGCCTCTAGCTCCTGGGCGACTGACTTCTTGGAGGCATGCAGATCCTTGATGATAGAATCTTTACTCGACACCACTTGCCTAAGACATAGGACCTCGTCCTGAGAAGCTTGCAGCTCATGACGGTGGTGATCCAAACCTGCCATGGTAAAACGATGGCTCCTCTCCATGATAGTCAGAGAATTGCTGGCATCACGATACAACCTATCAAGATTATCGCGAGAAGCCGCAAGTACACATTTTTCTTGCTACAGACAAGAATCAGCTTTCAAACATCCAGTAAGCAGAAAAAAAACACAGCAAAGAAAGTCAAGCAAGCTTACCTCGTTAGCTGCCCTTTCAGAGTCAAGCTGAGCACTGAGAGAGGAATTCAATGAATTGGCATCATCTAAGGAAGCAGAAACCCGAGCCAGGTCGGTCTGACCTTGAGAATACTTCTTCTCGAGTTCAGAGTATCGCCGGGTCATATCTAACAAAAAACAGTTGAAGAAGGGCGCACAGTTAAAAACAAACTAATCAAGAAGTCAAGGAAGAAAGCAAAGACACTAACCAGCATTTGCCATTTTCAAATCAGATATTTGTTTCTGAAGCAGCAATGGGTTCCACTGCATCAGGGACAGAGCTCCTTCCGGGACAGAGGCACCTTGTGATCTCAATTGACTAGCCATCCCGTCAACTAAATCCTGATATTACAAACAAATGAGTACAAAGACAGTAATTTACCAGGAGTATCGCTAGAACAGGAAAAGCCAAGTTACCTAAAGATTAGAGAAGAACGACAGAAATCCCAAGTCACGAGAAGCTAGATGATGGCTCAATAAAGGAACATCACCAGGGATCAATTCGACGCCACTAACAGGCATCAGAGCTTCAGCATCCAGTGCGCCGACCTCTAAGGCGACTCCTTCACTTGAAGCATGCACTGCTAGTACACCTGTAGAATGTGGTGGAGAGGATCTGACATGGACATCCATGGAGGTATGAGAAGAGGAGCCCGCTCGGACACCCTCGGGGCTGGGTTGCAGCCCGTACTGCCCATCGGAGCCGGATCACCACCAGCAAAACCCTCGGGGGCTGGGTCGCAGCTTGCGCTACCCACCCGAGCCGGATCATTACCGTCAACACCCTCGGGGCTGGGCAACCGCTGGCACCATCCTTGAGAACTAGGTTCTCTGCAACAGCCACCTCTAAGGCTGAAGGACTCTCAGTTACCTCCATGGGAATTGAACAACCTAGACCAACCTCTTAGCTCCGAAGACCGCCCTCTAAGGTCGACGATGCACAAGACGCTGCCCGAGATACCTCTAATCCCACATCTAGAATGTCAGAGCAGACGTCCATCATATCACCATCAATGGGCTCAGATAGCAGATCTTTAGGGACAACATCCTCAAGAGCTTGATCAAAATTGGCTATGGATAATTCTTGCAAACCAACAAGAGCAGACAGAGCCGAAGAAGGGATATCGCTACTCCCCCCACTGACTCTATAGAGCCGATTGTTCTTCTGAATTAGCGGGACTTCCTCTTCTTCCTCTTCGTCCTCGTCAACAATACAGGCAACAAACGGCATAGGGTCACACCCATTGGGATCAGCTTCAGTAGGGTCACACCCATTGGGATCAGCTCTAGTAAAGAGTTCCACTGGTACTTCTTTAGGAGCAGGAGCAGAAGGGCCAGTATCATGATCCAAGCACGACACTCGCCGAAGCCATCTCTTTTTCTTTTTCTTCCCCTCGGCAGGAGCAGTTGGAGGACTGACTTGGCGAAGACGTTTCGAGCGAGTACCCTCAAGCCTTTGAGTATCCATGGTTTTCTCAGGCTCTGGGATAGTTGCAACAGCCACTGTTTCAGCAGGGACCGAGTCAGAAGAATCCCCAGCCAACACGTCCAACATAGCACTTATCTCTGCATCACCCGGACTCATAGGCATCTCAAAGTGAACTTGCCTCTCATCATTGGGAAGATCTTCAAGCGAAGCAACCAGAACCTCAACTTCTTCGAGAGAGGGTCGCACTCTAAGACCCAAACAACTGTCACTATCAGGAGGATTGGACACAAAATTTGAAAAAGGACTTGAAAGAGGGTAGATTCCAGGCAGAATATGCAACAGGAGCACCAATATTTGATACTTTGCCCCTAAGAATCATCTCCAGTCGGCTCACCAAATCCACAGCGGGAATTCTCTTGTTGGTAACCCGGGTTGAGTTGGCGATACCACTATATAAGTAAGTCGGGTATACTCTGTCTTTCAGAGGCTGAATATTCTTAAACACAAAGTCTGCAACCACAGCTTCAGCGGTCAGACCTCTCTCCTTCAGTAAACAAATTTCAGCAAGCAGAACCTTGGCCTCTGTTACTTCCAGGGCTGTGGGAGACTCAATCCAACTCGGAGTGCACACATCCGGTTGTCTCCCTGACCGAGGGGGAGGGAGTTACCATGATTTTCCACAATGAAACACTCTAAGCGCCAACCTTTAATACTGTCCTTAAGTGGGATATCGAGGTATTCCGTTTTCCTCCCATGGCGCATCTCCAAGCTCGCACCGCCCACAAGCTGATGCTGCCCCCCAGCCATCACAGGGCGATAGTGATACAAGTACTTCCACAAACCGAAGTGAGGAAGAATTCCAAGGTAGGCCTCACACAAGTGAACAAAGATAGAAATTTGCAGAATAGAGTTGGGATTTAGGTGAGTCAGATTTAGATGGTAAAAGTTAAGGAGACCGCGAAAGAAGGGAGAAATGGGAAGGGCAAGACCACGAATAAGAAAAGGAACGTAAACAACGGACTCGTGGGTATCCTCTGTCGGGACAGTAACCCCACGACAAATCCGCCAAGAACAAAGCTCCTGCGGAGGAAGAACTCTGATAGAGACAAGGTGGAGAAGATCCAACTCAGAGACAACAGACATATGATTACCTGCGAAAGGCAATTTGCTGTTGGGATCGATGGGAGGAATGACCGCAGCAGTGGAATTCTGGCTCTACCGCTTGGGCGCCATCACAATCTCGCCGGCGAATTGGGCGGAAGCGAAATCAAAGGAAAACAGAGGATGTTTGGAGGCAAAAAGCAAGGCTAAGGCTCAGGACGTGGAGGCGTGTGACGATGGGATGCAAATAGGGTTTTCCCGGGTCAGATATCGTCTCTAAAAGTGATAAGTCATCACTCGGGGAAAAAGCAGGACTTCATGACTCGGTTGTCGCCTCTAAAACACTAACGTCACCAGAAACCACTCGGTCGTTACTTCTAAAACGTCAACATGGTCTAGCATCACTCGGCTGTTAGCTCTAAAACGCCGACGTCACCAGAAACTACCCGGTTGTTACTTCTAAAACACCGACATGATTTAGCATGACTCAGATATTGCCTTTGAAGGCACCAACAGCAACTCAGCCGTTTTTTCTCCACATAAAACGCAGGCAAAATTAAATACGACCTGACAGTAACAAGTCGTTACTCAAGAATTACTTCTAAGAACAACGGCTGCGTCAGGCATAATTACAAGTTGTTGATCGACTATAAAGGGGCATCAGAAAGGCAAAAGATATGCATAAGAGCCAACATTCTTCATTATATAAAGGGAGAAGTTCTTTCACAAATTCAAAGACCGACTCATTATGAGTCGGCCTTCCTCCCATTTTTCGACACATTACATTACTACATTACACTACTACACTACTTACACTACACTATACTACTAACTACTATTACATTATTCTACTAATACTAATACTACTTATCTATACTAATATTTTAAGCCAGTGGTGCTTTGCCACTCGCCCTGCTGCTGCTGCCGTCGCCCTTGTCGTCGCCTCCGTCGTCGTCGTCGCCCTCGCCATCGCCGTCACTGCCGCTCCCCTCCTCGGACGAGTCAGAGGAGTCCTCCTCGTCCGAAGAGACCTCCGACTCATCCGAGCCCTCAAGCCCAGAGCGCTCGACGGCCCGGATATATGTCCACACCTCGGCGGTGATCCCCTGGGAATCGTCCGAGTCTTCGGACGATGCCGGGGGCGAGGTGTAGACTGGCGATCCCTCGGACTCGGAGGAAAACTCCTCCTCCGAGTACTCGGAATCGCCGAAGTCCTCCGAGGGAGGGGTCGGCTCATGCTTCCGCTTGTCGCCGGAATGGTGCGACGAGCTCCCACCCTTTTTGCTCTTGCCCATGGTGGAGTAGAAGAGAAAAGAAGAGAGCAAGCAACAAGCGGCAGGGAGATGTGTGAAGACGCCAGAGAAACAAGCATTCTATTTATAGAGGAAGAAGGCAACCGCTCATCTCCTACCATGGCCACTGAACAATCGCAAGTATTCAATAAGCAATTCAAATCGCCTGGAAACAAGTCAGGCGGCTGACGCCGTTTCACGCAACACAACACCCATTGGGACTCAAGTCAACTGCATGGACGATATGATTACACCCGCAGTCACATCAAGTTACTACTCAGGGATAATTTGCTAAACGCTCAACACACCAAGCCGTCCCTTGCCTACACCCATTGGGGGGAATGTCCAGGAATTTTCAATAGATTTTCCCAAACAGTCACATCCATACAGTATACGCAGTGAATGTATCAAGACAAAAAAAGATATCGATGGAGATCGGAGTAAAGCCACAAATAGCTGATGAAGTATAAGTCTAATCAACAGGAGCATTGAAGCATGAAGCGAAAGGAAGACCAGCTAAGGGTCATCTACCAGATGTCCAATCTGTCGCAGATCAAATAAATTTTAATAGGACATGGGTAGACCCTGTTGTTGATCTCAAAGGCAAAACTGTATGCTGATTTCTAAAGCATAAAGTTGATGATATCATGCTGAATTCTAAGGCATTCAGCGAGGATAAAATGCTGACTTCAAAAGCATGGGATGGAGACCTGTGAGGGGATTATTTCTAGTAATCCACTCAAGGCTCAGGGGCTACGCCCATTGGATGCACCTCCGGTGCACCCAATGAATCGTTTAACTCCAAAAGATAAAATGTTGATCTCTAAAGCATGAACTAACGTTAAAATGCTGATTTCTAAAGCATGAGATGAAGATGAAAATGATTTCTGAAAAAGCCCGAGATGAAGACCTTCGAGCGGATTATTATTAGTAATCCATTCGAAGCTCGGGGGCTACACGAATCCTGAAACCCCAAGAACAAAATGTTGATCTCTAAAGCATAGGCTGAGGGCAAAATGCTGATTTCTAAGGCATGAGTACAAGTCAGAGACAATGATTTCTAAAAAAGCATGGGATAAGGACCTTTGAGTGGATTATTTTCAGTAATCCACTCAAAGCTCGGGGGGCTACACCCATTGGGTGCACCTCCGGTGCACCCAATGAATCCTTAACCCCTGAGAACAAAATGTTGATCTCTAAAGCATGAATAGAGCACCGATTCCTGAAGATTAAAGCAAAAGACTGTGGAATGATGCCAAAAGAAGATGACTGAAAGTCGCCTAGAGGGGAGTGAATAGGGCGAATCTGAAATTTATAAACTCAATCACAACTACAAGCCGGGTTAGCGTTAGAAATATAACCGAGTCCGAGAGAGAGGGTGGAAAACAAATCGCAAGCAAATAAAGAGTGAGACACAAGGATTTGTTTTACCGAGGTTCGATTCTTGCAAACCTACTCCCTGTCGAGGTGGTCACAAAGACTGGGTCTCTTTCAACCCTTTCCCTCTCTCAAACGGTCACTTAGACCGAGTGAGCTTCTCTTCTCAATCATACGGGACACTAAGTCCCCGCAAGGATCACCACACAATTGGTGTCTCTTGCCTCGGTTACAATTGAGTTTGTCACAAGAAAGAATGAGAAAGAAAAGAAGCAATCCAAGCGCAAGAGCTCAAATGAACACAAATGTCGCTCTCTCTAGTCACTATTGATTTGGAGTGATTCCGGACTTGGGAGAGGATTTGATCTCTTTGGTTGTGTCTAGAATTGAATGCTATAGCTCTTGTAATGTGTTGGAAGGTGGAAAACTTGGATGCCATGAATGGTGGGGTGGTTGGGGTATTTATAGCCCCAACCACCAAACTAGCCATTTGGTGCACCGGACAGTCCAGTGCGCCACCGGACACTGTCCGGTGCGCCAGCCACGTCACCCGGCCGTTAGGGTTCGACCGTTGGAGCTCTGACTGGTGGGGCCTCTGGGCTGTCCGGTGGTGCACCGGACAAGTTCTGTAGACTGTCCGGTGCGCCTGCTGCGCGTGCTCTGACCTCTGCGCGCGCAGGCGCGCATTAAATGCGTTGCAGTCGATCGTTGCGCGCAAAGTAGCCGTTGCTCCGCTGGCACACCGGACAGTCCGGTGTGCCACCGGACGGTCCGGTGAATTATAGCGGAGTGGCCTCCATTTTCCCGAAGGTAGCGAGTTCAGCGTCGAGTTCCCTGGTGCACCGGACACTGTCCGGTGGCACACCGGACAGTCCGGTGCGCCAGACCAGGGTGCCTTTGGGTTGTCTTTAGCTCTCTTTGTTTGACCCCTTTCTTGGTCATTTTATTGGTCTATTGTGAACCTTTGGCACCTGTAAAACTTATAATCTTGAGCAAACTAGTTAGTCCAATTATTTGTGTTGGACAATTCAACCACCAAAATCAATTAGGAAAAGGTGTAAGCCTATTTCCCTTTCAATCTCCCCCTTTTTGGTGATTAATGCCAACACAAACCAAAGAATATGGAAGTGCGGAATTGAACTAGTTTGCATAATGTAAGTGCAAAGGTTGCTTGGAATGAAACCAATAACTATTACTTACTAGATGCGCATGGATGGCTTTTCTTCTTATTAACATTTTGGACCACCCTTGCACCACATGTTTTGTTTTGCAAAATGTTTTGGAAATTCTTTTCAAAGTTCTTTTGCAAATAGTCAAAGGTAAATGAATAAGATTTTTGAGAAGCATTTTCAAGTTTTGAAATTTTCTCCCCCTGTTTCAAATGCTTTTCCTTTGACTACACAAAGCTCCCCCTTAATAAAATCCTCCTCTTAGTGTTCAAGAGGATTTTTAGATGTTAATTTTGAAGAGGGTATACTAATTTAAAATTATATCAATATAAGATACTAATTGAAAAACTTCTTTTAATACCAAATAAAAGACTATATTTTTGAAATTGGTGATGGTGTAGTCCTTTTACTTTGGGCTAATACTCTCTCCCCCTTTGGTATGAATCGCCAAAAACGGATGCTTGAGTGAAATATAAGCCCTTTTAAACTACTCTCTCCCCCTTTGGATAGAAGTATAGAAGTGAAGATTATACCAAAGTTGGAGAGTGAGTGCGGAGCGTCGGCGAAGGATGAATGATTCCATGGAGCGGAGTGGAAGCCTTGTCTTCGCCGAAGACTCCTTTTCCCTTTCAATCTATGACTTAGCATGAAATGGACTTGAAACCACATTAGTCATAGCACATTAAGGAGATGATCAAAGGTATACATATGAGCTATGTGTGCAAAACATCAATAAAAGTTTCTAGAATCAAGAATATTTAGCTCATGCCTAAATTTGGTAAAAGTTTGTTCATCCAATGACTTGGTAAAGATATCGGCTAATTGTTCTTTGGTGCTAACATATGCAATCTCGATATCCCCCTTTTGTTGGTGATCCCTTAGAAAATGATACCGAATGGCTATGTGTTTAGTGCGGCTATGCTCAACGGGATTATCCGCCATGCGGATTGCACTCTCATTATCACATAGAAGAGGAACTTTGGTTAATTTGTAACCATAATCCCTAAGGGTTTGCCCCATCCAAAGCAATTGCGCGCAACAATGGCCTGCGGCAATATACTCGGCTTCGGCGGTTGAAAGAGCCACAGAATTTTGCTTCTTTGAAGCCCAAGACACCAGAGATCTTCCCAAGAACTGGCAAGTCCCTGATGTGCTCTTTCTATTAATTTTACACCTTGCCCAATCGGCATCGGAATAACCAATTAAATCAAATGTGGATCCCCCAGGGTACCAAAGGCCAAACTTAGGAGTATAAACTAAATATCTCAAGATTCGTTTTACGGCCCTAAGGTGAGCTTCCTTAGGATCGGCTTGGAATCTTGCACACATGCATACGGAAAGCATAATATCCGGTCATGAAGCACATAAATAGAGTAAGGAACCTATCATCGACCGGTATACCTTTTCATCTACGGATTTACCTTCTGTGTCGAGGTCGAGATGCCCATTAGTTCCCATGGGTGTCTTGATGGGCTTGACGTCCTTCATCCCAAACTTGGTAAGAATGTCTTGAATGTACTTTGTTTGGCTAATGAAGGTGCCCTCTTGGAGTTGCTTGACTTGGAATCCTAGAAAATACTTCAACTCCCCCATCATAGACATCTCGAATTTTTGTGTCATGATCCTACTAAACTCTTTACATATAGATTCGTTAGTAGACCCAAATATGATATCATCAACATAAATTTGGCATACGAACAAATCATTTTCAAGTGTTTTAGTAAAGAGTGTAGGATCGGCTTTTCTGACTTTGAAGCCATTAGCAATAAGAAAATCTCTTAGGCATTCATACCATGTTCTTGGGGCTTGCTTGAGCCCATAAAGCGCCTTAGAGAGTCTATAAACATGGTTAGGATACTCACTGTCTTCAAAGCCGGGAGGTTGCTCAACATAGACCTCTTCCTTGATTGGTCCATTGAGGAAGGCACTTTTCACATCCATTTGATAAAGCTTGAAGCCATGGTAAGTAGCATAGGCAAGTAAAATACGAATTGACTCAAGCCTAGCTACGGGTGCATAGGTTTCACCGAAATCCAAACCTTCGACTTGTGAATATCCCTTGGCCACAAGTCGGGCTTTGTTCCTTGTCACCACACCATGCTCGTCTTGTTTGTTGCGGAAGACCCACTTGGTTCCTACAACATTTTGGTTAGGACGTGGAACTAAATGCCATACCTCATTCCTCGTGAAGTTGTTGAGCTCCTCTTGCATCGCCATCACCCAATCCGAATCTTGAAGTGCTTCCTCTACCTTGTGTGGCTCAATAGAGGAAACAAAAGAGTAATGCTCACAAAAATGTGCAACACGAGATCTAGTGGTTACCCCCTTATGAATGTCACCGAGGATGGTGTTCACGGGGTGATCTCGTTGGATTGCTTGATGGACTCTTGGGTGTGGCGGCCTTGCAACTCGCTCATCCTCCTTGTCTTGATCAATTGCATCTCCCCTTGATCATTACCGTCATCTTGAGGTGGCTCATCTTCTTGATCTTCCTCTTCATCATCTTAAGCCTCATCCTCATCTTGAGTTGGTGGAGATGCTTACATGGAGGAGGATGGTTGATCTTGTGCTTGAATGGGCTCTTTGGATTCCTTAGGACACACATCCCCAATGGACATGTTCCTTAGCGCGACGCATGGAGCCTCTTCATCATCTAATTCATCAAGATCAACTTGCTCCACTTGGGAGCCGTTAGTCTCATCAAACACAATGTCACAAGAAACTTCAACTAGTCCAGTGGACTTGTTAAAGACTCTATATGCCCTTGTGTTTGAATCATATCCTAGTAAAAAGCCTTCTACAGCCTTAGGAGCAAATTTGGACTTTCTACCTCTTTTAACAAGTATACAACATTTGCTACCAAAGACTCTAAAATATGAAACATTGGGCTTTTTACCGGTTAGGAGTTCATATGATGTCTTCTTGAGGATTCGGTGTAGATACAACCGATTGATGGCGTAGCAGGCGGTGTTGACCGCCTCGGCCCAAAACCGATCCGAAGTCTTATACTCATCAAGCATGGTTCTTGCCATGTCCAGTAGAGTTCTATTCTTCCTCTCCACTACACCATTTTGTTGTGGCGTGTAGGGAGAAGAGAACTCATGCTTGATGCCCTCCACCTCAAGGAAGCCTTCAATTTGTGAATTCTTGAACTCCGTCCCATTATCGCTTCTAATTTTCTTGATCCTTAAGCCGAACTCATTTTGAGCTCGTCTCAAGAATCCCTTTAAGGTCTCTTGGGTTTGAGATTTTTCCTGTAAAAAGAATACCCAAGTGAAGTGAGAATAGTCATCCACAATAACAAGACAGTACTTACTCCCGCCGATGCTTATGTAAGCGATCGGGCCGAATAGATCCATGTGGAGGAGCTCAAGTGGCCTATCAGTCGTCAAGATGTTCTTATGTGGATGATGAATGCCAACTTGCTTCTCGGCTTGGAATGTGCTACAAATCCTGTCTTTCTCAAAATGAACATTGGTTAGTCCTAAAATGTGTTCTCCCTTTAGAAGTTTGTGAAGATTCTTCATCCCAACATGTGCTAGTCGGCGATGCCAGAGCCAGCCCATGTTAGTCTTAGCAATTAAGCAGGTGTCGAGTTCAGCTCTATTGAAATCAACTAAGTATAGCTGACCCTCTAATACTCACTTAAATGCTACTGAATCATCACTTCTTCTAAAGACAGTGACACCTACATCAGTAAATAGACAGTTGTAGCCCATTTGGCATAGTTGAGAAACGGAAAGCAAATTGTAATCTAATGAATCAACAAGAAAAACATTGGAAATGGAATGGTCAGGTGATATATCAATTTTACCCAATCCTTCGACCAAACCTTGATTTCCATCCCCGAATGTGATAGCTCGTTGGGGATCTTGGTTTTTCTCGTAGGAGAACATCCTTTTCTCCCCTGTCATGTGGTTTGTGCACCCGCTATCGATGATCCAACTTGAGCCCCCGGATGCATAAACCTACAAAACAAATTTAGTTCTTGTTTTTAGGTACCCAAACAGTTTTGGGTCCTTTGACAT
Organism: Zea luxurians; assembly: GCA_029449295.1. Classification (NCBI taxonomy): domain Eukaryota; kingdom Viridiplantae; phylum Streptophyta; class Magnoliopsida; order Poales; family Poaceae; genus Zea; species Zea luxurians. Next base: position 6,340,883 of record JAOPSE010000034.1, read on the forward strand.
TAGATACAAGAACTTTGGGTACCCAAACACAAGTCTTTGATCCCTTGTGTTTGCCCCCAACATACTTGGCAACTACTTTGCCAGATTTGTTAGTCAAAACATAAGATGCATCAAAAGTTTTAAATGAAACATTGTGATCATTTGATGCAATAGGAGTTTTCCTCTTACGCAATTTAGCACGAGTTGATTGCCTAGAGCTAGATGTCTCACCCTTATACATAAAAGCATGATTAGGGCCAGAGTGAGACTTTCTAGAATGAATTCTCCTAATCTTATGCTCGGGATAACCGGCAGGGTACAAAATGTAACCCTCGTTATCCTGAGGCATGGGAGCCTTGCCCTTAACAAAGTTAGATAATTTTTTAGGAGGGGCATTGAGTTTGACATTGTCTCCCCTTTGGAAGCCAATGCCATCCTTGATGCCAGGGCGTCTCCCACTATAAAGCATACTACGAGCAAATTTAAATTTTTCATTATCTAGCTCATGCTCGGCAATTTTAGCATCTAATTTTGCTATATGATCATTTTGTTGTTTAATTAAAGTCATATGATCATGAATAACATCAATGTCAACATCTCTACATCTAGTGCAAATAGAAACATGCTCAACGGTAGATGTAGAGGGTTTGCAAGTTTTTAGTTCAACAATCTTAGCATGTAAAATATCATTTTCACTTCTAAGATCGGAAATGGAAGCATTGCAAACATCTAAGTCTTTAGCCTTAGCAATCAATTTTTCATTTTCAATTCCAAGGCTAGCGAGAGAGGCATTTAATTTTTCAATCTTAGCAATAGAAATAGCATGATCATTTCTAAGATTGGCATATGAATCATTACAAACATTTGAATCAACCTTAGCAATTAATCTAGCATTTTCATTTCTAAGGTTGGCAATAACATCATGACAAGTGCTTAGCTCACTAGTTAATTTTTCACATTTTTCCATCTCTAGAGCATAAGCATTCTTAACCTTAACATGCTTCTTATTTTCCTTAATTAGGAAGTCCTCTTGGCTATCCAAGAGATCGTCCTTATCATGAATAGTGCTAATCAATTCATTTAACTTCTCCTTTTGTTGCATGTTAAGGTTGGCAAAAAGAGTAAATAAATCATCCTCATTATCACTAGAATGAGCCTCATCACTAGAGGTGGCATATTTAGTGGAGGATTTAGATTTAACCTTCTTCTTTTTGTCGTCCTTTGCCATGAGGCACTTGTGGCCGACGATGGGGAAGAGAAGTCCCTTGTTGACGGCGATGTTGGCGGCGTCCTCGTCGGAGGAGGAGTCGGTGGAGCTCTCGTCGGAGTCCCACTCGCGGCACACATGGGCATCGCCGCCCTTCTTCTTGTGGTACCTCTTCTTTTCCTTTCTTTTCCCCTTCTTGTCATCGCCCCTGTCACTAGAAATAGGACATTTTGCTATAAAGTGACCGGGCTTACCACACTTGTAGCAAACCTTCTTAGAGCGGGGCTTGTAGTCCTTCCCCCTCCTTTGCTTGAGGATTTGTCGAAAGATTTTGATGATTAAAGCCATCTCCTCATTGTCGAGCTTTGAGGCATCGATGGGGAACCTACTTGATGTAGACTCTTCCTTCTTCTCCTCTGTTGCCTTGAATGCAACGGGTTGTGCTTCGAGCGTGGAGGAGGCGCCTTGCTCGATGATTTTCTTTGAGCCTTTGATCATTAGCTCAAAGCTTACAAACTTCCCTATAACTTCCTCGGGAGACATTAGCTTGTATCTAGGATCACCTCGAATTAATTGAACTTGCGTAGAGTTAAGAAAAACGAGGGATCTTAGAATAACCTTGACCATCTCATGGTCATCCCATTTGGTGCTCCCGAGGTTGCGTACTTGATTCACCAAGGTCTTCAAGCGGTTGTACATGGCTTGCGGATCCTCTCCTTGGTGAAGCATGAAGCGACCGAGCTCCCCCTCGATCATCTCCCGCTTGGTGATCTTTGTCACTTCGTCTCCTTCGTGAGCGGTCTTGAGCACGTCCCAAATTTCCTTTGCGCTCTTCAACCCTTGCACCTTATTATACTCCTCTCGACTTAGAGAGGCGAGGAGTATAGTAGTGGCTTGGGAGTTGAAGTGGTGGATTTGGGCCACTTCGTCCAAGTCATAGTCTTCATCCCCTACGGATGGTACCTGTACACCAAACTCAACAACGTTCCAAATGCTTGTGTGGAGTGAGGTTAGATGATGCCTCATTTTGTCACTCCACATATTATAATCTTCACCGTCAAAAACCGGTGGTTTGCCTAGTGGAATGGAAAGTAAAGGAGTACGCTTTGAAATACGAGGGTAGCATAGGGGAATCTTACTAAACTTATTGCGCTCATGGCGCTTAGAAGTTTTGGACGGCGCGTCGGAGCCGGAGGTGGATGGCGATGAAGAATCGGTCTCGTGGTAGACCACCTTCCTCATCTTCTTTTTCTTGTCGCCACTTCGATGCGACTTGTGGGAGGAGGATTCCTTCTCCTTCCCTTTGTTGCGGGACTCTCCCGATGGAGCCTTCCCGAGGCTTGTAGCGGGCTTGTCGCCGGTCACCATTTCCTTCTTGGCGTGATCTCCCGACATCACTTCGAGCGGTTAGGCTCTAATGAAGCACCGGGCACTGATACCAATTGAAAGTCGCCTAGAGGGGGGGTGAATAGGCAAATCTAAAATTTATAAACTCAATCACAACTACAAGCCGGGTTAGCATTAGAAATATAACCGAGTCCGAGAGATAGGGTGGAAAACAAATCGCAAGCAAATAAAGAGTGAGACACAAGGATTTGTTTTACCGAGGTTCGGTTCTTGCAAACCTACTCCCCGTTGAGGTGGTCACAAAGACCGGGTCTCTTTCAACCCTTTCCCTCTCTCAAACGGTCACTTAGACCGAGTGAGCTTCTCTTCTCAATCACACGGGACACTAAGTCCCCGCAAGGATCACCACACAATTGGTGTCTCTTGCCTCGGTTACAATTGAGTTTGTCACAAGAAAGAATGAGAAAGAAAAAAGCAATCCAAGCGCAAGAGCTCAAATGAACACAAATGTCGCTCTCTCTAGTCACTATTGATTTGGAGTGATTCTGGACTTGGGAGAGGATTTAATCTCTTTGGTTGTGTCTAGAATTGAATGCTATAGCTCTTGTAATGTGTTGGAAAGTGGAAAACTTGGATTCCATGAATGGTGGGGTGGTTGGGGTATTTATAGCCTCAACCACCAAACTAGCCGTTTGGTGGAGGCTGTTGTCGCATGGCGCACCGGACAATGTCCGGTGCGCCATCGGACATTGTCCGGTGCGCCAGCCACGTCACCCAGCCGTTAGGGTTCGACCGTTGGAGCTCTGACTGGTGGGGCCTCTGGGCTGTCCGGTGGTGCACCGGACAAGTCCTGTAGACTGTCTGGTGCGCCTGCTGCGCGTGCTCTGACCTCTGCGCGCGCAGGCGCGCATTAAATGCGTTGCAGTCGACCGTTGCGCGCGAAGTAGCCGTTGCTCCGCTGGCACACCAGACAGTCCGGTGTGCCACCGGACACTGTCCGGTGCATACACCGGACGGTCCGGTGAATTATAGCGGAGCGGCCTCCATTTTCCCGAAGGTAGCGAGTTCAGCGTCGAGTTCCCTAGTGCACCGGACACTGTCCGGTGGCACACCGGACAGTCCGGTGCGCTAGACCAGGGTGCCTTTGGGTTGTCTTTAGCTCTCTTTGTTTGACCCCTTTCTTGGTCATTTTATTGGTCTATTATGAACCTTTGGCACCTGTAAAACTTATAATCTAGAGCAAACTAGTTAGTCCAATTATTTGTGTTGGACAATTCAACCACCAAAATCAATTAGGAAAAGGTGTAAGCCTATTTCCCTTTCAATGACAGAAGATCGTTTTTACCAAGTCACTCAGAGTTGGAGGTAACGACTTAGCAGACATGTTTTAAAATTGCAAGCTGGACCTGGAATCTTTGGGCCGATTATTTCAAAATCAACACAAAGATTGGGGGCTTGTGGGGGACAGATATCCCCCGGGTCCACTAGAAGGCAAGAAGGCCTCGCGAAGGGCCCTAGACCTATTATTTCGCAAGGCCATCCTTTCGTGGGCCAGGGGAAGAACTTTCGGCAGATCAGATCAACTCGAGCCCAAACGGCCCAACAGATTTGAGTGACATCCACAACAGTAGCCCGACTTTCCCGCGCGGCGTCCTCAGGCGTCGGAACTGAATGGCGATGAGTCGGCAGAATTATAGGAAGATAGGCTCAGTCGGTTCACTATTACTTAGGCTCACGTTGTTATCATATCCGCATGTATCGCCCCACGGTCGAGTATGTAAGGCCTAGGGGAGACCACATCAAAATAATCTTCATCTCATCGGCCATCCACCTAATTCTCTAGCATCCCTCGTGCTGGAGAATTCCTCTGTAACCCACCCCACAAAAGATCCACACCAGGATGTAGGGTGTTACGCGTCTCAAAGCGGCCCGAACCTGTGCAAAATCGTCTACTGTCTCTCGTGCATCTAGCATGAACCATTGAGCTACAGTCGGTAACACCGTTACTCCAAAAGCACCTCGAGGGGCAACCCCGGGTGCGCGGTCGGACCCAAAACACCGATAATCAACCACTACATTTGCTTTTCCTAGGTGATAATGCACTTCGAGGTTGTAGTCTTTGATCAGCTCTAACCATCTCCGCTGACGGAGGTTGAGATCTGGCTAAGTGAAGATGTACTTCAGACTTTTGTGGTTCGTGAATACATCACACTTGTTTCCGATTAGGTAGTGCCTCCATATTTTCAGGGCATGCACTATGGCTGCTAGTTCCAAATCATGTGTCGGGTAATTTTGCTCATGCGGTCGATCCAATCATATGGTTAGTTGATCGGTCGAACACATGAGGTGTTTGGTTTGAATAATCATTTCATTTAAGATGAAGTGATGTATCATAAGTTCATTCTATAAATTTGGTGGAATAAACTCATTCCTCGTATCAACTTAGGGTCCGTTTGGAAGCACCTAGTTTTTAAGAAAATGGTTTATAGAAATTGAGGTGGTTTCAAATATACGAGTTTATATATCAGTTTATAGAAATTAGAATCACCAAGAAGCGGGCTTCTCCTAGCTAAAAAGATAAAAATCGATTTCTTAAAAATTAGGTTGCTTTTAAACGAGACCTTGTATCATTCCATAAACCAAACACACTAATAAAGAATTTACACTACAATTTATAGATTCCTCGGTTGGACCCCTCTCTCTCAATGAGGGAGCCGCCTTCTTGCTAGTCGATCAGCCGGTTACAAAGAATTTACACTCGTCAGGAACCCAAAGATCTCTAAATCTCATAAGGTAAGGGCCAATGGAGCTCAATATTTTTCATATTTTTAAGATTAAACCAGATTTTAAAATTTTAATTATATAATAACATTGTCCAATTTACAATGCCACCAGTCAGCTCTGTGGAAAAAAAAATTTAACGCCCCAGCATGCTGACACAATCATCGTCCATGAACACATGGTACAACGGGGTTCCATTCAAAATTCATTCACAATTCAAAACACAGTAGAGCAGAGCAGAATGTTTTTTTCTAAATGAAAACAGCAAGATCAAATGCAGCTTGCTGTAAACATCAGAACGCCGACAAGACAAGGCGAACTGAGAATAGAAGGGTACCACAGAGACAAGACAGAGGTGTTCAAAACATAGAGCTAACAGCAGTCAATAATGTTTCAGTAGAGCCTTCCACAGCAATCCGAGGCGCCACAGTAGCAATGTTTAACCTTCTCCTCGCCATTTATGTAGACCTCCCCTATCTTATAGTTATAGTGATAGGTCAGCTCCTGTAGTGGCGGGATATTCTCAACAGCAAAAAACATAACATGTGGCATCCTCACATCATCATGGTCCCAGAGAACATTTTGGGCATAGAGGTTTGGTGAACAACTATGGTTGATAAATCTTCCCACATTGCCACACTCAGATGCATCTATTGTGAAGCCTTCCATGGTCTCAGAAGACGAGGTAGCAGATCCTAGACCAACCACTGACTTCAGCCCCTCCCAAAGTTCTTTATCATGGTAGTTATGACCAATATCAAATAGATACTCATCATTCTCTCTCTTTTCAGCTTCTTCATCTTCCAATAGCTCACCGGTATACTCACATATGAAACTGCCTGATGATATAGAACTGAGGGATCTTACACCCCAACCTGTCTTGCCTGTCTTGAATATTTCTAGTGGAATTTTGACACCATGCTGACTCACCCTGTTGTGGCATGTTGGCGGGCACCTGCAAGTAGTGGTTAAAAATTGGTTAGCCTACTTGTATTTAAAGCTAGATTACTATCTTGGTTTTAAGATAACTGTCTGGTGTGCATCAATATGTTTGCTTGTTCACAAAGATCTCTATAACTTTCAGGAGAACAGGTAAACTCTGTGAAACCATTTTTCATACGCCAGACACCTGCTGTTGTTCTTAATGTTTCATAATGTGTCGCTATCATCTGGACCTAAAACCAACCATAAGCCTTAATGTAACATCACATAGAAGTTCCATCGAATAGAATATTTCTCATGGTTCAAAATTTGAATACAGGAACTAAAAAAAAACTAGATAACAAACGAATATTTTCAGGTCAGCAGTTACTTGGATTGTTTAAGTCTTTGCACAGCCATACCTGCATGATGGACCACACTCATATATGAGAGGCCTGGCCTCGACGATCGCACCGTTGAAATTGAACATGATCTCCCCTCCATTTTTCACTGCACAAGCACACGTAATAGAGTCCGAGCAGCCATTTGTACAGTTGCAACCTTTTGGTGGTTCTTTTTCATACCAAGCTGGATATATGACTTCGGTGATGTATTTAAATGGTGCTGGCTTCATGTCATCAATTGTGTTGATGACACATATGGGTATCCGCTCCCTTCCTTGAGATATATCAGGCAAACAAAGACCTTCACGAACTTTGGACTTCCTCGTTGCCTTAACTGCATGTAGGGCTAATTCAGGTTGCCCTGCGATCCTCTGTAACTTGTACTTGAAGACCCTCTCGCCTTTTGGGCCTTCTTGCCAACATTCCAACACTTCGTACAATCCATCATATATAAATATTGAAGTTTGCTTGCCTTTAGAATGACCAATTTCACTTCTATTTTGGCCTTTGAACCCATGAATCACACGAACCGGGGTCTTGGTTTCAATGCAATTCTTCAAGGCAAGATTACCCCGCTCAAGCTTTTGATCATCTCCTTCTTTATTCCCACCAGCCTTCCCTCCGGAACCAGTGTATATTAGTTCATCTGAGCTTGATAATTCATCAGGATAGCCACCAGAGGCAACGATACTTATAGCAACATTGATACCATTCACCTTAGAAGTGGCAATACCTGCTTGAAGTGGGCCATGGAGACCAATTATGGACAGCTCAACTCTAAAATGAAATTCATCACCAACTTCGACACCGGGAAAATTTCCCACAACAGCCCCAAGCTTTTTATAAATAGGGTCGTTCTTTAGTGCCTTAGCTGCTTCAATGTCAATCCTTCCAACTTTGCGTTTACCTTGTTCCTCAACTTGTGTAAGCTTTCGGTATGTCGCCTGGAATAACTGGAGCAACTTCCTAACTTTGCTTCGAGCATCTATATCATGGTCCCAAGATTGCTTGTGGTGTGACCCGGAAGGAACAACCGGAAGAACCGTGAGACACATTTCTTGTTTTTGTCCATACACAACTAGCGCCCTAGAGTTGTCATCATCTTCCAAGATAATGCCATCATTGTCATCCATTGCCTCATCATTGCTCGAGTCACAAGATACCACTTTCCCTACTGGTATATCATTTGGAGTAGCATCTAGCTTGTTCACAGGAACAAGCGACTTGGAAGTACTATCAATAGGTTCTCTTCCTCGTGTCTCATTATCATCCATTGTCTCATCATTGATCGATTCACTAGAGGTCACTTTTCTTGCTAGTATATCTTTTCGAGTGGCGTCCTTTTCCTTTATCTTGTTCATACGAACAAGAGACTTGGAAGCACTACCATCCTTTCCCTTAAGCTTGTTCCTAGGAACAAGAGACTTGGAAGCACTAGCAAATGACTTTCTTCCTCGTGTCCAAGGGCAATTATCAGGAGCCATCAATGCTTGTACAATTATTTGGTTAGGCTCTTCGATTTGATCGATTGCAACATGTGTTCCAAGCTTGGACTCCCTAGCGTACAAATGCAAATTTCCCTTGCTTGTGTCATCACTCTTCAACTTATAAGCAAACTTACTTTGCTTTGTGTTCATGTTTGAGGACACTTCCTTTTTAGCACTCAGAGTCTTACTTTGCATCTTCCCACCTGCAGAGGACCTTGCATTACCAAGCAATCCAGCATTCATCTTGCCACTATCCAACCTCTTTACCTTTGCATCAATGGGATTGCTCAAAGGTGTCCTAAGATTACTTCTTTGCAAGCTACTTTCAAGTTCATTTTTCATCTTATCATCCACCACTTCTTGTGCTACCTGCTCCCCTTTATGTGCCGAGAATTTCCCATTCATCTTCTCATCAGAAACATTCCTCTGTGTAGCTTTTGAAACAACATTTCGCTGGTCACCGTCTTGTTTGGTACCGGCAAAATCATCTCGAACTTGGACCCTATTGCGAGCCTTGCTATGTCCTTCATCCACTATTTTCTTTCTTTCCACTTTCTTATTGGATGCCTCTATTGCTGAAGTTGGAAAAGCCGATTCTCCTAAAACAAAAACCGGAATTGCCACCAAGGCATCACCATTGTTGACAGGGGTGGCTTGTGAAGGCAACCGCTCCCTATCTCCACTGCCTGTGGTATTAACAGCAGACATCCCAAAACTAGGAGCAAATGAGCGTATAGGTGAGACCTCCAAAACACCACTGTCTGCGGTGGTAACAATAGTCCTCCCACAGCCAGGTGGAAATTTGCGTACGGCTGAGACTGCCCTCCTCTTAGGCAGCGGATTCAGAGACGATTCCGACGACCACCACCGTTTTGTTCTGCTTCCTGCAATTCCATTTTCCTTTCCCTGTAACTCACCAGTGCCTGTTTTGTTTTCAATCTCTGTGAAATCATTAGCAGCAACCTCCTGCCCCATATCGCTGCTGCCACCACATCCCTTCTCTGCTGCCACCAACAAGCCATCCCCCTCGCCACCGTTCTGCATAGAACTAGCACCAACAGTGGTACAGCTCCCCAGTACTTCTAACGTTGGCCCTGCCACCTGCACCACCCTGTCCCCTTGCTGACCATCATCCGATGACAGCTTGACTGCACCGCCCACCAATTGCACCTCTCCGTTCTCCCCACCGTCTCCATCCTGCCTAGCCCTCTCCGGCCCTGACTGAGGCAGGGCATGTGGGAGGGCGCTGCTGCGCGCTGCAGGCAAAACAGCTGAGAGATCGTCCACCTTATCATCCTCTTGGTGAGGCAGGCCGCAACTCTGAGCCACAGGTGAAACGGCGGCAGGATCAGCCACCTCTTCCACCTTATCCGACCCCTGCTGCCGAGGCGGGGCGCCATTCTGAGGCAGAGGCGAAACTGTGGCCGCGGCGACGGCCTCCTCCACCTTATCCGACCCCTGCTGCCGAGGCGGGGCGCCGTTCTGAGGCAGAGGCGAAACTGTGGCCGCGGCGACGGCCTCCTCCACCTTATCCGAAACCTGCTGCCGAGGCGGGGCGCCGTTCTGAGGCAGAGGCGAAACTGTGGCGGCGGCCTCCTCCACCTTATCCGACCCCTGCGGCCGAGGCGGGGCGCCGTTCTGAGGCAGAGGCGAAACTGTGGCGGCGGCGACAGCCTCCACCACCTTATCCGGGCATCCGTTCTGAACCGAAGGCGAAATGGCGGCGGGGGCGGCCTCCTCGTCGGCCCTGCCGCCGACGATGGTGAAGGCGCCATCAACGCCCTTCACCTCAGGACCTGCCGCGGCCGGAGAGGCCGGCGCGGGCAGAGGCGCAGGGAACCGACCGCACCCGGGCGGCCAGGACCGCTTGGCGGAGACCCTCGAAGGTGTCAACCTGCGCGGCGGTAGCCCCGTCGCGGCCTCGACTGGCGGCGCCGGCGGCTCCACACCGGCCCCGGGCATCCCAAGAACCTGCAAAATCAAGATCGAAATTAGAGGACGGATCTCAATCGAATCGATGGGGCACCCGTAAATAACCGCAATCAAACCCTAGAACCCCCATCCCACCCCCATCACTGAGTCCGCATCACGGCATCAGGCAAACATTTTTCTTCTCTTTACCTGATAGCGCAACCAAAGGAGGAGGAGGAGGAGGAGGAGGAGGAGGAGGGGCGCGCGATGGGCTCACCTTTCTTTCCCCCCCGATATGAGCAAGGGGCCGGCGCGAGATTACTCTGCCACGGCGAGTTTGCGCTGAGAAAGAGGAGGCGCAGGGGAGGCAGGGAGCGGATCTCTCCCGAGGAGGAGGTTGGAGTGGAATGGGAAGTGGTGAACGGGAGGGTGTCCGCCAGCGCCAGGCAGGCACGCGCGCGGCTTCGCGCCCTTGGAGACTGGACGCTTCAGTTCGGTTTTCGGGGCTCGGGGGCGTCCTCCGGTTTCTGGCTATGGATCTCTTTGTCACTTAGTGGCGAAGCCAGGATGTCTATAATTATAGAGCTGAATATATCATTAAAAATAATGTATAGATTTTTAGACCCTAAAAGCTAGCTCTTTTGACAGCAGTCACAGTTAATCATACTGACTGATATATAGATCTTTAGAGACTATTCGACCCAATGGCCATAGGTCTGTCTCCGCCGCTGTCTCTACCATCAAACCAGCCATAAATGTTTCTTGTATGTTTGAGTTTTATTTGAGCTATTTTTTATATAGAGAAGACCTATTTGATTTTGTGTCAGCCGTTACTTCTCATTATGTCAAAATTGACCTATTCTTTTTTAATATTATATATATTTATATTCATCAGCTAGGGTGATGGATCCAACATTCCATCACCTGGACCACCATCACTTGTCTACCCACCCGCCCGACCGTGTGGCTCGGCTCTCTTTACGCCACATGCGACTCCTTTTCCTACGCTGCTCCCTTTCATGCCACGCGCGGCTTGGCTCCCTTCGCCTAGTAAAACATTAAGTCATTCTTGTTTTTCAAGGAAATATTCAAACATTTTTTTTGTTTTTCAGACATTCTTCGTGTTTTCTCAGGCATTTTTGATTTTTTCAGCAATTCTAGATTCTAGGCAACATTAAGATATTTTTTGTTTTTTCAGTCATTTTCATGTTTTCGCAGACATTTCTTGTTTTTAGTTCAGTCATTGTACACAACATTAAATCATTCAATTGTTCAGGCAAAAGTAAGTCATTAAGCGCAACGAAAACATTAAGTCATTTCAAGCGCGTTAAGTCATTCGAAGAGGAGGTGGATCGGCTCACGGTAACTAATTGGATCAGCTCGGCTCGGCTCGGGTCTTGTGTGGAAGGCGGATCGACTCGCGGTTGTGCGTATGGAAGGCGGTTCGCTCGGTTGGCTGGGGGATGCGAGCGGGCGCAGGGGGCACCTCGGTCGGGCTAGGACACGGGCGACTTCGGTAAGTAGGGGATCGACATTTATTTTGGACCCCTACTTACCTAAGGGCGTTTTAAAAAAATCTCGAAAATACAGGAGAGTTGCGCATCATTTCATTAATAGAAGGATAGAACAAGAAAACAAAAACACACACACAAAACATCGCGCGCACACACACAACATGCAAAACAAACACCCACACAAGCTGGCAGACATTAGACCAGCAACCGACACAAACAAGCATTATTCTACTCGACCGTTCCACCCGGCAAGTGAAGAAATGCCCTTGGCTCCTGCTACATCCCAGTTTTGGATTTCATCACCAGCCCTACTCAATGCCTTTCTGTAGAAAGGCAGGGAAAACTCCGTCGAAGACACACTCATTTTTGTGTTTCCACATAGTTCAAGCCTCTAGAATGGCGAGAGTGTCTTGTCGCCACCATTTTAGAAAGGAGACTTCAGGTGACTTTTCTTTGTGAACGCGCAGGAGAGTTGCGCATCATTAAATTAAGAGAAGAAAACAGTCCAAAATGGACCAAAGTACAATCCCAAAATAGGCAAAATACAAGACCACCAATTCCTGCTGCGCACAGAACTGCAGCCTCCTTCTGCACATGAAAACAACAGTACGCAAAAGAAGAACAACAGCAAAAAGTGTCGGCAGACCACACACACAACTGCTCTCCACTAATCACCCAAAAGAACCCTTGATCTAAAAATTGCAGCACTAGGACCCAAAGCCTCAAGATGTCTAGCACCGGCAAGCCTCCAGCACTCAAACTCATCCAAAAAATTGATTTTATTCCATGAATGGAAGGCCTAACACCATCAAAAACCGCCTTATTACGATGAAGCCATAAACACCAAGCCCCCAAGATGATGATACTGTTAAAGCCCCTTCTCTTCATCAAGCTGTGGAGAGAAGGCCACTAGCCCAAATCGCTGGAGAAGGATAAACCGGAAGTGCCTTCTAACACACATCTGATAAACAGATGGTCAATTATTTCCACCGCCTAATCGCACAATAAACATAATTGGGGATGAGGTATATTTCTGTTGAGCACCAAAAGTGGCGGACGGTCCGGCCCTTGGGCCAGAACAGTCTGTGTGCCCCGCGGTTAGATTAACTCGGGTGATTATCCTTATCTCGTGCATGGTTATCCATCTAATCATGTGGGAGTTGTTGGCTATCTCTTAGGAATAGGTAGACCTCCTCCCCTATAAATATAAAGGGGTACTACCGATTGAGAACTTCCGAACACATTCCAATCGAACCAATTACTTTATTTACTTTTTCTGCCCTATTAGTAGATGTAGCGTAGTTCTAGTTGTAGCTTTCCGCATATCCACCTCCACCCCTATCAACTCTACGTCGTCTAGATCCGTCTTAGGTGGCCTGCCGACCCCAAGATGACCCTAGGATCTTACCCCTCCCGGGGGCAAGATCTAGTTGTTCATTCAAAATACTATATCTCGACTGTCTCTTAATTCCTAGGTGACTCTATATCGTCTGGAGATGACCCGGGTGACCTGCTGACCCGGAGCACCTAAGGTCTCTCCCCCCAGGGGACGAGATCTAGGTCCTACGAGGAGAAGAAGACGACCCTACGCCATCGCGGACCGTCCGATCTAGAGCTTGGACCGTCCGGACTGCGCGCAGGGAAGGTGCCGCTTCTGCCGCCAGGTTGCGGACCGTCCGGCCTAGAGCCGTGGAACGTCCGCGCCCCGTAGCGAGCACTATCATGCGACCCGGCGACCCGTCACAGACTGTCACCACTGTTCACCTCGTGGAGCCGAACCCAAGGTATTGCTCATCATGAGAAGGTCCTAGGGTTCATTGCTGTTTGGTCCCAAATAGGTTGTGACCATCATAGAGGTGTTGCCCCACATTTAGGATAACCACTTTATTTGACCATACATCATCTAAAGGTGTCAAGTACCGCCAAGCGGTTCTGTCACACCCGGTTCCAGGGGGTAGAACCGAGCGCATACCATATGTGTGCCAGGATCCATTTCCACACATATGTTGACGTCACAAGTGTAATATATCAAAAGACAATGCAATAAAGGCATAAAGAGAGTATAATACTTTATTACATCATCTCAAATACTGTATCTTGAACAAGTATCACATCAAAATAAAGCAGAAATAAACAATTGGGCAATCTTCCACAGGAAGTTGACTGGCGCATCGTTAGACTTAGAATTCCTCGTCGATAAATTCTCCATCAAAGTCTCCAGCATCACCCTCTGATCAAAATATTAGCAAGGGTGAGCTCACTTATGGTCGGGGCTCAGCAAGTGAGGGAAAAATTAATGCAGGTATAACAAGGTGAGGCTAAGTCTGAGCAGTAAGCATTTTAGTTGGTCAATATTTTATTAACAACACCTGTCTTACTAATAAGTGTGAATCCCAAATATCCCATTTAAACAAAGGAATATGAGTCTAGCAAAAACACTTAAGTGAAACCACTTAAGCAAATTATTGGCAGATCATCGGATCTCAATTTATGTCCATCTTTAAGTTCAATTATCATGTGAGGAGTCCAGGTCGCTCATAACCGGGAGCACGGCTGATATATCAGTTTTACACTCTGCAGAGGTGGTACAACTTTACCCACAAGCCATGTATCCCATCTAGCCCGGGTTGATCGGACCCTTAGACACTGCCGAGGTGAATGGCTAGGGATCCATTATGAGGTTTTCACAAAATACACTTAATACGAAGCAACCCGCTAAGGTTTCTAAGACGATGGTGGTGGCCCCCTGGGTGAAGTACCTTAGCTAAGAATACGACCCCATGTTAACGTGGGCTGCCAGCACCTACCGCTCCCCCTCTTGCCCATTTTTCAGGTAAGGTTGCTAGGCACTAAGCATATAGAGCTAATTACTAAAGCCAGAGCCATGATAGCACTCGTGGTTGCACTGTTATCCTGGGTGGTCACTCCATGTTCCAATTAAATTTGTAATAATGTTATCTTAACCATCGGGTTAATGCCATAATTGCTAATTAAATCTTTGGAACATTAAAACCAATTAATGAGTGACATTAAGAAATCATTAAGTTGAGCGGTAGCACAAATTCTTGCATAGCTTAATAATTTTCCCAGTTTAAACAAGAAATACGGGTAGTAAATATAGGAAATCCTTAATTAGGTAAATCCCATCAAATTATGTAATATATCAAAAAGTAAACATTATTATATGCAATGAATAGGTACAAACAGAATATACAGAGGGAGAATCCACTTGCCTTGCTCAAGCGAGTCCTGCGGATCGTCCTCGAACGAAATTGGTTCGCCTACCGCACAATCGGCTTCTAATAGAGTCGCATTGCGCACATACAAAAATAAAACATACATAAATAAATAAACATGCATCATTTCATAAATATACACCAATACGTCATTAAGCACACATTAACATATCGCACTAATCATATCTTAATTACGTCCTAATCGCATAACTACTTATTAATTCAATTATAGCTATTAATGTGAATCCTAATGGTGAATTTATAAGTGGGTGTAATAAATACAGTTTAAATATATTTTAACATCATTAATGAAAATAAATAATACTTATTGCCTTTTAATGCTAATAAATGAATTAATACCTTTTATTACTTCTAACTCAAATTAGTTAGTATAGCAAAAATGCATTTAATAATATTAATATTCTAAAAATCTACATAAATTGGTAATTGGACCTTTTATAACACAAGTGAGGATATTTTGACATAAACTAGTATTTTGCTTACTCTAAAAATCTAAGTGCTCAATTTGCGAACAAGATTATTTAACTAGCAAAAATCTATTTACCACACTACTGGTGATCTTTTCTCTTTTCTTTCTAAAAAGAAAATGCTAATAAAATAATTAGATAAATCATCTAAAATCCTATATTATTCATATGACATGAGTTCTATACCATTTTTCTAATCCATCAAAAATGCACCTATAATTCTCCTATTAGTTTCTAAAATTTATAGTGACCAAATTTGACTATAAATTCTTATCTAGTATTTTTATCACCAACGTGTGACTATTAAATCTACGTCACATTTCTCTAAACCAAAATCAACGCGTCGATTAACATGAAATAACATGGTGCACTACTAATCGCATATCTCTAATAAATTCCATAACGCACACATATACATAAATCGGAATCACATGTGTTCATAATACAACAAACAAAATATACAACTCATGAATCGAATCAAAAAGCACTTTATAAAATATATAAAATAAATTTGGGTCGTCATCAACCTCGGGTTCGTGCGTGTGACGGGGATGGATCGACGGGTTTCGGCCGGACGGAGAGCAGGGCTCGACTACGGACAGCGAGTGCGTGGCTCCGGTGAACTCCGGCGACGAACGACACACTCCGGCGAACTACGAGCTCAGTGAACTCCAGCGACGAACGGCAACGAACAGCAACGGCACTAGCGTAGCTCCGACGACGAACTATGTGGCTACACGCGTGCAGGGAGCAAGGAAGGCGATTGTCGGCGTTTCGAGACCGGGGGGTCCCTGAGCCGACGAGTCAAGTGTCGCCGCATGCCCCAGCCCAGATGGGTCGACGCGAGGCAGAACGCGAAGGGGGGAAAATGAGGTGGCCGGAGATGGGCGAGAGAGAGGTGGAAATCCCGCGGCCTTCGTGTTCATCCCGCGCCCAGGTCGGGTGCGCTTGCAGTAGGGGGTTACAAGCGTCCACACGGGGGAGGGAGCGAGCGGCCTCACGCGAGCGCCTGTCTCGTCCTCGTCCCCGCGCGGCCAACCCTCTCTAAGAGGGCCCTGGTCCTTCCTTTTATAGGCGTAAGGAGGGGATCCAGGTGTACAATGGGGGTGTAGCAGAGTGCTACGTGTCTAGCGGAGGAGAGCTAGCGCCCTAAGTACACGCCATCGTGGCGGCCGGAGAGATTTTGGCACCCGGTTTGTGTGATGTCGTGGCCGTCGGAGGAGCGCTGGAGCCTGGCGGAGGGACAGCTGTCGGGGCCGTCGAGTCCTTGCTGACGTCCTCTTGCTTCCGTAAGGGGGCCGAGAGCCGCCATCGTCAGGGAGCGTGCGGGGCGCCATCATTGCCTATCTGGCGGAGCGAGCCAGATGGGACGCCGGTCTTGTTCCCCGTAGCCTGAGTCAGCTCGGAGTAGGGTAATGATGGCGCCTCCTGTTGATGTGGCCGGCCTGCGCCCTAGGTTGGGGCGATGTGGAGGCTCCTCCGAGGTCGAGGTCGAGTCCGTCTTCCGTGGCCGAGGTCGAGTCCGAGCCCCTAGGTCGGGCGAGGCAGAGTTCGTCGTCTTCTGGGGTTGAGCCCAAGTCCGAGCCCTGGGTCGGGCGGAACGGAGTTCGCCGTCTTCCGGGGCTTAGCCCGAGTCCGAGCCCTGGGTCGGGCGGAGCGGAGTTCGCCGTCTTCCAGGGCTTAGCCCGAGTCCAAGCCCTGGGTCAGGCGGAGCGGAGTTCGCCGTCTTCTGGGGCTTAGCCCGAGTCCGAGCCCTGGGTCGGGCGAAGCGGAGTTCGCCGTCTTCCGGGGCTTAGCCCGAGTCCGAGCGCTGGGTCGGGCGGAGCGGAGTTCGTCGTCTTCCGGGGCTTAGCCCGAGTCCGAGCCCTGGGTCGGGCGGAGCGGAGTTCGCCGTCTTCCGGGGCTTAGCCCGAGTCCGAGCCCTGGGTCGGGCGGAGCGGAGCTTCCTATGGTGCGTGCGGCCGAGCCTGACTGCCTGTCAGCCTCACTCTGCCAAGTGGCACCGCAGTCGGAGCGGCGCAGGCGGCGCTGTCTTTCTGTCAGACCGGTCAGTGGAGCGGCGAAGTGACGGCGGTCACTTCGGCTCGGTCGGCTGAGGGGTGCGCGTCAGGGTAAGGGTGTCAGGCCACCTTTGCATTAAATGCTCCTGCGATTTGGTCGGTCGGTGCGGCGATTTGGTCAGGGTTGCTTCTTGACGAGGACAGGGCCTCGGGCGAGCCGGAAATATGTTCGCCGCTGGAGGGGGGCCTCGGGCGAGGCGGAGATCCTCCGGGGTCGGCTGCCCTTGTCCGAGGCTGGGCTCGGGCGAGGCGTGATCGAGTCCCTCGAATGGACTGGTCCCTGACTTAATCGCACCCATCAGGCCTTTGCAGCTTTATGCTGATGGGGGTTACTAGCTGAGAATTAGGAGCATTGAGGGTACCCCTAATTATGGTCCCCGACAGTAGCCCCCGAGCCTCGAAGGGAGTGTTAGCACTCGCTTGGAGGCTTTCGTCGCACTTTTTTGCAAGGGGACCAGCCTTTCTCGGTTGCGTTTTGTTTCGGTGGGTGCGCGCGAGCGCACCCGCCGGGTGTAGCCCCCAAGGCCTCGGAGGAGTGGTTTGACTCCTCCGAGGTCTTAACGCCTCGCGCAATGCTTCGGCTGGTCTGGTCGTTCCCTCATGCGAGCTGGCCGTAGCCCGGGTGTACGGTCGGGTCCCAAGCTCTCGGGCTGGTATGTTGACGCTGTCAACGGTTTGGCCGGAGCCGGGTTTGCGAGAGCAGCCCTCGAGCCTCTGCACAGGGCGAGAGGGCGATCAGGGACAGACTCGACTTTTTTACATACGCCCCTGCGTCGCCTTTCCGCAAGGAGGAGGGGGGGGGGAGAGCGCCATGTTGCCCTCGGTGGGCGCCGAACATGGTGTCTCCGGTGAGCTGCAGGCGGGTGATCCGAGCGGACGTCCGTGCCCCATTCGTTAGGGGTCGGCTAGAGGCCCAGAGGCGAGCCAAAAAGTACCTGCGGGTGATCTGCCGAACCCGGTCCCCTGGCGACGGGGTCCGAGGGCTCGATGCCTCCCTCTGATGGGATTCCGTTACAAGATCATTCCCGCTGGTCTCGGAAATGTCCTAGGGTACCTCGGGAGCGCAGCCCGAGCCTTGGTTATGTATCGAACGTACCCATGGTCATCCCTCGCTCTATGTCTGAGGCGGCTGTGAACCCTTCGGGGGCCAGCCTTCGAACCCCTGATCAGTAGTGGGCGCGGAGCCCGAGTAGCCTGAGGCGGCCGTTGAACCCTTCCGAGGGGCCGGCCTTCGAACCTCTGACCAGTAGTGGGTGTGGAGCCCACGTGCTGTGAGGCGGCTGTTGAACCCTTCCGAGGGGCCAGCCTTCGAACCTCTGATCAGTAGGAAGGCTCGGAGCCTGGTTCCTTCATGGGGAAGGATCCTTTTCGGGGTATCCCCCTTTCCCGGTCCCTGTTGCAAGAGAGAGAAAGAGGAAAAAAGAAAAAAGATACGAAATTGAACGACGCGGCGTACCTTTTTTGACGCGGTCATTATGGCGAAGGCGAAGCGTCGCTCGTTTCTCCTGCCAGAGGCGCCGCCTGTCCCACCGCGGAGTTAATGCGACAGGGCGAGTGGTTCGCGGGGCAGCCGTTGCGCGTGCGCGAGCCGTTCGAGGAACGGAACACGGGCACGTTGTCTTCACGCCGTGGGAGAGGGTTCTCTCGCTGCCCCCGGATGGGACGTAAGCTTGGCTGACGACTTGACCGCTGCTCCTGCCCGCCTGCCACCACCATTACTGCCGACCCATTTTTGGCCGTATTGACCATCGCGCCAGTCTGGCACCGCTGGGTTGTGCGCTGGGTCGCCTCGAGTCGCGATATTGGTTCCGCAGTCAAGGAGGCGCGGTGGTGGCGCAAGTGGCGGTGCAGTTGCATGCACGAAGCATTCGACGCGCCGGTTGCATGACGCGTGGGTCTGGGCCTCCATGCCGGGCGTGTTGGGAGTCGGAGAAGCGCGCCCACTTGGCGCGGTTGCATGCCGCCTGCATGGCTGCCCGCCCTTTTGCCCGCTGGTCTGGGCAAAAGTGGAGAGCCGCTTGTAACCGCTGGGCGGTTGCACGCACCGCGCGCGGCGGTTTGGCTTCTTCTGCTCTGGGCCGGCTTGCATGACGTGTGGGACCCAACCCCCGCGCCGTAGGGGGAGGACCTTGGAGCGTGTTGGAGAAGGCTCAGCCCACGACGGCTGGGGATGCAAGTAGGGAGAGTCGCCTTTAAAAGGAGGGTGACCCTCCTGGAAGGCGACCGTGTCTTCGCGCTCCCTTATGCATCGTGTCTTTCCACCTTCCAAGCCCCCGGATGGGGGATATCCGCCGTCTTTCCGCTTTGTCGTTGGAGGAACGCAACTCCGCGGGAGTTGGTACCTTTCAGCCGTCGTTCGGCTTCAAGGATTTTCATCATGCAGCCCGGCTGCACCCCTCCGCCGGCGGTCACCCAAGACGGTGACCTCCAGCCCCTGGATGGGGAGAGGCAAGCCGAGCTGCGATCTTGGTCCCACCCTCAGCTTCAAGGATGTTCATCATCCTCGCTGGGGCGGAGAGCGAGGCAAGCCGGGGCTCTACCTCCCGCGCGGGCCGGCTGGCCACCTCTTCTTCCAGCTTCTGGTGGTGGCAACCATCCTCCAGCTCTGTGGAGGAGGCGTCCTCCAGCCATGCCGGGGAAGGCGAACTATTGCTGGGCAGCTAGGATGCAACATTCTGCCTTCTTCCTCGCTTTCGTGGCGAGGACGGGAACGAGGACCTGCCGGTGCGCTTTGGAGCGGCCCGCTCTTTGGCTTTGATGGCTGGTTTGCGTCGCTTGAGCGGGAACGCGAACGAGAGCCTTCTGGCGGCCGCGTTCGTCCTGGGACCATGGCTGCTGCTACAGAGGTCGCTGGCGGGTCACCCGGAGCTCGTCGCCCCGCAGGCTCCCCGGTGTGGAGGTTGTTCATACCCGTGGGGACGGAACTAGAGTTCCGTTTGCCATGGCACTTTGAATGCCAGTGTTTTTGTTCATTGTGGTTGTCGAGGCCTGAACGTGTATGTAATTTCGGCACGGAGCCGTGCTGTTTCCTCACTTTCGAGCACTAAGACTCGCCTGTTGGTTGTCTGAACCGCTTCACCAAGCGTGAGTCGCCCCGTGTAAAGGTGACGAGTGAGGTATCCGTATCCCGGAGGCGTAGGAGTCCCTCGGCTCGGTCAGCCTTGTTGTTCGAGGCTTCCCTTGCTTAGTTAGAGGAACCCCTCGGCCGCTCTTCGATGAGCCGAGGCCAGGGGTAGCGGTGTTAGCGCGGACAGAGGCAGAGTTGGCTCAAAAAAGAAAACCTGGTCGGCCGGAGCCTGGCCGGGTCGTCCGTTGGCGGGACCGACACCAGAATTGATCTGCCGAGGCCTCGGGCTGGGCTGATGTCCTTGGGGGACAGCTGGCCGAGGCCCCGGGGTGACCGGCCGAGCCGCCTGCTCGGGCCGGATTCTCGGGGAAGACCCTGACGGCGATGGCCCGGGCTCGGTGATGACATTGTCCTTCAGAGCGGAGACCCTTGGACCGCGTCGCCGTCCGAGGCTAGGTCGGACCTCGCCGAAGGTGTTGTCGACGCCGAGGGCGCTGCTGCTCCCTTTAGCCGTCAAGATCCAAGCCTGCAGGATCAGATTATCTTGTAGCGTGTGTTTTCTGCGGCCGCCGAGGCCGAAACACACCCTCGCCGTATTGTAAAGCCGCGTCTCCTTTCCTCTTGTTTCGAGTATCTGGACTTTTTTTTGTCGGTAACAGAACTGTCTGTGCGAGCGAGAGTTGCTTCTCACGGAAGGTGATGAGTGAGGTATCCGTATCCCGGAGGCGTAGGATTCCCTCGGCTCGGTCGGCCTTGCCGCTTACGCGCACTCTTACCCGTCCATGGGGTTCTGTCACCGACGCAGTCGAGAAGGCTCGAAGAATCGCTCCGGCAGAAGAGCTTCCGAACGTGAAGACTTGTTCGGTCCGCGGAATCACTTATCCGAACGTGAGTTACTTATGGCAGAAGGTGATGAGTGAGGTATCCGTATCCCGGAGGCGTAGGAGTCCCTCGGCTCGGTCAGCCTTGGCTGCTTTCGTGTACTCCGTCGTTTTCAGGATCCACTTTTGAAGTAGTCGAAAAGCACGAAAGACATTCTGGCAGGAAAGATCTTTTTTCGAGGAAAATTTCGACGCAGAGGGGGTTCCCCCCTTTTAGCCCCCGAGGGAGGGTCGGGCTTTGCTGAGGCAAGGCTGACCCTTCCTTGATGACTAAATTTTGCGTGGGAGTGAGGTATATGAACAACTTGAAAACATCTTAAGGGTAGAAGCGACGTAGCTGTTGGATGTTCCAAGCGTTGTTGTAGACCTCGCCTTGACTGTTGGCCAGCTTGTACGTTCTGGGCTTCAGAACTTTGGCGATGACGAACGGCCCCTCCCAGGGGGGCGTGAGCTTGTGTCGACCTCGGGCGTCTTGTCGCAGCCGAAGCACCAGGTTGCCCACCTGGAGGTCTCGGGACCGGACCCCTCGGGCGTGGTAGCGTCGCATGGACTGCTGGTACCGCGCCGAGTGTAGTAAGGCCTTGTCCTGAGCCTCTTCCAGTTGGTCCAGCGAGTCTTCTCGACTAGCTTGGTTGCTTTGGTCGGCATAGGCCCTCGTCCTCGGGGAACCGTATTCCAGGTCTGTGGGCAAGATGGCCCCGACCCCATAGACTAGAAAGAATGGCGTGAAGCCCGTGGCTCGGCTCGGTGTCGTCCTCAGGCTCCACACCACCGAGGGGAGTTCCTTCATCCATTGCTTGCCGAACTTGTTGAGGTCGTTGTAAATCCGAGGCTTGAGTCCTTGTAGAATCATGCCGTTGGCACGCTCTACTTGCCCATTCGTCATGGGATGAGCCACGGTGGCCCAGTCCACCCGGATGTGGTGATCCTCGCAGAAGTCCAGGAACTTTCTGCCGGTGAACTGGGTGCCGTTGTCGGTGATGATGGAGTTTGGGACCCCGAAACGATGGATGATGTCGGTGAAGAACGCCACCGCCTGCTCGGACCTGATGTCGTTTAGGGGTCGGACCTCGATCCACTTGGAAAATTTGTCGATGGCGACCAACAGGTGCGTGTAGCCCCCGGGTGCCTTCTGCAAGGGGCCGACGAGGTCCAGACCCCACACAGCAAAAGGCCATGTGATGGGTATCGTCTGCAGAGCCTGAGCGGGCAGGTGGGTCTGCCTTGCGTAGAACTGACACCCTTCGCAGGCGCGGACAATTCTAGTGGCGTCGGCCACCGCCGTTGGCCAGTATAAACCTTGTCGAAAAGCATTTCTGACAAGGGCTCGAGGTGCTGCGTGGTGGCCGCAAGCCCCCGAGTGTATTTCTCAGAGGAGTTCCTGACCTTCGGTGGTGGAGATGCATCGCTGGAGGATGCCTGAAGGGCTGCGGTGGTAGAGCTCCTTCCCTTCTCCCAGCAAGACGAACGACTTGGCGCGCCGCGCCAACTGCCGAGCTTCGGCTCGGTCGAGGGGTAGCTCTCCTTGGTGGAGATATTACAGGTATGGGGTCTGCCAGTTTTGATCAGGCGTGACCCCGCTTTGCTCCCCCTCGACGTGCAGCGTCTCATCCTCGGGGGCCGAGGGTACCTCGGACCGAACTGAGGGTGCCTCGGGCCGAGCCGAGGGTGCCTCAGGCTCGGGCGCGTCGTCGATCTTGACGGAGGGTTGATGCAGATCTCGGGAGAAGACGTCCGGAGGAACCGTTGTTCGCCCCGAGGCTATTTTAGCCAGCTCGTCCGCAGTCTCGTTGTAGCGCCGAGCGATGTGGTTGAGCTCGAGCCCGTAGAACTTGTCTTCCAGGCGCCGAACCTCATCACAGTAGGCCTCCATCTTCGGGTCACGGCAGTAGGAGTTCTTCATGACTTGGTCGATGACGAGCTGCGAGTCACCGCGAGCGTCGAGGCGTCGGACCCCTAGCTCGACGGGAATCCGCAACCCGTTGACCAGAGCCTCGTACTCAGCTACATTGTTGGACGCCGGGAAGTGGAGGCGTAGCACGTAGCGTAGGTGCTTCCCGAGGGGCGAGATGAAGAGTAAGCCTACGCCGGCTCCTGTCTTCATCAGCGACCCGTCGAAGAACATGGTACAGAGCTCCGGTTGGATTGGAGCTGTTGGTAGCTGGGTGTCGACCCATTCAGCCACGAAGTCCGCTAAGACCTGGGATTTGATGGCCTTCCGAGGGGCGAACGAGATTGTTTCGCCCATGATTTCCACCGCCCACTTTGCAATCCTACCCGAGGCCTATCGGCAATGGATGATCTCCCCCAGGGGGAAGGATGACACCATAGTTACCGGATTAGACTCGAAGTAGTGTTGCAACTTCCGCCGTGTCAGGATTACCGCGTACAGCAGCTTCTGAACTTGTGGGTAGCGGATCTTGGTTTCGGACAGTACCTCGCTGACGAAGTAGACTGGCCTCTGGATGGGCAATGCATGCCCCTCTTCTTGCCTCTCGACCACAATCGCGGCGCTAACTACCTGAGTGGTCGCGGCGACGTAGACCAAGAGGGCTTCTCCGGCAGCTGGGGGCACCAACATAGGCGCCTTCGTGAGGAGCGCCTTCAGGTTCCCGAGGGCTTCCTCGGCCTCAGGGGTCCAAGTGAAGCACTCGGCCTTCCTTAAGAGGCAGTACAGAGGTAGACCTCTTTCGCTGAGGCGTGAGATGAAGCGGCTCAGAGCCGCGAGACATCCCATGACCCTCTGTATGCCTTTCAAGTCCTTGATGGGCCCCATGCTGGTGATGGCTGCGATCTTCTCCGGGTTGGCTTCGATGCCCCGCTCGGAGACGATGAACCCCAAGAGCATGCCTCGGGGCACCCCGAAGACACACTTTTCGGGATTGAGCTTGACGCCTTTCGCCTTGAGACATCGGAATGTCACTTCAAGGTCGGAAAGGAGGTCAGAGGCTTTCCTCGTCTTGACTACGATGTCATCGACGTAGGCCTCGACCGTGCGGCCAATGTGTTCGCCGAACACATGGTTCATGCACCGCTGGTACGTCGCGCCCGCATTCCTCAAGCCGAACAGCATGGTGACATAGCAGTACATGCCGAAGGGTGTGATGAAAGAGGTCGCGAGCTGGTCGGACTCTTTCATCCTGATTTGGTGATACCCTGAGTAGGCATCGAGGAAAGACAGGGTTTCGCACCTAGAGGTGGAATCCACGATTTGATTGATGCGAGGCAGAGGGTAGGGAACCTTCGGACATGCTTTGTTCAGACCAGTGTAGTCTACACACATCCGCCATTTCCCCCCTTTCTTTCTCACAAGAACAGGGTTGGCAAGCCATTCGGGATGGAATACCTCTTTGATGAACCCTGCTGCCATTAGCTTGTGGATCTCCTCGCCTATGGCTCTGCGCTTCTCCTCATCGAATCGGCGCAGAGGCTGCTTGACGGGTCGGGCTCCGGCTCGGATGTCCAGCGAGTGCTCGGCGACATCCCTCGGTATGCCAGGCATGTCCGAGGGACTCCACGCGAAGACGTCGGCGTTCACGCGGAGGAAGTCGACGAGCACTGCTTCCTATTTGGGATCGAGCCCGGAGCCGATCCGGACTTGCTTGGAGGCGTCGCTGCTGGGGTCGAGGGGGACGGACTTAACCGTCTCCACTGGCTCGAAGTTGCCGGCATGACGCTTCACGTCTGGCACCTCCTTAGAGAGGCTCTCCAGGTCGGCGATGAGGGCCTCGGACTCGGCGAGGGCCTCGGCGTACTCCACGCACTCCACGTCGCATTCGAACGCGTGTTTGTACGTGGGGCCAACGGTGATGACCCCGTTGGGGCCCGACATCTTGAGCTTGAGGTAGGTGTAGTTGGGGACGGCCATGAACTTCGCGTAGCATGGCCTCCCCAATACCGCGTGGTAGGTTCCTCGGAACCCGACCACCTCGAACGTCTAGGTCTCCCTTCGGAAGTTGGAGGGTGTTCCGAAGCAGACGGGAAGATCGAGTTGTCCGAGGGGCTGGACGCGCTTCCCGGGGATGATCCCATGGAAAGGCGCAGCGCCCGCCCGGACCGAGGACAGATCGATACGCAGAAGCCCGAGGGTCTCGACGTAGATGATGTTGAGGCTGCTGCCTCCGTCCATGAGGACCTTGGTGAGCCAGACGTCGCCGATGACGGGGTCGACGATGAGCGGGTATTTCCCCAGGCTCAGCACATGGTCGGGGTGGTCGGCTTGGTCGAAGGTGATGGGCTTGTCGGACCAGTCCAGGTAGACTGGCGCCGCCACCTTCACCGTACAGACCTCCCGGCGCTCTTGCTTGCGGTGCCGAGCCGAGGCGTTCGCCGCTTGCCCGCCGTAGATCATGAAGCAGTCGCGGACCTCGGGGAACTCTCCTGCCTGGTAATCTTCCTTCTTGTCGTCGTCGCGGGCCCTGCCACCCTCCGCGGGTGGCCCGGCCCTGTGGAAGTGGCGCCGAAGCATGACGCACTCCTCAAGGGTGTGCTTGACAGGCCCCTGGTGATAGGGGCACGGCTCCTTGAGCATCTTGTCGAAGAGGTTGGGACCTCCGGGGGGTTTCCAAGGGTTCTTGTACTCGGCGGTGGCGACAAGGTCCGCGTCGGCGGCGTCGCGTTTTGCTTGCGACTTCTTCTTGCCCTTCTTCTTGGCGCCGCGCTGAGTCGACGCCTCGGGGGCATCTTTCGATGGGCGGCCCTGGGGCTGCTTGTCCTTCCGGAAGATAGCCTCGACCGCCTCCTGGCCGGAGGCGAACTTGGTGGCGATGTCCATCAGCTCGCTCGCCCTGGTGGGGGCCTTGCGACCTAGCTTGCTCACCAGGTCGCGGCAGGTGGTGCCGGCGAGGAACGCGCCGATGACATCCGAGTCGGTGATGTTGGGCAGCTCAGTGCGCTGCTTCGAAAATCGCCGGATGTAGTCCCGGAGAGACTCTCCCGGCTGCTGTCGGCAGCTTCGGAGGTCCCAGGAATTCCCGGGGTGCACGTACGTGCCCTGGAAATTGCCGGCGAAAGCTTGGACTAGGTCGTCCCAGTTGGAGATCTGCCCTGGAGGCAGGTGCTCCAACCAGGCGCGAGCGGTGTCGGAGAGGAACAGGGGGAGGTTGCGGATGATGAGGTTGTCATCGTCCGTTCCACCCAGTTGGCAGGCCAAACGGTAGTCCGCGAGCCACAGTTCCGGTCTCGTCTCCCCCGAGTACTTTGCGATAGTAGTCGGGGGTCGGAACCGGGTCAGGAACGGCGCCCGTCGTATGGCCCGGCAGAAAGCCTGCGGACCGGGTGGTTCGGGCGAGGGACTCCGATCTTCCCCGCTGTCGTAGCGTCCCCCACGCCTGGGGTGGTAGCCTCAGTGCACCCTCTCGTCGAGGTGGGCCCGACGGTCGCGGTGATGGTGCTCGTTGCCGAGGCGACCCGGGGCCGCAGGCGCTGTGTTGCGCGTGCGCCCGGTGTAGACCGAGGCTTCCCGCATGCATTGGGAAGTCGCGGCATGATGTTCCGAGGGGTACCCCTGCCTTCGGGAGGCGGAGCTCTCGGCCCGCCGGACCGCGGCGCCTTCCAGGAGATCCTTGAGCTCTCCCTGGATTCGCCGCCCCTCGGTGGTTGATGGCTCCGGCATCGCGCGGAGGAGCATTGCTGCTGCAGCCAGGTTCTGGCCGACCCCACTGGATGCGGGTGGCGGCCTGACCCTGACATCGTCGGCGATGCGGTGCTGGAGGCCCTGGGGTAGATGACGCATTTCTCCGGCCGGAGGTTGGACCACCCATGCCTGCCCGACGTCCCGGCGGATTGGCTCAAGCGCTCCTGCTCCCTCGTCGAGCCTGGCCTGCACCCCGCGGATTTGCTCGAGTTGTGGGTCGTGACCCCCCACCGGAACGGGGACCACAGCTAGCTCCCGTGGGATGTCAGCGCGAGGCACCGGCCTAGGGAGATCACCGTCCTCCGGCATGCCGAGATGGTTGCCTTCGGAGGGACCCCCTAGATCGACGTGGAAACATTCGCGGCTCGGGCCGCAGTCCTCGTTGCCAAGGCTACGACTACCGTCGGAACAGTCGGAAAGGCAGTAGTCGCATGCGGTCATGAAGTCCCGCATGGCACTGGGGTTGCCAAGTCCGGAGAAATCTCGACAGAAGCTGGGCTCGTCGTCTTCCTCGGACCCAGAGGGCCCGTAGGTCGAGATGTCCGTCAGCCGGTCCCAGGGTGACCGCATACGAAACCCTAGAGGGTTCGGATTCGCCTCTGCGAGAGCGTCCGCCAAAGCGGAGCCGCCAGGCGGGTCGAGGCTGAATCCGAAAGGCGTGGGATGGGAATTGGTCGGTACCTCTTGGTCGACGGGCGGTGATGAAGTCATGTCGGGGACTGACTGCACCGTCGTCCCAGGTACGAGGGTGACACCCAGCAAGCTTTTCGCGAGCGTGCTGGCGTCGTCCGTTTGCTCGGGATTTGCATGTCGCGGGGAGACAGCGCTCGTCTTCGTCTCAAGCGCGTGGTCGATGCCCGGCGCGCCCTCTGTTGGAGTGCTGGCGTTGTCAACTCGCTCGACGGCCGACAAGGCACCGCCCCTTGCTTGGCCTTGGTTGCCCCGCCTCCTCCTCCATTGGCGGGGAAGAGGACGGGGCGAGCTCGAAGGTTGTTCTTCCACCACGCGGGGAAGACATCATCGATCCTGCCACTGGCGGGCGGACTGTCGGCCACCATTGTCGCTGTCGCCCGGCGGTGGAAAGAGTATCATGTCGTAGCTGCCGTCGAGGGACATGAACTCAAGGCTCCCGAAACGGAGCGCCATCCTAGGCCGGAGAGGTTGCTGGAGACTACCCATCTGGAGCTTGACGGGAAGCTGTTCGTCAACACGTAGCAGGCCCCTACCTGGCGCGCCAACTGTCGGCGTTTCGAGACCGGGGGGTCCCTGAGCCGACGAGTGAAGTGTCGCCGCGTGCCCCAGCCCAGATGGGTCGACGCGAGGCGGAACGCGAAGGGGGGAAAGTGAGGTGGCCAGAGATGGGCGAGAGAGAGGTGGAAATCCTGCGGCCTTCGTGTTCATCCCGCGCCCAGGTCGGGTGCGCTTGCAGTAGGGGGTTACAAGCGTCCACACGGGGGAGGGAGCGAGCGGCCTCACGCGAGCGCCTGTCTCGTCCTCATCCCGGCGCGGCCAACCCTCTCTAAGAGGGCCCTGGTCCTTCCTTTTATAGGCGTAAGGAGGGGATCCAGGTGTACAATGGGGGTGTAGCAGAGTGCTACGTGTCTAGCGGAGGAGAGCTAGCGCCCTAAGTACACGTCATCGTGGTGGCCGGAGAGATTTTGGCGCCCGGTTTGTGTGATGTCGTGGCCGTCGGAGGAGCGCTGGAGCCTGGTGGAGGGACAGCTGTCGGGGCCGTCGAGTCCTTGCTGACGTCCTCTTGCTTCCGTAAGGGGACCGAGAGCCGCCATTGTCAGGGAGCGTGCGGGGCGCCATCATTGCCTATCTGGCGGAGCGAGCCAGATGGGACGCCAGTCTTGTTCCCCGTAGCCTGAGTCAGCTTGGAGTAGGGTAATGATGGCGCCTCCTGTTGACGTGGCCGGCCTGCGCCCTAGGTTGGGTCGATGTGGAGGCTCCTCCGAGGTCGAGGTCGAGTCCGTCTTCCGTGGCCGAGGTCGAGTCCGAGCCCATAGGTCGGGCGAGGCGGAGTTCGTCGTCTTCTGGGGCTGAGCCCAAGTCCGAGCCCTGGGTCGGGCGGAACGGAGTTCGCCGTCTTCCGAGGCTTAGCCCGAGTCCGAGCCCTGGGTCGGGCGGAGCGGAGTTCGCCGTCTTCCGGGGCTTAGCCCGAGTCCGAGCCCTGGGTCGGGCGGAGCGGAGTTCGCCGTCTTCCGGGGCTTAGCCCGAGTCCGAGCCCTGGGTCGGGCGGAGCGGAGTTCGCCGTCTTCCGGGGCTTAGCTCGAGTCCGAGCCCTGGGTCGGGCGGAGCGGAGTTCGCCGTCTTCCGGGGCTTAGCCCGAGTCCGAGCCCTGGGTCGGGCGGAGCGGAGCTTCCTATCGTGCGTGCGGCCGGGCCTGACTGCCTGTCAGCCTCACTCTGCCAAGTGGCACCGCAGTCGGAGCGGCGCAGGCGGCGCTGTCTTTCTGTCAGACCGGTCAGTGGAGCGGCGAAGTGACGGCGGTCACTTCGGCTCGGTCGGCTGAGGGGCGCGCGTCAGGGTAAGGGTGTCAGGCCACCTTTGCATTAAATGCTCCTGCGATTTGGTCGGTCGGTGCGGCGATTTGGTCAGGGTTGCTTCTTGGCGAGGACAGGGCCTCGGGTGAGCCAGAAATATGTTCGCCGCTGGAGGGGGGCCTCGGGCGAGGCGGAGATCCTCCGGGGTCGGCTGCCCTTGTCCGAGGCTGGGCTCGGGCGAGGCGTGATCGAGTCCCTCGAATGGACTGGTCCCTGACTTAATCGCACCCATCAGGCCTTTGCAGCTTTATGCTGATGGGGGTTACCAGCTGAGAATTAGGAGCATTGAGGGTACCCCTAATTATGGTCCCCGACAGCGATGCAAGCTCGGAACTGTGAGGAACAATCTCAGGGAACGTGGCCTGCAATTTATAGGAAAAGAGAGGAAGCAGAGGTAGAAGAAACGGTCGACGGCGTCCTCAATAGCCATTACGACGGCGGGGGTTTCAGTGCTATCAACGCTCTTGATGGCGCTGCCGTTACTAGAGGAGAGTTAGGGAGAGAAGGAAACGGCGCGCGGCATCGGGTGCAGGAACGCGGTGGCTGCTGTGCAGAGCGGCGTCGCGGCGTCGCACAGGGAGCCAGGCGCCGCGCGGTGGGGCCGGTGCTGGCGCGCGGGTCGACGCGCGTGGCTCGGACGTCGGGCGCGCGTGTCGCGCGGGCGGTGCCGCGGCTCGGCGGCCGGGCGCTGGTGCGCGCACGCAAGAGAGAAGCAGAGGAGAGAGGAGCGGTGAGGGAGAGAGAGAGTGGGAGAGAGAGAAGAGAGGAGAGAGAGAGGGAGAGCAGGGAGGCGGCGGCGGCGGCTGCCTGGCTTTTGCCAGCAGCGCGCGCGCGGTGTAGGGTTTGGGGCATGGTCCCCTAAGTGGGCCGGCTGTGTGGGTTTAGTTTTTTTTAATTCCGAAATGCTTATTAAAGAGCTCAAAAATTCATAAAAAAATTTACCAAAAATATTTATAAATAGAATACTTGTTTTTAGACTAATAATTACTATATTTCTTAATTATTATTTAATTACTAGTATCTCTTTTTAAAATGAATTGATATTAAACATCCAATATGAAATCAAGCGCATGCAAAGAAAACGATGCAAATAAATAATTAAACACCTAAAAAAATTTATTACCCTAATTAATATAATATCTAAATTTATTATTTTAATTGATGGCTTTTATGGTGTTACAAACCTACCCCTCTTAAAAAGAATCTCGTCCTCGAGATTAAGAAACTTCCGAGAATAACTGGGGGAATTCTGCTCTGAGTTCATCTTCTCTTTCCCAAGTGGCCTCATCTTCCGAATGATGGCTCCACTGAACCTTGCACATGTTAATGACTTTACTCCGTGTAATTCTGCGAGATGTTTCCAAAATTCTGATCGGGTACTCCGAATAAGTCAAATCCTCATTAACATTCAGTTCTTCCATGGGTAACTGTTCTTCTGGTACTCTTAAGCACTTCTTGAGTTGTGATACGTGAAATACGTCATGCACATCAGCTAATCTATCGGGTAGCTCTAACTGATAGGCTACTTCACCTTTTCTTTCCAAAATCTTGAATGGGCCAATATAGCGAGGTGATAATTTTCCCTTAACCTTAAACCTTTTCATTCCTCTCATTGGTAAAACTTTAAGATAGACAAAGTCTCCTACCTCAAACATCAATTCTCTTCTTCTATTATCAGCATAGCTTTTCTGCCTTGACTGTGCTGTCTTCAAATTTTCTCTGATAATTTGCACTTGCTTTTCCGCCTCTTGGAGAATTTCTGGACCAAATACTTGACTTTCTCCGGTTTGATTCCAATAAAGCGGTGTTCTACACTTTCGTCCGTAAAGTGCTTCAAATGGTGCCATTTTGAGACTTGCTTGATAACTGTTGTTATACGAAAATTCTGCATAAGGCAAACTTTTATCCCAGCTTCTACCATGCTTTAGAGCGCACGCTCTTAGCATATCTTCCAACAATTGGTTTGTTCTTTCTGTTTGCCCATCCGTTTGAGGATGATAAGCTGAACTAAAGTTTAGGTTGGTATCCATGGACTCATGTAGTCTTTTCCAAAAGCGTGAGGTAAACTGGGTTCCTCGATCTGATACGATCTTCTTCGGTACTCCATGTAGACAAACAATCCTCGACATGTATAACTCTGCTAACTGGGCTCCCGAGTAAGTTGTCTTCACAGGTATAAAGTGTGCTACTTTAGTTAACCTGTCTACTATGACCCATATTGAATCATAGCCATCTCGAGTACGGGGTAGTCCAACTATGAAATCCATACTGATTTCTTCCCATTTCCATTCAGGTACCTTGAGAGGTTGTAGCAATCCTGCTGGTCTTTGGTGTTCAGCTTTAACTCGCTGACACACGTCACATAATGCAACATGAGTAGCAACATCTCTTTTCAAACCGTACCACCAATACTTTTCCTTAAGATCCTGGTACATCTTTGTACTTCTAGGGTGAATAGAATAAGCTGAATCATGAGCTTCTCTCAGAATAAGTTGGCGCAGGTGTTCAATTTCGGGTACGCAGATTCTCTTCTTAAACCATATTGTGCCTTGTTCATCTTCCGTGAAATCTGGGGCTTTACCCAAACCAATCAAAGCTTTAATTTCCTTAATTTTCTCATCAGATTCTTGTCCTTTACGAATCTCTTCTTCCAAGGTAGATTCAACTTCCATCACCGTTGCTTCTACATTATTGAGAAATCCAAGGTTGAGTCGTTCCATTTCCCAGCACAATTCTTGTGACATCAAATGAGTAGTGACGTTGTTCACTTGACCCTTACGGCTCAAAGCATCAGCTACTACATTTGTTTTTCCGGGGTGATATTGTATCTCCAAATCATAGTCTTTAATCAACTCAAGCCATCTTCTCTGCCTGAGGTTGAGTTCCTTCTGAGTGAATATATATTTCAGGCTTTTGTGATCCGTGAAGATTTTGCACTTGTTTCCAATCATATAGTGCCTCCAAATCTTCAAAGCATGCACTACGACAGCTAGTTCCAAATCATGCGTAGGATAATTCTTCTCATGTTTCCTCAACTGTCTTGAAGCATAAGCAATCACCTTTCCTTCTTGCATTAGCACACATCCAAGTCCAAGGTGTGATGCATCGCAATACACATCAAATCCCTTGTGGATGTCTGGCATTACCAATATTGATGCATTGGTTAATCTTTTCTTGAGTTCCTCAAAACAATTCTGACAAGCTTCATCCCATTTGAACTCTTTGCCTTTCTCCAGTAGAGAGGTAAGTGGTTTTACTAACTTGGAAAAACCTTCAATAAATCTTCTATAGTATCCTGCCAATCCAAGAAAACTTCTGATCTTGGACGCATCCTTTGGTTGCTTCCAATCCAGTATCTCACTTATCTTTCCTGGGTCCACTTTAATTCCACCATCGGTAACAATATGCCCTAAAAAAGCAACTTCTTTCAACCAAAAATCACACTTCGAGAATTTTGCATACAGTTGGTTGTCACGAAGCTTTTGTAGGACTAGCCTTAGATGATCTTCGTGTGTTTCTTCATTCGGAGAATATATCAGTATGTCGTCAATGAATACGACCACAAACTGATCCAGATATTCCATGAATACTTTATTCATCAAGTTCATGAAGTATGCTGGTGCATTAGTCAGTCCAAACGACATGACCAAAAACTCATATAATCCATATCTCGTCGTGAAGGCTGTCTTGGGTACATCTTCTGCTCGAATCTTTAACTGATGATATCCCGATCTCAGATCTATCTTCGAGAATATCTTAGCTCCCTTCATTTGATCGAATAAATCTTCAATCCGAGGTAATGGATATTTATTCTTGATGGTTACTTCATTCAAACTTCTATAATCAACGCACATTCTCCTCGAACCATCCTTCTTGTTCACAAATAGCACTGGGGCTCCCCAAGGGGATGAACTTGGGCGAATGAAACCTTTTTCTAGTAATTATTCTATTTGTTTCTTCAGTTCTACTAAATCTTTGACATCCATTCTATAAGGTCTTTTCGAGATAGGTGCGGTTCCGGGTACTAATTCAATAGAAAAGTCTATATCACGGTCAGGTGGCATACCTGGTAATTCCTCCGGAAATACGTCTGGGTATTCACACACCACTTTGATATTTTCCAAGGGCTTTTCTTCCAAGTGATTGATCACTGTCTTCCCTTTTTCATCTGTTGACTTGTCTATGTTAACTTGGATTCTTTCACCTTGAGGACTTGTCAACATAATTGTTCCATTGGCACACTGTATCACTCCATCACAACTTTTCAACCAATTGCATCCAAGAATCACATCAATCCTGTTGGATCCTAGGACCACTGGGTCGACTGTAAAATCTATTCCTTGAATCTTGATATTAACATGAGGGCATGAGTGTGTGGCCTTCATGTCACCTCCCGGTGAACTAATGTGTAATATCCTCTTCAGAGGGTACTTAGGTATGTTATGTTTTTCCACAAATGACTCAGTTATAAATGAATGTGATGCTCCAGAGTCAAATAAAACTGATGCAGGTATGGAGTTAACAAGGAACATACCATACACTATGTCGGCATCCTCAGGCACTGATTCTGCAGTGACGTGACTGACCCTTCCTCGGCTCTGGTTCTGTGGAGTCTTGTTCTGAGCAGATCCACGAGCGGGGGTGTTCTGGTCATTCCTCTGATTATTGCCTTTCTGGGGTGTCTACTGGTTGTGCCTTGGGCAGTTGTTAGCATAGTGGCCTAGCTCACCGCACTTGAAACATCCATTGGGTTGGACAGGTGCGTTGTTTCTGGCCTGCGTGTTGTTGGTGCCACCTTGACGGTTCTGTGAATTTCCACCAGACCTCTGGTTGGTCTGGGAGTTGCTCCTTTGCTGGTTCTGGTTTTGATTACTTCTCTGGCTTTGCTGTCCAGAGCGTTGCACTTGATAATTGTTTCCACCCTGATTTCCAAAGCGGAACTGCGAACCTTGAGCATTGTTTGGCCGGGTGTTCCTGTTGGACTGACCTTGAAATTTTCTTTTGTGGTCAGATAGCTCCTTCCTTTTACTCTCAAGGCCAATTGTCTTGTTCAGCAGTGTCTAGAAGTTGGGAAAAGTGTGACTCTGAAGTTGATAGTTCAGAGGTCCAATCAATCCTTCCAAGAAACGCTCTTGGCGCTTCTCATCAGTGTCCACTTCTTCTGGTGCGTAGCATGAAAGCTGAGTGAAGCGATCACGATACTCACTGACAGTCATATTCCCTTGAGTAAGGGAAAGGAACTCCTTCTTTTTCAGCTTCATGATTCTAGAGGGGATGTGGTGAGCGCGGAAGTTCTCTTGGAACTCCTGCTAGGTTATGGTATCTGCGTTGGGATGTGCCGCTGTGAAGGCATCCCACCAATCGGACGCAGCTCCCTCGAGTCTTCCCGAGGCGTACAAGACCTTCTCCCGGTCGTTGCACTGAGTTATGTCCAGCTTCTTCCCAATGACTTTGAGCCAGTCATCGGCATCCAGGGGATCAACCGCATGAGAGAATGTCGGCGGGTGATGACTCATGAAATCCCGGTGCTTATCTCTGGCCAGGGGTGCATACTGCTGCTGCTGGGGTTGCTGATTCTGCTGGTTCTGTTGTAATTGCTGAACAACAGCAGTGAGTCCTTGCAGAATCTGCATTTGGGCGGCGATGAACTGCTCCATATTGGGATTTGGTGGTGGTGGTGGTGCTTGTTGTCCACACTGGTTTCGGTTGTTAGGTCCTTGACATGGGTTCACCATCTAATTTGTTAGGAAGTGAAGTCCTTAGAAAAGTGAGGAGTACAAAAGATTCTAGAGGGAAAATAGTTTAAGTTTTAACAAAATTTTATATGTTCTTATGGCCATCATTCCATAAGACCATAGCACTCAAACAAAGATTCAAATCAAACATTTCAACCAATCACCATCACATGGTTGTTATTTATTAATATAAAAACTTAAAGAGAGTTTCATCGTCTAACGCGAAGTATAACTTATTACATCATAGTCCAAAAACTTAAAGCAGCCTAGTGACTGATCCGGGCTCTCCATAGCGCAGCCTCTTGCGGGGAGGAGACAGCGCCACGGCGGGGACCTGAGCTTCTGGCGGATCCAGTCCTTGCAGTTGGGCTTCCAGGGCTGCAATCTTGGCGTGGGCATTCTCCAGCTCCAAGTGCACCCTGTAGAGGTCCAGGGTGGCACTGTCCAGGTCGGTGTTGAGACCGGCCACTACACCAGCTAGGGTGTTGAGGCGATCCTCACCAGGTTCACCTGGGACAATGTTGGTCTGGCTTTCTCCACGCAGACGCTGAGGAAGATGCCTGAACCTCGTGTTCTGCAGCTGCTGCCGGTAGGTGTGGCTGAGCGACCATAGGGTCCGACGGGCAGCATCGCTGACCGAGGCAGCGTAGGTGGACAGCGGTATCAGGGACTCGTGAGCAGACAGAGTCCTGAATCCCCTATCACCTGCATCCATCACCCTGACGTGGATGCGAGTGATGTAATAGCAAGCCCGGGGAGGCTCGCTCACCCGCCTCGTCTCGTACAGGGGGCGGTCGTAGGTGCCTAGCGCGTGCAGCACCTCCTGCAGCAAGTTGGGGAAGTGCTCCGTCTCGAACATTGATGTGTAATGTTCGATAACAGGACCAAACCCCATGAAGTTGTCCCGCTGGGCATAGTTAGCTTCCTCGTTGACGTGTCCGTCTTCTCCATCGTCTTCATCATCGTCATCCTCGTCATCGCCGTCTCCGGAGTCGTCGGGGTCGTCGCCTCCAGGTGCAGGTGCTTGGAAGGCTGGTGCCGATGATTCTGACGTCGATGACCCAGCTGCGAAGGCCAGGGACTCGGCCAATGGGGTGGGGGTCGGCAGCTGCTCCTCCGAGCTGTCCTCCAGGTTGATTACGTTCTCCACTCGGACGGGAGGGAGATTCGCTGGAGCTTCCTCGACTACCACTGGGTAGACCGGGATCTGCCGGGGCTGAGGGGTGTAGCTAGTGTTGACGCGAGTGGTTTGGAGAGTGGGAACCATCTACAAGAGAAGTGTCAACTCAGTTGAATTTCAAAGAGGTAAGACTGATAAAGGAATTTATAGGAATGAAATTAGCAAGTTTTGAACAACTAGGCTTTCCATTTCTAACTAATCTAACGACCTAGGGTCAACATAGCTTTGATACCACTTCTGTCACACCCGGTTCCAGGGGGTAGAACCGAGCGCATACCATATGTGTGCCAGGATCCATTTCCACACATATGTTGACGTCACAAGTGTAATATATCAAAAGACAATGCAATAAAGGCGTAAAGAGAGTATAATACTTTATTACATCATCTGAAATACTGTATCTTGAACAAGTATCACATCAAAGTAAAGCGGAAATAAACAACTGGGCAATCTTCCACAGGAAGTTGACCGGCGTATCGTTAGACTTAGAATTCCTTGTCGATAAATTCTCCATCAAAGTCTCCAGCATCACCCTCTGATCAAAATATTAGCAAGGGTGAGCTCACTTATGGTCGGGGCTCAGCAAGTGAGGGAAAAATTAATGCAGGTATAACAAGGTGAGGATAAGTCTGAGCAGTAAGCATTTTAGTTGGTCAATATTTTATTAACAACACCTGTCTTACTAATAAGTGTGAATCCCAAATATCCCATTTAAACAAAGGAATATGAGTCTAGCAAAAACACTTAAGTGAAACCACTTAAGCAAATTATTGGCAGATCATCGGATCTCAATTTATGTCCATCTTTAAGTTCAATTATCATGTGAGGAGTCCAAGTCGCTCATAACCGGGAGCACGACTGATATATCAGTTTTACACTCTGCAGAGGTGGTACAACTTTACCCACAAGCCATGTATCCCATCTAGCCCGGGTTGATCGGACCCTTAGACACTGCCGAGGTGAATGGCTAGGGATCCATTATGAGGTTTTCACAAAATTCACTTAATACGAAGCAACCCGCTAAGGTTTCTAAGACGATGGTGGTGGCCCCCTAGGTGAAGTACCTTAGCCAAGAATACGACCCCATGTTAACGTGGGCTGCCAGCACCTACCGCTCCCCCTCTTGCCCATCTTTCAGGTAAGGTTGCTAGGCACTAAGCATATAGAGCTAATTACCAAAGCCAGAGCCATGATAGCACTCGTGGTTGCACTGTTATCCTGGGTGGTCACTCCATGTTCCAATTAAATTTGTAACAATGTTACCTTAACCATCGGGTTAATGCCATAATTGCCAATTAAATCTTTGGAACATTAAAACCAATTAATGAGTGACATTAAGAAATCATTAAGTTGAGCGGTAGCACAAATTCTTGCATAGCTTAATAATTTTCCCAGTTTAAACAAGAAATACGGGTAGTAAATCTAGGAAATCCTTAATTAGGTAAATCCCATCAAATTATGCAATATATCAAAAAGTAAACATTATTATATGCAATGAATAGGTACAAACAGAATATACAGAGGGAGAATCCACTTGCCTTGCTCAAGCGAGTCCTGCGGATCGTCCTCGAACGAAATTGGTTCGCCTACCGCACAATCGGCTTCTAATAGAGTCGCATAGCGCACATACAAAAATAAAACATACATAAATAAATAAACATGCACTATTTCATAAACATACACCAATACGTCATTAAGCACACATTAACATATCGCACTAATCATATCTTAATTACGTCCTAATCGCATAACTACTTATTAATTCAATTATAGCTATTAATGTGAATCCTAATGGTGAATTTATAAGTGGGTGTAATAAATACAGTTTAAATATATTTTAACATCATTAATGAAAATAAATAATACTTATTGTCTTTTAATGCTAATAAATGAATTAATACCTTTTATTACTTCTAACTCAAATTAGTTAGTATAGCAAAAATGCATTTAATAATATTAATATTCTAAAAATCTACATAAATTGGTAATTGGACCTTTTATAACACAAGTGAGGATATTTTGACATAAACTAGTATTTTGCTTACTCTAAAAATCTAAGTGCTCAATTTGCGAACAAGATTATTTAACTAGCAAAAATCTATTTACCACACTACTGGTGATCTCTTCTCTTTTCTTTCTAAAAAGAAAATGCTAATAAAATAATTAGATAAATCATCTAAAATCCTATATTATTCATATGAAATGAGTTCTATACCATTTTTCTAATCCATCAAAAATGCACCTATAATTCTCCTATTAGTTTCTAAAATTTATCGTGACCAAATTTGACTATAAATTCTTATCTAGTATTTTTATCACCAACGTGTGACTATTAAATCTACGTCATATTTCTCTAAACCAAAATCAACGCGTCGATTAACATGAAATAACACGGTGCACTACTAATCGCATATCTCTAATAAATTCCATAACGCACACATATACATAAATCGGAATCACATGTGTTCATAATACAACAAACAAAATATACAACTCATGAATCGAATCAAAAAGCACTTTATAAAATACATAAAATAAATTTGGGTCGTCATCAACCTCGGGTTCGTGCGTGTGACGGGGATGGATCGACGGGTTTCGGCCGGACGGAGAGCAGGGCTCGACTACGGACAGCGAGTGCGTGGCTTCGGTGAACTCCGGCGACGAACGACACACTCCGGCGAACTACGGGCTCCGTGAACTCCGGCGACGAACGGCAACGAACGGCAACGGCACTAGCGTAGCTCCGACGACGAACTATGTGGCTACACGCGTGCAGGGAGCAAGGAAGGCGATGCAAGCTCGAAACTGTGAGGAACAATCTCAGGGAACGTGGCCTGCAATTTATAGGAAAAGAGAGGAAGCAGAGGTAGAAGAAACGGTCGACGGCGTCCTCAATAGCCATTACGACGGCGGGGGGTTTCGGTGCTATCAATGCTCTTGATGGCGCTGCCGTTACTAGAGGAGAGTTAGGGAGAGAAGGAAACGGCAAGCGGCATCGGGTGCAGGAACGCGGCGGCTGCTGTGCAGAGCGGCGTCGCGGCGTCGCGCTGGGAGCCAGGCGCCGCGCGGTGGGGCCGGTGCTGGCGCGCGGGTCGGCGCGCGTGGCTCAGACGTCGGGCGCGCGCGTCGCGCGGGCGGTGCCGCGGCTCGGCGGCCGGGCGCTGGTGCGCGCGCGCAAGAGAGAAGCAGAGGAGAGAGGAGCGGCGAGGGAGAGAGAGTGGGAGAGAGAGAAGAGAGGAGAGAGAGAGGGAGAGCAGGGAGGCGGCGGCGGCTGCCTGGCTTTTTCCAGCAGCGTGCGCGCGGTGTAGGGTTTGGGGCATGGGCCCCTAAGTGGGCCGGCTGTGTGGGTTTAGTTTTTTTTTAATTCTGAAATGCTTATTAAAGAGCTCAAAAATTCATAAAAAAATTTACCAAAAATATTTATAAATAGAATACTTGTTTTTAGACTAATAATTACTATATTTCTTAATTATTATTTAATTACTAGTATCTCTTTTTAAAATGAATTGATATTAAACATCCGATAAGAAATCAAGCGCATGCAAAGAAAACGATGCAAATAAATAATTAAACACCTAAAAAAATTTATTACCCTAATTAATATAAATCTAAATTTATTATTTTAATTGATGACTTTCATGGTGTTACAGGTTCATTATAGTGTTTGGCGACCAAAAAGGCGCCAACACACTTTTTGGCGATTCCGCTGGGGACGAAAAACCGGATATATCAAATCTGATCCATTAGATCAGATCTATTAAATCAGACTTATCAGATCGGTCGCAATGGCCAATCCCAAAGATCACAACAATATTGTCCTAAACATTAACATAAGGCTAACTAACTCGTCGGCCGATGATAATGAGAAATTAGAAGACCACATAAAAAGGCTGGATGAGGAATTCCAACGACAACATGCTCAGATAAGCAAGGTGGCAAAAAAGTGGTACCTCTCGCACTTCGGTAGATCACCACCAGAAGGTCGTCAAGAAGAGGGAAGTAAAGTACGATTCACTGTCAGCCTTGCTGCATCAGCTCCCCATTGTAGGTAACACCACACTATTAGTCGATATTCAATCTGTTAAATTTTTTTTGATAATCGGATTAAAATTATAATGGAGGATATAGAGAATATGACGCATGTATTAGAAAATACTCATATACCTGATTTTTTGTCACATAAATTGGACACTAAAATAACTGCGTCAAAAACATCGGCGACAAATGGGGCTTCTCAGTCCCAACCATATTATGGTATGTCGATGAACTCATATCCAGAGAAAATGATGTCACGAGCCTCACTGCATGGTAGATCGGCTCTGGGCGTGGCCGGACAGTCCGCGCACAATCACGGACTGTCCGACCCTCTAACGGACCATCCGACACCTTACGTCGGACAGTCCGGAGTCGCACCGAGCCTGTCACAAGCCTCGCAGGCAAAGCCCTGCACAACCGGACGGTCCAGATACAATACCAGACCATCTGGTCCCTCTGTGGACCGTCCGATCACCAAGATCGGATTGTCCGAGTGTACCTACACGGACCAGGACACTTTGCGTCAGACACAATCTTCATGCCCCACCACACCTGCAGTGCACCATAGTCGCAGCATGCCATCACCCGCGCATGAGGCCGAATGCCTTTTGTCCCCTGCAAAGCCGGAAAAAATACTGGTCGCTGAGCATGTTTGGCCTGCTAAGGCCAAATCTACTGCTCTCTCTCCATGCATTCGGCACAAAAAGAAAAAGCTAAGTTCACATTTAATGTTTCTAAGTGTGATAAAATATTTGATGAACTATTTAAGAATGGCAACATTAAATTGTCGCACACAATTCCTCCAATAGAGGAATTGAAAAAGTGTGTATATTGTAAATGGCATGGTTCCTTTCTTCATAACACCAATGATTATAATATCTTCCGTCGACAAATACAATCGGCTATAGATGAAGGTCGATTGAGATTTCAAAAAATGAAGATTGACAGACAAAATGTCCCTGTCGACACATTAGGACCAGTGGACAAAAAAGTCTTGGTTCGGCCATATTCGGCCGATAAAGGCAAAGGAAAAATTATTATCATTGGTGACCCTCGTGCGCCAAATCTAACACATGGGGTGATTACTCAGAAGGCTCTGGACAAAAGAAAGGCTAATAAGACCGAATGCGCCATGGGGCATGGTGCACCAGGTGTGCCCAAATATAAATGTTTTGGAGGTGAAGGTCGTGATAAACAAAAGAGTAAAAGGCCGAAGGTTACTTTTGAGCAACTTCTGGCTAAATATCATGAGCAAATTAAGGCAAAGGATGTTGATCAAACTGGCATTGCTAAGCCATCTAGAGCACCTTTGAAGCCATCAAAATCACCTTCGAAGTGTAAATCTAGAAATCAGGATTGGGGAGGAGAAGAGTTTCATGCATCAGCAACATATCCTCCTTTTGGGCCACCAATACCAATGCAATATGGTTTAGCTCCTTCGTACTTTCATCCTTATCCATCTTGGGGCTGGTATGATTCAAATGCTTATTCTTCTTCATATTTTAGACCACATAACATAGAATATTCATCTCATTTCAATTCTGATTTTGAGGAACAATCATACGACAAAGACCGTTTTATTTATAAGAATCGGTCTAGAGCTCAAAATAAGGATCGAATGGACAAGCAAGTTTATGTAGTGAAGAAGGATAACAGAAAAGCCAAAAGTTCATATCTCAATTCATGCATTACAGAGCCGAAGGAAGTGTTAGATACTTCGGCTAGCAGTACCCAAACAATAGAGAAATCAGCTAGCGATAGTTCAGGTACTAAATTTAAACTTAAGAAGCCCAATGTGCCCAAACAACCGAGAAGCCCACTCGGATTATCAATCTGGCACAAGAGGCTAAAAAAACTCAGTGCACAAGAGCTGGAGACGAGAGGCATGACACGGCCTCTAATGGGAGTTCTCAAGATCCAGGTAAGGATGATGCTTTTGGAATAAGTTGAGCAAAGGCAGACAAAAGAAAGA
Organism: Zea luxurians; assembly: GCA_029449295.1. Taxonomy (NCBI): domain Eukaryota; kingdom Viridiplantae; phylum Streptophyta; class Magnoliopsida; order Poales; family Poaceae; genus Zea; species Zea luxurians. Next base: position 6,383,269 of record JAOPSE010000034.1, read on the forward strand.
AAGCAAGTACAAGACGTTTGGGTGAAAGGTTTGCCCCAGCTCAACAAAGCTATTGGTCATTACATCGTCCATATTTTTCAGCTATGCCATATACGTCGTCCCATGGTATGTTCGGTTATCCTTTATGGCATCATTTTGCTCCATATGCGTCTTTATATTACGGAGGAGTGCAACCGAATATTTATGCATATGGATAGTTGCGATATGCTGCTGCTTACATAAAGCCGAAGTATTTCAGTTGTTGGTAGTAATGATTCTTGCTACAATTTGCTTTGGTCATGTTTTTTCATGAGATGAACATGCTTATAATATTTGCTTATCACTATTCGGTATTGTTTAATTGCAAACTACATAATCAATATTGCTGAATAGTTTCAAGTAAATGATTCATTTTTTAGTACAACCAATACTCGAACTTATGCATATTTGAGTTGGCTATTATTATGTTCTTCCATGGGAGCAAGCTCTATAGTTCTGAAAGGGAAATTGGGTCAAACCATTTCCTAAATATAATTTTGGTGGTTGAGTGCCCAACACAAACAATTGGAATAACTAGTTTGCTCTAGAATATATGATCCACAGGTGCCAAAGGTTCACAACAAACCAATACAAAGTTAAAAGAAAGGGTTCAAAAGAAAGGAGCAAAGAAAACCGAAGGCAGCCCTGGTCTGGCGCACCGGACTGTCCGGTGTGCCCCTGGACAGTGTCCGGTGCACCAGGGAGATTCACTCTGAACTCCTCAGCTTCGGGTTTCTAGGAGAGCCCTCCGCTATAATTCACCGGACTGTCTGGTGTAGCACCGGACTGTCCGGTGTGCCATGCGGAGCAACAGCTAACAGCGCCAACGGTTGTCTGCAAAAGTGAACAGTGCGTGAACAGTGCGTGGACAGCGCGCGCAGAAGTCAGAGCAGGAGCCAGAAGGCGCACCGGACAGTGAACAGGACCTGTCCGGTGCACCACCGGACTGTTTGGTGGCCCAGCTGTCAGAAGCTCCAACGGTCGAACCCTAACGGTTGGGTGACGTGGCTGGCGCACCGGACTGTCTGGTGCGCCCGTCGACAACAACCATCCCCAACGGCCACTTTGGTGGTTGGGGCTATAAATACCCCCCAACCACCACACTTCAAGGCATCCAAGTTTTCAGCCATTGCATTCAATACAAGAGCTCTAGAATTCACTCCAAGACACAAACAAGAGATCAAATCCTCTCCCAAGTCCAAGATCAGTCCAAACAATTAGTGACTAGTGAGAGAGAGATATTTGTGTTCATTTGAGTTCTTGTCGCTTGGATCATTTTTCTTCTTCCCCATTCTTGTTCTCAACACCTTTGTAATCAAAGCAAGAGACACCAAGTTGTGGTGGTCCTTGTGGGGACTAAGTGTCCCATTTGATTGAGGAGAAAAGCTCACTCGGTCTAGGTGATCGTTTGAGAGAGGGAAAGGGTTGAAAGAGACCCGGTCTTTGTGACCAACTCAACGGGGAGTAGGTTTGCAAGAACCGAACCTCGGTAAAACAAATCACCGTGTCACTCTTGTCATTTGCTTGTGATTTGTTTTCGCCCTCTCTTTTCGGACTCGATTTTATTTCTAACGCTAACCCCAGCTTGTAGTTGTGCTTAAAGTTTATAAATTTCAGATTCCGCCTATTCACCCCCCTCTAGGCGACTTTCAATTGGTATCAAAGCCCGGTACTTCATTAGAGCCTAACCGCTCGAAGTGATGTCGGGAGATCACGCCAAGAAGGAGGTCATGACCGGCGAGAAGCCCGCTACAAGCTATGGGAAGGCTCCATCAAGGGAGTCTGGCACCAAGCACAAGGAGGATTCCCCTCCACGCGTCAAGTCACATCGGAGTGGCGACAATAAGAAGAAGATGAACAAAGTGGTCTACTACGAGACCAACTCTTCGTCGCCATCCACCTCCGGCTCCGACGCACCGTCCGTAACTTCTAAGTGCCATGAGTGCAAGAAGTTTAGTAAGATTCCTCTACGCTATCCTCGCATTTCCAAACATACTCCTTTACTTTCCGTCCTATTAGGCAAACCACTCGTTTTTGATGGTGAAGATTATTGTATGTGGAGTGTTGAAATGAGGCACCATCTAACCTCACTCCACACTAGCATTTGGGATGTTGTTGAGTTTAGAGTATAGGTACCATCCGTAGGGGATGAAGATTATGATTCGGATGAGGTTGCCCAAATCTGGCACTTCAACTCCCAAGCCACTACTATACTCCTCGCCTCTCTAAGTCGAGAGGAGTATAATAAGGTGCAAGGGTTGAAGAGCGCCAAGGAGATTTGGGATGTGCTCAAGACCGCGCACGAAGGAGATGAGGTGACCAAGATCACCAAGTGGGAAACGATCGAGGGGGAGCTCGGTCGATTCATGCTCAACCAAGGGGAGGAGCCACAAGCCATGTACAACCGGCTCAAGACCTTGGTGAACCAAGTGCGCAACCTCAGGAGCACAAAATGGGATGACCATGAAATGGTCAAGGTTATTCTAAGATCACTTGTTTTTCTTAATCGTACATAAGTTCAATTAATTCGTGGTGATCCTAGATACAAGCTAATGTCTCCCGAGGAGGTTATAGGAAAGTTTGTGAGCTTTGAATTAATGATCAAAGGCTCCAAACAAATCATCGAGCGAGGCACCACCTCAACACCCGAGGTGCAACCCGTTGCCTTCAAAGCAACGGAGGAGAAAGAAGAGTCTACATCAAGTAGGCTCCCCATTGACGCCTCCAAGCTCGACAACGAGGAGATGGTGCTCATCATCAAGAGCTTTCGCCAAATCCTCAAGCAACGGAAGGGGAAAGACTACAAGCCCCATTCCAAGAAAGTTTGCTACAAGTGTGGTAAGCCCGGTCACTTTATAGCAAAATGTCCTATTTCTAGTGACAGTGACAGGGGCGACGACAAGAGGGGGAAGAAGAAGGAGAAGAAGAGATACTACAAGAAGAAGGGTGGCGATGCCCATGTATGCCGGGAGTGGGACTCCGACGAGAGCTCCACCGACTCCTCCTCCGACAAGGACGCCACCAACATCGCCGTCAACAAGAGCCTCCTCTTCCCCAACGTCGGCCACAAGTGCCTCATGGCAAGGGACGGCAAAAAGAAGGTAAAATCTAGAGCCTCCACTAAATATGCAACATCTAGTGATGAGGATAACTCTAGTGATGATGAGGATGATTTGTTCACGCTTTTTGCCAACCTAAACATGCAACAAAAGAAAAAATTGAATGAATTATTTAGTGCTATTCATGAGAAGGATGAACTCTTGGATAGCCAAGAGGACTTCCTTATTAAGGAAAACAAAAAGCATGTTAAGGTTAAAAATGCTTATGCTCAGGAGATAAAAAAATGTGAAAAATTGACTAGTGAGTTTAGCACTTGCCATGACACTATTTCTAACCTTAGAAATGAAAATGCCAAATTAATTGCTAAGGTTGAAAAGTTAAATGTGTGTGATGATTCTCTTGTCAATCTTAAAAATGATAATGCTAGTTTGATTGCTAAAATTGACAAGTTGAATGAATCACTTTCTAGCCTTAAGATTGAGAATGAAAAATTAATTGCTAAGGCTAAGGATTTAAGTGTTTGCTATGATTCTATTTCCAATCTTAGAAATAAGAATGCCATGTTACATGCTAAAATTGATGAATTAAATGCATGCAAACCCTCTACATCTAGTGTTGATCATGTTACCATTTGTACTAGATGTAGAGACATTAATGTTGATGCTATCCATGATCACCTAGCTCTAATTAAACAACAAAATGATCACATAGCTCAACTTAGTGCTAAAATTAATGAGCATGACTTAGAAAATGAAAAATTTAAATTTGCTAGAAGCATCCTCTATAATGGGAGATGCCCTGGCATTAAGGATGGCATTGGCTTCCAACAGGGAGGCAATGTTAAACTTAATGCCCCTAAGAAATTGTCTAACTTTGTTAAGGGCAAAGCTCCCACGGTTTAGGATAACAAGGGTTACATTTTATATCCTGCTGGTTATCCTGAACACAAAATTAGGAGAACTCATTCTAGGAAGTCTCACTCTGGCTCTCATCACACTTTTATGTATAAGAGTGAGGCATCTAGTTCTAGGCGTTCTACTCATGTTAAAATGCCTAAAAAGAAATCTACTATTGCATCAAATGAGCCTAATGTTTCATTCAAAACTTTTGATGCTTCTTATGTGCTTACTAACAAATCAGGCAAAGTAGTTGCCAAATATGTTGGGGGCAAACACAAGGGATCAAAGACTTGTGTTTGGGTACCCAAGGTGCTTGTTTCTAATGTGAAAGGACCCAAGACCGTTTGGGTACCTAAGAACAAGGCCTAAACTTGTTTTGTAGGTTTATGCATCCGGGGGCTCAAGTTGGATCATTGATAGCGGGTGCACAAACCACATGACTGGGGAGAAAAGGATGTTCTCCTCCTATGAGAAAAACCAAGATCCCCAAAGAGCTATTACATTCGGGGATGGAAATCAAGGTTTGGTCAAAGGACTTGGTAAAATTGCTATATCACCTGACCATTCTATTTCCAATGTTTTTCTTGTAGATTCATTAGATTAAAATTTGCTTTCAGTTTCTTAATTATGTAAAATGGGTTACAACTGTCTTTTTACAGATTTAGGTGTCACTGTCTTTAGAAGAAGTGATGATTCAGTAGCATTTAAGGGAGTGTTAGAGGGTCAGCTATACTTAGCTGATTTCAATAGAGCTGAACTCGACACTTGCTTAATTGCTAAGACTAATATGGGTTGGCTCTAGCATCAACGACTAGCCCATGTTGGGATGAAGAATCTACACAAGCTTCTAAAGGGAGATCACATTTTGGGACTAACCAATGTTCATTTTGAGAAAGACAGGATTTGTAGCGCATGTCAAGCAGGAAAGCAAATTGGTGCCCATCATCCACACAAGAACATCATGACGACCGACAGGCCGCTTGAGCTACTCCACATGGATTTATTCGGCCCGATCACTTACATAAGCATCGACGGGAGTAAGTATTGTCTTGTAATTGTGGATGACTATTCTCGCTTCACTTGTGTGTTCTTTTTGCAAGAAAAATCTCAAACCGAAGAGACCTTAAAGGGATTCTTGAGACGAGCTCAAAATGAGTTCGGATTGAGGATCAAGAAAATAAGAAGCGATAATGGGACGAAGTTCAAGAACTCTCAAATTGAAGGCTTTCTTGAGGAGGAGGGCATCAAGCATGAGTTCTCTTCTCCCTACACGCCACAACAAAATGGTGTAGTGGAGAGAAAGAATAAAACTCTACTTGACATGGCGAGGACCATGCTTGATGAGTACAAGACACCGGACCGGTTTTGGGCCGAGGCGATTAACACCGCCTGCTACTCCATCAACCGGCTCTACCTTCACCGAATCCTCAAGAAAACATCATATGAACTCCTCACCAGTAAAAAGCCCAATGTTTCATATTTTAGAGTCTTTGGTAGCAAATGTTTATTCTTGTTAAAAGAGGTAGAAAATCTAAATTTGCTCCTAAGGCTGTAGAAGGCTTTTTACTTGGTTATGATTCAAACACAAGGGCATATAGAGTCTTTAACAAGTCCACTGGGCTAGTTGAAGTTTCTTGTGACATTGTGTTTGATGAGACTAACGGCTCTCAAGTAGAGCAAGTTGATTTTGATGAGCTAGATGATGAAGAAGCTCCATGCGTCGCGCTAAGGAACATGTCCATTGGAGATGTGTGCCCTATGGAATCTGAAGAGCCTCCACAAGCACAAGATCAACCATCGTCTTCAAATCAAGCATCTCCACCAACTCAAGATGAGGATTAAGCTCAAGATGATGAGAATGAGGATCAAGAAGATGAGCCATCTCAAGAGGAGGACAATGATCAAGGGGGATATGCCAATGAACAAGACAAGGAAGATGATGAGAGTCCAAGACCGCCACACCCAAGAGTCCACCAGGCGATTCAAAGAGATCACCCCGTGAACACCATCCTCGGCGATATTCATAAGGGGGTAACCACTCGATCTCGAGTCGCTCATTTTTGTGAACATTACTCTTTTGTTTCCTCTATTGAGCCACACAGGGTAGAGGATGCACTTAAAGATTCGGATTGGGTGCTGGCGATGCAAGAGGAGCTCAACAACTTCATGAGGAATGAGGTATGGCATTTAGTTCCACGTCCTAACCAAAATGTTGTAGGTACCAAGTGGGTATTCCGCAACAAGCAAGATGAGCATGGTGTGATGACAAGGAACAAAGCCGACTTGTGGCCAAGGGTTATTCACAAGTCGAAGGTTTAGATTTTGGTGAAACCTATGCACCCGTAGCTAGGCTTGAGTCAATTCGTATATTACTTGCCTATGCTACTTACCATGGCTTTAAGCTATATCAAATGGACGTGAAAAGTGCCTTCCTCAATGGACCAATCAAGGAAGAGGTCTATGTTGAGCAACCTCCTGGCTTTGAAGACAGTGAGTACCCTAATCATGTTTACAAACTCTCTAAGGCGCTTTATGGGCTCAAGCAAGCCCCAAGAGCATGGTACGAATGCCTAAGGGATTTTCTTATCACTAATGGCTTCAAAGTCGGTAAAGCCGATCCTACTCTCTTTACTAAAACTATTGCAAAAGATTTGTTTGTATGCCAAATTTATGTTGATGATATCATATTTGGGTCTACTAACAAATCTACTTGTGAAGAGTTTAGTTGGATCATGGTACAAAAATTCGAGATGTCTATGATGGGGGAGTTGAAGTATTTTCTAGGATTTCAAGTCAAGCAACTCCAAGAGGGCACCTTCCTCAGCCAAACGAAGTACATTCAAGATATACTCAACAAGTTTGGAATGAAGGATGTCAAGCCCATCAAGACACCCATGGGAATCAATGGGCATCTCGACCTTGACACGGGAGGTAAATCCGTAGATCAAAAGGTATACCGGTCGATGATAGGATCTTTACTCTACTTATGTGCATCTCGACCGGATATTATGCTTTCCGTATGCATGTGTGCAATGTTCTAAGCCGATCCTAAGAAAGTTCACCTTAGGGTCGTGGAGCGAATCTTGAGATATTTAGTTCATACTCCTAAGTTTGGTCTTTGGTACCCCAAGGGATCCTCTTTTGATTTATTAGGATACTCAGATGCTGATTGGGTAGGGTGTAAAATTGATAGGAAGAGCACATCAGGGACGTCAGTTTCTGGGGAGATCCCTGGTATCTTGGGCTTCAAAGAAACAAAACTCAGTAGCTCTTTCTACCACCGAAGCCGAGTATATTTTCGCAGGCCATTGTTGCACGCAATTACTTTGGATGAGGCAAACCTTCAAGAACTATGGCTACAAATTTAGCAAAGTCCTTCTCCTATGTGATAATGAGAGTGCAATCCGCATGGTGGATAATCCCGTTGAACACAGCCGCACTAAGCACATAGCCATTCAGTATCACTTTTTGAGAGATCACCAACAAAGGGGGGATATCGAGATAGCCTATATTAACACCAAAGATCAATTAGTCGATATATTTACCAAACCACTAGATGAGAAAACCTTTACCAAACTTAGGAATGAGCTAAACATTCTTGATTCTAGAAATTTTGATTGATATTTTGCACACATAGCTCATTTATATACCTTTGATCATATCTCTTTCATGTGCTATGACTAATGTGGTTTTCAAGTGTATTTCATGCTAAGTCATAGATTGAAAGGGAAATGGAGTTCTTCGGCGAAGACAAGGCTTCCACTCCACTCCATCGAATTATTCAACCTTCGCCGTCTCTCCGCACTGCTCTCCAATTTGGTATAATCTTCACTCATATATTTTTTGCCAAAGGGGAGTGAAAGTAATGAAGGGCTCATATTTCACTCATAAGTATCCGTTTTTGGCGATTCATGCCAAAGGGGAAGAAAGTATTAGCCCAAAGCAAAAGGACCGCACCACCACGCCAATTTCAAAAATTTTCGAAATAAGTTTTAGTTTTAAATGTTTTTCAATTGGTATCTTTGAAAATTCTATCTCAATTGGTAAAACCCTCTTGAACACTAAGAGGAGAATTTCATTGAGGGGGAGTTTTGTTTAGTGAAAGGAAAAGCATTTGAAGTAGGGGGAGAAAATTTCAAATCTTGAAAATGCTTCCTTAAATCTCATTCATATACCTTTGACTATTTGCAAAAGGATTTTGAAAAGAATTTCCAAAGGATTTGCAAAAACAAAACAAGTGGTGCAAGCGTGGTCCAAAATGTTAAATAAGAAGAAAACAATTCATGCATATCCTATGAAAATTTTATTGGTTTAATTCCAAGCAACCTTTGCACTTACCTTATGCAAACTAGTTCAATTCTGCACTTATATATTTGCTTTGGTTTGTGTTGGCATTAATCACCAAAAAGGGGGAGATTGAAAGGGAAATTGGGTCAAACCATTTCCTAAATATAATTTTGGTGGTTGAGTGCCCAACACAAACAATTGGACTAACTAGTTTGCTCTAGAATATATGATCCACAGGTGCCAAAGGTTCACAACAAACTAATACAAAGTTAAAAGAAAGGGTTCAAAAGAAAGGAGCAAAGAAAACCGAAGGCAGCCCTGGTCTGGCGCATCGGACTGTCCGGTGCACCACCGGACAGTGTCCGGTGCACCAGGGAGATTCACTCTGAACTCCTCAGCTTCGGGTTTCTGAGAGAGCCCTCCGCTATAATTCACCGGACTATCCGGTGTAGCACCGGACTGTCCGGTGTGCCATGCGGAGCAACGGCTAACAGCGCCAACGATCGTCTCCAAAAGTGAACAGTGTGTGAACAGTGCGCGGACAGCACGCGCAAAAGTCAGAGTAGGTGCCAGAAGGCGCACCGGACAGTGAACAGCACCTGTCCGGTGCACCACCAGACTGTCTGGTGGCCTAGCTGTCAGAAGCTCCAACGGTCGAACCCTAATAGTTGGGTGACGTGGCTGGCACACCGGACAATGTCCGGTGGCGCACCGAACTGTCCGGTGCGCCCGTCGACAGTAGCCATCCCCAACGGCCACTTTGGTGGTTGCGGCTATAAATACCCCCCAACCACCACACTTCAAGGCATCCAAGTTTTCAGCCATTGCATTCAATACAAGAGCTCTAGACTTCACTCCAAGACACAAACAAGAGATCAAATCCTCTCCCAAGTCCAAAATCACTCCAAACAATTAGTGACTAGTGAGAGAGAGATATTTGTGTTCATTTGAGTTCTTGTCGCTTGGATCGCTTTTCTTCTTCCCCATTCTTGTTCTCAACACCTTTGTAATCAAAGCAAGAGACACCAAGTTGTGGTTGTCCTTGTGGGGACTAAGGGCCCGTTTGGCACAACTTCAGCTCCTGATTCTAAGCGAGGATCTGGAGGAGCCATGGCAAACGGGTATTTTTTTAAACTGATTCTCGTGTGGAGCCGAAAGATCGGGAGTCGTTTTTGTGAAGAAAGGTGGGATCTAAAAAACCTGCTCCACCCTCCCTTAAAACAGCTCCTCAACCAACCAAATATGGACCTCCCCTTAAAGTTTGATCGAAATTACCCGCAATTGCCATTGGACAAAAACATAACGAGCCAATTTATGGATTAAACATTTGAGACCATTTTATGCACTACTATGATCGGAATATTTTATATGTTATTGTTTCATAATTTTTTCTGTATATACATCCTACTTATTAGTTTGTAACAAAGTTGAACTGCAAAGGGTAAAACAAACAATCACCACATACCACCAACTTTCAGAAGACAAGAATCAGTTTATTTGTCAAACGGTTTTAAAAATGATTCTGATTCTCTAGGAGAATCAGGAGGATCAGCTCCTCACGAGGATCAGGATCTGGAGCTAAAGAAGCAGGAGCTGGAGCTTTACCAAACGGGCCCTAAGTGTCCCATTTGATTGAGGAGAAAAGCTCACTCGGTCTAGGTGACCGTTTGAGAGAGGGAAAGGGTTGAAAGTGACCCGGTATTTGTGACCACCTCAACGGGGAGTAGGTTTGCAAGAACCGAACCTCGGTAAAACAAATCACCGTGTCACTCTTGTCATTTGCTTGTAATTTGTTTTCGCCCTCTCTTTTCAGACTCGATTTTATTTCTAACGCTAACCCTGGCTTGTAGTTGTGCTTAAAGTTTATAAATTTCAGATTCCACCTATTCACCCCCTCTAGGCGACTTTCAAGTTCAATAGACATCTTTGCTCTCAGTGTCTAGTACGGCCGATGAATTCTTTCTAATCATCGCGCTAAGTTTATGTTCCCATCCAAAGGGTAGGATGGACGCTCGGGGGGCAAGCACGATCGGACACCCGATCACGGTCACCTGTCCTGCGTACGCCGGACGGTCCGGGTACTAAGGTCGGACAGTCCGAGACAGGTGTGGACAGTTTGGCTACGATGCCCAGACGGTCTGCAGAAGGTCAGAAGCAGGAACCTTAGACCATCGGACGACAACGTTCCAAAACAAGTGTTAGGAAGCAAAACACTGCTAAGACGTCTAGACGACTTAGTAGAGTCGGCCCTACTTTTGATCAGTTGCTTGCTAAATATATGAAGAAGGCCGTTCCACACAACCGGCCAATAAAACCAATAAAATCAAAAAGGTGATCTGTGCGAAAGCAAAAGCTGACTAAAACGACCCAAAAGGTAGCACAACTAAGATCGCCTAGTCATCCTCCTCCATGGATAGCGTGGTGCTTCACGTTCTATCCATCGCCGATGTGTTGTCCTACTCATGTGTGGGGTGGTACGGCGATGACTCCATATTACTGGCCCAATCCTTTTGCTTATTTAGGCTGGGGGCACCACAAGTTTTTGCCTATTGACAGGTTGATCAGGCAGACATGGCTGAAGAGGATGCAATCCGAAACGACCTCTGTGCATTAAAGTTCTATCAAGTATTTATATTATCTGATCGCAAGAGCCAATGACTTGCATCGAGCTGAGTCCTTACTTCGAGAACAAAATAACTCATGAGGTTAATTGTTTCTGAAGTTTTCACTAGTGCTTTTGGTTCGCCAAGCTCCACCAAAAGGCAGGGGGCATATGTTGAGCACCAAAAGTGGCGGACGGTCCGGCCCTTGGGCCCAGACAGTCCGCGTGCCCCGTGATTAGATTAACTCGGGTGATTATCCTTATCTCGTGCGTGGTTATCCATATAATCACGTGGGAGTTGTTGACTATCTCCTAGGAATAGGTCCAGACCTCCTCCCCTATAAATATAAAGGGGTATGGCCAATTGAGAACCCCGAACACATTCCAATCGAACCAATTACTTTATTTAGTTTTCCTGCCCTAGGAGTAGATGTAGCGTAATTCTAGTTGTAGCTTTCCGCATATCTACCTCCACCCTTATTCGACTCTACGTCGTCTAGATCCGTCTTAGGTGGCCTGCCAACCCTAAGACGACCCTAGGATCTTACCCCTCCCGGGGGCAAGATCTAGTTGTTCATTCAAAATACTATATCTCGACTGTCTCTTAATTCCTAGGTGACTCTACATCGTCTAGAGACGCCCCGGGTGACCTGCTGACCCGGAGCACCTAAGGTCTCTCCCCCTAGGGGACGAGATCTAGGTCCTACGAGGAGAAGAGACGATCCTACGCCATCGCGGACCGTCCGGCCCAGAGCTCGGACCGTCCAGACTGCACGCAGGGAAGGCGCCGCTTCTGCCGCCAGGTTGCGGACCGTCTGGCCCAGAGCCGCGGACCGTCCGCGCCCCGCAGCGAGCACTGCCAGGCGACCCGGCGACCCGTCGTAGACCATCGCCACTGTTCACCTCGTGGACCCAACCTAAGGTATTGCTCATCACGAGAAGACCCTAGGGTTCGTTGCTATTTGGTCCCAAATAGCGGGTGACCATCATCGAGGTGTTGGCCCACGTTTAGGATAACCATTTTATTTGACCATACATCATTTAAAGGTGTCAAGTACCGCCAGGTGGTTCATTATAATGTTTGGTGACAAAAAGGCGCCAACAATTTCTTTTCGCTAGCCAATCAGGTTCAACATTTATTATGCAGCCAACCATATGAAAAAAAATCACATTTTGATGGTGCCCAAGCCTTCCAAATGTTCTCCCATGGCTCAAATATTACCAAGCCTTGAAAAGTGGCTGCATAGGCTAAGCTGGTCGTGTACTTCAGTTCTCAGAAGGGGAGAGACGCTTATCAGGGACTCCAAATTGAAGGCGAACACTCTCGATTGCTTCCCATAATAGCAGGAACTCCTGCAAAAACTTCCAAAAGCACAAGCCCTGAATGTCTATTTTTTTTATCAAATATAGTGTATAAATCGTTGAATCTGGTTTTATATATCTTTTTCAAATCTAGTCGAAATTGAGATGAATATCATAGCAACCTTTATTTTATTTTGAGAAGACAGAGTAGGCCCCCAAAGCAAAAGGAACTGCATATCGTCATTGGAACTTAGGAGTTAGGACACAGCAGGTCGTTACTGTTCATGTTACCAATCACACTACCGATCATGTTATTATTCATCATCACTTTTTATCTACCATAGTGTTTCAGTGCATAACCGTATCTTTTTTTACATACTTTTTATTTCAAATGAATCACGATATTTTATTAAAATAAAAATTCATCCAATCACATGATTAAACAATAAAATATAATTCGAACAAAATAAATAAATAATATTTATATTATAAATTACATAGCTCGTACTACTACTTTTTTGTCGTCTTTCTCTTCCACCTCTTCCATATTTTCTTTCTCGACTAATTTTAATTATTTGGTCAACTTTTTTATAGTCAACTAGTAGGCTTTTTTTATGTCATCGTCCATGTCGATGGTGGATTGATCCAACAAATTTGTGAATTGCTCAAACAAATTTTGATTGAGTCATCCTCTGGCTGGTCTTGTATAGCTTGTTCAACATGTCCTTCTCCATGGCAGGGGACTCCCTATTACTCATTGCTGACCTCTTCCCTTTGTGTTGCGCTCTTGCCCTATAGCGACCAATAAGTCGTGTTGATCCAACATTGTCCGGCGATGTGAAGCTATAATTATCGTCCAAGTTAAGTAGAGCTCTTTTGGTCCCATTGCTAGAGTCGTTGTCAACGTGCCACACACATCACTTAGGCTGATGATGAAGAGTGTGCCACATGTGCTCTAGCTTGAAATCCGTTTCACCGGACTTATTGCGGAATCTCTCCTTTGTCGCTCCGAGGAGCATTGTGTTATCTGCTTTTGCTCGATCGGGTCATAGATAAGCAATTGTAGATGCCATTGAAGAGGGTGACCTTGCAATTGTCTGTTGACCACCGATCCTACAGTTGTTTGGAAGTACGATGGTGAGGAGGTTCCATGGTGGAGTTGTACATGTTGGCTATTTGGCCCAAAAGGTCGATCCCTTCTTGTTGTTGCCTCAATAAGATTCACAGAGAGTGCAGTAGCCACACATGGACATACAAATTCATGAACTCAAAAATTGATGTCTGAAAGTCGCCTAGAGGGTTGAATAGACGAAACCTAAAATTTAACACTTAAAACACAAACTTCGATCCCCAATTAAGCATTAGAATGAGAAGTAATACGAACTCTCTTCTCGAGTAATTCTAAAGATCAAACTTGAGATCTCTTCTCTTTTCTCAAGTGATCAAGAGACCTAATTGTAGCATCCCAAAAATTCAAATCTTGAAAATTTCTCAAACTCGCTCTAAATTCAAAATGAATTTTAAATTTCGTTTCAAAATGTTTGTTTGCGAGTTGATATGAACCAAATAAAATATAGTGGTCTATATTCTCTCCAAAATCCTCCTCAAAATATCCTACAAATATTTCCCCAGTAATCCCCTCAAGTTCTTTCCAGAAATACTGCCCAAATATTCCACCGATAATCCTCCAAATATTTTCCTCCTGAGAAATACCTTCAGAATCATTTTTAAAGTCCCTACAAATATTTTCTCCATAATTTTCCTCATGCTCATACGTATACGTATGCCTCCTGTCACACCCGATTTTGGAAGGTAAACCGAATGCGAACCATGTACGTGCCAGGATAAAAAATTCACGTACATGACGATTACATAAATGACTCATCATAGCACGATGCTTCGAATAATAGTAAAGAGTAAATAATAATATTAAAGACAAGAGTCATTTACATAATATAATTAAAGTACACAGAATAGAAACGTAGCCAACGTAAATAAACCCACCACAGACAGCTAACTGGGGGAGGTCGCTAGCCTAATCCTCAATCTCGTCGAAGTCGTGGAACTCCTGGAGATCCGCCTCGACGCCTTCTTCTTTACCTGAGCATAGATTGCACTAAAGGCAACCTGGTGCTTTGTGAAAGCATGGGTGAGTACACATCAACGTACTCAGCAAATGTCTCGTTTGGCTAAGGTGGACTAGCTTTATGTGGAGTTAAGCTCAAGCAGTTGCTTTTAGTTGGTTAGGTATTTATTATTAGTGAAGCCAAGTTTTAGTAATAGCCAACCCATGAACTATTTCCTCATCGAGGAAAAACATTATCATTATCGAGCCAAAACCGTAAATAAAACCATTGTATCTCGAACCATCTGTATCTCAGATCATCTGCATCTCTAATCAAAGAGGATCCTCAGGTCGCTCATAACTGTGAGCATGGCTGATATATCAGTTTCTAATCCTCTACAGAGGTCACACACTTTACCCACGAGTCATGATTCCCTTTCTGCCCGAGGAGAGCTAATCCCCATTGACCACTACCTAGGTGGTCTGGCAGGGTATCACTACGTAGCCTTTACAAAGACTCCCCTGGTGCATAGCTGCTCGTTAGGTTTTGCCAGTCGTACAAACACAGTACACCTCCCCAAGGTGGGTGACTAACAAAACGAAATCGAATGAACCTCTGCACCCCAACCTTAGCAGAGCGAGCAGTACGCCCCGACCCCCGTTGACGGCCCTCCAGCAAAGCCAACTATACCCCCAGGTTCATCTAATTATTCAGCTAAGGGTGTCCCATTCCACCCTCATGGTTGCACTGTTATTTCGGGTGGTCACTCCACGAACAGGTCCTTACGGAGAGGTACTCAAGAAAAAGGCCTGAGTCCCCTAAAGTATTACGATATCATCATCATAATAATAATAACAACATTGTATCATAAATGTTCTCATCATGTTCATTGATTAAAGTGAAGCAATAACATGAAGCTAACCATAGTAACCCAAAAGATAATCAAGAGCAGGGTAAATAGAAAGCTAGTCAATCCTTAGGTTGATTATGTTATGCGGGATAGTGAATTATAAAGTAAATAGGACATAATAGGTCAGAGGACACTTGCCTTTATCAAAACAGATGCTCAGGGTCCTCAACCTTATAGTACTCGAGGAGTTTGATCTCTTGGTCGCCAACTCTTGATCTTCGATTCCTCGAAGCACGGAAACAAATCGCGATCTAATCGCAACGCGAAGCGAAGACGAACAAACACAAGCAAACAAACATATGTATATGCATAAGAACATTACACCATACAGGATAAAATGTTATAAAAACATGCAGCATAAAATAGAGCTCGATTATATGGTCACACGAGGGAAAGAAACGTCAAACTCGAAGTTACGGTTGAGAAGTTAGCGCGTTAACGTTAAACAAGTATTAACATCTTTTAGTTCAACATGATCAAATATAAATATTATACATCAGTTAGTTCGATTAATCTGATACGCTAACAAATGTCCATTAATTAAATAATTTAATTAAAACGAGAGATTCTAAGCGAGATGAATTTATGACGCGTGAAACAGCACGACAGCGTGCAAACGACGCGCGGACACGCGCGACATAGCACGCTGACGACACACGAAACAACGCTCGACCAGCGCAAACGAGGATGCCACCACGCGTGGAACAGCACGCGTGATAGGCGAGAAAACAAAATAGTAACACATTTGTACTAAACAAATATTAAATAAATACAAGTAGTTAAGTTAATACTAGCCATGATAATATTTATTATAAAAGCTCACGTGGAACACTACACATTTAATCTAGTTATAAATATTAGTCTAATGAATATTAGTCGAGCAAGCCTTAAGTTAATTATCTAAAATAAGCGACTCGACAAGTTAATGTTACTAACATGAGTTATAGACGAAACTAATTTATTATCACACACAGACGTCGCGCGACACACGAACCAGACGCGTGGCAAGGCAAGCGACATGAAAAACTAATAAATAAAAGCATGATTAATCTAAGCAATTATTAACAAAGAATATTTCAGTTAAGATTAATCATGTTGGTGCAAATTGAATTCCTAAATTAGATTTTAAAGTCAAACGATGTTCCAGGGGTAGACGGAGGGGTAGACGAAGGGGTAGACGAACGGGTTCAGGGGGTAGACGGGCGTTGTCTTCGGGTAGACGAACGTCGTCAAGGGGTAGACGGATGTCATCGGGACCCTGACGACATGCTGCGCGTACGCGAAACAACACACACAACAGTGCGCAACACGCGCGAGCTACGATGAGGTGATCAACGACACGAACGCGCACGCGCAGGGGTGGTAGGCTACTACGTCAAGGGGTATATCAACGGGCTCGGCGAGTTGAACACGGGAGGGGACGAGAACTGATCGCGCTGGAGTCACGCCGGTAGCAAGTCATGCTAGCAAGGGACTCCAGGCCGCGCGCGCGGGACACGTTGGGCAGGCCACGAGCCTCGCTGGCTGTGCTCCGCGCTAGCCTCGCTGGCTGCACGCCGCAGGCCGCGCCGGCCGCGAGCTAGGTACGCGCCGTGTAACACCCCTGGTGTTACTATTACTAAAACTTGAGCATAACATCATAAGCATTGGCATATCATGTGTTTGTCACACCTAGAGTGCATTCACTAGGCAAAAATTTCAAACAAGTTGTATTGATATGACATTTTGTGAGTAAAACCCTAGAGTAGGGTACTCAACCCTAGATTGGGTTTAATAGAGAAAACAAGGCTTAAACAAGAGAAAACTTCAAAACTCAATTGAAATAGTCATAAAGTGTCACCATGGATGAACTTAAGTGGTATCCAAACCCTAAGAGTGCTAAAAACCCTAAATAGAACCCTGGAAAACCCTAGAGTAAAACCCTAGGGGGCTAAGTGCAAAATTAAGTGCACTTTTGGACTAAAGTGCAAAAACCATGAAGGTAAGGCACTTTAAGTCATATGGTCCACAAGAATGTGGATTGGCAACTTAAACCCTAAGTTTTGGACTTATTTGCAAAAGAGCCACACTTGAACTCTATAGGCTAAGGCTGAATTGCAGTGTAATTGGCTCAACTTTGGGGCCTTGTAACTTCCAAACCATAAGGGTCTTTCCCTAGGCCACCACATAAAATTTGTAGAGCTATCATAGGAGAACAAGTTTACTTAAGCAACTAACCACTAGTGCTGAATGAAAACTAAAGATAAATGAGTCTGAAGTTGGACTGTCAGATTGCTTGGAGTCTGAAATTCAGACTGACAGTGGAATGGCATGAAGTTAGGGCTCAAATTCAATCATTATCCAGTAGGGATTTGATTAGGGATGCTATAACAAAGATGAAGATGGTTTGTAGGGCTGCAACTTTGATACAGAGTGTTGGTCGGGTCACTACACAAAATCTGGCACAAATTGCCCTCAAAAGAGCTCTGTCAGACCAACTGAATGGAATTCGCCATAGTACATTAACTGAAGAAGACTCCAGGTTCAGCCCCCTCGCTGCCGATGAGCCGCGCGCGGATTCATGCGGTTGCCGCCGTGATTCACGCTCGGGTCAGCTAGACAACGCCGGGGGGTCAGTAAATATCGCACCGCAGATATGCTCCGGCCAATAATTTACTCCGGCCATCGTACCGAGCTTGCCACGGCCGCTTCGGATGAGTTCGCCAGAGGCAGCCGCTTCACGGCCTTGCGCCACGTACCTGGGCATATTCACCGCATCGCCGTGACTCACTTTAGCTGTCCGATCATCGCCGGTGAGGTCGCCACGGTATATTCCACGAATTCCCTGCGCCAATGACCTCCCACTCCTCCGACCGCCGCGCGTCGTCGTCCAATTCACTGGCCACCGCTCTTGCCTACTATAAATTGAGGCAGCCGCGAACTCTATGGGGTAGTCAAGCACTCAACGCACCCACCCGTGCCTCCAATTAGTCACCAAAGAGCTCCAATTTGGGATTTCCCCCAAATCACTCAAGAACATCGTAGAAATACCCTCGCCGTGGCCAGCTCGCCTCAGGTCCATTCTTGTCTATTATCCTCTTATTTTAGCACCCTCGCTTGCTCCTGATGCTCGCTGACCCGCCCAATTAAGCTAGGGAGTTCTGGATCACCGGGAACACGTTTGTTCCTTTGATTGTCCGCACTGTCACCGGGGACCGGATGATTTAGAGCCTTGTTAGTGAAATTAAGTGAGGGGAAAGATTTAGGAGGGGTCTGATTTGGTGTCTGTCGCTCGGGAGCACCGGCCATTGCGTGAATCAGCCGGCACAGGCTCACCGGAGTTCGACCCCGCACTATTCGCTGTCATGGACCTCGGGCAGTGAAGGAATAGAACTTGGGGGAGATTTCTGTAAACTGTCAGCGACTCATAGGAATAGTGCGGTGAACTCGGTTCGAGTTATTTAAAACAATGGGGGCCTCTGTGCAAAGTTTACATGCGGGCACGCGCGAGGGCGCTTCTCTCCTGTTTTGGGCAGCTTGGGCCGCTTTCGGTCCAGAACTGTTCATATCTTTTTCTTTTTCTTTTTCTTTTTCTGCCAAAGCTATAGAAAGTCTAGAAAATTATAGAAAAATGTTAAAAATACCAAACCAATTTTGCTAGACTTCTAATTTCTTGTAGTATTTAATAAAAATAATTTCATGATTTTTAGTTCCAATAGGGAATTTTGGAGCATTTAAAATAGCCAAAAACCTTGTGTCTGGATTTTTAGGGAATATATAATAAATCCAAAATTCACTAAATTTTTAGGGTAAAATCCAAATAATATTTAGAAGCCTTGGGTAAAGTTTGGTATGTTTTGGACCATGTTTGATAGTTAGAACCTAAAACCCTAGCCCCCCTGCCCTATGAACTTCACTATTGACTCCGGAAACCCTAAGTTCTCGGAGAATCGTGAAGGAAAGTTGTATTCAAGACTTTAGATAATAAACTTTTATTATCTTTGCACTCTCATGAGCATTACATGGGCATTCATTATTATGTATGGTTATATTTAGAAAATGAAGAAGAAGTAGAAGTCGAAGAAGCGAAGACTTCACCACCACCACCTGAGGAACATCAGGCATGCAACTATTTTTATTTTGATATCTACGGAACAGAGCCTGATTCACCAGTAACATAAGGCAAGCCCCGGTGCATTTGCCACCTCCATGTTCTTTTTAAAATCTTTCCCACTTGCTTGATGCATTAGGTAATAGGAGTTATGTGCTAAACCAATTCTTGCATTTCCTTCCTTGGATTTGATTACCCCTTAAATCCCTGTTTTACAAAAGGTTTTTCTTATGCTTAGCTTTGCTTTAGAAAAACAAAATGTTTTGTTTTCTCAAAAGATGATGTGGCAAAGTGGGTGGGATGTTTTCAAAAATAAAACTTGATGGTAATCCATCATAGCCATGATGGATTCAACATCAGAAAAGATGTATCTCTGCCAGGTACCAAACTTTGGGTTTGAAATGATTAAACTGAGACCGGGCGGGTGACTTGCACGAGAAGAGAGTCTCGGTGTAGTGTCTCCGTCTATGTCGATTAAGGACCGTTCGATGTAGGCCTGTTGTGGTGGAGACCTTGCAACTAGCCACATGCTCCGGTAAGCCTGAACCTGGCTATTCCATACATGAAAAGACAACCGCGCACTGCGCGTGGGAGATGGTGGGAGTAGCGTGTACCCTCCTGGCTAGAGGCTGGATGGAGGAGTACTGTGCTCCCGGGTAGCGCGGACCGGTTCACATTGTGGAGGATCTGTGGGAACGGTTGACATATACAAGGGTTAAGTGCTACATATGTCGTGTGGTTAGGGATCCCCAGCTGGGTATAATCGGTTCGAATCGTCGTTGCTCCTTGGTCATGGAGACTCTACCTCCGACCACTCATCGTAGTTGACAAGTGAAATATGAATTGGCTAAAAGAAAGCTAGACCAGGACAAGTGGATGCTCTAGATTAGGCAAATCTAGATTCAGGAAAAGTACTTAACTTGTGAAATAAAATTTTGGCATAAGGATTCACTACTAGTAAGCTCTTCTGCAAAATGAGTCCTTGATTATTGCTTAGCCTTACCTTGACTCCCTCTAGCCAGCATACCCTTGAGAGTCTTTTCTTTAGTCGGGTAAGTCTTGCTGAGTAATTGCGTACTCAGGGTTTTATTCCCTGTTGTTTTTCAGGTTTTAACTTTGTGCTGCTGATGATGGTGTTAAGTGGCGGTGGGCTCGGCCTTCTTATAAGTCTAAGTAACTCCCTTATACTTCTTATTGAGGATGGTCACTTGAGCTAGCATATATTTCAAAACTATAAATAATTTATAACAGTTCAAAGTTATTTCTTTGAATCACCCTTGTAATCACTCCAATCATGCACAATGTAAACTTGATGTAACTTGTAAAATTTGATAATAAGATTTCCGATGCAAATTATTGGTGTGTGATTTGTGTTTACTTAATCCTAAGGTCCTGGTTGTAAGTGGTTTATCCGGTGTCCTTGGGGCAATCGGACAGATCCTGTTAAGTTATCTGGTGCACATGCATAGCAGTCTGAGGTCTTTGTGACAAGGACAGATGCATGTGGGCCCAATAACTTGGAAGGTTCTGCCACAGCTGGTATCGGAGCAGGATTAAGTATATACGGTCACATACATATTTTCAAAACAAAAGTTTTGGTTTTGAAAAACCTATTTTCAACTAAACACATTGTTTGGTTTTGAAAAACAGCTTTGAGAAACTATAATGCTAGTGACATCCTCTGTTAAGCCCTAAACTAAGGACTATCAGGTGGCTTAGTTCAAAACCATTAACCCACAACCGGGGGTATTGCATACATGTGTATTGTTATTTTTAAGGCCATTCAGTTTTGGATGGATCGACGCTCAGGTAAGGTAAGTTGTGAGAGCATGACCGAACAAACGTCGGTCTAGGGAAGTGCTTAATTGTGGCGCTTGATTATATACATGTTACACATATGTATATATGAAGGTTGCGATATGGAGTATTTACTTTTCTGGGAATTCAGTACCCCATGGATGTGTATGGGTATACAGACATGGGAATACTGAGAAGTGTAATGTACTTGTAATGACGCACCTATGCTCAGGTAAGAAGGTGAGTTACCATAATGAGTTGCCCTATGGTTAAAGTGTGGCAATGAGGCCTATGCGTGGCTCGGCGCTTAATGATGAGCTGGCCTCCATATAGCAATATATGGAGTATAAACTGTGATAAACTATCATGTGTGAACTGCATCATGGGAAATTGGGCTGTGATGAAAATTTTCTGCAGGTACACTATCCTCGAAAACGTATGTGTAGCTGACGACTAGCAAAATACCGAGAGAGAACATATGCCACCGATATAGAACGCTATTGCCACATTATGCTGGCAAAACTTGTGATGACGAATAGGAAGAGCATGCATCCTGATTGTTGCATCGTGTTTGTCACCTATACACCCAGGATGCTTCTCTCATCTTTATTCCAGTAACCATTTATTGTAGATAATGTGGTGTAAAGCTATAGTATGGACTTCAGTGAAATGGTTGTCCTCCGTTCCTTAGGTATTATGTTTAGATGCTATATGTGTGCTCTTGTGCTTGATGTGTCGATAGAAGGTTAGTGACTTGTTTGCCTAAACCCAAAATTAGGCCATGTCCTTATTTAGTAAACCATGACCCAAATTTGAATTTTCCATTATCACTGCACGACCCAGCCCATGCGAATGGATGGTTATGTAATCTGTTTGTTGGTCGTAAAATGCACGCAAACTTAAAAATAAGGATCTTGAGTCTGTGTTCTAGACAGTTAACTTGTAACTCTTTTGGGGGTCTTGTTTCCATCCTAAACTTTACCCTTGTTTCGGTTGGTGCAAGCTTATACCCCTAATTCCAATTTGCCTCTTCTTGAGGACCATGATGTTGCTTTATCAACCTAACCCAGAAAAGACCTGTCCGAGTATTTTCTTGAACTTGATGCCTTTGGTTTCCCCATATCTATCGAAGGCTTATCAACCTAATCCTTGGCCTTGTAATCTCTGCGATGGGCATAGAAATATGCTTGGGGCTGAATTAACAGTCTCCCATCGTACTCCTTTCATCAAGTCTAGGTTATGGTCATGTCTTGTTCATTTCATCGGGCCATGATCTATTTGGCTCTCTACTTATAAACGTTTTGACAGCCTTGGAGCTTTTTAGTGTTGAGAGACAGTAAATTAGTTCTCAAAACGGAGATTGGATTTCCCCTGCTGCTGAGATACAGGAGTTTGTTCATTCGCTCCCTTATTTAATCTATATATTCCCTAACCAAGTCTGTTCATCTTGCATGAAGAAACGGGTGAACAACCTGACCAAATGGATTTCTACCCAAATGCATGACCTTTTGCTAGCAATGTGAACTCTCAACCCTTGGTTTACCAATGGTACTGAGAGGACTTGCTCAATGTCATAAGTAGTTCAACAAGTTGGTTTTCCTAACTTGTAGATACATTGTGAACAAAGGTTGAGTTTAGAGATCGTTTTGTCGAGTTATCTAAACTCACTTTGGTTCAACCCACCCTAAAGAAAGTACTTACAAAAAATAAGTCAAATCGACTAATAACCACCTAATCTCTAGTCATGCCTCGATCGCCTCACGTGTGCTTTTCCAGCATGTGTGACCAGGTCGAGTCATGCCTAGTGCTCAATAAAATGGATTGGTTGCGAAGGCAGCATCTATAGATCCCTTCGCTGGTGATTTTACGAGTCTCTATCAT
Organism: Zea luxurians; assembly: GCA_029449295.1. Lineage (NCBI taxonomy): Eukaryota > Viridiplantae > Streptophyta > Magnoliopsida > Poales > Poaceae > Zea > Zea luxurians. The sequence continues at coordinate 6,406,181 of JAOPSE010000034.1, forward strand.
ATTTTTACTTGGATTCTCTGGCTAACACGAGTTAACTGTGATGTTATTCAACATTCACACCCATCTCGTGTGCTATGAAATTATCGCGACCACATGTTGGTAAACCTCTTCCTGTGTGTTTTACCCAAGAGGTTGCATCTGGTTCTGTTTGGATAAAGTCGCATATCTACCGCTCACCCAACAGACTCGGATAGTACAGTGTCATCAGAAAAAGCCAACTGCACACATGGAACCTTATGTGTTCCTCTGGCAGACATCGTCTCTATTGGTGGACATTTCTAAATTAGCCTAAGGCAATACATGTTATGTCCACTAGAGAAACAACCTTCTGAGTACTCGTCTTCGCTCATGACTACCTTATGATTATCGCTGATATGGACATGGGTTACCTGCTTCTCCACTCTTAAAAGTTTTTCGCTCCGAATCTCGGGACGAGATTCTTTTAAGGGGGGAGGGTTATAACACCCCAGGTGTTTACCGTCTGCTCGACAACGAGTATGGATTTAAGCACGAAATATCAGTGGATGAAACGGATGCTAAATTTTAATCATCTTCGCCTATCGCGATTTTAAGATCGCATCTGTTTTGTCTGTCGCGGGTGCGACGTCGATTTTATTTCTATATGTCCAGGCTCTTCCTAAAGTTTTCATGATGTTCGAAACATAGATGTTCCGAAAATCGGTGCGTCCGGTGATTATTTAAAATTCGTCGCTCGCGTGAATACGAATTCAGAAGCCCGACCCACTCTGATGAATTTTATCCTGACTAAATTTATTTAGCACTCGACGACTAAAATGTTCAGGGTAAAATAATTCGAGTGCGTGTGATTATGACCCAATTTATCCTCTAGCATGCTGTTTTGGCGAGCGCAAGAGTAATAATTGGGCCTTTTTTTCCAGTACATTGTCTTCGGCAAAGAAAGCGGGTGCTTGATTAGTGGATGAGATTTATCAGGTTAGACGAGTTAAGCGCCGACTAAATACCGAAGCCAAAATCCGTTTAATTCGGTTATTTACATCCTGTCCGAGACAAACCAGACCACTGTAATTAGTACTGACAACAAGTAATTAGTAGATGATTTAGTTCTGTGACGGAACCTCCCAAGTCATTAGGCCCACCTACAGTTGTCCTTGTCCAACAGACCTCAGACAACCCTACAGGTGTTCCTAAATCACTTGACAAGTTCGGTATCTGCTTTTCTTACCTTTCCCAAGAGCGTTTCACCCGTCATGCAGACATTACAAATCATCGGAGATACAGAAATGCGGAAGCGGTTACATAAACTTACCTTTATTTAAAAGTAAGACAAATTTAAACATTTACAGACCAGAATATAACATACGAGTGCAGAATATTATTATTACAAACCACGGGAGGCAAAAACCCCTCCCGATAAGTATCAAACCAAAAGTTTTTTATGGAGGATCCTTTCCTCCCACAACTTCACTCCTGGTGCTCTTCCTTTGGTACCACCTTAGAACAGAAGCAACAAAAGTTTGTCGCTTCTTCACCTAAAAACAATAGGGAATAAAACCCTGAGTATGGAATTACTCAGCAAGTCTTACCCGACTAAAGAAAAGACTCTCAAGGGTATGCGGGTTATAAGGGAGTCAAGGTAAGGTTTCTCAATAATCAAAGACTCTGGTTGTAGAAATGCTTACTAAAAGTGGATCCTTAAAAATCTAGTTTTATTTGTCAAGTTAAGTAAAATTACCTGTAACTAGAGTTCTTTCTACCCTCGTTCAATCACTTGACCTACACTAGCCAATTTCTTGACCATCCTTCGTCTTTACTGGATTGCTACGTATAGGTCAGTGACCAAGTCTCCATAACCGCGGAGGTACAACGATCCGAATCGATTATACTCAGCTGAGGATCTTCGATCACACAACATATGTAGCACTTAACCCTTGCATATGTCAACCCGCCACCGGAGTTCTTAAGACCAGATCAGGTTCACGCCAACCGAGAGCACAGATACACCACCGTCCAGCCTCTTGCCACGGAGGGTACACACTACTCTCGCCATCTCTCCACTTCCATTGTGTGGTATCTTATTCTAGCCTTAGTCTGCCCGAGGCAAAGCTTACCCATGACGAGGCATGTGACCAGTTAAAGGGTCCTCGGTCAGCAGGCCTACATCGACACGGTCCTTAATCGACTCAGACAGAGACACTACACCGAGACTCTCTTCTCGTGCAAGTCACCCGCCTAGTCTCAGCTTAATCATTTCAACCCAAAGTTTGGTACCTGATAGAGGTACATCTTTTTCGATGTTGGACCCATCATGGCCATGATGGATCCACCATCAAGTTTTATTTTCAAAAACATCCCTCCCACTTTGCAACATCATCTTTTGTAAAAACAAAATATTTTGTTTTGCTAAAGCAAGGCTAAGCATAGGAAAAACCTTTTGTAAAACAGGGATTCCAAGGAAGGTAATCAAATTCAAGGAAGGAAATGCAGGAATTGTTTTAGCAATCAACTCCAATCACCTAATGCATCAAGCAAGTGAGAAAGAGTTTAAAAGAATCAAGGAGGTGGCAAATGCACCGGGGCTTGCCTTGGTTTGTAGGTGAAAAAGGCTCGGTCCCGCGGATGTCAAAATAGAAACAGTTGCCTGCCTGATGTTCCGCAGGTGGTGGTGGTGAAGTCTTCTCTTCTTCTACTTCAACTTCTTCCTCGTTTTCTAAATATAACCATACATAATAATGAATGCCCATGTAATGCTCATGAGAGTGCAAAGATAATAAGGGTTTATTATCTAAGGTCTTGAATACAATTTTCCTTCACGGTTCTCTGAGAAACTAGGGTTTCCGGAGTTAGTAAAAGAATTCAAAGGGCAGGGTAGGGTTTTGGGCTCTAAGTATCAAACAAGGTCCAAATCATACCAAATTCTACCCAAAGCTTCTAAATAACGTTTAGAGTTCATATAAAAAGTTTGGGGATTTTTGGAATTACTTTCTATTTTCTAAAAATCCAGAAACAAGGTTTTAGGCTATTTTAAATGCTCCAAAATTCCCTATTTGATCTAAAAATCATGAAACTATTTTTATTAAATTCTATGGAAAATTAGGAATCTAGCAAAATTGGTTTGACATTTTTACCATTTTTCTACAATTTTCTAAAATTGTTTTAGTCTTGGTAGAAAAAGAAAAGGAAAAAAAGCTGTGAACAGGACTGGGCCGAAAGCAGCCCAAGCGACCCAGCCTACACAGGAACAGGGACGCGCCCACGCGCGCGACGACGACTTTGCGAATAAGCCCCTGCAGTTTTGAATAACCCGAAGGAGTCCAAAACACTATTTAAAACAGTCACTCACACTTTGCAGAAATACCCTCTCACTTCTATTTCTTCTCCACAAACATCCCTGGCCACGGCGCGCTCGCCGTTCACCCCCGACACGGCTCGTACCAGCCATGGCCGGAGATGACTACTACGGCTAGCTATCGGGGAGGCATAACCGACCAAGGATGATCTAGGAAGACCCATTAATTTGACATGAACTTCACTGGGAACTGTCTGCCCACGATCATGGCGGAAACCGGGATTACGAGCACGCGTTCCCGCCAAATCATGGCCGAATTGAGCAAACGAGGGCCACGGTAAGCTTCAATAGCATGCAGAGCCACAAAAACAACATTCGAGATGGACAGAGCCTTACCCGAACGGGCTGGCCACGGTCGAGCTATTCACGGTGGCGCGACGACCCAATTTGGGGGAAAAGGGAGATTCTCCGGCTATGGTGGCTAATCGAGGGTGGGAGCGGGTGCTTCGGCTTCGCAATTTAGAGACGAAGAGCTGTGCTTGGTTGATTTGAACGGAGGGGGTGAGGATGCGGTGAATTTATAGGCGCAGTGAGCCACTGCCATGGCCTTGGTGATAACCATCACTGGCCTTAGCTGGCGATCAATGGCGGCGTCAAGCGCTATCCTTTCCTACGAGCTTGCCATGTCCCGCCGCGATAGTAACACGGTCAAATCAGTGAGGGCGTGGATGAACGGAGAGGAGCGGCGCCGATGACCGGATATGGCCAGAGTGATTAGTGGCCGCGTGGCGGCCGGAATCATCACGCTCCACCGCGGCGATCTTACCCGGATCAAGAAGATCTTTGCGAGGAGATGCACGCCGCGCGCCCATCCTGACCCTGGCGCAAATCACAGCACGGATTGGTCGTCGGCGGCGAGGGTCTGAAGCTTATCCTCCCGGGCACTGTACCATGGCAATGTTCTTCAGTGCTCCTGACAGCCAAAGTTTAGGGTAGATTTTCTCTAAAGTTTTCACGGCAACTCACCCAAATCTCTGCAGCAAAGTTGTAGAGTTACAAACCAGCTACATTTTGACTATAGGAACTGAACTCAGTTGAGCACTAGATCATACATAATTTCAATTCCAAAGCTCGACCAATAACACTGGTGGTCATTTTTCAGTCAGTAACCCGACTGACAGCCCAACTTTGGGTTTAATTATCTCCCAATTCTTCATAACAACAATGCTTAACCCCTTAAACAAAGTTGTTCACCTTTAATAGCTCTACAATATTGATGTGGTGACCTAGGGTAAAAACCTTATAATTTGAAAATTACAAAGCTCCAAAGTTGAGCCCAAACACTGATTTTCATACTTTGTCTTAGAACCCAAATACGGCCTTTTTGCCAATAGGTGCAAAACTCAGGGTTTGAATTGCAAATCTTCATAAATGTGAACCATATGATTTTATATGCTTTAACATCATAGTTTTTACACTTTAGTCCAAAAGTGCACTAATTTTGCACTTAGCCCCCTAGGGTTTAGGTTTAGGGTTTTCTAGGGTCCTTTTTAGGGTTTTTGGTATTTCAGGGAGGTGAATGTAGTTTAAGTCCATTCTTAGTAACACTTTATGACTATTTCACTTAAGCTTTAGGGTTTTCTCTATTTGGATTTTGTTTTACCCTTCTGAACCCCATTTAGGGTTAAGTACCCAACTCCAGGGTTTTATTTGCAAAATGCCATATCAATACAACTTGTTTGAAACTTTTACCTAGTGAATGCATTCTAGGTGTGTCAAACATATGAAATGCTAATGCTGATGATGTTATGCTCAAGTTTTAGTGATAGTAACACCAGGGGTGTTACATCCTTCCCCCCATAAAAGAATCTCGTCCCAAGATTAAAAGTTCTAGGGCAAGTAGTGGAAAAGGAAATGCTTCACATTTTTATTTCCTGATTTTTGGTACAAGGCAGGGGTGGTTTGGGGCTCACTCCTTTATGACAACAATTTTATACACTTTACAAATTACAGGAGGCTAAAAAGCCTAGGAAATTCTTTTCTAAAAAGTCTTGAGTTTCCCATGTAGCCTCATCTTCGGAATGTTGATTCCACTGTATCTTATAAAACTTGAGAGTTTTTATTCGGGTAACCCTGTCCTTTTGATCCAAGACTCGAATAGGATGCCCTGAATATGTCAAGTCTGGCTCTAGGACAACATCTGTTACTTCGATAGTTCGATCTAGAACCCGAAGACACTTCTTCAACTAAGACACGTGGAATACATTATGTACAACAGATAAGGTTTTGGGTAGTTGAAGTCGGTATGCCACTAGTCCACATTGTTCAAGTATAGGGAAAGGACCAATGTACCGAGGTGCAAGCTTCCCTTTAACCCCGAAACGCGATACGCCCTTCATTGGTGAAACTTTTAGGTAGACATAATCTCCTACAAGAAAGTACAAGGGCTATCGTCGCTTGTCTACATAACTTTTCTGACGAGCTTGGGCTTTCTTCAAATTATGAATTATTCTTTGAACCTTTTCTTCGGTCTCTTTCACCATATCAGGCCTGAAGAAGTACCTTTCACCTGGTTCAGACCAATTTAGTGGAGTACGACATCGTCGTCCATATAAAGCTTCAAAGGGTGCCATCTTAATGCTTTCTTGATAGCTATTATTATATGAGAACTCCGCTAATGGCAAACAATCATCCCATTTCTGTGGGAACTCCAGAACACATGCTCATAACATATCTTCAAGTATCTGATTGACCCTCTCAGTCTGCCCACCTGTCTGAGGATGATAGGCCGAACTATGGAGCAACTTAGTACCCAAGGATTTGTGAAGTGCTTCCCAAAACTTGGCTACAAATTGAGGTCCATGATCCGACACTATAGTCTTCAAAATACCGGGCAAACTGAGAATACGAGCAATGTACAATTGGGCATAAACAGCAACTGGGTGATCTGTTTTGACTGGCAAAAAATGAGCAATTTTCATGAGCCGATCAACAATAACCCAAATAGAATCATAGCCTTTTGCTATTCTGGGCAATCCCACAATAAAGTCCATACTAATATCTTCCCATTTCCATGTTGGTATTGGTAGAGATTGTAATGGACCGGTAGCTTTCATGTGTATGGCCTTGACACATTTACAAGTGTCACATCTAGCCACATAGCGTGCAATTTCAATCTTCATTTTCGTCCACCAATAATGCTGTTTCAGATCTTGATACATCTTAGTGCTTCCGGGATGAATAGAATAGCGACTAAGATGTGCTTCATCTAAAATTTGTTGGTGGACCCCTTCATTCTTCGGCACAACTATGCGGTTGTTGAACCATACAACACCTTGATCGTCTTCTTTGAAGCAGTTGGCTTTTCCAGCCTTTATCTTCTCATGGATATGTTTCATACCTTCATCATTCTATTGGACGTCAATTATCCTTTGTAAGATGACTGACTCAAGCTTCAAGTGATTTGAAGTTCCATGTTGAATCATTCCCAGGTTCAGATTCTCCATCTCCTGGCATAATGTAATGTCAGAAGTCCTCATTATTAAACAATGGCAGGAGGCCTTGCGACTGAGTGCATCTGCCACTACATTAGCTTTGCATGGGTGATAATGGATTTCCAGTTCATAATCCTTAATAAGCTCGAGCCATCTCCTTTGTCTCATATTGAGCTCGGACTGGGTAAAGATATACTTCAAACTTTTGTGGTCTGTATAAATGTGACAGACATTCCCCAGTAGATAATGACGCCATATCTTCAGGGCATGAACCACTGCAGCTAGCTCCAGATCATGAGTTGGATAATGCTCATCATGCCGGCGCAACTGCCTTGAAGCATAAGCTATTACTCGGCCTTCTTGCATTAATACACAGCCGAGACCACTGCCTGATGCGTCACAATACACATCAAAAGGCTTTTCAATATCTGGTTGAGCCAATACCGGAGCAGTGGTTAATAATACCTTCAGTTGTTCAAAGGCTTCATTACACTTCGAAGACCAATTAAATTTAGTATCATTCTTCAATAAACTCGTGATTGGTTTCACAAGTTTGGAAAAAATCTGGTATAAATCGGCGGTAATAGCCAGCTAGTCTAAGGAAACTTCGGACTTGATGTACAGTGGTTGGGGGTTTCCACTCCAAAATATCCTTGACCTTGCTGGGATCCACCGCAATCCCCTTGGCAGATAACACATGTCCAAGAAATTGGATTTCTTCCAGCCAGAACGCGCACTTACTGAACTTGGCATATAATTGATGTTCCCTTAAGCGCATTAATACGATCCGTAAATGTTGAGCATGCTCCTCTTCATTCTTGGAATATATCAAGATATCATCTATGAAGACCACCACAAATTTGTCCAACTCGGGCATGAATACCGAGTTCATCAGATAAGTGAAGTGGGCAGGAGCATTCGTCAGTCCGAAAGACATTACTAGGTATTCAAATAATCCATACCGCATAGTGAATGCGGTCTTTGGTATATCCTCGGGCCTGATACGGATCTGATGATAGCCCGACTTGAGATCAATCTTGGAGAATACCCTCGCTCTAGTCAATTGATCAAATAGAATGTCAATCCGTGGAAGAGGTTACTTATTTTTGATAGTAACCTCATTAAGGGGTCGATAATCCATGCACATCCGTAATGTTTGATCCTTCTTCTTAACAAAGATGGCTGGACAACCCCATGGCGACGAGCTTGGCCGGATAAATCCCTTCTCAAGTAGATCTTGCAATTGGGTCTTGAGTTCTGCCAGCTCATTTGGAGGCATTCGATACGATCTTCTGGAAATGGGAGCCGTACCGGGCTTCAACTCAATTACAAATTCTACACCTCTTTCTAGTGGCAATCCAGGCAAATCTTCTGAGAAGACATCTGGGAACTCACATATTACCGGAATATCTTTGATTTCTGGTACAATGGCTTCATAGATTCTGCCAATTGGTTTTGCTGAAATAGCTAGGGAGATAGACAAAAAAAATTCTTCTTGGCCATAATTCAACCTGATTGTTCTCAGATCAGTGTTGAGGACTGCTTTATGTTGGGCCAACCAATTCATGCCCAAAATTACATCTATGTCTTGGCCTTTCAGAACAATCATCTTAGTAGGAAAGTCCCGTCCAGCCAATGTTACGGGCACTTGGTAAGCCACTTCTTTGGTAAATATTTGTCCCCCAGGCGAATGTATTTTAAACCCTTCCCTTGATTCAGTATATGGAATACAGTGTTTCTCCACAAACTTTTTGCTTATGAAAGTATGTGAAGCACCAGAATCAAAGAGATTAAGTGCAGGGTGATTGGCTACGAGGAACGTACCCATCATCACCGGTTCGCCTTCCGGTGTTGTGGCCACTTGAGTGTAATAAAATTGTCCAGTTTTCCTTGTATTCCTGCCCACGGTATTGGTTGCCGCATTTCCCTTGGAGCTCCCAGAACTTTGTTGATTATTTGCTTGATTCTGCCTCGGGTATGGACATTCCTTAATGAAATGCCCAGACTTTCCACAGTTGAAGCAGCCGGTTGATGAGCTTGGACGAGCAGGGAAACGAGTGCCAGGAGCACCCGGCTGATTTGTAGCGGTGGGGGCAGCGGTAGGACGGATAAACACTGGTTGCTTGAATGGGAAGGAGGGTGGGCGCGATGAAGGACGATTCTGATTGAAAGGTCGGATAACTAACCTTTGCCTTTTCTCGGGGCCCTGATTGGGCCTGTTGCCTCCATTCCCCTTGGATTTTCCGGAACTTGCATATTTAGCCTCGACTGCCAGCGCTATGCTGACAACCCTTCCATAAGTAAGGTCGATGCAGGTGGCCATCTTTCTTTGCATTCGATCATTCAAGCCTCTCATGAAACAATTCTTCTTCTTTATGTCTGTGTTGACTTGATCGATTGCGTATTGGGATAAGTGATTGAATTTATTGAGATACTGGGTAACAGTATCCCTGCCTTGCTTAAGCTTCATGAACTCCTGCTTCATATGGAGGACTCCTTCCGGTATATAATGCTCTCTGAATGCCAACTTAAACTCATCCCAAGTGATCTGATGACCGGCCGGCTGAACGGCCACAAAGTTTTCCCACCATGCACTGGCAGGGCCTCGCAGTTGTTGGGCTGCAAACAGGGGCTTTTGAGTTTCTGAACACTGAAGAAGCCCGAATTTTTGTTCAATGACGCGGATCCATTCATCCGCCTCTAAAGGATCTTCTGCTTTGACGAACAATGGAGGGCGCGTTTCGGAGAAATCCAGATAAGACGTCTCACGGGGGCCTTGTGGATATGCCCGCCCGCCTTGTTGTTGTAGTTGTTGACCTGCCATCTCCCGTAGGAAGCGAGTATTGTCTGCTGTAGCGTTTACCAAGGCAGCGATGGCCTCGGCAAGTGTCGGAGGTACTGGAGGTGGGTTTGGTGTTGCTTCCCTTCCACTAGAAGTCCCTGCCCCATCCTGAGAACGAGTCTTGGAAGACATCTGAGGCAACAAACATTGAAAAGAATATAATATGCCAAAGAAAACCATCCATTATACATTACTGAAAAGGGTAATGTTACAGACTCGAATTTTACTACAGGATTACACCACCTATTACACAATAGTACTACTTCTATACTATACTATTCCTGCTTTTTGTCACTCTGGGTAGCCTCGCTGTCAGGTGTAGGAGACCATTCGTCGACCAGCTTCATAGAGGGAGAGGGTCTAAAAAGATCGAGCTCACCGCCAAATGCTTCTCCCGCTACTCTAGAAGGTCCGGCCTCCATCCCGACGGGATCCGCAGGTATGTTCGAGTGCAGTTGCGAGTACAGTACATGAACTTCTTCATGTAGTGTGTTGCAATAAACCTGCAAGCTATCCACGGTTGAGCTAAGCTCTTCCACTCGGGCTCGAGCTCTACCTTCCTTTGCCCAAGCTAGTGAACAAGAATTCATAGCCCAGTCAAGCGCTAGATCCCGATCCGCTAGCTGGTCTTGCAGTTGGTGGATGTCTCTTCTCAATTCATTGATTCTTTCGCCATCCGTGACCCATATGTCATTCCTGCGTCGGAGTTCTGATCGAAGCTGATTAACTTGGGCTTCAAGATCTCTAATCGGATCGTTACTACCGCTACTGCTATCGTCATGTCTCGGGGCAAGTTGGTGACGAGGTACGCCAATCGACCCGGTTGACTTGCGTGCAGTCTTTCTTGTACGTGGCGGCATTTTTCTAAGGGGGAAATCTTATTAGCATAGTTTTTAACATGATGCATGTGTAATTACAGAATCAACCTTAGTTGATTCAACCTTCTATACATTGCACTCTTCCTATCTGGTCTTTGCCATAAACTCTTCAGAGATACTTAGTAAGAAGGGAAGAAATTTTCTAGATAAGTCTTTAGAAAATTCTTTTTGAAGATGCCTCATAATATCTGCAGAGATGGGCTTCGCTCCGAAACCAGCTGTGACGAAACCTCCCATGTCATTAGGCCCACCTACAGTTGTCCTTGTCCAACAGACCTCAGACAACCCTGCAGGTGTTCCTAAATCACTTGACAAGTTCGGTATCTGCTTTTCTTACCTTTCCCAAGAGCGTTTCACCTGTCACGCAGACATTACAAATCATCAGAGATACGGAAATGCGGAAGCGGTTACATAAACTTACCTTTATTTAAAAGTAAGACAAAGTTAAACATTTACAGACCAGAATATAACATACGAGTGCAGAATATTATTATTACAAACCACGGGAGGCAAAAACCCCTCCCGATAAGTATCAAACCAAGAGTTTTTTATGGAGGATCCTTTCCTCCCGCAACTTCACTCCTGGTGCTCTTCCTTTGGTACCACCTTAGAACAGAAGCAACAAAAGTTTGTCGCTTCTTCACCTAAAAACAATAGGGAATAAAACCCTGAGTATGGAATTACTCAGCAAGTCTTACCCGACTAAAGAAAAGACTCTCAAGGGTATGCGAGTTATAAGGGATTCAAGGTAAGGTTTCTCAATAATCAAAGACTCTGGTTGCAGAATTGCTTACTAAAAGTGGATCCTTAAAAATCTAGTTTTCTTTGTCAAGTTAAGTAAAATTACCTATAACTAGAGTTCTTTCTACCCTCGTTCAATCACTTGACCTACACTAGCCAAGTTCTTAACCATCCTTCGTCTTTACTGGATTGCTACGTATAGGTCAGTGACCAAGTCTCCATAACCGCAGAGGTACAGCGATCCGAATCGATTATACTCAGCTGAGGATCTCCGATCACATGACATATGTAGCACTTAACCCTTGCATATGTCAACCAGCCACCAGGGTTCTTAAGACCAGATCAGGTTCACGCCAATCGAGAGCACAAATACACCACCGTCCAGCCTCTTGCCACGGAGGGTACACGCTACTCTCACCATCTCTCCACTCCCATTGTGTGGTATCTTATTCTGGCCTTAGTCTGCCCGAGGCAAAGCTTACCCATGATGAGGCATGTGACCAGTTAAAGGGTCCTTGGTCAGCAGGCCTACATCGACACGGTCCTTAATCGACTCAGACGGAGACACTACACCGAGACTCTCTTCTCGTGCAAGTCACCCGCCCAGTCTCAGCTTAATCATTTCAACCCAAAGTTTGGTACCTGACAGAGGTACATCTTTTTCGATGTTGGACCCATCATGGCCATGATGGATCCACCATCAAGTTTTATTTTCAAAAACATCCCTCCCACTTTGCAACATCATCTTTTGTAAAAACAAAACATTTTGTTTTGCTAAAGCAAGGCTAAGTATAGGAAAAACCTTTTGTAAAATAGGGATTCCAAGGAAGGTAATCAAATTCAAGGAAGGAAATGCAGGAATTGTTTTAGCTATCAACTCCTATCACCTAATGCATCAAGCAAGTGAGAAAGAGTTTAAAAGAATCAAGGAGGTGGCAAATGCACCCGGGCTTGCCTTGGTTTGTAGGTGAATCAGGCTCGGTCCCGCAGATGTCAAAATAGAAACAGCTGCCTGCCTGATGTTCCGCAGGTGGTGGTGGTGAAGTCTTCTCTTCTTCTACTTCAACTTCTTCGTTTTCTAAATATAACCATACATAATAATGAATGCCCATGTAATGCTCATGAGAGTGCAAAGATAATAAGGGTTTATTATCTAAGGTCTTGAATACAATTTTCCTTCACGGTTCTCTGAGAAACTAGGGTTTCGGGAGTTAGTAAAAGAATTCAAAGGGCAGGGTAGGTTTTGGGCTTTAAGTATCAAACAAGGTCCAAATCATACCAAATTCTACCCAAAGCTTCTAAATAACGTTTAGAGTTCATATGAAAAGTTTGGGGATTTTTTGAATTACTTTCTATTTTCTAAAAATCCAGAAACAAGGTTTTAGGCTATTTTAAATGCTCCAAAATTCCCTATTTGATCTAAAAATCATGAAACTATTTTTATTAAATTCTATGGAAAATTAGGAATCTAGCAAAATTGGTTTGACATTTTTACCATTTTTCTACAATTTTCTAAAATTGTTTTAGTCTTGGCAGAAAAAGAAAAGGAAAAAAAGCTGTGAATAGGACTCGGCCAAAAGCAGCCCAAGCGGCCCAGCCTACACAGGAACATGGACGCGCCCACGCGCGCCTGCGCGCGCGACGACGACTTTGCGAATAAGCCCCTGCAGTTTTGAATAACCCGAAGGAGTCCAAAACACTATTTAAAACAGTTACTCACACTTTGTAGAAATACCCTCGCACTTCTATTTCTTCTCCACAAACATCCCTGGCCACGGCGCGCTCGCCGTTCACCCCCGACACGGCCCGTACCGGCCATGGCCGGCGATGACTGCTACGACTAGCTATTGGGGAGGCATAACCGACCAAGGATGATCTAGGAACACCCATTAATTTGACATGAACTTCACTGGGAACTATCTGCCCATGATCATGGTGGAAACCGGGATCACGAGCACGCGTTCCCACCAAATCATGGCCGAATTGAGCAAACGAGGGCCACGGTAAGCTTCACTAGCATGCAGAGCCACAAAAACAACATTCGAGATGGACAGAGCCTTACCCGAACGGGCTGGCCACAGTCGAGCTGTTCACGGTCGAGCTGTTCACGGTGGCGCGGTGATCCAATTTGGGGGAAAAGGGAGATTCTCCGGCTATGGTGGCTAATCGAGGGTGGGAGCGGGTGCTTCGGCTTCGCAATTTAGAGACGAAGAGCTGTGCTCGGTTGATTTGAACGGAGGGGGTGAGGATGCGGTGAATTTATAGGCGCAGTGAGCCACTGCCATGACCATGGTGATAACCATCGCCGGCCTTAGCTGGCGATCAACGGCGGCGTCGAGCGCTATCCTTTCCTACGAGCTTGCCATGTCCCGCCGCGACAGTAACGCAGTCAAATCAGTGAGGGCGTGGATGAACGGAGAGGAGCGGCGCCGATGACTGGATATGGCTAGAGTGATTAGTGGCCGCGTGGCGGCCGGAATCATCACGCTCCACTGCGGCGATCTTACCCGGATCAAGATCTTTGCGAGGAGATGCACGTCGCGCGCCCATCCCGACCCTGGCGCAAATCACGGTGCAGATTGGTCGTCGGCGGCGAGGGTCTGAAGCTTATCCTCTCGGGCACTGTACCATGGCAATGTTCTTCAGTGCTCTTGGCAGCCAAAGTTTAGGGTAGATTTTCTCTAAATTTTTCATGGCAACTCACCCAAATCTCTACAGCAAAGTTGTAGAGTTACAAACCAGCTACATTTCGACTATAGGAACTGAACTCTGTTGAGCACTAGATCATACATAATTTCAATTCCAAAGCTCGACCAATAACACTGGTGGTCATTTTTCAGTCAGTAACCTGACTGACAGCCCAACTTTGGGTTTAATTATCTTCCAATTCTTCATAACAACAATGCTTAACCCCTTAAACAAAGTTGTTCACCTTTAATAGCTCTACAATATTGATGTGGTGACCTAGGGTAAAAACCTTATAATTTGAAAATTACAAAGCTCCAAAGTTGAGCCCAAACACTGATTTTCAGACTTAGTCTTAGAACCCAAATACGACCTTTTTGCCAATAGGTCCAAAACTCAGGGTTTGAATTGCAAATCTTCATAAATGTGAACCATATGATTTTATATGCTTTAACATCATAGTTTTTACACTTTAGTCCAAAAGTGCACTAATTTTGCACTTAGCCGCCTAGGGTTTAGGTTTAGGGTTTTCTAGGGTCCTTTTTAGGGTTTTTGGTATTTTAGGGAGGTGAATGTAGTTTAAGTCCATTCTTAGTAACACTTTATGACTATTTCACTTAAGCTTTAGGGTTTTCTCTATTTGGATTTTGTTTTACCCTTCTGAACCCCATTTAGTGTTAAGTACCCAACTCCAGGGTTTTATTTGCAAAATGCCATATCAATACAACTTGTTTGAAACTTTTACCTAGTGAATGCATTCTAGGTGTGTCAAACATATCAAATGTTGATGATGTTATGCTCAAGTTTTAGTGATAGTAACACCAGGGGTGTTACAAGTTCGCTAAATCATTAGAATGAAATGTGTAGCTGTATAGCGTGTCAACCTAGTATACATCGTTAAAAATTGTGATCCAAAATATCTACGATTTTCCTTTAAAAAAATTGGAAAAAAAATCTTCTCTCCTGTGTCCCTATCTTCAGCCATGAAAAAATATCTGACACCGCTTAGGGAAAAAGATCTGCCGCCCCCTCCCTGATCTATTTTTCTCTGACCGCGCGTATCCTCATATCCTGTACGCACTTCTCTCTCTCCCTCTTCTCCAACACACGGTGCTCCCTCTGTCCTCTTCCCATGGCCAAGCGCGCCTGGATCTTCTCCCTCCCAGGCCGCCAGGCGTTCGGCAGCTCGGCCTCCTTCTCATAGCGTCTGGTCGCGCCGTCCTCCCCCATCGCGTGCTCCTGCTGCTTTGCTCCACTCGGCGCCCTTACTTTCTCTTTGGCTGTCGCGCGCCCGTTCTGCTCGCCGCGTGCCACGGAGAACTTCCTATACTCCAGCTCACTGGTTTTTTTCCTCCACGTGCCCCAGCCCCTGCTCGATCTTCTTCCTGGCGCCCGGCCAGATCCGCTGCACCGAGCCCCAGCCCCAGCCAGTCTAGGTCCTTTCCATGGTGGCTTCCCCATGCCGCGCTCCCAGCTCGGAATTGCCCTGTCGTGCAGCTCGTCGCTCCCCTCAGCTTGCCTTCGTGTTTCTCTACTCGCCGGCGCGCCCTTCCTGTTGTCGCGCTCGGTCCTACCCTTCTCGCCGTGCTCGGATTCCGTCTCCCTGCGCACGCGCTCAGATTTTGTCTCCCTCGCGCGTCCCTGCGCCATACTTGTCCCCGGACCTCGCACTGGCTCACCTCGTCGCCGAATTCCAGAACCCGCGCCGTCGCTCAGTTCGCCCAAATCCTAGCCATGATTCTCGTCACGCCCTGTGTCAGCATGCTGGCTCGACGTTGTCGTTTTTTATCCTCATCTTCGCCTCGACCTCGCATGGTGCTCGGCCGTGCACAGCTGCTGGTCGTTGACGTCCCTCTGAGTTGTCGATCGTCGCTCATGTTCACCTCCGTGTGATGGGTGGCGTGGATGGTAATGTCTCAGCATGCTGTTCATTTGAGGTTCAAGGATGTGCTTGAGCTAGAGATGTTCCAAGTGGATACGGGACGTTCTTACACCGTGGACACGTCGAAGATCCATAGCATACTGCGGTGCTCCATTTCGTAGGTCTCCAACTTGGTGCCAAGGAGAGAAATTCCTAGGAACCGGGTAATGATGCGAGATCCGTGCAACAATTGCGAGGAGCTCGACCGAATGTCTAAACTGAGAGCCGTTGTCGCCCTCGCGGTTATCAAATCGATTCGATCGTGGTGAGCCAATTTATTATTTCAGTTAATTGAATTGGATAGTTATATAGCCACAATGATTTTTCATGTTGTTAGCATAGACACATTATGTGACGATTTCCAGATCGGTAGTCATACCTGTTGTTGGTCCTCTGAGACGTCTTTGGAAGGATCTCCTTTCCTTTATTTTCTTTTTATATTATAATGGCATATAAAATGCTTATAGAGGCATTTTATTTCGCGTAGCAGTTAGTTATATATCTGGTCGTGAAGTAGTTGTGATATGTGGTAAAGTATAGATTTTAGGTATTATGATATGAAGCATGTGTTGGAAGACTTGTATACGTAGCGTGATTAGTTTACGATGCGAAAGATAGGTTAAGTATTTTATCTGGCTAGCTAATAAGTTCAGATGACGTTGCCGTGCCGATTTAGTTGCTTAAATAAATAAATGCTTTGCTAGTAGACATTCTAATTAGCATAGTGGGTTAGAAAGTTATAAATGATTCTATCAGTAGTCTTGAGCTTAATTATCTTAGAAACGTGAGCCTAATTTTCGTTAATTGTTTGGTATAGACTATAGCTTAGGGAAAATATAGAACTTATACTTAGTGTGTTGTTGCGTGATGTATGAGTTAAATTCGGTGAAATAGGAAGGACGTGAGTATTGTACTTCTTGTATGTTTATAAATTATTGTTCCATGATGTTTGAGCTAGCACCAGATAAATAAAAGAAGCACAAATATTATCATTAGTATTATATCGACAACTGGCGTTCCTTGTAATTGGTTTTAAGGACTTGTTAGTAGTGTGTAATCCTCGAATGTATAACATTATCTAGTATTGTGTTAGTTCTTTTTAAAGTTCATACATGTGCATTATGCATACCATATAGGTACGATAATTCATCATGTGATACGGAAGACGAGCCAAATTGACCCCAAGCGCGGGCTACTCCGCATGGTGATGCTAATGGACGAGCCTGCCTGATCAAGTGCTAGGACAAGGATAATCGTCAAGTGGTCGCCACCTAACAAACACTAACCTAGTGTTCTTCCAGGCAAGCCCCGGTGCATTTGCCCCTGAAAGGGAAATGTGCCCTTGGGCCATTTCTAAGTATTTTGGTGATTTAGTGTCCAACACAAGTGCCTAAGTGTAAAAAGGTGGACAAGGTACAAATCAAGAATTAAGGTATGTTTCTCAGACTTAGTACATTGTTTTATGGACTAATGTATTGTGTCTAAGTGCTGGAAACAGGAAAAATCCAATTGGAAATGTCTTGGCTCGAGCAGCCAAGAATCTGCTGAGTTTGCAAGCACCGGACAGTGTCCGGTGCGCCAGGCTGGCTTGAGCGAAGTGGCCGCTCTCGGGAATTCACCGGCGACGTACGGCTAAAATTCACCGGACTGTCCGGTGTGCACCGGACTGTCCGGTGAGCCAACGGTCGGCCGGGCCAACGGTCGGCCGCGCAATCTGCGCGGAACACGTGGCCGAGCCAACGGCTAGAAGACGGCACCGGACTGTCCGGTGTGCACCGGACATGTCCGGTGCGCCAACGGCTCTCAGGCTGCCAACGGTCGGCTTCGCTGTTTAAGGAAGGAAATCGGGCACCGGACAGTGTCCGGTGTGCACCGGACTGTCCGGTGCCCCCGATGACAGAAGGCAAGAATGGCTTTCCAAACTTGTGCTCAACGGCTCCTAGCTGCCTTGGGGCTATAAAAGGGACCCCTAGGCGCATGGAGGAGAACACCAAGCATCCTTTGAGCATCATTGATCACTCACACTTCATTCTCGCGCACTTGTTTGACATTCTAGTGATTTGAGCTCCGTTCTAGTGTGTTAGTCTCTTGAGCTCAAGTCTGGGTTTTGCGTGTGCGTATTCGCTGTGATCTTTGTGTCGTGTGTGAGTTGCTAATCACTCCCTTGCTCTGTGATTCTTCGTGAACATCTTGTGTAAGGGCGAGAGGCTCCAAGCTATGGAGATTCCTCGCAAACGGGATTAAGAGAAGCAAAGCAACACCGTGGTATTCAAGTTGGTCTTTGGACCGCTTGAGAGGGGTTGATTGCAACCCTCGTCCGTTGGGACGCCACAACGTGGAGTAGGCAAGCGTTGGTCTTGGCCGAACCACGGGATAACCACTGTGCCATCTCTGTGATTGATATCTCTTGGTTATTGGGTTGTGTTGAGATCCTTCTCTAGCCACTTGGCATATTACTGTGCTAACAAGTAACCAAGTTTTGTGGCTTAAGTTTTTTGAAGTGTTACAGGATCACCTATTCACCCCCCCTCTAGGTGCTCTCAATTGGTATCGGAGCCGTTCTCTTCAAGAAAGGGACTAACCGCCTGAAGAGATGGATCCTAAAGGCAAGGGGATGGTGATCAACGACAAGGAGAAGGAGTCCTTCGTCAACGAGCCCAATGATGACAGGCCCACCGACTCAGGCTCGGGCCACAAAAGAAAAGACGGGAGGAAGAAGAAGACAAGGCGCATCAAGGAAATTGTCTACTACGACAGCGACGAATCTTCCTCCTCCCAAAAGGACGACGACGACTACGATAGACGAAAGACGGTTAACTCAAACTTTTCTTTCGATTATTCGCGCATCCCGCATAGTTCAAATGCTCAATTGCTCCCCATTCCACTTGGCAAGCCCCCTCACTTTGATGGAGAGGATTACGGATTTTGGAGCCACAAAATGCGTACTCACCTGTTTTCTCTCCATCCAAGCATTTGGGAGATTGTGGAAAGTGGAATGAAATTTGATAGCTCGGATAGCCCTGTGTTTATTAATGAACAGATTCATAAAAATGCACAAGCTACTACTGTGTTGCTAGCCTCTTTGTGCAGGGACGAGTATCACAAGGTAAGCGGCTTGGACAATGCCAAGCAGATCTGGGACACCCTCAAGATCTCTCATGAGGGAAACGACGTCACCTTGCTCACCAAAATGGAGTTGGTGGAGGGCGAGCTTGGACGATTCGCGATGATAAGGGGCGAGGAGCCGACACAAACATACAACCGGCTCAAGACCCTTATCAACAAAATAAGGAGCTACGGGAGTACGCGATGGACGGACCACGACGTCGTCCGCCTAATGCTAAGGTCATTTACCGTTCTTGATCCTCATTTGGTGAACAATATACGTGAAAATCCCAGGTACACCAAGATGTCGCCCGAAGAAGTTCTTGGGAAGTTCGTAAGCGGGCGAATGATGATCAAGGAGGCAAGATACGTGGACGACGCGTTGAACGGTCCTAGTCATGAGCCTCAACCCATTGCTCTCAAGGCAACAAGGAGCAAGGAGGCGCTACCAAGCAAGGTGGCACAAGTTGAGGCGGCCGGACTCAATGATGAGGAGATGGCCCTCATCATTAAGCGCTTCAAGACGGCGTTTAAAGGTCGCAAGGGGCAGCCAAGCAAGACCAAAGCCAAGGGGAAGCGCTCATGCTTCAAATGTGGTAAGCTTGGTCATTTTATTGCTAACTGTCCCGATAATGATAGTGATCAGGACCAAGGGAACAAGAGGGAGAAAAAGAAGCATTACAAGAAGGCCAAGGGCGAGGCACATATTGGAAAGGAGTGGGATTCGGATTGTTCCTCCTCCGACTCTGACAATGAAGGACTCGCCGCCACCGCCTTCAACAAGTCATCCCTCTTCCCCAACGAGCGTCACACTTGCCTCATGGCAAGAGAGAAGAAAGTAAGCACTCATACTAGTACTTATGCTTCTTCGAGTGAAGACGAGTC
The DNA here is from genome assembly GCA_029449295.1 of Zea luxurians. Taxonomy (NCBI): domain Eukaryota; kingdom Viridiplantae; phylum Streptophyta; class Magnoliopsida; order Poales; family Poaceae; genus Zea; species Zea luxurians. The sequence continues at coordinate 6,426,000 of JAOPSE010000034.1, forward strand.
TAGTGATGATGATGAGATAGATTACTCATGCTTATTCAAGGGATTAGATAGAACCAAGGTAGACAAAATTAATGAATTAATTGATGCCTTGAATGACAAGAATATGCTTTTAGAAAAACAAGAGGATTTGTTGTATGAAGAACATGACAAATTTGTAGAAGCACAGAAATCTCTTGCTCTAGAAATTAAGAGGAATGAAATGCTCTCTAGTGAATTATCTTCTTGTCATGAAACTATTGCTAAGTTAAAAAGTTTTAATGATGATTTAAATGCTAAACTAGAAGTAGCTAGTAAATCTAATTCTTGTGTAGAAATTGTTGAAACTTGTAATAGGTGTAAAGATTTTGACATTGATGCTTGTAGTGATCATTTAGTTTCAATTTCCAAATTAAATGATGAATTAGCTAGTCTTAATGCCCAACTTAAGACTAGCAAGAATGAATTTGACAAGCTAAAATTTGCAAGGGATGCCTACACGATTGGTAGACACCCCTCAATTAAGGATGGACTTGGCTACAAGAGGGAAGCCAAGAACTTGACAAGCCATAAGGCTCCCATCTTCGCCAAGGAGAAAGGGATGGCCCCTATGGCTAGTAGTGTGCAAAAGAACCATGCCTTTATGTACTATGATAGAAGACAACCTAGAAATGCTTATAGGAGTTGTAATGTATATAATGCCTTTGATTCTCATGCCATGGTTGCTTCTAGTTCTTCTTATGTGCATGATAGGAATGTTGGTAGGAGAAATGTTATTCATAATATGCCTAGGAGAAATGTCATTAATGTTCCTAGGAAAGTTAATGAACCTTCTACAATATATCATGCTTTAAATGCTTCTTTTGCTATTTGTAGAAAGGATAGGAAGATAGTTGCTAGAAAATTAGGGGCAAGATGCAAGGGAGATAAAACTTGCATTTGGGTCCCTAAGGATATTTGTGCTAACCTTGCAGGACCCAACATGAGTTGGGTACCTAAGACCCAAGCCTAAATTTGCCTTGCAGGTTTATGCATCCGGGGGTTCAAGCTGGATTATTGACAGCGGATGCACAAACCATATGACGGGGGAGAAGAAGATGTTCACCTCCTACGTCAAGAATAAAGATTCCCAAGATTCAATAATATTCGGTGATGGGAATCAAGGCAAGGTAAAAGGGTTAGGTAAAATTGCAATCTCAAATGAGCACTCTATCTCTAATGTGTTTTTAGTAGAGTCTCTTGGATATAATTTGCTATCTGTTAGTCAATTATGCAATATGGGATATAACTGTTTGTTTACAAATGTAGATGTGTCTGTCTTTAGAAGATGTGATGGTTCACTAGCTTTTAAGGGTGTACTAGACGGCAAGCTTTACTTAGTTGATTTTGCAAAAGAAGAGGCCGGTCTAGATGCATGCTTAATGGCTAAGACTTGCATGGGCTGGCTGTGGCATCGCCGCTTAGCACATGTGGGGATGAAGAACCTCCACAAGCTTCTAAAGGGAGAACACGTGATAGGTCTAACCAATGTTCATTTCGAAAAAGATAGACCTTGTGCAGCTTGTCAAGCAGGGAAACAAGTGGGAGGCTCTCATCACACCAAAAATGTGATGACAACATCAAGACCCCTGGAGCTGCTACATATGGACCTCTTCGGACCCGTCGCCTATCTGAGCATAGGAGGAAGTAAGTATGGTCTAGTTATCGTTGATGACTTTTCCCGCTTCACTTGGGTGTTCTTTTTGCAGGATAAGTCTGAAACCCAAGGGACCCTCAAGCGCTTCCTAAGGAGAGCTCAAAATGAGTTTGAGCTCAAGGTGAAGAAGATAAGGAGCGACAACGGGTCCGAATTCAAGAACCTTCAAGTGGAGGAGTTTCTTGAAGAGGAGGGGATCAAGCACGAGTTCTCCGCTCCCTACACACCTCAGCTAAATGGTGTGGTAGAGAGGAAGAACAGGACGCTCATAGATATGGCGAGGACTATGCTTGGAGAATTCAAGACCCCCGAGTGCTTTTGGTCGGAAACCGTGAACACGGCTTGCCACGCCATCAACAGGGTCTACCTTCACCGCCTCCTCAAGAAGACGTCGTATGAGCTGCTAACCGGTAACAAACCTAATGTATCGTATTTTCGTGTTTTTGGGAGTAAATGCTACATTCTAGTGAAGAAGGGTAGGAATTCCAAATTTGCTCCCAAAGCCGTAGAAGGATTTTTATTAGGTTATGATTCAAATACAAAGGCGTATAGGGTCTTCAACAAATCATCGGGTTTGGTTGAAGTCTCTAGCGACGTTGTATTTGATGAGACTAATGGCTCTCCAAGAGAGCAAGTTGTTGATCTTGATGATGTAGATGAAGAAGACGTTCCAACAGCCACGATACACACCATGGCGATTGGAGATGTACGGCCTCAGGAACATTTGGAGCAAGATCAACCGTCTTCCTCAACTATGGTGCATCCCCCAACCCAAGATGTCGAACAGGTACCTTAAGTGGAGGCACATGATCAAGGGGGAGCACAGGATGTTCAAGAGGAAGAAGCACCTCAGGCACCTCCAACCCAAGTTCGAGCGACAATTCAAAGGGATCATCCCGTCGACCAGATATTGGGTGATATTAGCAAGGGAGTAACTACTCGCTCAAGATTAGTTAATTTTTGTGAGCATTACTCTTTTGTCTCTTCTATTGAGCCTTTCAGGGTAGAAGAGGCCTTGCTAGATCCAGACTGGGTGTTGGCCATGCAGGAGGAACTCAACAACTTCAAGCGCAACGAAGTTTGGACACTGGTGCCTCGTCCCAAGCAAAATGTTGTGGGAACCAAGTGGGTGTTCCGCAACAAACAGGACGAGCACGGGGTGGTGACGAGGAACAAGGCTCGACTTGTGGCAAAAGGTTATGCCCAAGTCGCAGGTTTGGACTTTGAGGAGACTTTTGCTCCTGTGGCTAGGCTAGAATCAATTCGTATCTTGCTAGCATATGCCGCTCACCATTCTTTCAGGTTGTACCAAATGGATGTGAAGAGCGCTTTCCTCAACGGGCCGATCAAGGAGGAGGTGTACGTGGAGCAGCCCCCTGGCTTCGAGGATGAACGGTACCCCGACCACGTGTGTAAGCTCTCTAAGGCGCTCTATGGACTTAAGCAAGCCCCAAGAGCATGGTATGAATGCCTTAGAGACTTTTTAATTGCTAATGCTTTCAAGGTTGGGAAAGCCGATCCAACTCTTTTTACTAAGACTTGCGATGGTGATCTTTTTGTGTGCCAAATTTATGTCGACGACATAATATTTGGTTCTACTAACCAAAAGTCTTGTGAAGAGTTTAGCAGGGTGATGACGCAGAAATTCGAGATGTCGATGATGGGCGAGTTGACCTACTTCCTTGGGTTCCAAGTGAAGCAACTCAAGGACGGCACCTTCATCTCCCAAACAAAGTACACACAAGATTTGCTAAAGAGGTTTAGGATGAAGGACGCCAAGCCCGCAAAGACGCCGATGGGAACCGACGGACACACCGACCTCAACAAAGGAGGTAAGTCCGTTGATCAAAAAGCATACCGGTCCATGATAGGTTCTTTGCTTTATTTATGTGCTAGTAGACCGGATATTATGCTTAGCGTATGCATGTGTGCTAGATTTCAATCCGATCCGAAGGAGTGTCACTTAGTGGCTGTGAAGCGAATTCTTCGATATTTAGTCGCTACGCCTTGCTTCGGGATCTGGTATCCAAAGGGGTCTAACTTTGACTTGATTGGGTACTCAGATTCCGACTATGCTGGATGTAAGGTCGATAGGAAGAGTACATCGGGGACGTGCCAATTCTTAGGAAGGTCCCTGGTGTCATGGAACTCTAAGAAACAAACCTCCGTTGCCCTATCCACCGCTGAGGCCGAGTACGTTGCCGCAGGACAGTGTTGTGCGCAACTACTTTGGATGAGGCAAACCCTCAGGGACTTTGGCTACAATCTGAGCAAAGTCCCACTCCTATGTGACAATGAGAGTGCTATCCGAATAGCGGAAAATCCTGTTGAGCACAGCCGCACAAAGCACATTGACATCCGGCATCACTTTTTGAGAGACCACCAGCAAAAGGGAGATATTGAAGTGTTTCATGTTAGCATCGAGAACCAACTAGCCGATATCTTTACCAAGCCTCTAGATGAGAAGACCTTTTGCAGGCTGCGTAGTGAGCTCAATATCTTAGATTCGCGGAATTTGGATTGATATGTAGCATACAGGTGTTTATGCTTTTGATTATGTTCATTCTGCATATTATTGCTTATTGTGGTGCTCAAGTTGTACAAACACTCCCTGGACCTCACAAGTCCTGTTTGCAAGTGATGCACATATTCAGGGGGAGCTGTGCTACAACTTGACCCTTTGTGGCTAACCATGTATTTGAGTTTGGTTGTTTTAGTCTCTAAGGAAAATTGAAAGGGAAAAGGTGGACTTGGACCATGCGAGACTTCCACTGCACTCCGATGAAAAGAGTAACTTTTCCAAGTTCATCTTCATACTCTTATTGCCTTTGTGTTCTTATTTGAAGATTTTGGTGAGGCAATGGGGTTAAAGGGCCAAGATTGATCCCGTTTTGGTGCTTGATGCCAAAGGGGGAGAAAATAAAGGCCAAAGCGATAAATGGATCAGCTACCACTTGAGAAATTTTGAAAATAGTAGAATAGAGCTTTTGGTTTGTCAAAACTCTTTTGTTGTCTCTCTTGTCAAAAGTTGGCTTCTTGTGGGGAGAAGTATTGATTATGGGAAAAAGGGGGAGTTTTTGAAATCTTAAATCAATTTCTCTTAGAATGACTCTCTTTATGTCTTAACATGTGTGTTTGACTTAGAGATAGAAATTTGAGTTTGATTTGCAAAAACAAACCAAGTGGTGGCATAGAGTGATCCATATATGTCAAAATTGAATCAAAACAATTTTGAGTTCTTATTTGATTTGTTTTTGTACTTGTTCTACTTGCTTTATGTTGTGTTGGCATAAATCACCAAAAAGGGGGAGATTGAAAGGGAAATGTGCCCTTGGGCCATTTCTAAGTATTTTGGTGATTTAGTGTCCAACACAAGTGCCTAAGTGTAAAAAGGTGGACAAGGTACAAATCAAGAATTAAGGTATGTTTCTCAGACTTAGTACATTGTTTTATGGACTAATGTATTGTGTCTAAGTGCTGGAAATAGGAAAAATCCAATTGGAAATGTCTTGGCTCGAGCAGCCAAGAATCTGCTGAGTTTGCAAGCACCGGACTGTCCGGTGGTGCACCGGACAGTGTCCGGTGCGCCAGGCTGGCTTGAGCGAAGTGGCCACTCTCGGGAATTCACCGGCGACGTACGGCTAAAATTCACCGGACTGTCCGGTGTGCACCGGACTATCCGGTGAGCCAACGGTCGGCCGGGCCAACGGTTGGCCGCGCAATCTGCGCGGGACACGTGGCCGAGCCAACGGCTAGAAGACGGCACCGGACTGTCCGGTGTGCACCGAACATGTCCGGTGCGCCAACGGCTCTCAGGCTGCCAACGGTCGGCTTCGCTGTTTAAGGAAGGAAATCGGGCACCGGACAGTGTCCGGTGTGCACCGGACTGTCCGGTGCCCCCGATGACAGAAGGCAAGAATGGCTTTCCAAACTTGTGCTCAACGGCTCCTAGCTGCCTTGGGGCTATAAAAGGGACCCCTAGGCGCATGGAGGAGAACACCAAGCATCCTTTGAGCATCATTGATCACTCACACTTCATTCTCGCGCACTTGTTTGACATTCTAGTGATTTGAGCTCCGTTCTAGTGTGTTAGTCTCTTGAGCTCAAGTCTGGGTTTTGCGTGTGCGTATTCGCTGTGATCTTTGTGTCGTGTGTGAGTTGCTAATCCCTCCCTTGCTCTGTGATTCTTCGTGAACATCTTGTGTAAGGGCGAGAGGCTCCAAGCTGTGAGATTCCTCGCAAACGGGATTAAGAGAAGCAAAGCAACACCGTGGTATTCAAGTTGGTCTTTGGACCGCTTGAGAGGGGTTGATTGCAACCCTCGTCCGTTGGGACGCCACAACGTGGAGTAGGCAAGCGTTGGTCTTGGCCGAACCACAGGATAACCACTGTGCCATCTCTGTGATTGATATCTCTTGGTTATTGGGTTGTGTTGAGATCCTTCTCTAGCCACTTGGCATATTACTGTGCTAACAAGTAACCAAGTTTTGTGGCTTAAGTTTTTTGAAGTGTTACAGGATCACCTATTCACCCCCCCTCTAGGTGCTCTCAGCCCCTTCCTTGTGTTTTAAATGCTTTTTCACCTTATCTGATGCATTAGGTGATAGGAGTTGTGTGATAAACAATTGATGCTTTACCATTCCTTGGAAACTCTTTAATCCCGATTTTATAAAAAGAACTAATAATGCTTAGCCCTGCTTAGAAACTGAAAAATCATTTGTTTTCAAAAAGAATGATTGTGGAACATTGGTTATGGGCCTTTCGTTTCAAAAATCAAAGCAAACTTATGGTGATGATTCCACTTCGGCCGGAGTGGGTTCATCATTCGGAAAAGAGTACCCCTATCGGGTACCAAAAATGGGAAAATGGTTTGAATACATCTAGACCAGACGCTGAGCGGACAAGGTCACCCGTCTGTGTCGATTAAGGACCGTTCGATGTAGGCCTGTTGTGGTGGAGACCTTGCAACTAGCCACATGCTCCGGTAAGCCTGAACCTGGCTATTCCATACGTGAAAAGACAACCGCGCACTGGGCATGGGAGATGGTGGGAGTAGCGTGTACCCTCCTGGCTAGAGGCTGGATGGAGGAGTACTGTGCTCCTGGGTAGCGCGGACCGGTTCACGTTGTGGAGGATCTGTGGGAACAGTTGACATATGCAAGGGTTAAGTGCTACATATGTCATGTGGTTAGGGATCCCCAGCTGGGTATAATCGGTTCGAATCGTCGTTGCTCCTCGGTCATGGAGAATCTACCCTCCGACCACTCATCATAGTTGACAAGTGAAATATGAATTGGCTAAAAGAAAGCTAGACCAGGACAAGTGGATGCTCTAGATTAGGCAAATCTAGATTCAGGAAAAGTACTTAACTTGTGAAATAAAATTTTGGCATAAGGATTCACTACTAGTAAGCTCTTCTGCAAAATGAGTCCTTGATTATTGCTTAGCCTTACCTTGACTCCCTCTAGCCAGCATACCCTTGAGAGTCTTTTCTTTAGTCGGGTAAGTCTTGCTGAGTAATTGCGTACTCAGGGTTTTATTCCCTGTTGTTTTTCAGGTTTTAACTTTGTGCTGCTGATGATGGTGTTAAGTGCCGGTGGGCTCGGCCTTCTTATAAGTCTAAGTAACTCCCTTATACTTCTTATTGAGGATGGTCACTTGAGCTAGCATATATTTCAAAACTATAAATAATTTATAACAGTTCAAAGTTATTTCTTTGAATCACCCTTGTAATCACTCCAATCATGCACAATGTAAACTTGATGTAACTTGTAAAATTTGGTAATAAGATTTCCGCTGCAAATTATTGGTGTGTGATTTGTGTTTACTTAATCCTGAGGTCCTGGTTGTAAGTGGTTTATCCGGTGTCCTTGGGGCAATCAGACGGATCCTGTTAAGTTATCTGGTGCACATGCATAGCAGTCTGAGGTCTTTGTGACAAGGATAGGTGCATGTGGGCCCAATAACTTAGGAGGTTCTGCCACATGCTGCGGGCCATGAGCCACACCGGGGTTGGCCACGACGGCCACACGCTGGCCGCACCGCGTTGCCGGCCTGCGGGGAGCACGCCAGGCCGCGGCTGTCAGGCCACGCTGCGAGCACGCCGGACTGCACGACTAACGCAAAGGAAGGGAGGGGAAGGGAGAAGGAGAAGGAGGGCTCGCCATGGGCGGATGACGACAATGGCATGGGCTCGACGGACGACGACGGTGGCTTTGGGCGAGAGAGACGAGAGCGACGGATTTGGCCAAGAACTGGCGAGAGGTGTGGGCATGGGGAAGAGGGAGAGGTCGAGCAGGGCTAGGGCATGAATATGGGCAGTGTGGGGGCAGTTGACGATATTTTCGCGACGGAAGAGGCGACGGGGGCGGTTTCTTCATCGTGGGCGCGTTCCTGGCGGCGGCGGCTCTCCCGTGCACGAGTGCGAGGCCAGCAGGGCACGCTGGGCGGCTGGGCTATAGCGCGAGGTGCTGGGCCACGCTGCACGCTGGGGTGCGGGCGGGCTGGGGGAAGCGCGCACGCTGGACTGGGACGCGCGCTTGCGGGGGTGGCGCTAGGCTAGGATGGTGGGGGAAGGGGAGAGCGCGAGCTGGGCCACGCCAGGGGGAGCAAGCTGGCGGCTGGGCTGGCGCGTGGGGGGAGTGGGAAAGGCGCGCTGGGCCTCGGGCGCGCGTGGGCAGCGCATCTGGGCCGCGGAGAGGAGGGGCACGGGATGGCCTGGTGGGCCAGAACGGCCGAGCGGCCCAGGAGGGGGAAGAGGGGCTGGCTGGGCCGGCCAGGGGAAAGGAGGGATGGGCCTTTTCCCATTTTTATTTCTTTCTCTTTTCTTTTTTCCTACTATCAAATTCATTTACAATAAATGAGCTACATATTAAATGGATACACACCAAAGCAAAACATCACACAAAAACAAATATATGTTTCCGCATGATGCATCAATCATTATTCCTTTAGGGTTTTATTTTACTAGACTTGTAAATATATAAAACAAAATAACTCACCACTATTTAAAAAAGGAGATAAAAAATTAATGAAAAGAGAGGGTAACACCTGAATTTGGTGGATATTAGGAAAGAAATTTTATACCCCCAAATTCAGGGTGTTACAGATCTAACCCCCTTAACAGGAATCTCGCCCCCGAGATTCAAGAAGAAGCTAGCAAGAAAACAAGGTTGGTTCATAGGTTGTCCACGACTTTCTTGAGTTGACTTTGACTCGGCAAGCTTAACTTGCGGATTGGTTGCTTTGACCTTGAGATGCTTGAGACCGATTGATGCAATTCTTGAGGATCTCTTGGACCTGTGGGTTAGGACCCACACACGCTTTCGCTGTGCCACTTCTATCTTGTTGGTTGATGTTGATCGCATTTTCTTCATCGGGGTTAGCGGCTAACCCCCTTAACAGGAGCGTTGATACACACTTGGTGAAGATGTTGTCGACTCTGATCTTGATTGATTAAGAGAAGTTGGAAGATGCCAACCGGACAGGTGTAAGAGGAAAGGGTATAGATAGAAAAGGTAAGCAAAGATGGATTAAAGAGAGAGAAGGGAGAGCACCTAGCTACTTAACTCTACAGCACTCAGCTAGTAAACTGATGTCATTGCGGACCAAGGGCCACAACGCGTCAACACTCATCACAAAGAAGCAAATCAGTCATCACACAAAGACAAACAGCACAAGCATTTAACAACAAACATCTCGTTGCTATACGTAACTTTTAATTAAATGGTGGTCTTCCTTACAAAGGGGGAAACTATTCTAAGGCCATCGAAAGGCAAGGGGAATAATAAGACATACAGAATAGGGGCATGAGCACTATAAAGGATGGAGCTAAAGCAAGGATTGTAACCGATAGGGGAGAGAATGCAACCAAGGTCAAGATAGGTAACACACCATTCTCAAATCGAGATGGGAAAGATGAAATCTCCAAAGGTAGGCATAGGATAAGCATCATGGAAAAATCTAGATATCAGGACGGTAAGGGTGATATCGAGCAAAAGCCAAGACCTGCAACGCGATAGAGGAAAAGGGAATGAAGAAGAGCAGGATGGGTAAGACATCACTCTTGAAATAAAATGGGAGAGGCAGCTTTAAAATATGGGTACATGATAAGCATCAAGGGACGCCAAGGGTGAGGGTGGTAACGGGCAAGCACACAACAAAGGATGTATTTTAGGTAGAATCTTGCAAGGTGTCAAAGAAGGGGGAGCCATCAATGGGGAAGTGGGTGAGGCATTACCATCGATCATGGATGGAAAAGAGGAGGCTTTAAAGGGTAGGTTCAAAGGAAGCATGAAGGTAAGGGAATAGATATTACAAGGGTTTTAAAGGTAATAACGGACAAGGATGTAGGAGAGGAGGTAAATAGGCATAGGAACAATGGATATAAGTACCACAAAGGATGGAGTTAAGACAGGACCTGCAAATGAAAAAGGAGAGGGTATGTCCAAGGGTCAGATAGGTAAATTGCCACTCTCAAATTGAGGTGGAAAAGAGTAGGATTTAAAGGGTAGGTTCAAAATAAGCACCAAGGTAAAGATATAGATATTACAAGGGTTAAAGGCGATAACGGACAAGGGTGTAAGAGATAAGAGGTGAAGGTGCACAAGAACCAAGGGTATGAGTACAATAAAGAATAGAGCTAAGGTAAGACTGGCACGTGACAAAGATGAGGTTACGACCAAGGGTGGGATAAGTAAAATACTTCCCTCGAATCGAGATGAGAGAGGGAATTTTAAATAACAGACATAAGATAGTCATCAAGGTAAGATGGAGAGACGGCGAAGGTAAAGGTAGTAATAGACAACAAAGGGTGGAGTTAAAAACTCGCAAGCGACAAGGAATAGGATACAACTAAGGGAAAATAGGTAACCTTCAACTTTTAAAATTGAAATGAAAGAGAGAAGGTTTTTGGAGCACAGGTATAATATAGGCATCAAGGTAAGATATAGAGGTGCCAAAGGCGAAGGTGATAATAACAAAAGGCATAACAAAGGATAGAGTTAAGGCAAGACTCGCGAAATGGCGAAGTGGAAAAAACAATCAAGGTAAGATAGGTGATGTTTCAATAGAATGGTTGAAGTAAGAATTCATTACCGAGGGAAGTTATAAGGAAGCAACGAGATTACCACAGGTGTGCAAAATAAAATGACCGCTCATGGATTATTAGGAAACAAGAGTGGTCAAGGATATATTAACTGAAGTGTCTTGAACAGTCATTGGGGTGTAAAAGATAAGCATACATAAAAATATGAGAGTATGCAAGACTCCAAGGACACGAGCATACTAAGACCAAGGGAATAGAAATTGTTGAAAGGTAGTGACTTAACAACAAAATAGGAAGGGATCTAGAAAGACAGGAAGGTCATGAAAACATAAACTGAAATGTAAAAATAGGCAACCAAGTTTTCATAGATAAGTATTTGAAACAAGAGTATTGAAGAATCTAGGGATACGAGCGCGTCAATACTAAGGGAATAAAGATGGTCAAAGGGTAGCAATTTAATGACGGAAGAGGGAAGAATCCCAATAGACAAAAAAGCTATGGCATCTACCAAGATGTCGCAAGCACAAGAGTGAGGTCAGATCTAATAGATTAAGAGAAGTATAGACCATACTAGAATAAAATACTTTTGGCAAGGGGGCATATAGGAGCATAATGTAGAATTAGTTGAGGTGACTAAAATTTTGAAGCAGGATCAAGGATGAGGTGAAGTAATAATCAATAAGTCCTTAAAACGACCAATGCTATTCTAGGTCAGCGGTCCTATAGTCAGCACGGCTTTGACACCACTTATGTCACATCTGGTTTTGGAAGGTAAACCGAATGCGAACCATGTACGTGCCAGGATCAGAAATTCACGTACACAGCGATTACATAAATGACTCATCATAGCACGATGCTTCAAATAATAGTAAAGAGTAAATAATAATATTAAAGACAAGAGTCATTTACATAATATAATCAAAGTACACAGAATAGAAACGTAGCCAACGTAAATAAACCCACCACACGCAGCTAACTGGTGGTTTTGGAAGGTAAACCGAATGCGAACCATGTACGTGCCAGGATCAGAAATTCACGTACACAGCGATTACATAAATGACTCATCATAGCACGATGCTTCAAATAATAGTAAAGAGTAAATAATAATATTAAAGACAAGAGTCATTTACATAATATAATCAAAGTACACAGAATAGAAACGTAGCCAACGTAAATAAACCCACCACACGCAGCTAACTGGGGAGGTCGCTAGCCTAATCCTCAATCTCGTCGAAGTCCTGGAACTTCTGGAGATCCGCCTTGACGCCTTCTTCTTTACCTGAGCATAGATTGCACCAAAGGCAACCTGGTGTTTTGTGAAAGCAAGGGTGAGTACACATCAACGTACTCAACAAATGTCCTGTTTGGCTAAGGTGGACTAGCTTTATGTGGAGTTAAGCTCAAGCAGTTGCTTTTAGTTGGTCAGGTATTTATTATTAGTGGAAGCCAAGTTTTAGTAATAGCCAACCCATGAACCATTTCCTCAACGAGGAAAAACATTATCATCATCGAGCCAAAACCGTAAATAAAACCATTGTATCTCGAACCATCTGTATCTCAGATCATCTACATCTCTAATCAAAGAGGATCCCAAGGCCACTCATAACCATGAGCACGGCTGATATATCAGTTTCTAATCCTCTGCAGAGGTCGCACACTTTACCCACGAGTCATGATTCCCTTTCTGCCCGGGGAGAGCTAATCCCCATTGACCACTACCTAGGTGGCCTGGCAGGGCATCACTATGTAGCCTTTACAAAGACTCCCCTAGTGCATAGCTGCTCGTTAGGTTTCGCCAGTCATACAAACGCAGTACACGTCCCCAAGGTGGGTGACTAACAAAACCAAATCGAATAAACCTCTGCACCCCAACCTTAACAGAGAGAGCACTACGCCCCGGCCCCCATTGATGGCCCTCTGGCAAAGCCAACTATACCCCCAGGTTCATCCTAGTATTCAGCTAAGAGTGTCCCATTCCACCCTCATGGTTGTACTGTTATCCCGGGTGGTCACTCCACGAACAGGTCCTGACGGAGTGGTACTCAGGAAAAAGGCCTGAGTCCCCTAAAGTATCACAATATCAACATCATAATAATAATAACATCATCATATCATAAATATTCACATCATGTTCATTGATTAAAGTGAAGCGATAGCATGAAGCTAACCATAGTAACCCAAAAGATAATCAAGAGCAGGGTAAATAGAAAGCTAGTCAATCCTTAGGTTGATTATGTTATGCGGGATAGTAAATTATAAAGTAAATAAGACATATTGGGTCAGAGGACACTTGTCTTTACCAAAATAGATGCTCAGGGTCTTCAACCTTATAGTACTCGGGGAGTTTGATTTCTTGGTCGCCAACTCTTGATCTTTGATTCCTCGAAGCGCGGAAACAAATCACGATCTAATCGCAACGCGAAGCGAAGATGAACAAGCACAAGCAAACAAACATATGTATATGCATAAGAACATTACACTATACAGGATAAAATATTATAAAAACATGCAGCATAAAATAGAGCTCGATTCTATGGTCACGCGAGAGAAAGAAACGTCGAACTCGAAGTTACGGTTGAGAAGTTAGCGCGTTAACGTTAAACAAGTATTAACAACAACTTTTAGTTCAACATGATTAAATATAAATATTATACATCGGTTAGTTCGATTAATCTTATACGCTAACAAATGTCCGTTAATTAAATAATTTAATTAAAACGAGAGATTCTAAGCGAGATGAATTTATGACGTGTGAAACAGCACGACAGCGTGCAAACGACGCGCGGACCCGCGCGACATAGCACGCTGACAACACAAGAAACAATGCTCAACCAGCGCAAATGAGGACGCCACCACGCGTGGAACAGCACGCGCGACAGGCGAGAAAACAAAATAGGTAACGCATTTGTACTAAACAAATATTAAATAAATAAAAGTAGTTAAGTTAATACTAGCCATGATAATATTTATTATAAAAGCTCACGTGGAACACTACACATTTAATCTAGTTATAAATATTAGTCTAATGAATATTAGTCGAGCAAGCCTTAAGTTAATTATCTAAAATAAGCGACCCAACAAGTTAACGTTACTAACATGAGTTATAGACGAAACTAATTTATTATCACACGCAGACGTCGCGCGACACACGAACCAGATGCGTGGCAAGGCAAGTGACATGAAAAACTAATAAATAAAAGCATGATTAATCTAAGCAATTATTAACAAAGAATATTTCAGTTAAGATTAATCATGTTGGTGCAAATCGAATTCCTAAATTAGATTTTAAAGTCAAACGATGTTCCAGGGGTAGACGGAGGGGTAGACGAAGGGGTAGACGAACGAGTTCAGGGGGTAGACGGGCGTTGTCTACGGGTAGACGAACGTCGTCTAGGGGTAGACGAATGTCGTCGGGACCCCGACGACATGCTGCGCGTACGCAAAACAACGCACACAACCGTGCGTGACACGTGCGAACTATGATGAGGTGAGCGACACGAACGCGCACGCGCAGGGGTGGTAGGCTACTACGTCAAGGGGTATATCAACGGGCTCGGCGAGTTGAACATGGGAGAGGATGAGAACTGATCGCGCTGGAGTCGCGCCGGCAGCCAGTCGTGCTAGCAAGGGACTCCAGGCCACGCGTGTGGGACACGTTGGGCTGGCCGCGAGCCGCACCGGGGCTGGCCACGACGGCCGCACGCTGGCCGCACCGCACTGCAGGCCCGCCAGGAGCACGCCAGGCCGCGACTGCCAGGCAGCGCCGCGAGCACGCCGGACCGCGCGACTAACGCAAAGGAAGGGAGGGGAAGGGAGAAGGAGAAGGAGGGCTCACCATGGGCGGATGACGACAATGGCGTGGGCTCGACGGACGACGACGACAGCTTTGGGCGAGAGAGACGAGAGCGACGGATTTGGCCAAGAACTGGCGAGAGGTGTGGGCATGGGGAAGAGGGAGAGGTCGAGCAGGGTTGGGCATGAATATGGGTGGCGTGGGGGCGGTTGACGATATTTTCGCGACAGAAGAGGCGACGGGGGCGGTTTCTTCATCGGGGGCGTGTTCCTGGCGGCGGAGGCACTCCCGTGCGCGAGCGCGAGGCCAGCAGGGTGCGCTGGGTGGCTGGGCTGCAGCGTGTGAGGTGCTAGGCCACACTGCACGCTGGGGTGCGGGTAGGTTGGCGGAAGCGCGTGCGCTGGGCCGGGACGCGCGCTTTTAGGGGTGGCGCTGGGCTGGGATGGTGGGGGAAGGGGAGAGCGTGAGCTGGGCCGTGCCAGGGGGAGCGAGCTGGCGGCTGGGCTGGCGCGTGGGGGGAGTGGGTAAGGCGCGCTGGGCCTCAGGCGCACGTGGGCAGCACAGCTGGGCCACGGAGAGGAGGGGCGCGGGATAGCCTGGTGGGCCAGAACGGCCGAGCGGCCCAGGAGGGGGAAGAGGGGCTGGCTGGGCCGGCCAGGGGAAAGGAGGGATGGGCCTTTTCCCATTTTTATTTCTTTCTCATTTCTATTTTTCCTACTATCAAATTTATTTACAATAAATGAGCTACATATTAAATGGATACACACCAAAGAAAAACATCACACAAAAACAAATATATATTTCCGCATGATGCATCAATCATTATTCCTTTAGGGTTTTATTTTACTAGACTTGTAAATATATAAAACAAAATAGCTCACCACTATTTAGGAAAAAAAAGAAAAAAATTAAGGAAAAGAGAGGGTAACACCTGAATTTGGTGGATATTAGGAAAGAAATTTTATACCCCCAAATTCAGGGTTTTACACCTCCGGTGTCATACAGTGAGCTCTACAAGCTAATTTCACTTATACAAGACAAATACATGCTTATCTCCAACTAATCCTCGCCTCCTCCCCCTAATCACCCCCACCTTGGCTATAAATAGAGGGGCAAGGGCCTCCTCTCAAGCCACCCCAAGCCATATTTCATGGCAACTCTCTCCCTCCCCCCCCACACACACCCACTCCACCTCCCACACAAGCACACACTAGCACAAGGATCGTTCGGTCATTCTTCGATCGTTCGTCCACCTGTTCTAAGTTTGTTCGTTCGTTCGTCCGATTGTTCGATCGTTCATCCGATTATTCATGGTTCATTCGTCCGTTCGTCCGATCGTTCGATCGTTCGTTCGTTCGTCCAAATAATCTTTGTTCAGCCGTTATGCTGCTGAAATTCCGATTGTTTGTTCGTTCGATCATTCAAATGTTCGTCCGTTCGTTCATAGTTCCTATTCATCGTTCTTCGTTCGTTCGTTCGATCATTCGATCGTTCGTCCAAATAATCTTTGTTCAGTCGTTATGCAACCGAAATTCCGATCGTTCGTTTGTCCGATCCTTCGATCGTTCGTCCGTTCGTTCATAGTTCCTATTCACCGTTCTTCGTTCGTTCATAGTTCCTATTCATCGTTCTTTGTTCGTTCATAGTCACTATTCATTGTTACTATCCACCATTACTATTCATCATCATTACTATTCACCGTTACTGTTCATCATCGTTTGTATTCATCGATGATGCCTATTGTGACTATTCATCGTTACTATTTATCGTTGCTATTCATCGTTCATCCGATCACCCCAAATTTCAACTACTCATCCATCATGTTGTCCAGCTCACCTAAGACCTGCTAGACCAATATTCTAGTCATACAAACTCCGGTGACTGTGATTTTCCTTCCAGTAAGAACTTCCTACCTGGTCACCCATCCCAGATTTCTCCAAGTTGAGCACGCTTAACTTTGGGATTCTTTCGAGCCAGACTTCCAAACTCAGATTCCAATAATTCATGTTTCTAAATTCTTATCAAATTATTCCCTATCCAACCATGTCATCTCTTAAGCATGGTTCATATTCCAGGAAACTTCCAAAATACTCTTGTCCCATATTCTACCTATAATTTCCCTATTCAGACTAAGTCAGATGATTCATTCGTCACTATTCTCACCAATAGTGAACTCTACTGTACTACACCACATATACCCAGCTATAAATACACCCAACTACCCTCTCCCTCTCCACACACTCAACAACCTTAGCCAAGGCAAACACCCCAGCCACTCAGTTACTCCGCTCTGCCGGCTACGCGCATAGTGTCGCTTCGCCTCCAATCCACCCTTCTGGTAAGCACCTCCACTCCACCACCAGTAATAACACAACACCACATGACACAGATTCTGCTCAAGACTCTACCCGTCCATATATCGCCATTTTGACCACTATACTAAATATTGTTGATATACTTGCTGGTTTGTATATTTGTTTGTTCATATTGCATAGTTATTGGAGCGTTCGTGCTGTCTCGTGAAGGCTAGATCTGCAAGTCTACGCTGGGCGGTGGAGCGAGAAGCCAGTTCCGTGAGCTCTCCCCCATTCGCCGGTTAAAGCAACGACAAGCTCACTGGATCCCTTTGATGCATAAATTACCTATGCTTTTTCAACCACAACCCTCAGCCTGTTATTTTATGCATGATATTATTTTGAGACAAGTTATTATGGCCACCTAGCCTTTTGCCGCAATCAATCTTTATACTCCTTGATATCTTTGTCACAAATGATTTGAGAAAAGGTGTGAGTTTTCAAAAGAAAATGCTTTTCAAAATGGGTATGATGAAGGGTTATCACCCTTATCACCCTTGAGTGGGATGATCAGGGACTCTCTGGTTTAGTGGAGGGCCTAAGGTGATGGCTCAGCTGGTTTAGGTGTGAGCATGAAGGATTGTCCCTCTCGCCTAAGGACCGGTTTGTCATCACTCCTTATCTATACTCTTATCAAGTACAACCACTCGAGACTGTATGGGCAGTCACTCAATTTGAACTTGTACAGTCCGAACCCCAGGGTTATGATGGCTGGGGAGCACTGGGAGGATAAGGAAGGGGAATGTTTTGTCTGGTTTGGACATGGTGGTGGCCTGACTCCTTCTAGTATAATCATTAAGGTAAGGACGTGCAAGGAAGGAGAGAGATTCGGCATTCGGATCTCACGACGGTAAGATTGCAGAAACCGGGCTAGTGGGTAAAGTGTACACCTCTGCGCAGAGTTTAAAAACCTATTCGAATAGTCCGCATCCACGGATATGGATGGGTCATGGCATTGATTTGGCAATTAATGTTTTGTTTTCCAAAAATGCTTTTGAAAAGTGGTTTTAAAAGGTCCGGCGGTTGAGCCGTGAGCTATGGTGGACAGGAAGACCAGTAGCTATTTTTGAAAATGAAAACTAGTGGGAAACTACTGAGGTACCTAGATGGTTTAGTCCATGGGATTTTGCTCTATATTGAAAAACTTCCTGCTCCTTTGGGAGAGGATGCGCTTTGAAAAATATAAAATGTTTTACAAAATAACCCTGCACCAAATATTGCTATTTCTGCAAAATATCCTAAGCTCCACATATTCCATGCATTATATCTGATTTCCCCATTCCATGGGTGAAGGTGGGCTGCTGAGTATGTAAGTACTCACCCTTGCTTATTTGTTGTTTTTTAGAGAAGGAGATCGCTGATCGGGTAAGAGTTACGCCTGTTCCCAACCTTTCATGTGGCTGTTGGACTCCTAATTTGTTTTGCTGCATATATCGGGCTGCTTCAACCCCACTCTGATGATATGTCCTGAGTTGTGGACCAACTCTTAAAGTTGATCGCCACCTTTATAGGTTTGTCTCGTTTAAGTAGTTCTGGAACAATCTGATGTATAAATGTGTTTACTAGCCTCCTGAGACTAGTAGTTATATCACATTTGAGTCCCAAAGGATTGGGGCGCTTCAGGTAGTATCAGAGCTGTTAGGTTGGCCGCAGGACGTAACCCTTAGGCTTGATCCAAAAGTTTTTTAGTCAAAACTATTTTCTAAAAAAAATCTTGCTCTCATCCCTCAATTTCAAAAATATTTTCCCCCTTTCCTTCTCTCAGAAGTCAGATGGAGGTCCGCTGTCAAACCAGCTTCTGCCAGAATGAAGATGGTTTCCCCAAGTTGCTAAGAGCATGCATAGTTCGCCTCAGAATCAGGAGCCAACCAGAGTATGATGGTCGTGAATTCATCGAGCATGGCACAGAGAAGTGTGTCGTGACTATATACATTGGATCCAGTCCGCACCATGTGGAATGGAGTGTCACTACTGCGGGGCACAGATTCAAAGACACCTGCCAAGTCATCGCTCGCAAGGCATTGAGGGCCCTGTGTCAGATTTATGAAGAAGTGGCCGTCACCCCGCTCAGATTCTTTCCGCCTTTTTAGAGAGACCGTCCAGTTTGGATGGCCAGGATGCGTGCTGTTGGGGGTCTGCTTCGAAGCCGAAGGTCCTGTAAGAAGAAACACCTTCGGAAGATCAGCACGGAAATAACACCGAAGCTACCTTACAGGGAACTTCGGCATAACGACATGCCTAAGACGAAGGGTTGCACCGACTTAAAGATGAAAAGACAGATTGACCCATGATAGTTTGTGTCATGAATGTAATCAATTGTAGAAGGTATAAATGTAATTTCACACAGGCTGCACCCTGTGCCTATAAATAGACGAACAGTACCCCCGTACTGTAGACACTGATTTGTGCTCAATCATGTATCACGCTTGTACTATCTCCTTCTGTCAAGCCGAAGGTACAAATGTAATTCTACATTATTTCTATTTATTCATGATAATATAATAGAAAATGAGTTAATAATGTTACATAATCATCCATGTTGTTTTTTATGTTTCATATGCTTCTTCTTTCATTAATGTATAATGCGATGATGAAGGTATGTCCTTCATGACCTTCGTCCGAAGATCATTATATCTTAAGGGAAATAATGCTTCAAAGGACGAAGGGCCTTAACCTTTAACATTTTGTGTTGCCTTGTTCTTAATTTATAGCATTTGAGAACAAGTTCCCAACATTGGCGCCCACCTCCGGTGAACTCACTTCCACTCTTGAGTTGATGGCTTCGTTCAGCAACTAAGCCGAAGCATCTTCGGCTACAAAGCTAGTGCTGCCGATAACAGGCGGCTTAGGTTCAGAGCTGGCTAACAAGAAGTAGAATAAGGAAGCACAGAGAAGGGTGCAACATGTTGGGGTGCAGGGACCCTTCATCAAGTCAAAATGGTCCCACATCCCAATCACCTTCTCCCAGGAGGACCTTCAGCTCAAAGATTACCCTCATAATGATGCTATGGTCATATCTTGTGTCATTAAGGGATTTCTTGTCCACAATGTTCTGGTTGATACAGGCAGTGCAGCGAATATCATATTTGCTAAGGCTTTCAGACAGATGCAAGAGCCAGAAGATAAGATTCATGATGCTACACATCCTTTATGTGGCTTCGGAGGAAGGCAAATTGTAGCACTTGGCAAAATCACAATGCCAGTAACCTTCGGCTTTGTTCACAGTACAAGGACTGAACAGGTTGTGTTTGACATTGTTGACATGGAGTACCCCTACAATGCAATCATTGGTCGTGGGACACTTAATGCTTTCAAAGCAATACTTCATCCAGCATATCTATGCATGAAGATACCTTCGGAACAAGGGCCTATTGCTGTTCATGGCAGTCAAGTAGCTGCCAGGAAGGCCGAAGGAAACTGGACAGATTCAAAAGCAATCCATAACATAGATGGAGCCAAAGCCTGTGAGCAGTATCGATACAAAAGAGAAAAGGCTGCTTCGGCAGATCAGCCGAAGCCTATGCTTCTATGTGAAGATATAGCAGAACAAAAGGTACTGCTGGGGTCTCAGTTATCTGAAGAGCAGGAAAAGAATTTGCTAAGATTTCTATTCAACAACAAAGATGTCTTTGTTTGGTCAGCCAATGATCTTTGCGGTGTCAACAGAGATGTCATTGAGCATTCACTCAATGTGGATCCATCTTTCAGGCCAAAAAAACAAAGGCTTCAGAAAATGTCTGATGACAAAGCTGAAGGCGCTCGGAACAAAGTAAAGAGGCTTCTTAGCGCTGGAGTTATCAGAGAGGTCAAATACCCAGAGTGGCTAGCTAATACTGTTATGGTGAAGAAGGCCAATGGTAAATGGAGAATGTGCATTGATTTTACAGATCTTAATAAAGCTTGTCCAAAAGATGAGTTCCCATTGCCAAGGATAGATTCTTTAGTAGATGCAGCAGCTTCGTCAGAGCTCATAAGTCTACTAGATTGTTACTCAGGCTACCACCAAATCTGGATGAGGAAGGAAGATGAGCCGAAAACTAGCTTCATAACCCCCAGTGGCACATATTGCTACCTTCGGATGCCTAAGGGGCTCAAAAATGCTGGAGGAAGCTTCAGCAGAATGACAGCCAGAGTTCTTCATTCTCAAATAGGCAGGAATGTGTTGACTTATGTTGATGATATCATAGTTAAAAGCACGAAGCAAGAAAATCACATCGCTGGTTTGAAGTTGAATCCAGAAAAATGTGTTTTTGGGGTAAAGAAGGGCAAGTTCCTTGGTTGTCTAGTATCAACGAAGGGAACTGAAGCTAACCCAAGCAAGATTGAAGCTATCCTTCGTATGCAACCGCCAAGCACAAAGAAAGGAGCTCAACGGTTGGCAGGTAGATTAGCATCATTGAACAGATTTATATCCAGATCAGCAGAAAGAAATCTGCCTTTCTTTGAAATACTAAAGTCAGCCAAAGTCTTTCAATGGGGTCTGGCTCAGCAAAAGGCCTTCAAAGAGTTGAAGCAATATTTGATTGATTTAACAACGTTAACTCCACCTTCGCCAGGGGCTCCATTGCTCTTATATGTCACAGCTTCACATTCTACAGTAAGTGCGACACTTGTACAGGAGAAGCTAGATGGCCAAGTCAAAAAAACAAGCTCCAGTGTACTTCGTCTCCGAAGTTTTGAGTCCATCAAAGAAAAATTACACAGAATTGGAAAAGGTGCTATATGTTGTGTTAATGGCCTCCAGAAAGCTTCAGCATTATTTTCAAGCATATCACATAATTGTTCCTTCGTCACAGCTCTAAAGGATATTATGAGGAACAGAGAAGCTACTGGAAGGATTGGGAAATGGGCTACAGAACTTAATGAATTCACCATTGATTATGTGCATAGATCCTCAATCTAGTCCCAAGCACTAGCAGACTTCATCGTTGATTGGACGCCAGGGGCTCACGAAGAAGAAGTAAACAAAGATGCCAAAGCTTGGACAGTGTTCTGCGATGGTTCTTGGGGAACCTTCGGTGTAGGTGCGGCTGTAGTCCTAGTGGCACCTTCAAAAGTCAAAACATGTTATGCAGCCAAGCTTGATTTCAGTTGCATAAATAATATTGCTGAGTACGAAGCACTTCTGTTGGGGCTTTGAAAGTTAAGGGCAATGGGAATAAGAAGGGCCATTCTAAAAACTGATTCTCAAGTTATTTCTAGCCATGTGGACAAAAGTAGCAAGGCAAGAGATCCGAAGCTTGAAAGATATCTGGATACAGTTCGAAGGTTGGAGGCTTCTTTCGAAGGTTTTTCTGTTAAGAATATCCCAAGAGGTGAAAATGAGCACGCAGATTTACTAGCCAAATCAGCGGCCCAAGAGCTCCCTCTACCTTTGGAAGTATTTTTTGAAACAATAAAGGCACCTTTGGTTAAACTCATGGAGAGAGCAGTGCTTACTATTTCTCCGGTACATAGTGAAGATTGAAGGACTAAAATTATATCATTCCTCCAAGGTAATTGTCTTTCAGATGACGAAGCTTATAATAAGAGAATGGAGGCAAGAACAAGACCATATGTGATAATAGAAGGGGAGTTATACAAACATGGAGTCTGCTCTCCACTTCTCAAGTGTTTATCCAGAACCGAAGGTATAGAGCTGATGAAGGAAATACATGCAGGTTTGTGTGGATCTCACATTGGGTCTAGGCCTTTACTGGGGAATGTCTTCAGACAAGGATTTTATTGGCTGAAGGTAGCTTCAGATGCAGCAGACCTAGTTCAAAAGTGCGAAAATTGTCAAAAATGTGCAAGAGACCAGAAACAACCTTCGTCGCTGTTGGGGTCATGCTTCGGTGCGCCGAAGGTCCCACACGAAGAAGCGACTTCGGCTGAAGTCGTCTCCAAAAGATGGCCGAAGGTTCCTTTTCATGGAGCTTCGGCGTTACAAACCGACATAGAAATAGAATGACCTTTTTATCCGTAAGAGGTCTGAGTCAATGTTGTAAACTTTTGTAAGGGGCATAATTGTAATTTGTCACAGGCTGCGACCTGTGCCTATAAATAGATGAACAGTACCTCTGTACTGTTCACGCGAACCTGTTATTGCCTTCGCATCACCCTTGCTCTCCTGCCTTCCTCAAGACCGAAGGTACATTTGTAATTTGAAGTCATTTGTATTCATTCATATCAGTAGAAATGGAAATGATTCTATGTTAACATTTGAATGTCTATTTTATACCTCATGATTTATATGAATGCTTCATCCCTTGATATTATGTTTACGAAGGTACGCCCTTTGTAACCTTCGTCCGAAGTTCTTTATATCTCGAAGGGATATAACGTAATGGAGGACGAAGGACCTTAATATTTAACATTTTTCTGTGTTGCCTTGTTCTTAACTCTTAACATTTGAGAACAAGCCCCCAACATTGGCGCCCACCTCCGGTGAACTCACTTCCACTTTTCTGAGCTGATGGCTTCGTTCAACAATCAAGTTGGAGCTGCTTCGGCTTCGAAGCTGGTGCTCCCGATAACAGGCGGTTCTTGCTCAGAGCCGGCTAACAAGAAGCAGAAGAAGGAGGCTCAGAGAAGGGTGCAGCATGTTGGAGTGCAGGGACCCTTCATCAAGTCAAAATGGTCCCACATTCCAATTACTTTCTCTCAGGAAGACCTTCAGCTTAAGGATTATCCTCACAATGATGCCATGGTTATCTCTTGCGTGATCAAAGGATTTCTGGTCCACAATGTCCTAGTTGATACAGGCAGTGCAGCTGACATTATATTTGCTAAAGCCTTCAGACAAATGCAAGAGTCCGAAGACAAGATTCATGATGCTACGCACCCTCTTTGTGGCTTCGGAGGGCGGCAGATTGTGGCACTTGGGAAGATTACCATGCCGGTAACCTTCGGATTCGTTAACAACACAAGGACTGAGCAAATTGTGTTTGATATTGTTGACATGGAGTATCCTTACAATGCTATCATTGGTCGCGGAACTCTTAATGCTTTCGAGGCAATTCTTCACCCAGCTTATCTCTGCATGAAGATACCTTCGGACCAAGGACCTATTGCTATTCATGGAAGCCAGGAAGCTGCTAGAAGGGCCGAAGGAAGCTGGACTGACTCTAAGGCAATCCATAGCATAGATGGAGCTGAAGCTTGCGAACAGTACAAATTCAGGAGGGAGAAGGCAGCTTCAGCAGATCAGCCGAAGCCCATGTTATTGTGTGAAGACATAGCAGAGCAGAAGGTGCTGTTGGGCTCGCAACTATCTGAAGACCAGGAGAAAACCTTGATAAGGTTTTTATTCAACAACAAAGATGTCTTTGCATGGTCAGCTAATGATCTCTGTGGAGTAAATCGGGATGTTATTGAACATTCGCTC
Organism: Zea luxurians; assembly: GCA_029449295.1. Taxonomy (NCBI): domain Eukaryota; kingdom Viridiplantae; phylum Streptophyta; class Magnoliopsida; order Poales; family Poaceae; genus Zea; species Zea luxurians. Next base: position 6,450,231 of record JAOPSE010000034.1, read on the forward strand.
AATGTTGATCCATCCTTCAGACCCCGAAAGCAGAGGCTTCGGAAAATGTCTGATGACAAGGCCGAAGGGGCTCGCAATGAAGTGAAAAGACTCCTCAGTGCAGGAGTTATCAGAGAAGTGAAGTATCCAGAGTGGTTAGCTAATACTGTTATGGTGAAGAAGGCCAATGGCAAGTGGAGAATATGTATTGATTTCACAGATCTCAACAAGGCTTGTCCGAAGGATGAATTCCCGTTGCCAAGGATAGACTCTTTAGTTGATGCAGCAGCTTCTTCAGAGCTCATGAGTCTCCTGGATTGCTACTCAGGCTATCATCAAATATGGATGAAGAAGGAAGATGAGCCGAAGACTAGTTTCATCACCCCAAGTGGTACATATTGTTATCTTCGGATGCCCGAGGGGCTCAAGAATGCTGGAGGGAGTTTCAGCAGAATGACTGCGAAGGTTCTCCAATCTCAGATAGGCAGAAATGTGTTGACTTATGTCGATGACATCATCGTAAAGAGCACGAAGCAAGAAAATCATATTGCTGATTTACAGGAGACCTTCGCCAGCTTCAGACAAGCTGGGCTGAAGCTGAATCCAGAAAAATGTGTCTTCGGAGTGAAGAAGGGTAAATTTCTTGGATGTTTGGTTTCAACGAAGGGAATCGAAGCTAACCCAAATAAAATCGAAGCTATACTTCGAATGGAGCCACCAACCACAAGAAAGGGGGCCCAAAGATTGACAGGAAGGCTGGCATCTCTCAACAGATTTATATCCAGATCAGCAGAAAGAAACTTACCATTCTTCGAGGTGCTGAAGTCAGCTGAAGTCTTTCAATGGGGCCCAAGTCAACAAAAAGCCTTCGAAGAGCTGAAGCAATACTTAATACATCTCACAACATTAACTCCACCAACGCCAGGGGCTCCTCTGTTGTTGTATGTGGCAGCTTCGCACTCAGCAGTAAGTGCGGCACTTGTTCAGGAGAAGTTTGATGGACAAGTCAAGAAGCAGGTCCCAGTATATTTTGTGTCTGAGGTCCTCAGTGTCTCAAAGAAAAATTATACAGAGCTGGAGAAGGTGTTGTATGCCGTTTTAATGGCATCCAGGAAGCTTCGGCATTACTTTCAGGCATACAACATTATTGTTCCTTCTTCGCAGCCGTTGAAGGACATCATGAGGAATAGAGAAGCTACTGGGCGTATTGGAAAATGGGCTGCGGAACTCAATGAATTTTACATTGATTATGTGCATAGATCCTCAATTCAGTCTCAAGCATTGGCAGATTTCATTGCCGACTGGACGCCAGGGGCTCAGGACGAAGAAGCGAATAAAGATGCTGAAGCATGGACAGTGTTTTGTGATGGCTCTTGGGGAACCTTCGGAGCAGGTGCAGCTGCTGTGTTGGTCTCTCCGTCCAAGGTTAAAACTTGCTATGCAGCAAGACTTGACTTCAGCTGCACAAATAATATCGCTGAGTACGAAGCCTTGCTCCTGGGTCTTCGGAAACTAAAGGCAATGGGGATCAGAAGGGCGATCCTTAAAACTGATTCTCAGGTTGTTTCGGGTCATATTGACAAAAGTTGCAAGGCTAAAGACCCGAAGCTTGAAAAATACCTAGACACAGTCCGAAGGATCGAAGCTTCCTTCGAAGGATTTTCTGTTAAGAATATCCCTCGAGGACAAAATGAACATGCTGATTTGTTAGCCAAGTCTGCAGCACAGGGGCTGCCGCTACCTTCGGATGTATTCTTTGAAACAATAAAGGCACCTTCAGTGGAGCTACTTGAAAGAGCAGTCCTTAACATTTCTCCTGTGTACAGTGAAGATTGGAGAACTGAAATAATCTCTTACCTTCAGGGTAACTTCTTATCAGATGACGAAGCTTATAATAAAAGGATAGAGGCAAGAGCTCGTCCCTATGTCATGATAGAAGGGGAGTTGTACAAGCATGGAGTTTGTGCCCCGCTGCTCAAGTGTTTGTCTAGGGCCGAAGGTATAGAGTTGATGAAGGAGATACATGCAGGCCTGTGTGGATCCCACATCGGATCCAGGCCGTTACTTGGAAAAGTGTTCCGCCAAGGATTTTATTGGCCGAAGGCAGCTTCGGATGCAGCGGAGTTAGTTCAAAAATGCGAAGGTTGTCAAAAATGTGCAAGAGATCAAAAACAACCTTCGTCTTTGACACAGCTGATACAACCCATCTGACCATTACAAAGGTGGGGCCTCGATTTGCTGGGTCCATTACCACCGGCTCAAGGCAATCTGAAATATGTTATAGTGGCTGTAGAGTATTTTTCCAAGTGGATTGAGGCGAAGCCATTAGCTACAATAACTTCGGCCACTGTCCAAAAATTTTTCTGGCAGAATATTGTCTGTCGCTTCGGAGTGCCGAAGGCCATCACTGTAGATAATGGAACACAGTTCGACTCCGAACATTTCAGAAATTTCTGTGATCAAATTGGCACGAAGATCCATTTTGCATCAGTTAGGCATCCGGAGTCGAATGGGCTTGTTGAAAGGGCCAATGGTATCATAATGACAGGAATAATGAAGCTAATCTTTAATCAACCAAGGGGAAAGTGGCCAGATCAGTTGACCAAAGTGGTGTGGAGCCACAATACAACAACATCAAGGTCTACAGGCTTTACCCCATTTAAGTTGCTATTTGGTGACGAAGCAATAACCCCGGAAGAAGCCAGAGCTGGATCAATAAGAGTGGTGGCTTCGGCAGAATCAGGTTCCGAAGATACTTGTCTCGTGGAAAAAGATGCCTTAGAGGGGATCAGGCTCCAAGCCGTGGAGAATATCAATAAATACCAGGCCGAAACAGTAAAATGGCGAGATAGAAAAGTCCGGCTAAAAAATATTGAGCCAGGACACTTGGTGCTTCGGAGAGTGGCCAACCCGGATACAGTGGGCAAGTTGCAACTGAAATGGGAAGGGCCTTTTTTAGTAGCATCTTCGTCAAGGCCTGGTTCGTACAGACTGAAGGACATGGATGGCAATGAAATTCCAAGATCTTGGAATGCGGATGAGCTTCGGCGGTTTTATGTATAACTCGATGTAATTTTGTCTTTTCTTTTCTTTTTCATGGCACCCTTTTCCTTTCTAAAGGGGGAGAAAGGTTTTTAATGGGGCCATCATATGTAATTTCCCTTTTTAGTTTTATAAGAGCAAAATCCCCCAAAGAATGTAAATGTAAAAGCTGAGAGCGCACCATCGAGTGCCGAAACTGAAAAAGAGAAAAAGCTCCGAAGACGTCCCTAAGGGGATGCAGAGCTCACAGCGAAAAGTCAACGCTGGTCCCGCCGAAAGTAAAAGGCGAAGAAGCTCCAAAGACGTTCCTAAGGGAATGCAGAGCTTATACCGCCTAAGTAAAAGGCGAAGAAGCTCCAAAGACGTCCCTAAGGGGATGCAGAGCTTACAGCGAAAAGTCAACGCTGATACTGCCTAAGTAAAAGGCGAAGAGGCTCCAAAGTCGTTCCTAAGGGAATGCAGAGCTAATGTGTGGTTGTTTCTAAGTAATGGCTGACAATGTGGCTTCGGACATACGCTTCGGACATTCATTCGCGCATTACATTACATCATAACATTTGCATGCATAAGCATTCATTCATAGCATCTGTGTACCAAAGTGGTTGCTTCGGCAGAAGGGAGAATTGGCTTTTTATGAATCGTTGTGTAAAAGAAAAGTTTCGGAGAAGTGGTTTTTTTTTTATGATTCGTTATGCTATGTTGTGTACAAAAAAGAGAAGCTTCGATAAAAAGAAGAATTGGTCTCTTATGCTTTGTTGTATACAAAAGAGAAAAGCTTCGTTGCTCGGCAAAAGGAAGAATTGCTTTTATGCTTCGCTGTGTACGAAAAGAAGGGAAGGTGTTTTTTCGCCTTCGGCTCAAAATACTGATTTCGTCCACATCAAAGCGCCTCAATCAAAGGGTAAGAATATATTACAAGGTATGTACAAAGTTCCTTGAGGACAGTCTAATTGTATTTACAAGAATTGTTACAAAAATATCCTGAGTTTTTCTATAGTATACTTCTACTGATCTTCATTAAGCTTCAGCTTCGGCGACAGCTTCGGCGACATAACTTAGGCATCATCTTCACCTTTGTCATCCTACATAAATCAAGGAATTATGAGTAAAAATCAAGAGCAAAGGAAAAGGTAAGTACGAAGTATCATTTCTTACTGGTTCAAGATGACTTCGTGCTTCGTCTCCAGCCTTCTCCCGCCCGCCTTTTGTCCATATCATTTTTACAAATCTATTTGAGATGCTTCGGGCGAGGTCAGGTATATCATCCAGGATTGATGGAGATAGGGTGAAGTTGGGCCTGTTGACTATTTTTCCGTGTTCGCAGCCGGCCTTCAGGAATGCAGCAGCGGTACCCCGAGAAGCTACCCAGGCACAGAAGTCGCCGTGCCCGGCTATAACTTCGTCAAGTTCTTCAATTTCGGCTTCAATATGATCGAAGGCCTGTGGTAAATTTTCCGCTGAGGGGTTAAATTTCCCGCTGCTGGCTCCAACAGAGTAAAATATCTTTTTTAATCGACCAATACAATTGTTGCTAAATTTTAAGCATTTGTCTTGAAGGCTTGCTAAAGATTTCTTCAACTCTGAGCTGGTCTGGACTTCGGCTTCAAGCTTCGAATTAAGCTCTAGCTTCTCCTGATCGAATTGTTTTGATTGATTGATAAGCTTCGAATTCAACTCTGCAACTTTAGCCTCAGTCTCAGCCATCAAGCCTTCGGTCGATTGGAGCTCGAAGTCTTTCTTTTCAATGATGGCAGATTGTTCTTTTATCTTGTTTTCTAAGTTTTCAATTATAGCTTCGTGTTTTCTGTCTTCCAGATCTTGTTGCATCTTCAGAGCTTTGCTCAGTAGCATGCTCTGCACAGAAAAATTTACGTTGGTAACATTTTCATTATTAACAGCAATGAAAACCAGAGAAAAGGTTGTTTACCTTGAAGTTGGAGTAAAATAAGCTGCCGACGATGTGTTGTCGTCGGTAGCGGCTGATGTCTGTCTCTAGCTTCGGAAAACCGATACTCTTTGATAGAGTACCGATTACCTTAGCTCCAGTCTGGTCTCGAATGCAGCCCAATTTTTCGTCGTCAATGCCTCCAAATAGAAGGGCTCCTGGCTTGTAGCCACAAGATTTGGCATAGTCCTTGAGCTCTTCTATTTCGTCCTTCGTCAGTTTTTGCCCAACTAAATTCTGGAAAGAGTAAGCTTCGTCGTCCGAAGTGTCTTCGGCTATTTCTTTTCCTTTCTCAGGCACTGTGGCCATGGTTTTTTCAGTAGTAGCACCAGCTTCTTCTGCAGCTATATCTTCCAAAATCTTGTTAATGTCCTCAATGGTAGTTTCCAAGTTTGTATCTTCGGCTGTAGCGGCTTCGGTAGCCGCGATCTCCGAAGGTGCGCCTTCGACGATTGTTGTGCCTTCAGCAGCTGCCGTTTTCTGAGTTGACGCCCTAGGCGGCGTCTTGTCGATAACTTCAGTTACCGCAATAATTCTTTGCCGCTTGGGTTTGCTTATCTTCGTCTGATCCGGCTCGTCCACCTTTTGAAAAAGCTTCGTCAGTTGGAGCCCTAATGGACTTAGCTTCGTGGGCATGGGTTCAGTCATTACCTTTAAAATTTCCTCCACGTCGCTGTCAGAAGGCGGTGTGGGGGTCCTTTCTTCTTCGGGTGATTTGCGCTTCGGAGTAGATATTTTTCTTTTCTTGGGAATTTTCTTCTCCTTTGCTGGTCTTTCTTCATCTTTGACCAGAGTTTCGGCCACTCTTTTTCTTTTGTGGCCCTCGGCACCCTTGTTCAACTGCTCATAGTCTGGGTACTCGAAGCCCAGGGCATCAAGCACTCGGTTTAGCCTTCGCTTCGGTCGGGTGCCGAAGGCCGCTGTCATTAGTTGATCCTCTTTTTTGGAGTAATTCCCCAGGATTTCGTTGCACATCACCTCAACTGTGTCTAGCCATTCTTTGCAGGGTTTTTTAAAGTACTTCTTAAACTTGAAGTGGTAGGGCAGCCGGACAAGCTCCCCCTTCTTCTTCTCTCCCTCCAGCTTCGGCATTTCCCACTCTTTTAGAGTAGGGAAAACTCTGAATGCCAAGAACTCCTGAACTAGATCCCTGGTGCCAATATGTTCTGAAATAATTTCAAATTCACCCAGAGCAGCCCAGGTAGGACCTTTTAGATCGCCGATGCGGCAACGTGGCCTCGTCTCTCCGAAGATTAGCTCCAGAGGGCTTTGTACCAATTTTTCTCTGTCTTCGTCAACTTTTACATAAAACCACTCAGATTTCCAGCCTGCTGGCCATTTGCTTCGGTAGCTGATGACAGGACACTTTGTTGTTTTCCGGTAGGCAAAATTATAGCAACCGAAATTATCATGTAGCCCATCTTTTCTGGCCTTTGTTTGATAATGTAATTCGTGAACTCGGCAGAAGCTGTCGGCAAACGGCTCCACAGCTTGGCTTCGGAGGGCCCAGATATAAACATTGAGCCTAACGATGGCGTTAGGAGTCAATTGATGAAAGTAGATACCAAACCTCCTCAGTATCTCCGCAATAATATTGTGCAGAGGAAATCTCAGCCCAGCCTTTAAAAAGCTCTTGAAGATAACAATCTCATCCTTCCCTGGCTTCGGGGTGGTTTCTTCTCCCCCGAAGCGGAGTAGCTTCTTCTGATCTTCATTGAAATAACCTGCTTTCACCATCTTCGAAAGATCAGCTTTTGAAACAGTTGATTTCCCAAAATCCAGGTGACTGGGCTTGCTGGGCATGGCAATGTGGTAGTCATCTTCGGGGTCAGTCCCTTCAATGTTTTCTTCTTCTTCTTCGGCTGTTGTCGGGTTTGCTTCGGCAGCAGGCCTTTCTTCCGCAGTCACTAGACCGGAGCGCTGCATCGCTTCGGAGATGGGCACAGTGTCCGAACCTTCGGCTTCGTCTCCCTCACGAACAACTTTGGCAGTAGATCGCACTCTCGCCATTTAATTCTGAGTTTGGGGAAGTCAGAAACTTTTTTCTTTTTTCTTTTCTCCGAAGCTCTCCTTTCTGACGAAGCAGACGTCGAGACTGACCTTCGTTCGATTCTGAGAGTCAAGCTTCGGCTATGGTGGAAAATTTTGGCAGCAAAACAGTGCAAATAGCAATGAATGCTGTGGTAACTTCACACCTACCCGTTTGTTTATATAGTGCTGCAGGTAAGAAGGCGAAGCGGCAGGATTTTTACACCAGACGCGCGATCACTTGTACTCGCTGTGCAGTGGACCGCAAAGATCAAACAGTAACTCTGCAGGGTGGGCCTGGCACGCGCTCGGAAGCCGGATCGTTTCTCCGCAACGAGCTCAGGGAAGGTGTTTTTTGGACCTTCGGCTTCCCGAAGCTGAAGAGGCTTTTTTCACGGGTCAAGCTCGTTACGAAAAACGATCTAGCACCGCGAAAGGGGCTACTGTTGGGGTCATGCTTCGGTGCGCCGAAGGTCCCACACGAAGAAGCGACTTCGGCTGAAGTCGTCTCCAAAAGATGGCCGAAGGTTCCTTTTCATGGAGCTTCGGCGTTACAAACCGACATAGAAATAGAATGACCTTTTTATCCGTAAGAGGTCTGAGTCAATGTTGTAAACTTTTGTAAGGGGCATAATTGTAATTTGTCACAGGCTGCGACCTGTGCCTATAAATAGATGAACAGTACCTCTGTACTGTTCACGCGAACCTGTTATTGCCTTCGCATCACCCTTGCTCTCCTGCCTTCCTCAAGACCGAAGGTACATTTGTAATTTGAAGTCATTTGTATTCATTCATATCAGTAGAAATGGAAATGATTCTATGTTAACATTTGAATGTCTATTTTATACCTCATGATTTATATGAATGCTTCATCCCTTGATATTATGTTTACGAAGGTACGCCCTTTGTAACCTTCGTCCGAAGTTCTTTATATCTCGAAGGGATATAACGTAATGGAGGACGAAGGACCTTAATATTTAACATTTTTCTGTGTTGCCTTGTTCTTAACTCTTAACATTTGAGAACAAGCCCCCAACAGTCGCTAACCTAGTTAATACAGCCAACCTGGCCATTGCAAAGATGGGGCCTAGATTTGTTAGGTCCACTTCCACCAGCACAAGGCAATTTAAGATATGTTGTGGTGGCTGTAGAATATTTTTCCAAGTGGATTGAAGCAAAGCCTTTGGCCACAATAACTTCGGTCACAGTCCAGAAATTCTTCTGGCAAAACATTGTTTGTCGCTTCAGCGTGCCAAAGGCTATAACTGTGGACAACGAAACACAGTTTGATGCTGAAGCTTTCAAGGAATTCTGTGATCAAATTGGCACGAAGATTCATTTTGCGTCAGTCAGACATCCAGAGTCAAATGGACTTGTCGAAAGAGCAAATGGTATTATAATGACAGGAATAATGAAGCTAATCTTCAATCAGCCCAGAGGAAAGTGGCCAGATGAGTTAATTAAAGTGGTGTGGAGCCACATTACAACCGTATCAAGATCAACAGGTTTTACGCCATTCAAGTTATTATTTGGTGATGAAGCTATAACCCCAGAAGAAGCTAAAGCGGGGTCAATAAGAACAACAGCTTTGGCAGAAGACGAAGCTGATTATCACGTGGCAAAAGACACTATAGAAGGGACCAGACTTCAGGCTATGGAAAATATCAATAAATATCAAGCCGAAACAATAAAATGGCGCGACAGAAAAGTCCGACTGAAAAATATCAAGCTAGGACATTTGGTGCTTCGGAGAGTGGCTAATCTGGATACAGTAGGCAAACTACAGCTGAAGTGGGAAGGACCTTTTCTAGTGGTATCTTCGTCAAGGCCCGGTTCTTACAGGTTGAAGGATATGGACGACAACGACATTCCTAGATCTTGGAATGCGGATGAGCTTCGACGATATTATGTGTAATCTGATGTAATCTTTTTTCATTTTTTCCTATGGCACCCTTTTCCTTTCCAAAGGGGGAGAAAGGTTTTTAATGGGGCCATAGCTTGTAATTTTTCCTTTCTTATTCAGCTCTACGAGAGCAAAGTCCCTCAAAACATGTAAAATGTAAAATCTGAGCATGCACCATCGAGTGCAGAGACAAAAAAAACAGGGAGAAGCTCAAAAGTCATCCCTAAGGGGATGCAGAGCATGATGAAGCTACAAAAAGTCATTTCCAAGGGAGTGCAGCGTAAGTTTTCTGCTCAAAAGTCGTTCCTAAGGGAATGCAGAGCCAAATACCACCGAAATATAAGGCGAATAAGTTCAAAAGATATTCCTAAGGGGATGCAGAACTTACACCGAAAAGTCAACGGTGGTACCGCCGAAATATAAGGCGAAGAAGTTCAAAAGACATTTCTAAGGGGATGCAGAACTTACACCGAAAAATAAGCGGTGAAGCCGAAAAATAAACGGCAGAGATTTCAGTCATTCTTAAGGGAATGTGGGTCTGGATGTGGCTTTGTATGCGTGTGTTTGGACATTCATTTGCACATTACATCACATCATACATTGCATTCATATACATCAATTTAGACATTTGTAGGATCATCATCATCACATCATAGAGTATAGACAATTGCTTAGGCTCTAATGACAAGGCTTCGACAAATGCAAAAGAAGCAGATTTATGCTTCGTTGTGTACGAAAAGAAGGGAAGGTGTTTTTCGCCTTCGGCTCAAAAAGAACAAGTTTTGTCCACATCAAAGCAGTTCATACATGGATGGAAAGGTAAAATATATTACAAGGTATCGACAAATAAATAGAGTAATGTTTGATTCCTAAATTACTGTATTTTCTACAAGGTTAATTCAAAATTTTCTCTAGAGTTCTTTTACAGCAACTTCATCACTTCATCATTGCCCATCAAGCTTCGGTTCATTGTTCTTCAGCTTCGTCATCCTGTACATAACAGCAGTATAAGGAAAGTGCAAATTTTAAGGAGAAGGAAAAGCAACAGGTACAAGTTTATTACTGGCTTGAGGTGGCTTCGAGCTTCGTCACCAGCTAAGTTTCGCCCACCCTTCTCCCAAATTTGAGTTACAAATCTATTCCCAATACTTTAGGCCAGGCCAGGGATATCATTCAAGTCCGCTGGTGACAGGCTAAAGTCTGGCCTATTTGCAATATTTCCATGCATGCAGCCAGCCTTCATAAAAGCAACAACTGTGCCGCGAGAAGCTAGCAAAGCACAGAAGTCACCGTGTCCAGCTATGACTTCGTCAAGAGCATCAACTTCATCTTCAATATGATCAAAAGTGCCTGGCAGGTCTTCAACCGAAGGTTTAAACTTTTTAGAACCGACTCCAACTGAGTTGAAGACCTGTTTCAGCCGTTGCACGCACCGGGTACCGAAGTCTAGACATTTATCTTGAAGCTCCTTCAGAGATTTCTGCAAATTTGAACTCTTTTCAACCTCAGCTTCAAGTTTTGTTTCGAAATTTTTCTTCTCTTGTTCGAAGCTTTTTGACTTCATGGAGAGTTCACTATTCAACCTGGTAATTTTAGCTTGGGCTTCCGCCAGTAAGCCTTCCATTGATTGAAGTTCAAAATCCTTCTTCTCAAGAGCAGCTTCGTGATCTTTTATTTTGCTCTCTAAGCCTTCGATTATAACCTCATGTTTTTTTATCTTCAAGGTCCTGTTGCATTCTGAAGGCTTTACTTAATAGCATGCTCTGCGCAAAAACAACCTTCGTTAGAAAACACCTTCGTTGTTAAAATAATGAAAAGCCGAAGTAAAGTTTTTACCTTGAAATTAGAATAGAATAAACTACCGACGATATGCTGTTGTCAGTAGCGGCTGATGTCGGCCTCAAGCTTCGGGAAACCAATACTCTTCGACAGAGTACTGATAATCTTCGCTCCAGTTTGGTCTCGAAGACATCCTAAGCTTTCGTCGTCAATACCACCGAAGAGCAATGCTTCTGGTTGATAGCCGCATGATATTGCATAATCTCTCAGCTCTTCTTTCTCAGCCTTAGACAGCTTTTGACCAATTATGTTTTGAAAATTGAAATCCTTTTCCTCTGAAGTATCTTCGGCGATCTCTTTCTCTTTCCCAGTCACTATGGCTAGGGTCGCCTCGGCAGCCGTAGCAGCTTCTTCCGCGGCCATATTCAAAAGCATTTTATCAATATCAGAAAACGTGCCCTCCAGATTTTTTCTTCAGTCGATGCAGCTTCGGCGGAGGCAGCTTCGGTAGCTGTAGCGTCCTCGGCAGCTAGTGTTCTTAACGCCGAGGCCAGCGATGGTGTTTCTTCAATGGCTTCAATTACAGTGATAATCCTCCGCCTTTTTGGTCCAGCAGATTTCTTCGCTGTCGAGAGCTCCCCTTCTTCTGTAAAAGCTTCATCAGATGTGGCCCCAATGGACTTAGCGTGATAGGCAGGGATTCAGTCATTACCTTTAAAATTTCTTCCACGTCGGCAGCTGAAGGTGTTGAAGGACTCTCTTCTTCTATTTCAGTTGTTTTCGGCTTAGGAGCCGCAGCATTCCTCTTCTTTGGAGTAGATACCTTCGGCTCAGGGCTCGACTTTTTCCTCTTTAGAATTTCTTCATCTTCTTTTACCATTCTGACAGCTTGTCTGCTCAGAACACTAACAATCCTTTTTCTTTTCTGCCCTTCGGCACCCTTGTCCAACCGCTCATAATTAGGATATTCGAAGTTCAGGGCATCCAAAACCTGATTCAACCTTCGCTTTGGTCGGGTGCCGAAGGCTGCAGTCATCAACTGATCTTCTTTTCTTGTGTAATTCCCCAAAATTTCGTTGTACATAGTTTCTATCATTTCTAACTATTCTTGACATGGCCCTTTGAACTGTTTCTCAAATTTGAATTTATAAGGAAGTCGCACAAGTTCTTTCTTCTCCTTTGTCCCCTTTAGCTTCGGCATGTTCCATTCACTCAGCGTTGGGAACACCCTATAGGCCAGATATTCTTGGACTAGATCTCTTGTGCCAATCTACTTGGCTACCACCCAAAATTCTGCCACAACTTGTTGGCATGGTGACCCCGACTCCATACGGCACAGCGGCCTAGTCAGCCCGAAGCTTAGGCTCAGAGGGCTCAGTACTAGCGTCTTGAGCTTCTCCCTCTTCTTCTCATCAGCCTTCACATAAAACCACTCATTCTTCCAACCAGTTGGCCACTTGGTGCGATAGCTAACTACCGGAGTCTTCATATCTTTGCGGTAGGCAAAATTGTAACAACCAAAGTTCTCATGAAGACCATTTTCTCTGGCCTTCGTCTGATAATGAAGCTCGTGCACTCGACAGAAGGCTTTGGCATTCGGGTCTGTTCCTTGGCTTCGGAGAGCCCAGATGAAGACGATGAGCCTAACGATAGTGTTAGGAGTCAGCTGATGAAGATAGATCTCGTAGTTTTCCAAAACTTCTCCAATCATTTTGTTCAAAGGAAACCTCAATCCCGCTCTGAAGAAGCTCCTGAAAACTACCACCTCATCTTTTTCCGGTGTCGGAGTGGTTTCTTCTCTGCCAAAACGAATCAGCTTCTCCGAAGTAGCCTAGTGAAAGTTGCCTAGAGGGGGGGTGAATAGGCGGAATCTGAAATTTATAAACTTTAAGCAAAACTAGAAGCCGGGGTTAGCGTTAGAAATATAATCGAGTCCAAAAGAGAGGGTGAAAACAAATCACAAGCAAATGAAGAGTGTGACATGGTGATTTGTTTTACCGAGGTTCGGTTCTTGCAAACCTACTCCCCGTTGTGGTGGTCACAAAGACCGGGTCTCTTTCAACCCTTTCCCTCTCTCAAACGGTCACCTAGACCGAGTGAGCTTCTCTTCTCAATCAATCGGGACACTTAGTCCCTACAAGGACCACCACACAATTGGTGTCTCTTGCCTTGATTACAAATGACTTGGGAACAAGAAATGGGGAAGAAGAAAAGTGATCCAAGCGCAAGAGCTCAAAAGAACACGGCAAAACTCTCTCTTCTAGTCACTAATTGCTTTGAGTGGAATTGAGACTTGGAGAGATTTTGATTCAATCTTTTTGTGTCTTGTATTGAATGCACTAGCTCTTGTATTGAATGTGTTGGCTGAAAACTTGGATGCCTTGAAGTGTGGTGGTTGGGGGGTATTTATAGCCCTAACCACCAAAGTGGCCGTTGGGGAAGGCTGCTGTCGATGGGCGCACCAAACAGTCCAGTGCGCCACCGGATACTATCCGGTGTGCCAGCCACGTCACCCAACCATTAGGGTTCAACCGTTGGAGCTCTAACAAGTGGGGCCACCAGACAGTCCGGTAGTGCACCGGACAGGTCCTGTTCACTGTCCGGTGCGCCTTTTGGGGTCTGCTCTGACTCTACGCGTGTAGTCTGCATTGTTCATTGTTCACTATTCACTTTTGCAGACGACTGTTGGCACGCTAGCCGTTGCTCCGCTGGCACACCGGACAGTCCGGTGCTACACTGGACAGTCTGGTGAATTATAGCGGAGTGCCATTTCCAGAAACCCGAAGCTGAGCAGTTTAGAGTGATTCTCCCTGGTGCACCGTACACTGTCCGGTGGCACACCGGACAGTCCGGTGCGCTAGACCAGGACAGCCTTCGGTTTTCTTTGCTCCTTTGTTTTGAACCCTTTCTTTTAACTTTGTATTGGTTTGTTGTGAACCTTTGGCACCTGTAGAACATATATTCTAGAGCAAACTAGTTAGTCCAATTATTTGTGTTGGACAATTCAACCACCAAAATCATTTAGGAAAAGGTTTGACCCTATTTCCCTTTCAATCTCCCCTTTTTGGTGATTGATGCCAACACAAACCAAAGCAAATACATAAGTGCAGAATTGAACTAGTTTGCATAAGGTAAGTGCAAAGGTTGCTTGGAATGAAACCAATATATTATTCTTAATAGATATGCATGGATTGTTTTCTTCTTATTTAAAATTTTGGACCACGCTTGCACCACTAGTTTTGTTTTTGCAAATTCTTTGTAAAATTCATTTTCAAAAACCTTTTGCAAATAGTCAAAGGTACATGAATAAGATTGAAGGAAGCATTTTCAAGATTTAAATTTTCTCCCCCTGTTTCAAGTGCTTTTCCTTTGACTTAAACAAAACTCCCCCTCAATGAAATTCTCCTCTTAGTGTTCAAGAGGGTTTTATATACTAATTTTTGAAAGGGGTTATACCACTTGGAAATATGTCAAAAAATCAAATACCAATTGAAAACTTCTTTAAAAAACTTTTGAAATTGGTGGTGGTGCGGTCCTTTTGCTTTAGGCTAATACTTTCTCCCCCTTTGGCATGAATCGCCAAAAACGGATACTTGTGAGTGAAATATGAGCCCTATTACTTTCTCCCTAATAGCAAACAAATAAATATGAGTGAAGATTATACCAAAGTGGAGAATGATGTGGAATACCGGCAAAGAGTAAATAACACCGGTGGAGTTGAGTGGAAGCGTCGTCTTTGTCGAATACTCCATTTCCCTTTCAATTCTATGACTAGGCATAAGAATACTCTTGAAAACACATTACCCATAGACATAAAAAGAGACATGATCAAAGGTATATAAATGAGCTATGTGTGCAAAGTATCAATCAAAATTCCGAGAATCAAGAATGTTTAGCTCATTCCTAAGTTTCGTAAAGGTTTTCTCATCTAGTGACTTGGTAAAGATATCGGCCAATTGTTCTTTGGTGTTAATATAGGCTATCTCGATATCCCCCTTTGTTGGTGATCTCTCAAAAAGTGATACCGAATGGCTATGTGCTTAGTGCGGCTGTGTTCAACGGGATTATCCGCCATGCGGATTGCACTCTCATTATCACATAGGAGAGGGACTTTGCTAAATTTGTAGCCATAGTCCCTAAGGGTTTGCCTCATCCAAAGCAATTGCGCGCAACAATGGCCTGCGACAATATACTCGGCTTCGACGGTAGAAAGAGCTACTGAGTTTTGTTTCTTTGAAGCCCAAGACACCAGGGATCTCCCCAGAAACTGACAAGTCCCTGATGTGCTCTTCCTATCAATTTTGCACCCTGCCCAATCAGCATCGAAATATACTAATAAATCAAAAGAGGATCCCTTGGGGTACCAAAGACCAAACTTAGGTGTATGAACTAAATATTTCAAGATTCTCTTCACGGCCCTAAGGTGAACTTCCTTAGGATCGTCTTGGAACCTTGCACACATGCATACGGAAAGCATAATATCCGGTCGAGATGCACATAAGTAGAGTAAAGATCCTATCATCGACTGGTATACCTTTTGATCTACGGATTTACCTCCCGTGTCGAGGTCGAGATGCCCATTGGTTCCCATGGGTGTCTTGATGGGCTTGACATCCTTCATTCCAAACTTGGTGAGTATATCTTGAATGTACATCGTTTGGCTGATGAAGGTACCCTCTTGGAGTTGCTTGACTTGAAATCCTAGAAAATACTTCAACTCCCCCATCATAGACATCTCGAATTTTTGTACCATGATCCTACTAAACTCTTCACATGTAGATTTGTTAGTAGACCCAAATATGATATCATCAACATAAATTTGGCATACAAACAAATCTTTTGCAATAGTTTTAGTAAAGAGAGTAGGTTCGGCCTTACCAACTTTAAAGCCATTAGTGATAAGAAAATCTCGAAGGCATTCATACCATGCTCTTGGGGCTTGCTTGAGCCCATAAAGCGCCTTTGAGAGTTTGTAAACATGGTTAGGGTACTCACTATCTTCAAAGCCGGGAGGATGCTCAACATAGACCTCTTCCTTGATTGGTCCATTGAGGAAGGCACTCTTCACGTCCATTTGATAGAGCTTAAAGCCATGGTAAGTAGCATAGGCAAGTAATATACGAATTGACTCAAGCCTAGCTACGGGTGCATAGGTTTCACCAAAATCCAAACCTTCGACTTGTGAATAGCCCTTGGCCACAAGTCGTGCTTTGTTCCTTGTCACCACACCATGCTCATCTTGCTTGTTGCGGAATACCCACTTGGTTCCTACAACATTTTGGTTAGGACGTGGAACCAAATGCCATACCTCATTCCTCATGAAGTTGTTGAGCTCCTCTTGCATCGCTAGCACCCAATCCGAATCTTTAAGTGCATCCTCTACCCTGTGTGGCTCAATAGAGGAAACAAAAGAGTAATGTTCACAAAAATGAGCGACTCGAGATTGAGTGGTTACCCCCTTATGAATATCGCCGAGCATGGTGTTCACAGGGTGATCTCTTTGAATCGCCTGGTGGACTCTTGGGTGTGGCGGTCTTGGACCCTGTTCATCTTCCTTATCTTGATCATTGTCATCTCCCCCTTGATCATTGTCCTCCTCATGAGGTGGCTCATCCTCTTGAACTTCATTTTCATCATCTTGAGCTTGCTCCTCATCTTGGGTTGGTGGAGATGCTTGTATGGAAGATGAAGGTTGATCTTGTGTTTATGGAGGCTCTTCGGATTCCTTAGGACACACGTCCCTAATGGACATGTTCCTTAGCACGACGCACGGAGCCTCTTCATCATCTAGCTCATCAAGATCAACTTGCTCTACTTGAGAGCCGTTAGTCTCATCAAACACAATGTCACAAGAAACTTCAACTAGTCTAGTGGACTTGTTAAAGACTCTATATGCCCTTGTGTTTGAATCATAACCAAGTAAAAAGCCTTCTACAGCCTTAGAAGCAAATTTAGATTTTCTATCTCTTTTAACAAGAATAAAACATTTGCTACCAAAGACTCTAAAATATGAAACAATGGGCTTTTTACCGGTGAGGAGTTCATATGATGTCTTCTTGAGGATTTAGTGTAGATATAACCGGTTGATGGAGTAACAGGCGGTGTTAATCGCCTCGGCCCAAAACCGATCTGGTGTCTTGTACTCATCAAGCATGGTCCTCGCCATGTCAAGTAGAGTTCTATTCTTCCTCTCCACTACACCATTTTGTTGTGGCGTGTAGGGAGAAGAGAACTCATGCTTGATGCCCTCCTCCTCAAGCAAGCCTTCAATTTGAGAGTTCTTGAACTCTGTCCCATTGTCGCTTCTAATCTTTTTGATCCTTAAGCCGAACTCATTTTGAGCCTGTCTCAAGAATCCCTTTAAGGTCTCTTGGGTTTGAGATTTTTCCTGCAAAAAGAATACCCAAGTGAAGCGAGAATAATCATCCACAATAACTAGACAGTACTTACTCTCGTCGATGCTTATGTAAGCTACCGGGCCGAATAGGTCCATGTGGAGTAGCTCAAGTGGCCTGTCGGTCATCATGATGTTCTTGTGTGGATGATGAACACAACCTTGCTTCCCTGCTTGACATGCGCTACAAACCCTGTCTTTCTTAAAATGAACATTTGTTAGTCCCAAAATGTGCTCTCCCTTTAGAAGCTTATGAAGATTCTTAGTCCCAACGTGGGCTGGTCGGTGATGCCAGAGCCAACCCATATTAGTCTTAGCAATTAAGCAAGAGTCGAGTTTAGCTCTATTAAAATCAACTAAGTATAGCTGACCCTCTAACACTCCCTTAAATGCTACTGAATCATCACTTCTTCTAAAGACAGTAGCACCTATATCCGTAAAAAGACAATTGTAGCCCATTTTACATAATTGAGAAACTGAAAGCAAGTTATAATCTAAAGAATCTACAAGAAAAACATTGGAAATGGAATGGTCAGGAGATATAGCAATTTTACCAATTCCTTTGACCAAACCTTGATTTCCATCCCCGAATGTGATAGCTCTTTGGGGATCTTCGTTTTTCTCATTGGAGGAGAACATCCTTTTCTCCCCAGTCATGTGGTTTGTGCATCCGCTATCAATGATCCAACTTGAGCCCTCGGATGCATAAACCTACAAAACAAGTTTAGGCCTTGTTCTTAGGTACCCAAACGGTCTTGGGTCCTTTGACATTAGAAACAAGCACCTTGGGTACCCAAACACAAGTCTTGGAGCCCTTGTGTTTGCCCCCAACATATTAGGCAACTACTTTGCCTGATTTGTTAGTTAAAACATATGAAGCATCAAAAGTCTTAAATGAAATGTTATGATCATTTGATGCAATAGGAGATTTCTTTTTAGGCATTTTAACATGAGTAGAACGCCTAGATCTAGATGCCTCACTCTTATACATAAAAGCATGATGAGAGCCAGAGTGAGACTTCCTAGAATGAATTCTCCTAATCTTACCAACAGGATATAAAATATAGCCCTCGTTATCCTGAGGCATGGGAGCCTTGCCCTTAACAAAATTAGACAATCTTTTAGGGGCATTAATTCTAATATTGCCTCCCTGTTGGAAGCCAATGCCATCCTTAATGCTAGGGCGTCTCCCACTATAGAGCTTGCTTCTAGCAAATTTAAATTTTTTATTTTCTAAGTCATGCTCATTAATTTTAGCATTAAGTTGAGCTATGTGATCATTTTGTTGTTTAATTAAAGCTAGGTGATCATGAATAGCATCAACATTAATGTCTCTACATCAAGTACAAATAGAAACATGATCAACAGTAGATGTACAGGGTTTGCAAACATTTAATTCATCAATCTTAGTATGTAACATAGCATTTTCATTTCTAAGATTGGAAATAGCATCATTGCAAACATTTAAATCTTTAGCCTTAGCAATTAGTTTCTCATTCTCAACTTTAAGGCTAGCAAGAGAGGCATTCATTTTTTTCAATCTTAGCAATTAGACTAGCATTATCATTTCTAAGATTGGTAATTGAATCATCACAAATATTTGACTTCTCAACCTTAGTAATCAAATTAGCATTCTCAATTCTAAGGTTGGAGATAGTGTCATGGCAAATGCTAAGCTCACTAGTTAATTTTTCATATTTTCCTACTTCCTGAGCATAAGCATTTTTAACCTTAACATGCTTCTTGTTTTCCTTAATAAGGAAGTCCTCTTGGCTATCCAAGAGTTCATCCTTCTCATGAATGGCATGTTGGGGACTTGTTCTCAAGTGCTATGAGTTAAGAACAAGGCAACACAAAAAGGTTAATGGTTAATACCCTTCGTCCTTTGAGACATTATCTCCCTTAGGATATAATGATCTTAGGACGAAGGTCATGAAGGACGTACCTTCGACATCACAGTATATTTAAATGAAAGAAGAAGCATATGAGGCATGAGAAATAACATAAATAATCATATGTCATCATTAATATCATTTAATCATATAATCATGAATGCACTTGAACAATATTGAATCACATTTTTACCTTCGGCTTGACAGAAGGCAAAAGTCCAAGCGTGACGCGCGAGTGAATACAAGTCAGCGTGAACAGTACGGGGGTACTGTTCATCTATTTATAGACACAGGACACAGCCTGTGAAGAATTACAATTATGTCCCTCATAAAAGTTTACAACATTGACTCAGACCTTTATGGATTAAAAGGTCATTCTATCTCTAAGTCGGTTTGTAATACCGAAGCTTCATGAAGAGAAACCTTCGGTCATCTCCTGGAGACAACTTCAGCCGAAGCTGCTTCTTCTTACAAGGCCTTCGGTACAACGAAGCATGACCCCAACAGTAGCCCCTTTCGCGGCGCTAGATCGTTTTTCGTAACGAGCTTGATCCGTGAAAAAAGCCTCTTAAGCTTCGGGAAGCCGAAGGTCCAAAAAACACCTTCCCTGAGCTCGTTGCCGAGAAACGATTCAGTTTCCGAGCGCGTGTCAGGCCCACCTTGCAGAGTTACTGTTTGGTTTCTGCGGTCCACCGCGTAGCGAGTGCAAGTGACTGCCCGCCTGGTGTAAAAATCCTGGCGCTTCACCTTCTTACCTGCAGCACTATATAAACAGACGGGTAGGTGTGAAGTTACCACAGCATTCATTGCTATTTGCACTGTTTTGCTGTCAAAATTTTTAACTATAGCCGAAGCTTGACTCTCAGAATCGAACGAAGGTCTATCTCGAAGTCTGCTTCGTCAGAAAGAAAGGCTTCGGGAGAAAAGAAAAAAGTATTCAATTTCCCCAAACTCAGAATTAAATGGCCAGAGTGCGATCTACCGCTAGGGTTGAGCGTGAAGGAGACGAAGCTGAAGGTTCGGAGACTGTTCCCATCTCCGAAGCAATGCAACGATCCGGACTGGTGACTTCGGAGGAAATCCCCACTGTTGAAGCAGAACAAGCAACTGCCGAAGCAGCAGATGAGAACATTGAAGATACTGATCCCGAAGATGATTATCGCATTGCCGTGCCAAGTAAACCCAGCCACTTGGACTTCGGAAAATCGACCGTTTCGAAGGCTGATCTCTCCAAGATGGTAAAGTTAGGTTATTTCAGTGAAAATCAGAAGAAGCTACTTCGCTTCGGGGGTGAAGAAACTACCCCGAAGCCAGAGAAGGATGAGATAGTTATTTTCAAGAGCTTTCTAAAGGCTGGGTTGAGATTCCCCCTCCATGGGATTATTGCAGATGTATTGAAGAAGTTTGGTATCTATTTTCACCAGTTGACTCCTAACGCTATCGTTAGGCTTAGTGTTTACATCTGGGCCCTCCGAAGCCAGGCGGTGGAACCGTTTGCCGACAGTTTTTGTCGAGTTCATGAGCTACATTACCAAATGAAGGCCAGAAAAGATGGATTACATGATAACTTTGGTTGCTACAATTTTGCCTATCGGAAGACCACAAAGTTTCCTGTTATTAGCTACCGAAGCAAATGGCCGGCAGGCTGGAAGTCAGAGTGGTTTTATGTGAAGGTTGACGAAGACGAAGAGAAGTTGGTACAAAGCCCACTTGAATTGATCTTGGAGAAACAAGGCCGCGATGCCACATGACATTAGAAGGTCCCACCTGGGCTGCACTGGGTGAGTTTAAAATTATTTCGGAGCACATCAGTACCAGGGACCTGGTTCAAGAGTTCTTGGCCTTTAGGGTTTTCCCTACTTTAAAAGAATGGGAAATGCCGAAGCTGGAAGGGGAGAAGAAAGAAGGGGAACTTGTCCGACTTCCTTACCATTTCAAGTTCAAGAAATACTTTAAAAAACCTTGCCAAGAGTGGCTGGACACAGTTGAAGTAATGTGCAATGAAATTCTTGGGAATTATTCGAAAAAAGAGGATCAATTGATGACCGCGGCCTTCGGCACCCGTCCGAAGCGAAGGCTGAACCGAGTGTTTGATGCCCTGGGTTTTAAGTACCCTGATTATGAACAACTAAATAAGGGTGCTGAGGGCCAAAAAAGGAAAAGGGTGACCGAAACTTTGAACAAAGATGAGGAAGAACCATCAAAAAAGAAGAATATTCCAAAGAAGAGAAGAATATCATCTCCGAAGCGAAAATTATCCGATGAAGAGAGGACTCCTGCATCGCCCTCTGCCACCGATGTGGAGGAAATCTTAAAGGTAATGACTGAAACCCTGCCCACGAAGCTAAGTCCATTAAGGCCTCAACTGACGAAGCTTTTTCGAAAGGTGGAGGAGCCCGAAAAATCGAAGAAGATAACCAAAACAAAGAGACAAAGAATTATTGCAGTAACTGAAGTCATTGACAAGACGCCACCGAGGGCTTCAACTCGGAAAGCGCCAGCGGTTGAGGGCACAACAAATGTCGAAGTCGCACCTTCGGAGGTCGCGGCTACCGAAGCCGCTTCGGCCGAAGATTTGAACTTGGAAACTACAATTGAAGACATCGACAAAATTCTGCTAGACATGGCCGCAGAAGAAGCTACCACTGCTGCCGAAGAAACTATGGCCACAGTGCCTAGAAAGGGAAAGGAAATAGCCGAAGACACTTCGGAGGACGAAGCCTACATATTTCAAAATTTAGTTGGGCAAGAACTGTCGAAGGCCGAAATAGAAGAGCTTAAAGAATATGCCAAATCTTGCGGATATAAGCCAGGAGCTCTTCTTTTCGGAGGTATTGACGATGAAAAGTTAGGCTGCATCCGGGATCAAACTGGAGCCAAGGTCATCGGTATGCTATCAAAGAATATCGGTTTTCCGAAGCTAGAAACGGATATCAGCCGCTACCGACGACAACATATCATTGGTAGCTTATTTTATTCCAACTTCAAGGTAAACAACTTTTCTCTGACTTTTATTGTTTTTAATAATGAAAATGTTCCTAACGAAGGTTGTTTATGTGCAGAGCATGCTACTGAGCAAAGCTTTGAAGATGCAGCAGGATCTAGAGGATAAGAAACACGAAGCTATAATTGAAAATTTAGAAAGCAAAATAAAAGAGCAATCAGCTATTATTGAAAAGAAAAACTTCGAACTCCAAACAACTGAAGGCTTATTGGCAGAGACTGAAGCTAAAGTAGCAGAATTGAATTCAAAGCTTCTCTGCCAATCAAAACAATTTGAACAAGAGAAGCAAGAGCTTAATTCAAAATTTGAGGCCGAAGTCCAAGAAAATTCAGATTTGAAAAAATCATTGACCAGCCTTCAAGACAAATGTTTGAAATTTAGTAACAACTGTATTCAACAATTAAAAAAGATCTTTTATTCTGTTGGAGCCAGCAGTGGAAAGTTCACCCCTTCAGCTGAAAATTTGCCAAGAACCTTCGAACATATTGAAGCTGAAATTGATGAGCTTGACGAAGTTATAGCCGGGCACGGTGACTTCTGTGCCTGGGTAGCTTCTCGAGGTACTGCTGCAGCGTTTCTGAAGGCTGGCTGTGATCATGGAAAAATCGTCAACAGGCCCAATTTCACACTATCTTCATCAATTCTAGACGATATTCCTGACCTCGCCCGAAGCATTTCAAACAGATTTATAAAAATGATATGGACAAAAGGCGGGCGAGAAAAGGCTGGAGATGAAGCTCGAAGTCATCTTGAACCAGTAAGAAATCATACCTTGTGCTTACCTTCTCCTTCACACTTGATTTTTACTCCCAACACCTTGATTCATGTAGGATGACGAAGCTGAAACTGATGCTTAATATGCAGCCGAAGCTGAAGCCTGGTGAGGATTAGTAGGAGTAGACTAGAAAAACTCAAGAGACTTTTGTAATAACTTTTGTAAATGCAGCTAAACTGTTCTTAATGAACTTTGTTCATACCTTGTAATATATCCTTACTCTTCCATTGAGGCGCTTTGATGTGGACGAAATTAGTATTTTGAGCCGAAGGCGAAAAAACACCTTCCCTTCTTTTCGTACACAACGAAGCATAAAAGACTGCTTCTTCTTTTTTGCCGAAACCTCTCTTTTTTATACACAACGAAGCATAAAAGACCGCTTCTTCTTTTTTGCCGAAACAACCACTTATGCCATGAATGAATGTTTATGAATGCAAATGCTATGATGTAATGTGATGTGCGAATGAATGTCCAAACACATATCCAAAGGCATACCCTCAGCCATTATTTCCTTAGAAACAATCACACATTAGCTCTGCATTCCCTTAGGAACGTCTTTGGAGCTTCTTCGCCTTTTACTTTCGGCGGAATCAGCGTTGACTTTTCGCTGTAAGCTCTGCATTCCTTTAGGAACGACTTTGGAGCTTCTTCGCCTTTTACTTTCGGCGGAATCAGCGTTGACTTTTCGCTGTAAGCTCTGCATTCCCTTAGGAATGACTTTGGAGCTTCTTCGCTTCTTCAGTTTTCGGCACTCGATGGTGCATTCTCAGCTTTTACATTTACATTCCTTGGGGGATTTTGCTCTTATAAAACTAAAAAGAAGATTACATATGATGGCCCCATTAAAAACCTTTCTCCCCCTTTAGAAAGGAAAAGGGTGCCATAAAAAAGAAAAAACATAAGAAAAGTTACATCATATTACACATAATATTGCTGAAGCTCATCCGAATTCCAAGATCTTGGAATGTCGTTGCCGTCCATGTCCTTCAATCTGTATGAACCAGGTCTTGACGAAGATACTACCAAGAAAGGTCCCTCCCATTTCAACTGTAACTTGCCCACTGTGTCTGGGTTGGCCACTCTCCGAAGCACCAAATGTCCCGGCTCAATATTCTTTAGCCGAACTTTTCTATCTCGCCATTTGACAGTTTCGGCCTGGTATTTATTGATATTTTCCACAGCTTGAAGCCTGATCCCTTCTAAAGCATCTTTTTCCACAAAACAAGCATCTTCAGGGCCTGATTCTGCCGAAGCTACTACTCTTATTGATCCAATTTTAGCTTCTTCCGGAGTTATTGCTTCGTCACCGAATAATAACTTGAATGGAGTAAAGCCTGTAGACCTTGATGTTGTTGTATTGTGGCTCCACACCACTTTAGTTAACTGATCTGGCCACTTTCCCCTGGGTTGATTGAAGATTAACTTCATTATTCCTGTCATTATAATGCCATTGGCTCTTTCAACGAGCCCATTTGACTCCGGATGCCTGACTGATGCAAAATGGATCTTCGTACCAATTTGATCACAGAAATTTCTGAAGGCTTCGGAGTCAAATTGCGTTCCATTATCTACAGTGATGGCCTTCGGTACCCCGAAACGACAAACAATATTCTGCCAGAAAAACTTTTGGACAGTGGCCGAAGTTATTGTGGCTAATGGCTTTGCCTCAATCCATTTAGAAAAATACTCCACAGCCACTATGACATATCTTAAATTCCCTTGTGCCGGTGGTAATGGTCCTAACAAGTCAAGGCCCCACCTTTGCAATGGCCAGATGGGTTGAATGAGCTGTGTTAAAGATGAAGGCTGTTTTTGATCTCTTGCACATTTCTGACAGCCTTCGCACTTTTGAACTAACTCCGCTGCATCCGAAGCTGCCTTCGGCCAATAAAACCCTTGGAGGAAAACTTTTCCAAGTAACGGCCTAGATCCAATGTGAGATCCACACAGGCCTGCATGTATTTCTTTCATCAACTCTACACCTTCGGCTCTAGATAAACACTTGAGCAGCGGAGCGCAAACTCCATGCTTGTACAACTCCCCTTCTATCATGACATATGGACGAGCTCTTGCCTCTATCCTCCTGTTATAAGCTTCGTCATCTGAAAGGTACTTACCCTGAAGGTAAGAGATGATCTCAGTTCTCCAATCTTCGCTATAAACAGGAGATATATTGAGGACTGCTCTTTCAAGGAGTTCCACTGAAGGTGCCTTTATTGTTTCGAAAAACACATCTGAAGGTAGAGGCAGCCCTTGTGCTGCTGACTTAGCTAGCAAATCAGCATGCTCATTTTGTCCTCGAGGGATATTTTTGACAGAAAATCCTTCGAAGGAAGCTTCGATTCTTCGGACCGTGTCTAGATATTTTTCAAGCTTCGGATCTTTAGCCTTGCAACTTTTGTCGATATGACCCGAAACAACCTGGGAATCAGTTTTAAGAATCGCCCTTCTGATTCCCATTGCCTTTAATTTCCGAAGACCCAAAAGCAGAGCCTCGTACTCAGTAACATTGTTTGTACAGCTGAAATCAAGTCTTGCCGCATAACAAGTTTTAACCTTGGATGGTGAGACCAACACAGCGGCTGCTCCTGCTCCGAAGGTTCCCCAAGAGCCATCACAAAACACTGTCCACACTTCGGCATCTTTATTTGCTTCTTCATCCTGAGCCCCTGGCGTCCAATCGGCAATGAAATCTGCCAACGCTTGAGACTGGATCGAGGATCTATGCACATAATCAATGCAAAATTCATTGAGCTCTACAGCCCATTTTCCAATCCGTCCAGTAGCTTCTCTATTTCTCATAATATCCTTCAACGGCTGCGAAGAAGGAACAACAATATTGTATGCTTGAAAATAATGCCGAAGCTTCCTGGATGCCATCAAAACGGCATATAATACCTTCTCCAGTTCTGTATAGTTTTTCTTTGATACACTAAGGACTTCAGATACAAAATACACTGGAACCTGCTTCTTGACTTGGCCAACAAGCTTCTCCTGGACAAGTGCTGCACTTACTGCTGAGTGCGAAGCTGCCACATATAACAACAAAGGAGCCCCTGGCGTTGGTGGAGTTAATGTTGTTAAATCTATCAAATATTGCTTCAGCTCTTCGAAGGCTTTTTGTTGACTTGGTCCCCATTGAAAGACTTCAGCTGACTTCAGCACCTCGAAAAATGGTAAATTTCTTTCTGCTGATCTGGATATGAATCTATTGAGAGATGCCAGCCTCCCTGTCAATCTTTGGGCCCCCTTTCTTGTAGTTGGTGGCTCCATTCGAAGTATAGCTTCAATTTTATTTGGATTAGCTTCAATTCCCTTTGTTGAAACCAAGCATCCAAGAAATTTCCCCTTCTTTACTCCGAAGACACATTTTTCTGGATTCAGCTTCAAACCAGCTTGCCTGAAACTGGCGAAGGTCTCCTGCAAATCAGCAATATGATTTTCCTGTTTTGTGCTTTTTACAATGATGTCATCAACATAAGTTAGCACATTTCTGCCTATCTGAGACTGGAGGACCTTCGCAGTCATTCTGCTGAAACTTCCTCCAGCGTTTTTGAGCCCCTCAGGCATCCGAAGATAGCAATATGTGCCACTTGGGGTTATGAAGCTGGTCTTCGGCTCATCTTCCTTCTTCATCCAGATTTGGTGATAGCCTGAGTAACAATCTAGTCTATTCTTGACAATGGGAATTCGTCCTTCGGACAGGCCTTGTTGAGATCTGTAAAGTCTATACACATTCTCCACTTGCCATTGGCCTTCTTCACCATAACAGTGTTAGCTAGCCACTCTGGGTACTTTACTTCTCTGATAACTCCTGCACTGAGGAGTCTTTTTACTTCATTGCGAGCCCCTTCGGCCTTATCATCAGACATTTTCCGAAGCCTCTGCTTTCGGGGTCTGAAGGATGGGTCAACATTGAGCGAGTGTTCAATAACATCCCGATTTACTCCGCAGAGGTCATTAGCTGACCATGCAAAAACATCTTTGTTGTTGAACAAAAACCTTATCAAGGTTTTCTCCTGCTCTTCGGATAATTGGGAACCCAACAGCACCTTCTGCTCTGCTATGTCCTCACATAAAAGCATGGACTTCGACTGATCTGCTGAAGCTGCTTTCTCCCTTCTGAATTTGTACTGTTCACAAGCTTCAGCTCCATCTATGTTATGGATTGCTTTGGAGTCAATCCAGCTTCCTTCGGCCCTTCTAGCAGCTTCCTGGCTTCCATGAATAGCAATAGGCCCTTGGTCCGAAGGTATCTTCATGCAAAGATAGGCAGGATGAAGGATTGCTTCGAAGGCATTGAGAGTACCGCGACCAATGATAGCATTGTAAGGATACTCCATGTCAACAATATCAAACACAATTTGCTCAGTCCTTGTGTTATTAACAAATCCGAAGGTTACTGGCATGGTAATCTTCCCAAGTGCTACAATCTGCCGTCCTCCGAAGCCACAAAGAGGGTGCGTAGCATCATGGATCTTATCTTCGGGCTCTTGCATTTGCCTGAAGGCCTTGGCAAATATGATATCAGCTGCACTGCCTGTATCAACCAAGACATTGTGAACCAGAAATCCTTTGATCACACAAGAGATAACCATAGCATCATTGTGTGGGTAATCCTTGAGTTGAAGGTCCTCTTGAGAGAAGGTAATAGGAATGTGAGACCATCTCGACTTGATGAAGGGTCCTTGCACCCCAACATGCTGTACCCTTCTCTGTGCTTCCTTCTTCTGCTTCTTGTTGGCTGGCTCTAAACATGAACCGCCCGTTATCGGGAACAGCAGCTTCGGAGCCGAAGCAGCTCCAGCTTGATCGTTGAACGAAGCCATCAGCTCAAAAAAGTGGAAGTGAGTTCACCGGAGGTGGGCGCCAATGTTGGGGACTTGTTCTCAAGTGCTATGAGTTAAGAACAAGGCAACACAAAAAGGTTAATGGTTAATGCCCTTCGTCCTTTGAGACATTATCTCCCTTAGGATATAATGATCTTAGGACGAAGGTCATGAAGGACGTACCTTCGACATCACAGTATATTTAAATGAAAGAAGAAGCATATGAGGCATGAGAAATAACATAAATAATCATATGTCATCATTAATATCATTTAATCATATAATCATGAATGCACTTGAACAATATTGAATCACATTTTTACCTTCGGCTTGACAGAAGGCAAAAGTCCAAGCGTGACGCGCGAGTGAATACAAGTCAGCGTGAACAGTATGGGGGTACTGTTCATCTATTTATAGACACAGGACACAGCCTGTGAAGAATTACAATTATGTCCCTCATAAAAGTTTACAACATTGACTCAGACCTTTATGGATTAAAAGGTCATTCTATCTCTAAGTCGGTTTGTAATACCGAAGCTTCATGAAGAGAAACCTTCGGTCATCTCCTGGAGACAACTTCAGCCGAAGCTGCTTCTTCTTACAAGGCCTTCGGCGCAACGAAGCATGACCCCAACATGGCACTAATTAATTCATTCAATTTTTCTTTTTGTTGCATGTTTAGGTTTGCAAAAAGAGCAAACAAATTTTCTTCATCATCACTAGAGTTATCCTCATCACTAGATGTTGCATATTTAGTGGAGGCTCTAGATTTTACCTTCTTTTTGCCGTCCTTTGCCATGAGGCACTTGTGGCCGACGTTGGGGAAGAGGAGGCCTTTGTTGATGGTGATGTTGGCGGCGTCCTCGTCGGAGGAGGAGTCGGTGGAGCTCTCATCGGAGTCCCACTCCCGACACACGTGGGCATCACTGCCCTTCTTCTTGTAGTACTTCTTCTTTTCCTTTCTCCTTCCCTTCTTGTCGTCGCCCCTGTCACTATCACTAGATAATGGACATTTAGCAATGAAATGACCAGGCTTACCACACTTGTAGCAAACTTTCTTGGAGCGGGGCTTGTAATCCTTCCCCCTCCTTTTCTTGAGGATTTGGTGAAAGCTTTTGATGATTAGCGCCATCTCCTTGTTGTCGAGCTTGGAGGCGTCGATGGGGACCCTACTTGGTGTAGAATCCTTCTTTTCTTCTTTCATCGCTTTGAATGCGACGGGTTGCACCTCGGGTGTTGAGGTAGCGCCTCGCTCGATGATTTGTTTGGAGCCTTTGATCATCAATTTAAAGCTCACAAACTTTCATATAACCTCCTCAGGAGACATTAGCTTGTATTTAGGATCACCACGAATTAATTGAACTTGTGTAGGATTAAGAAAAACAAGTGATCTTAGAATAACCTTGACCATTTCATGGTCATCCCATTTTGTGCTCCCGAGGTTGCGCACTTGATTCACCAAGGTCTTGAGCCGGTTGTACATGGCTTATGGCTCCTCTCCTTGGTTGAGCATAAAACAACCGAGCTCCCCCTCGATCGTCTCCCACTTGGTGATCTTGGTCACCTCATCTCCCTCGTGCGCGGTCTTGAGCATGTCCCAAATCTCTTTGGCGCTTTTCAACCCTTGCACTTTATTATACGCCTCTTGACTTAGAGAGGCGAGGAGTATAGTAGTGGCTTGGGAGTTGAAGTGCCGGATTTGGGCAACCTCGTCCGAATTGTAATCTTCATCCCCTATGGATGGTACCTATACTCCAAACTCAACAACATCCCAAATGCTAGTGTGGAGTGAGGTTAGGTGATGCCTCATTTTATCACTCCACATACAATAATCTTCACCATCAAAAACCAGTGGTTTGCCTAAGGGGACGGAAATTAATAGAGTACGTTTGGAAATGCGAGGGTAGCATATGGGGATCTTACTAAACTTCTTGCGCTCATGGCGCTTAGAAGTAATGGATGGCGCGTCAGAGCCGGATGTAGATGGCGACGAAGAGTCGGTCTCGTAGTAGACCACCTTCTTCATCTTCTTTTTCTTGTCACCGCTCCGATGCGACTTGGTGTGTGAAGGGGATCCCTTCCCTTTGTTGCCGGACTCTCTCGATGGAGTCTTCCCATGGCTTGTGGCGGGCTTCTCGCCGGTCACAACCTCTTTCTTGGTGTGATCTCCCGACATCACTTCGAGCGGTTAGGCTCTAATGAAGTACCGGGCTTTGATACTAATTGAAAGTTGCCTAGAGGGGGGTGAATAGGTGGAATCTGAAATTTATAAACTTTAAGCACAACTACAAGCTAGGGTTAGCGTTAGAAATATAATCGAGTCTGAAAGAGAGGGTGAAAACAAATCACAAGCAAATGAAGAGTGTGACATGGTGATTTGTTTTACCGAGGTTTGGTTCTTGCAAACCTACTCCCCGTTGAGGTGGTCACAAAGACTGGGTCTCTTTCAACCCTTTACCTCTCTCAAATGGTCACCTAGACCGAGTGAGCTTCTCTTCTCAATCAATCGGGACACTTAGATCCTACAAGGACCACCAGACAATTGGTGTCTCTTGCCTTGATTACAAATGACTTGGGAATAAGAAATGGGGAAGAAGAAAAGCGATCCAAGCGCAAGAGCTCAAAAGAACATGGCAAAACTCTCTCTTCTAGTCACTAATTGCTTTGAGTGGAATTAGGACTTGGAGAGATTTTGATTCAATCTTTTTGTGTCTTGTATTGAATGCACTAGCTCTTGTATTGAATGTGTTGGCTGAAAACTTGGATGCCTTGAAGTGTGGTGGTTGGGGGGTATTTATAGCCCCAACGACCAAAGTGGCCGTTGGGGAAGGCTGTTGTCGATGGGCGCACCGGACAGTCCGGTGCGCCACCAGACATTGTCCGGTGTGCCAGCCATGTCACCCAACCGTTATGGTTCAACCTTTGGAGCTCTGACAAGTGGGGCCACCGGACAGTCCGGTGGTGCACCGGACAGGTCCTGTTCACTGTCTGGTGCGCCTTCTGGCGCCTGCTCTGACTCTACGCGCGCAGTCCGCGCTTTTCACTGTTCACTGTTCACTTTTGCAGACGACCGTTGGTGTGCTAGCCATTGCTCTGCTGGCATTATAGCGGAGTGCCATTTCTAGAAACCCGAAGCTGAGCAGTTCAGAGTGATTCTCCCTAGTGCACCGGACACTGTCCGGTGGCACACCGGACAGTCCGGTGCGCCAGACCAGGGCAGCCTTCGGTTTTCTTTGCTCCTTTGTTTTGAACCCTTTCTTTTAACTTTGTATTGGTTTGTTGTGAACCTTTGGCACCTGTAGAACATATATTCTAGAGCAAACTAGTTAGTCCAATTATTTGTGTTGGGTAATTCAACCACCAAAATCATTTAGGAAAAGGTTTGACCCTATTTTCCTTTCACCTAGCTTTATCATCATAGGCATAGCAGCCTCAGAAATGGTAGATTTTCCAAAGTCCAAGTGACTGGGTTTGGCTGGCATGAGAGTATTATAATCATCCTCTTCTTCATCAACAGCATCTTCTTCAATATCAGCATATTTCGCTTCTACAGCAGGTGCACCTTCCTCAGCAGCTACCTCTGTCACAATCATTCCCGATTGTTTCATCACTTCAGAGATCGGAGCAGTCTCTATAGTTTCGGCCTCTTCTCCGTCGTGGGTCACCCTAGCGGTTGAACGTACTCTAGCCATCAGGTGTTGAATTCCTTGCAGTTCTTATGAATGTTGATGATTTTTATGGTTGTGATGAAGCTCTCTCTTATGACGAAGCTAGTTCAAAATGATGCTTTGCTTAAGAATGCGATGGGAAAGCTTCAGCTATGGTTAAATTTTTCAGCAGCACAACAGTGCAATGGCAATGAATGTTGTGGTAACTTCACACCTACCCGTCTGTTTATATAGTGCTACAGGTGTGAAGGTGAATCGTCAAGTCACCCATACCCGCTCAACAGTCACCCGCATTCACTGAACGGTGGACCATGGTGCGTGCAATTTGAATCGGCAGATCGTGCATACCCGTTGCATGGTGGGACCACCCTGCGCTCGGATTATTTTAATCGTTTCTCAGCAACGAGCTCAGGGAAGGTGTTTTTCAGACCTTTAGCATTCCGAAGCCTAGGACAATTTTTCACGGATCAAGCTCGTTACGAAAAACGATCTAGCACCGCAAAGGGACTACTGTTGGGGGTCTGCTTCGAAGCCCACGGTCCTGTAAAAAGAAACACCTTCGGAAGATCAGCACGGAAATAACGCCGAAGCTACCTTACAGGGAACTTTGGCATAAAGACGGTTGCACCGACTTAAAGATGAAAAGACAGATTGACCCATGATAGTTTGTGTCATGAATATAATCAATTGTAGAAGGTATAAATGTAATTTCACACAGGCTGCGCCCTGTGCCTATAAATAGACGAACAGTACCCCCGTACTGTAGACACTGATTTGTGCTCACTCATGTATCACGCTTGTACTATCTCCTTCTGTCAAGGGACATGATCCCGCCTCGCCCGAGCCCGACCTCGGGCAAAGACAGCCGACCCCGGAGGATTCACGTCTCGCCCGAGGGTCCCCTCAAGCAACGGACACACCTTCGGCTCGCCCGAGGCCCAGTCTTCATAGAGAAGCAACCTTGGTCAGATCGCCACGACAACTGACCATATCGCAGGAGCATTTAATGCAAGGATCGCCTGACACCTTATCCTGACGCGCGCTCTTCAGTCGACAGAGCCGAAGTGACCGCAGTCACTTCGCCGCTCCACTGACCGACCTGACAAGAAAACAGCGTCGCCTGCCCCACTCCGACTGCCGTGCCACTCGCCAGAGTGAGGTCGACAGTGGCTAAGTCCAGCCTCGGGCGACATAGGAAGCTCCGCCTCGCCCGACCCTAGGGTTCGGCCCCCATCTCGGCCTCGGAAGAAGGACTTCGCCTCGCCCGACCCCAGGGCTCGGACTCAACCACGACTTAGAAGACGACGAACTCCGCCTCGCCCGACCCCAGGGCTCGGACTCAGCCTCGGCTCCGGAAGACGACGAACTCCGCCTCGCCCGACCCCAGGGCTCAGACTCAGCCTCGGCTCCGGAAGACGATGGACTCCGCCTCGCCCGACCCCAGGGCTCGGACTCAACCTCGACCTCGGAGGAATCGCCACCTCGCCCAAACTCGGGTCCGGACCGGCCACGTCGCCAAGCGGGCCATCATTACCCTGCCCCTAGCTAGCTCAGGCTACGGGGGACAAGACCGGTGTCCCATCTGGCTCGCCCCAACAAACAAGTAATGATGACACCCCGCACGCTCCATGACGACGGCAGCTCCCAGCCCCTTACGTCAGCCAGGAGACATCAGCAAGGATCCGACAGCCCCGATAGCTGTACTTCCGCAGGGCTCCAGCGCTCCTCCGACGCCCACGACATCACATGAACAGGGTGCCAAAACCTCTCCGACTGCCACGACGGCATGTACTTAGGGCTCTAGCTCCTCTCTGCTAGACACGTTAGCACACTGCTACACCCCCCATTGTACACCTGGGCCCTCTCCTTACGCCTATAAAAGGAAGGTCCACGGCTCTCGTACGAAAAGGTTGGCCGCGCGGAAGAACGGGCCGACGCATAAGGCTCTCGCTCTCTTTCTCTCCCACGCGAACGCTTGTAACCCCCTACTGCAAGCGCATCCATCCACCCTGGGCGCAGGACAACACGGAGGCCGCGGTTTCCCCTCACTGTTCTGCCCCCTTTGTGTCCCGTCTCGCGCTGACCCATCTGGGCTAGGACACGCAGCGACAATTTACTCGTCGGTCCAGGGACCCCCCGGGGTCGAAACGCCGACAGTTGGCGGGCCAGGTAGGGGCCTGCTGCGTGTTGATGAACAGCTTCCCGTCAAGCTCCAGATGGGTAGTCTCCAGCAACCTTTCCAACCCGGGACATGCTCCGTTTCGGGAGTCTTGAGTTCATGTCCCTCGACGGCAGCTACGACATGATACTCCTTCCTCCACTGCGCGACAGCAGCAATGGTGGCCGTCAGCCTGCTCGCCGGCGGCGGAATCAACGACGTCTTCCCCACATGGCGGAAGAACAACATCCGGGTTTGTCCCGTCACCTCCCCCACCGATGGAGGAGGAGGTGGGGCAACCATGGCCAAGCAGGAGGCGGCACCTCGTCGGCTGTCGAGCAAGTCGACAACGCCGGCGCCCCAGCGGGGGACACGTCGGGCTTTGACCTTGCGTCTGAGACGAAGACGAGCATCGTTTCCCCGCAACACGCCAACCCCAAGTAGACGGACGACGCCAGCACGCTCGCGAAGGACTTGCTGGGCGTCGCCCTCGTACCTGAGACAACGGTGCAGTCCGCCCCTGACGCGACTTCGTCACCGTCCGTCGACCAAGAGGTACCGACTGATTCCCATCTCGTGCCTTTTGGATTCAGCTTCGACCCACCAAGCGACCTCGCTTCGGTGGAAGCCTCCATAGAGGCATGTACCAACCCTCCAGGGTACCATATGCGGTCGCCCTGGGACAGACTGACGGCCGTCTCGACCTACGGACCCTCGGGTTCCGAGGAAGATGACGAGCCCGACTTTTGTTGGGATTTCTCCGGGCTCGGTAACCCCAGTGCCATGCGGGACTTCATGACCGCATGCGACTACTGCCTCTCCGATTGTTCCGATGGTAGCCGCAGCTTCGGCGATGAGGACTGCGGCCCAAGTCGTGAATGTTTCCACGTCGATTTAGGGGGTCCCGGCGAAGGCAACCATCTTGGTATGCCAGAAAACGGCGATCCCCCTAGGCCTGCGCCTCGCGTTGACATCCTTCGGGAGCTAGCTGTGGTCCCAGTCCCTGTGGGGGGTCAGGACGCATAGCTCGAGCAAATCCGTGAGATGCAGGCCAGGCTCGACGAGGGAGCAGGAACACTTGAGCAGTTCCGGCGGAACATCGGGCAGGAATGGGCAGACCAAGCTTCGGCCGGAGGAGCGCGTCATCTACCCCAGGGCATCCAGCACCGCATTGCCGACGACGTCAGGGCAAGGCCGTCACCGGCTTCCAGTGGGGTCGGCCAGAACCTGTCTACAGCGCAATACTACTCCGCGTGATGCTGGAACCATCGACCACCGAAGGGCGGCGTATCCAGGGAGAGCTCAAGAATCTCCTAGAGGATGTCGCAGTCCAATGGGCCGAAAGCTCTGCCTCCCGAAGACAGGGGTACCCCTCGGAGCATCACGCCGCGACTTCCCGATTCGTGCGGGAAGCCTCGGTCCACACCGGGCGCACGCGCAACACGGCGCCTGCGGCCCCGGGTCGCCTCGGCAACGAGCACCACCACCGCAACCATCGAGCCCACCTCGACGAGAGGGTGCGCCGAGGCTACCACCCCAGGCGTGGGGGATGCTACGACAGCGGGGAGGATCGGAGTCCCTCGCCCGAACCACCCGGTCCACAGGCTTTCAGCCGGGCCATACGACGGGCGCCGTTCCCGACCCGATTCCGAACCCCGACTACCATCACAAAGTACTCGGGGGAGACGAGGCCGGAACTGTGGCTCACGGACTACCGACTGGCCTGCCAGCTGGGTGGAACGAACGATGACAACCTCATCATCCACAACCTCCCCCTGTTCCTCTCTGACACCGCTCGAGCCTGGCTGGAGCATCTGCCTCCGGGGCAGATCTCCAACTTGGACGACCTGGTCCAAGCCTTCGCCGACAACTTCCAGGGCACGTACGTGCGCCCTGAGAACTCCTGGGATCTCCGAAGCTGCCGCCAGCAGCCGGGAGAGTCTCTCCGGGACTATATCCGGCGATTCTCGAAGCAACGCACCGAGCTGCCCAACGTCACCGACTCGGACGTCATCGGCGCGTTCCTCGCTGGCACCACCTGCCGCGACCTGGTGAGCAAGCTAGGTCGCAAGACCCCCACCAGGGCGAGCGAGCTGATGGACATCGCCACCAAGTTTGCCTCTGGCCAGGAGGCGGTTGAGGCTATCTTCCCCAGGGCCGCCCCAGGGCCGCCAGCCAGAAGACGTCCCTGAGGCGTCCACTCAGCGCGACACCAAGAAGAAGAACAAGAAGAAGTCACAAGCGAAACGCGACGCCACCGACGCGGACCTTGTCACCGCCGCTGAGTACAAGAACCCTCGAAAACCTCCTGGAGGTGCCAATCTCTTCGATAAGATGCTCAAGGAGCCGTGCCCCTATCATCAGGGGCCCGTCAAGCACACCCTTGAGGAGTGCGTCATGCTTCGGTGCCACTTTCACAAGGCCGGGCCACCTGTGGAAGGTGGCAGGGCCCACAACAACGATAAGAAGGAGGATCACAAGGCAGAGGAGTTTTCCGAGGTCCACGACTACTTCATGATCTACGGTGGGCAAGTGGCGAACGCCTCGGCTCGACACCGCAAGCAAGAGCGTCGGGAGGTCTGCTCGGTAAAGGTGGCGGCGCCAGTCTACCTAGACTAGTCCGACAAGCCCATCACCTTCGACCAGGGCGACCACCCCGACCGCGTGCCGAGCCTGGGGAAATATCCGCTCGTTGTTGACCCCGTCATCGGCAACGTCAGGCTCACCAAGGTCCTCATGGACGGGGGTAGCAGCCTCAACATCATCTACGCTGAGACCCTCGGGCTCCTGCAGATCGATCTGTCCTCGATCCGGACAGGCGCGGCGCCTTTTCACGGGATCATCCCCGGGAAACGCGTCCAACCCCTCGGACAACTCGATCTGCCCGTCTGCTTCGGGACTCCCTCCAACTTCCGAAGGGAAACCCTCACGTTCGAGGTTGTCGAGTTCCAAGGAACCTACCACACAGTACTGGGGAGGCCATGCTACGCCAAGTTCATGGCCGTCCCCAACTACACCTACCTCAAGCTCAAAATGTCGGGCCCCAACGGGGTCATCACCGTCGGCCCCACGTACCGACACGCGTACGAATGCAACGTGGAGTGCGTGGAGTACGCCGAGGCCCTCACCGAATCTGAGGCCCTCATCGCCGACCTAGAGAGCCTCTCCAAGGAGGCGCCAGATGCGAAGCGCCACGCCGGCAACTTCGAGCCAGCAGAGACGGTTAAGTCCGTCCCTCTCGACCCCAGCAACGACGCCTCCAAGCAGATACGGATCGGCTCCGAGCTCGACCCCAAATAGGAAGCAGTGCTTGTCGACTTTCTCCGCGCGAATGCTGAAGTCTTTGCGTGGAGTCCCTCGAACATGCCTGGCATACCGAGGGATGTCGCCGAGCACTCGCTGGATATCCGAGCTGGAGCCCGACCCGTGAAGCAGCCTCTGCGCCGATTCGACGAAGAAAAGCGCAGAGCCATAGGCGAGGAGATCCACAAGCTGATGGCCGCAGGGTTCATCAAAGAGGTATTCCATCTCGAATGGCTTGCCAACCCTGTGCTTGTGAGAAAGAAAGGAGGGAAATGGCGGATGTGTGTAGACTACACTGGTCTAAACAAAGCATGACCGAAGGTTCCCTACCCTCTATCTCGCATCGATCAAATCGTGGATTCCACTGCTGGATGCAAAACCCTGTCTTTCCTCGATGCCTACTCAGGGTATCACCAAATCAGGATGAAAGAGTCCGACCAGCTCGTGACTTCTTTCATCACACCTTTTGGCATGTACTGCTATGTTACTATGCCATTTGGTTTGAGGAATGTGGGTGCGACGTACCAAAGGTGCATCAACCACATGTTCGGAGAGCACATTGGCCGGACCGTCGAGGCCTACGTTGACGACATCATAGTCAAGACGAGGAAAGCCTCCGACCACCTCTCCGACCTTGAAACGACATTCAAGTGTCTCAAGGCGAAGGGCGTAAAACTCAATCCCGAGAAGTGCATCTTCAGAGTCCCCTGACGCATGCTCTTGGGGTTCATCGTCTCCGAGCGGGGCATCGAGGCCAACCCAGAGAAAATCACGGCCATCACCAACATGGGGCCCATCAAGGACTTGAAAGGCGTACAGAGGGTCATGGGATGCCTTGCGGCTCTGAGCCGCTTCATCTCGTGCCTCGGCGAAAGAGGCCTGCCTCTGTACTGCCTCTTAAGAAAAACCGAGTGCTTCACTTGGACCCCCGAGGCCGAGGAAGCCCTCGGGAACCTGAAGGCGCTCCTTACGAACGCACCCATCCTGGTGCCTCCAGCTGCTGGAGAAGCCCTCTTAATCTACGTCGCCGTTACCACTCAGGTGGTCAGCGCCGCGATCGTGGTCGAAAGGCGAGAAGAAGGGCATGCATTGCCCGTCCAGAGGCCTGTCTACTTCATCAGTGAGGTACTGTCCGAGACCAAGATCCGCTACCCGCAAATTCAGAAGCTGCTGTACGCGGTGATTCTGACGCGGTGGAAGTTGCGACACTACTTCGAGTCTCATCCGGTGACTGTGGTGTCATCCTTCCCCCTGGGGGAGATCATCCAGTGCCGAGAGGCCTCGGGTAGGATTGCAAAGTGGGCGGTGGAAATCATGGGCGAGACAATCTCGTTCGCCCCTCGGAAGGCCATCAAGTCCCAAGTCTTGGTGGACTTTGTGACCGAATGGGTCGACACCCAACTCCCGGCAGCTCCGATCCAACCGTAACTCTGGACCATGTTTTTCGACGGGTCGCTGATGAAAACAAGGGCAGGCGCGGGCCTGCTCTTCATCTCGCCCCTCGGGAAGCACCTCCGCTACGTGCTACGCCTCCATTTCCCAGCATCCAACAATGTGGCTGAGTACGAGGCTCTGGTCAATGGGTTGCGCATCGCCATCGAGCTAGGGGTCCGACGCCTCGACGCTCGCGGCGACTCACAGCTTGTCATCGACCAAGTCATGAAGAACTCCTATTGCCGTGACCCGAAGATGGAAGCCTACTGCGACGAGGTCCGACGCCTAGAGGACAAGTTCTACGGGCTCGAGGTCAACCACGTTGCCCGGCGGTACAACGAGACTACAGACGAGCTGGCGAAGATAGCTTCGGCGCGAACAACGGTTCCCCCGAACGTCTTCTCCCGGGACCTACATCAACCCTCAGTCAAGACCGACGACACGCCCAAGCCCGAGAAGGTCTCGGCCCTGCCCGTGGCGCCCTCGGCTCAGCCCGAGGCACCCTCGGCCCCCGAGGGTGAGGCACTGCGTGTCGAGGGAGAGCGGAATGGGGTCCCGCCTGATCGAGACTGGTAGACCCCGTACCTACAATATCTCCACCGAGGAGAGCTGCCCCTCGACCGAGCCGAAGCTCGGCAACTGGCGTGGCACACCAAGTCATTCGTCTTGCTGGGTGACGGGAAGGAGCTCTACCACCACAGCCCCTCCGGCATCCTCCAGCGATGCATATCCATCGTCGAAGGCCAGGAGCTCCTACAAGAAATACACTCGGGGGCTTGCGGTCATCACGCAGCGCCTCGAGCCCTTGTTGGAAACACTTTCCGACAAGGTTTCTACTGGCCGACCGCGGTGGCCGACGCCACTAGAATTGTCCGTACCTACCAAGGGTGTCAATTCTACGCAAGGCAGACGCACCTACCCGCTCAGGCTCTGCAAACAATACCCATCACCTGGCCGTTTGCTGTGTGGGGTCTGGACCTCGTCGGTCCCTTGCAGAAGGCACCCGGGGGCTACACGCACCTACTGGTTGCCATCGACAAATTCTCCAAGTGGATCGAGGTCCGACCCCTAAACAGCATCAGGTCCGAACAGGCAGTGGCATTCTTCACCAACATCATCCATCGCTTCGGGGTCCCGAACTCCATCATCATCGACAACGGCACCCAGTTCACCGGCAGAAAGTTCCTGGACTTCTGCGAGGATCACCACATCCGGGTGGACTGGGCCGCCGTAGCTCACCCCATGACGAATGGGCAGGTAGAACGTGCCAACGGCATGATTCTGCAAGGACTCAAGCCGAGGATCTACAACGACCTCCACAAGTTCGGCAGGCGATGGATGAAGGAACTCCCCTTGGTGGTCTGGAGCCTGAAGACAATGTCGAGCCAAGCCACGGGCTTCACACCGTTCTTTCTAGTCTATGGGGCCGAGGCCATCTTGCCCACAGACTTAGAATACGGTTCCCCGAGGACGAGGGCATATGACGACCGATGCAACCAGACCAACCGAGAAGACTCACTGGACTAGCTGGAGGAGGCTCGGGACGCGGCCTTACTACACTCGGCGCGGTATCAGCAGTCCCTGTGACGCTACCACGCCTGAGGGGTTCAGTCCCGAGACCTCCAGGTGGGCGACTTGGTGCTTCGGCTACGACAAGACGCCCGAGGGCGCCACAAGCTCACGCCTCCCTGGGAAGGGCCATTTGTCATCGCCAATATTTTGAAGCCCGGAACATACAAGCTGGCCAACAGTCAAGGCGAGGTCTACAGCAACGCTTGGAACATCCGACAGCTACGTCGCTTCTACCCTTAAGATGTTTTCAAGTCGTTCATACACCTCGTTTACATATGCCAATAAAGTCTAACCATCAAGGAAGGGTCAGCCTTGCCTCGGCAAAGCTCGACCCTCCCTCGGGGGCTAGAAGGGGGGAACCCCCTCCACGTCAAAATTTTCCTCGGAAAAAGTCTTTCTACCAGAATATCTTTCGTGCTTTTTGACTACCTCGGTAGTGGGATCATGAAAACGATGGAGTACACGTAAGCAGGCAAGGCCGACCGAGCCGAGGGACTCCTACGCCTCCGGGATATGGATACCTCACTCATCGCCTTCTGTGATAAGTAACTCACGCTCGGATAAGGGATTCCGCTGTCCGAACAAGTCTTAACGCTCGAAAACTTTTCTGCCGAAACGATTTTTCGTGCCTTCTCGACTATATCGATAGCAGAATCCTACGGACGAGTAAGAGTACACGTAAGCGGCAAGGCTGACCGAGCCGAGGGACTCCTACGCCTCCGGGATACGGATACCTCACTCATCACCTTCTGCGATAAGTAACTCACGCTCGGATAAACGATTCTGTTACCGACGAATAAGTCCTGATACTCGAAACAAGGGGAAAAGAAATGCAGCTTTACAACGCGACGACAGTATGTTTGGGCCTCGGCAGCCGCAAAAAACATATGCATACTACAGGCGAACCGATCCTGCAGGCTCAGACGTTGATGGAGGGGGAGCAGCAGCACCCTTGGCGTCAACTCCACCTTTGGCGAAGTCCGACCGAGCCTCGGAAGACAACACGGTCGGAGGATCTCTGCTCCGAAGGATGACGTCAGCACCATGCCCAGGCCATTGCCGCTAGGGTCTCCTCCAGGAACCCGGCCCGAGCAGACGGCTCGACCGGCCGCTCCGTGGCCTCAGCCAGCTGTCCCCCGAGGACATCAGCCCGGCTCGTGGCCTCGACAACTCGACTCCGGCGTTGGTCCCGCCAGTGGACGACCCAGCCAAGCCCCGGCCGACGAAGCTCCCTTTTTTCGAGCCAACTCTGCCTCTGTCCATGCTGGCACCGCTGCCTCCGGTTCCGGCTCATCGCAGAGCGGCCGAGGGTTCCTTTAACTAAGCAAGAGAAGCCTCAGGCGGCAAGGCCGACTGAGCCGAGGGACTCCTACGCCTCCGGGATACGGATACCTCACTCGTCACCTTCCGCACGAGGCAACTCACACTTGGTTAAGCGGTTCAGTTAGCCGACAGGCGAGTCCTAGTGCTCGAAATGAGGAAAGGACACGGTATTACACCCAAAAATACCTACATGTTCAGGCCCCGACAGCCGCAATGAACATACGCCAGCACTCAAGGTGCCATTACAAACGGGACTCCGGTTCCGTTCCCGCGGGTATGAACAACCTCCATACCAGGAGGCCTGCGGGACGACGAATTCCAAGCGGCTCACCGCTGCCCGCTCCGACAGCTGCAGCAATGGCTTCCGGGCAAACGCTGCGGCGGAAAGGCTCTCACCCACAAAGGACGAGAACCAGCCATTCAACCCAGGGGGACGGAGGTCTAGGGGTGCAGGCGGAGTTGGAAATCTCGTCGGCAGAGAAACCTCCTCCGGCTGCCACCACCTCAGCACCGACGGCGGTGTCCACCTGTCCACCAACACCGCACCAGCGGGCGCCGGCCGCCCCAAAGCGCACCGGCAGGTCCTCACTCTCGTCCTCGCCACGAGAACGAGAATGGGACCGTCCCAGAACACGAGCACCGCCCTCGCGGCGTACGACGTGTCGTGAGACCCCCTGGTGCGGCTGGCCATCGTCGCCCGGGCAGAGGACAGAATGCTGCACCCTGGCTGGGCAGCAGCAGTTCGCCTTCCCCGGCATGGCTGGAGGGCGCCTCCTCCGCAGAGCTAGGGGATGGTTTCCACCCCCAGAAGCCGGAAGAAGGAGCGGGACGCCAGCCCGCGCGGAGACAGGCCCCAACTCGGCGCACTCCCCTCCCTAGCACTGATGATGAACATCCTTGAAGCTGAGGGACAGGCGGAGGCCACAGCCCGGCTCGCTTCTCCCCACCATCGAACTGGTGGTCACCGTCTTGGGTGACCACCGGCGAGGGGATGCAACCGGGCTGCCTTATGAAAATCCTTGAAGCCGAACGATGGCTGAAAGGTACCAACTTCCACGAAGTTGCGTTCCTCCAACGACAGCAAGACGAAAGCAACGCGAGCGCTCCCCATCCGGGGGCTCGGAAGGTGGAAGGGCGCGATGCATGAGGAGAGTGTGAAGACATGATTGCCGTCCAAGGGGGTCGCCCTCCTTTTAAAGGCAACTCTCCCCACTTGCGTCCTCAGCCGGCGCGGACTGAGTCTTCTCCAACACGCTCCAAGGTCCTCCCCCTACGACACGGGGGCTGGGCCCCACGTGACATGCAAGCTGCCCCAGGACAGAAGAAGCCAAACCGCCGCGCGTGGAGCGTGTAACCGCCCAGCGGTTACAAGCATTCCTCCGTCTTCACCCAAACCAGCGGGTGAAAGGGCGGACCGCCATGTAGGCGGCATGCGACTGCACCAAGGGGGCGCACCCATTCGACTTCGACGTGTCCAGCATGGAGGCCCAGGCCCACACGTCATGTAACCGGCGCGCCGGTTACTACGTGCGAGAAACTGCACCGCCACTCGCGCAAGTACCCGCGCCCTCTCGGCTGCGGAACCGGTGCCGCGACTCGAGGCGACCCTGTGCATGGCCCAACAATGCCAACCGAGCACATCGGTCACGGGTCAGTCAGTCGCGGGAGAAGGCGCGACGATCGATATGGCCAAAAGTGGGCCGGCAATAATGGTGGCGGCAGGCGGGCGGAAGCAGCAGTCAAATCGCCTACAGGCTCACGTCCCCTCCTGGGACAGCGAGAGAGCCCTCTCCCACGGCGTGAAGACGACGCGCCCGTGTTCCGTTCCTCGAATGGCTCGCGCACGCACAACGGCTGCCCCGCGAACCACTCGTCCCGTCGCATTAACTCTGCGGCAGGGCAGGCGGCACCTTTGGCAGGCAAAGGAGGCGACGCTTCACCTCCGCCATAATGACCGCATCAAAAAAGGTGTGCCACGTCGCTCAATTTCGTATCCTTTTCCTCTTCCCCTTTCTCTCTCTTGCTACAGGGACAGGGAAAGGGGATACTCTGAAAGGGATCCTTCTCCATGAAGGAAGCGAGCCCCGAGCCCCCCTACTGATTAGAGGTTCGAAGGCTGGTCCCTCGGAAGGGTTCAACAGCCGCCTTAGAGCACTCGGGCTCCGCGCCCACTACTGGTCAGAGGTTCGAAGGCTGGCCCCTCGGAAGGGTTCAACGGCCGCCTCAGGCCACTCGGGCTCCGCGCCCACTACTGATCAGGGGTTCGTAGGCTGGCCCCCGAAGGGTTCGACAGCCGCCTCAGAGCACGCAGAGCGAGGGATGACCCTGGGTACGTTTGATACATAACCAATGCTCGGGCTACGCTCCCGAGGTACCCTAGGACATTTCCGAGACCGACGGGAACGATTTTGTAACAGAATCCCACCAGAGGGAGGCATCGAGCCCTCGGACCCCATCAAAAGGGGACTGGTTCCGGCGAATCACCCGCAGGTACTTTTGGAGCGCGCCTCCGGGCCTCTAGCCGACCCCTAACGAATGGGGCACGGGCGTCCACTCGGATTACCCATTAGCAACTCACTGGAGACACCATGTTTGGCGCCCTCCGAGGGCAACATGGCGCTTTCCCCCCTCCTCCTTGTGGAAAGGCGACGCAGGGGCGTA
Source organism: Zea luxurians (assembly GCA_029449295.1). Taxonomy (NCBI): domain Eukaryota; kingdom Viridiplantae; phylum Streptophyta; class Magnoliopsida; order Poales; family Poaceae; genus Zea; species Zea luxurians. Next base: position 6,493,920 of record JAOPSE010000034.1, read on the forward strand.
TGAAAAAAGCCGAGTCTGTCCTTGACCGTCCTCTCGCTCTGTGCGGAGGCTCGAGGGCTGCTCTCGCAAACCTGGCTCTGGCCAAACCGTTGATAGCATCAACATACCAGCCCGAGAACTTGGCACCTGACTAAGCACCCGGGCAACGACCAGTTCGCATGAGGGAACAACCAAACCGGCCGAGCCATCACGAAAGGCACTAAGACCTTGAAGGAGTCAAAACACTCCTCCGAGGCCTCGAGGGCTACACCCGGCGGGTGTGCTCGCGCGCACCCACCGGAACAAAATGCAACCGAGAAAGGCCGGTCCCCTTGCAAAAAAGTGCGACAAAAGCCTCCAAGCGAGTGCCAACACTCCCTTTGAGGCTCGGGGGCTAGTGTCGGGGACCATAATTAGGGGTACCCCCAAGACTCCTAATCTCAGCTGGTAAACCCCATCAGCACAAAGCTGCGAAGGCTTGATGGGCACGATTCAGGCCAAGGCTCCGCTCAAGGGACACGATCCCGCCTCGCCCGAGCCCGACCTCGGGCAAAGACAGTCAACCCCGGAGGATTCACGTCTCGCCCGAGGGTCCCCTCAAGCAACGGACACACCTTCGGCTCGCCCGAGGCCCAGTCTTCGCAGAGAAGCAACCTTGGCCAGATCGCCACGACAACCGACCATATCGCAGGAGCATTTAATGCAAGGATCGCCTGACACCTTATCCTGACGCGCGCTCTTCAGTCGACAGAGCCGAAGTGACCGCAGTCACTTCGCCGCTCCACTGACCGACCTGACAAGAAAACAGCGCCGTCTGCCCCGCTCCGACTGTCGTGCCACTCGCCAGAGTGAGGTCGACAGCGGCTAAGTCCAGCCTCGGGCGACATAGGAAGCTCCGCCTCGCCCGACCCAAGGGTTTGGCCCCCGTCTTGGCCTCGGAAGAAGGACTTCGCCTCGCCCGACCCCAGGGCTCGGACTCAACCACGACTTAGAAGACGACGAACTCCGCCTCGCCCGACCCCAGGGCTCGGACTCAGCCTCGGCTCCGGAAGACTACGAACTCCGCCTCGCCCGACCCCAGGGCTCAGACTCAGCCTCGGCTCCGGAAAACGATGGACTCCGCCTCGCCCGACCCCAGGGCTCGGACTCAACCTCGACCTCGGAGGAATCGCCACCTCGCCCAAACTTGGGTCCGGACCGGCCACGTCGCCAGGGGGGCCATCATTACCCTGCCCCTAGCTAGCTCAGGATACGGGGGACAAGACCGGCGTCCCATCTGGCTCGCCCCAGCAAACAAGTAATGATGACACCTCGCACGCTCCATGACGACGGCAGCTCCCAGCCCCTTACGTCAGCCAGGAGACGTCAGCAAGGATCCGACAGCCCCGACAGCTGTACTTCCGCAGGGCTCCAGCGCTCCTCCGACGGCCACGACATCACATGAACAGGGTGCCAAAACCTCTCCGACTGCCACGACGGCATGTACTTAGGGCTCTAGCTCCTCTCTGCTAGACATGTTAGCACACTGCTACACCCCCCATTGTACACCTGGACCCTCTCCTTACGCCTATAAAAGGAAGGTCCAGGGCTCTCGTACGAAAAGGTTGGCCGCGCAGGAGAACGGGCCGACGCATAAGGCTCTCGCTCTCTTTCTCTCCCACGCGAACGCTTGTAACCCCCTACTGCAAGCGCATCCATCCGCCCTGAGCGCAGGACAACACAGAGGCCACGGTTTCCCCTCACTGTTCTCCCCCCTTTGTGTCCCGTCTCGCGCCGACCCGTCTGGGCTGGGACACGCAACGACAATTTACTCGTCGGTCCAGGGACCCCCCCCCCCCCCCCCGAGGTCAAAACGCCGACAAGCACCTTACCCAAGAAGATACCGGGAAGCTTACCCTTGAAGCCTGGAATAAGCTACAGAAGGAACCTGTCCAGCCCCTCAGTCAAAAGGACCGACCGCAAAGTAAACAGAAAAAGAGGATAAAAGAAGTTATTACCATACAGAGAGGCAAAGATTCTTCGAACCAGAGACCACAAACATCAGGGTCGTCGACCCCACCACTCACTTGTGCCCCCCGCACGCGTGCCCCGCCTCCAACCACCGCCCCACGCCCCCCTTTGTAGCGCACCCACCGCCATTACCGCCAGCAACACCACCCCCCTCCATCGCACCTGCTGCCATGTGGCACCTGCTCCATCACCATCACTCCACAACTGAGCACCCCCACTCGCCTATAAACCCCCCCCCCCCCAACAACTCCCTCAGTTCCCATTCCACTCAAAGCAAAACACTCCTGATAAAATCCCCTCAGACAAATCGCAAGCAACTCCTTTTTCCACTCCCTCGCCCCTAAGATCACAATGCTTGGTGATTTTTGGGTTAAAGATTGTTGTACATGATTCATAGCCTTTAGTTTCCTCCTCTGTACGATGGTAATACTCTTTGATAGAATCCTCCAATGGGAAGAGCAAAGAGAAAGAAAGGGGCAGTGAAAAGTGAAAAGAAAAAAAGGAGAAGAGAAGATGAGAAGAAGGTTATCTCAAAATCAACCCTTTGTTAGTCGTCTCTCCGCAGCCTGCTCAAGCAGCAACAGCAGAAGAAGGCCCCGTAACACCCGTGTTATGAGGTACTTCAAGGAGTTCAAATCCCCAAGATTCAAGAGTTCTACCCTCATTCTTTTTAAGTGGGGTAGTGTTTCAGTAAAGTTCCTGCTATGGAGAAAAAGAAGAAGGCCTATAGCAAGCTTGTGGAGGACCAGATCATCGAAGCTTATAAGTTTATGGATGAGAAGTGGTCACCCAAGTTTTGTTGTTAAAGCACCCAAAGACCAATTAAGGAAGGGATCCATGGATAAGTTTGTATGAGAAAGATTTGCATGTTGGCATCAATGCTTCTTCAATAAGCTAGCAGCCAAGCGAAACCTAGAAGCCTAAAGATGATCTTGGAGTAGCTAGAATCAGCGTTTGCAATCGGCAACCAGATGCTCCTCAAAGGCCAGATTTTGTTGAAGCTCCATCTCCTCGAAGAGTCTGCATAGTGAAGATATGTAGCTGAAGTAAAGCTATACACATAACCCTTCTAAGCCGAATCTTGAGGACGAGATTCATTTTAAGTGGGGTAGATTTGTAGCATCCCAAAAATTCAAATCTTGAAAATTTCTCAAACTCACTCTAAGTTCAAAATGAATTTTAAATTTTGTTTCAAAATGTTTGTTTGCGAGTTGATATCAACCAAATAAAATATAGTGGTCTATATTCTCTCCAAAATCCTCCTCAAAATATCCTACAAATATTTCCCCAGCAATCCCCCTCAAGTTCTTTCCAGAAATACTGCCCAAATATTCCACCGATAATCCTCCAAATATTTTCCTCCAAAGAAATACCTTCAGAATCATTTTTAAAGTCCCTACAAATATTTTCTCCATAATTTTCCTCATGCTCATGCGTATACGTATGCCTCCGGTGTCATACAGTGAGCTCTACAAGCTAATTTCACTTATACAAGACAAATACATGCTTATCTCCCACTAATCCTTGCATCCTCTCACTAATCCTCGCCTCCTCCCCCTAATCACCCCCACCTTGGCTATAAATAGAGGGGCAAGGGCCTCCTCTCGAACCACCCCAAGCTATTTCATGGCAACTCTCTCCCTCCCCCCCCCCCCCCACACACGCCCACTCCACCTCCCACACAAGCACACACTAGCACAAGGATCATTCGGTCGTTCTTCGATCATTTGTCCACCTGTTCTTAGTTTGTTCGTTCGTTCGTCCAATCGTTCGATCGTTCATGGTTCGTTCGTCCGTTTGTCCGTTTGTTCGTCCAAATAATCTTTGTTCAGTCATTATGCTGCCGAAATTCTGATCGTTCGTTCGTTCGATCATTTGATCGTTCGTCTGTTCGTTCATTGTTCCTATTCATCGTTCTTCGTTCGTTCGTCCGATCATTCGATCGTTCGTCCGTTTGTTTGTCCAAATAATCTTTGTTCAGCCGTTATATTGCCGAAATTCCGATCATTCGTTCGTCCGATCCTTCGATCGTTCGTCCGTTCGTAAATAGTTCCTATTCATAGTTCTTCGTTCGTTCATAGTCACTATTCATCGTTACTATTCATTGTTACTATTCACTGTTACTATTTATCATCATTACTATTTGTTGTTACTATTCATTATCATTACTATTCATCGATGATACCAATTGTGCCATTTCATGGTTACTATTCATCGTTATTGTTCATCGATCATCTGATCACCCCAAATTTCAACTACTCATCCATCATGTTGTCCAGCTCACCTAAGACCTGCTAGACCAATATTCCAGTCATACGAACTCCGGTGACTGTGATTTTCCTTCTAGTAAGAACTTCCCATCTGGTCACCCATCCCAGATTTCTCCAAGTTGAGCACGCTTAACTTTGAGATTCTTTCGAGCCAGACTTCCAAACTCAGATTCCAATAATTCTTGTTTCTAAATTCTTATCAAATTATTCCCTATCCAACCATGTCATCTCTTAAGCACGGTTCATATTCCAGGAAACTTCCAAAATACTCTTGTCCCATATTCTGCCTATAATTTCCATGTTCAGACTAAGTCAGATGATTCATTCATCACTATTCTCACCAATAGTGAACTCTACTATACTACACCACATACACCCAGCTATAAATACACCCAACTATCCTCTCCCTCTCCACACACTCAACACCCTCAGCCAAGGCAAACACCCCAGCCACTCAGTTACTCCGCTCTGCCGGCTACGCGCATAGTGTCGCTTTGCCTCCAATCCACCCTTCTGGTAAGCACCTCCACTCCACCACCAGTAATATCACAACACCACATGACATAGATTCTGCTCAAGACTCTACCCATCGATATATCGCCATTCTGACCACTATACTAAATATTTGTTGATATACTTGCTGGTTTGTATATTTGTTTGTTCATGTTGCATAGTTATCGCAGTGTTCGTGCCGTCTCGTGAAGGCTAGATCTGCAAGTCTACGCCAGGCGGTGGAGCCAGAAGCCAGTTCCGTGAGCTCTCCCCCATTTGCCTGTTAAAGCAACGGCAAGCTCACTGGATCCCTTTGATGCATAAATTACCTATGTGTTTTCAACCACAACCCTCAGCCTGTTATTTTATGCATGATATGATTTTGAGATAAGTTATTATGGCCACCCAGCCTTTTGCCGCAATCAATCTTTATACTCCTTGATATCTTTGTCACAAATGACTTGAGAAAAAGGTGTGAGTTTTCAAAAGAAAATGCTTTTCAAAATGGGTATGATGAAGGGTTGTCACCCTTATCACCCTTAAGTGGGATGATCAGGGACTCCCTGGTTTAGGGGAGGGCCTAAGGTGATGGCTCGGCTGGTTTAGGTGTGAGCATGAAGGATTGTCCCTCTCGCCTAAGGACCGGTTTGTCATCACTCCTTACCTATACTCTTATCAAGTACAACCACTCGAGACTGTATGGGCAGTCACTCAATCTAAACTTGTACGGTCCGAACCCTAGGGTTATGATGGCTAGGGAGCATGTAGGATCTAGGACACCGGCTAGAGGGGGGGTGAATAGACGGTTTTGACTTAAAATCAAAAAATACTAAATAAATTTAATCAATACAACAAGAGGAATAACTTCTCTAGTGACAATAAGTAAACAATGTATGAAAAACAACTACGGAGATTGAATACTTGAGGAACAATAAGCAAATCACTAATCAATTGTAAGGCAATAAGTAATGCGAGAAGGTATAGACACCGAAATTTATCCCGTGGTATCGGTGATTTGCCGATCACCCCTAATCCACGTTGAGGTGGACTTCAAGCTCTCACTTGCTCCTCTATCAAGACACGACTTGATCTTTGAGCCAAGTGGACAAGAAATCACTCAATACCTCGGTTCCACTAATGTCACCTTTGTCGCTCCGGCGAGGTAGGCGCGAACCCCTCACAATCAACACCGCGGCTTCTCCACAATCTTCTTGGAGAGCTCGACGGAGACAATCACCCGAGCCGTCTAGGAGGCGGCAACCTCCAAGAGTAACAAGCCAAAGACGTTTGCTCGGTGTACCACCTAGTGCCTCAAGAATCACCAAATGATGCAAATGCACTAGGAACCCTCAATCTCTCACTAGAATGCAATCTCAAGCAAAGAGTGTCAGAGAGTGAGTTGGAGGATCACAAATGAGCTCAATGTGTGCAAGGAATGGCCAAGAGAGCTCTCTCACACGAGCTACCCTTCTATTTATAGTCCCCCATCAAAATCCAACCGTTATGTGCAAAAGGTAGCAGTTCTACGCACACGCGGACCGTCCGCGCCCTAGGGCCGGACGGTCCGGCGTACATATAACGGCTATAAAGACCGTTTGAAAACATGTCAGAGCTGACTCAAAAGGTGGGTCTGGACAGTCCGCCCTTCAAGGTCGGACCGTCCGCGACCTGGCAGCTTGAAACACCCGAGCCTCGGATCAAGAGAGGTTAACACACGCGGACCGTCCGGCTATAAATCCCGGACGGTCCGAGACCTGAGACAGTACTGTCCGGACTGGTCCCCCGGACAGTCTGTAGTACAAATCTACAAAAGCACACAGTCCTTGTCCAAAAACGAGTTTGACACTTGCGGACCGTCCGCCTATCACAGCCGGACCGTCCGCCTATAATTCAGGGACTGGCCCGAAGCCACCCCTCTCTGGTCATGACTGCGGACGGTCCGGCCCTAAGGCCCGGACGGTCCGCAGTGCAAAAGAACAAAGTATCCACACAAATGGTCAGACTTCGGACCCCTCTGGAGGATCGCGGACGGTCCGCCCCTAAGGCCTGGATAGTTCGCGCGTCCATGACTTCGCAATTTTCAAACATGCTTTTGAAAGAACTTTTGACTCGCGAAATGTGAAGCGCTGTTAGTCCTCATGCAAATGTAACTACTTGATGCTCTATGAGGCACTAAGTTTTACACAGATCTAAGTCATTGACCCCTCTTAATAGTACGTCTATCTAGCCTACTAACCCGGTCAGGTATCTTCTCTAAACTCCTTAAGACCGGCAAAAATGAAACCTATATTATACCTTTCCCTTCATCTGATCCACAACCAATGCGTATGATTCTTCAACATTTCCTGCTCTATGTGGTCCAACCCTGCATTCTTATTTCTCCAAGAATCGTTAGTCCACAAGCAGTTGTCATTAATTACCAAAACATTACCAAAGGGGCCTAGATGATTCACAATCTCCCCCTTTTTGGTAATTGATGACAACACCACATAGTATATTAAAGAGAAGTTTAGTTTTTCCAAATCTCTCTCATACCTAAGGTATAAGATAGATCTTGGAGATGAGTTTCATAGGACTTATCTTGATTTGAAGTTCTGTCCGAGAGATAGATAAATCCCAATAAAAAAACTCAGTATGTAAGAAAGGCTCCCCCTAAGTGTGTGCAGGATTATTTGAAGCTGAAGATATAACACACATAATATATTGGAGTTTGATGGAGACTTTCCTACAATCATGGTTATCGAGGCATACAAGAGATGGTCCGTAGAGTGAGCGCAGCAATTATAATCACACCTCGATTAACCACACACAGAGTAATTTGAACTAAAACATAGTTCATCCCACAGAATATTACAGATAATAGTCCACAGACATACGACATAGAGTTAACAGATCAAACCAGTTCCAAATGCGTAAGACATAAACTAATGCAAGCGGCATGAAAAGGTAAAATGCATATGCGTGGTCTTAATGTCCACATAGAACCACCAACTCCCCCTGAGGAGACACCAGACAACTTCTCTTCTCTTCTCATCACTTCTCTCCCCCTTTGGCATCAATTTCCATAAAGGAGAGGCCTCACTGATCACTAGGCGGAGGATGCATGTTGTAGTAGTGAGTGCTGAAAGTGTCAAACAGGGAGGAGAACTGGCCAAAATCCTGCTGGAGCTGCTGCTGCCTCTGACTGATCTTATGCATGTTGTCATTTGTAGAGAGATTGTCAAATTGACTGGAGAGAGCACCCATGTTATCTTGAAAAATCTGTTGCATATTATTCAGCCTGGTCATGATGGGATCAGTGACATTAGTGTGAATTTGATCACGAAACTCAGAAAACTCAGAGTTGAGCGCATCCCAGTTACTGTCAAACCGAGACTGCATGTCATCGAGACGGTGATCCACATGTGTCATCAGGCCCTCAAAGCGAGTATCAATATGAGTCTCAAGCTCCTGCTGCATATTGTGAAAATAAGGATCAAAGTATCCTGGAGCAGGCTCCCAATATTGCTGAGGCTGAGGAGGAGGTGGAGGAGGAGGCATCTGCTCTCCCTCAACATTAGGAGCTGCTCCACCCTCATAGCCAGGGTCTTCCTCATCATCTGGGAAGGGAGTGAGTGGTCTGGTGAGAAACCCTATCTCATTCTTAAAAGGTCTGAATGGTGTGTGAACAATCTCGCATGGGCCCTCAAATCTTGTCTTGGATTTGATGAGAGCCATAATGTAAGGAGCATATGCTAAATTTTGATTCTTATCCATTTTCAAATCATTAAGCTGTCTCATCATGAAAAGAACAATATTCATGACTTCACCATTCATGATGTGCTGGATGATATTCCAGAACTTATCTCTTATTTTACTCTTATCACCACTCTTAGGAAGAATGGTGACTCTAGCAATCTTGTTGATTACAGCAGGATGATGTCTGAGTCCTGCTGTCTCTCCAAACCTCCTGGGTATTCCGAGCCTGGCTGGCTCATAAAATTGCACAAAATCCTCAAAATTATCTTCAGTATAAAGATCCAGCCCAGCAGAAATGATGCCATAATCCAGACTGTTTGCAGTGGCAAAGTCAGCAAAAGAAGCAGAATAGCGCTTGAAGCCAGTCATCCAGGTGATAGATTGTTCTTCAATATCAATCTCCGAGGTAGCCAGGAATTGCTTAACAGCCATTTCATTGAAATCTGTGTGTTGCCCCATAAACTGATACAGTCCACATGTTTCAAACTTAGGGATCAGACCCTCCATGACTGGTTGACTTAGCAAGAAGGACCAATCAATCACCTGATGCTTATGAAAATTTGTATCCACCAAGGTGCCCCAAAAGACATCAAACTGCAGCTGAGTGTGGAAAAACTGGATATTAGTGTCAGATGGCAGAGTGTACTGGTTCACAGTCCGTCTAGAGCAGTACTCAGCCATAGAAAACCTCCGCTTAGGAAATGTCCATCCTTGGGTATCAATGGGATAATCGGGATGAACATGAGGAAAATCTTCAGCATCCATGGATTCAGTGCCCCCAGCTGAGGATTGGGCCTCTGAATCAGTGGATGGCGTATAGTCATCATCATTGCCACGAGGGCGCTTTGATTTAAAGCGACCTGCAAGTTTCTTGTGGAGACCACCAAAACCACTGCAACAATGTGACAGACATCCATATATAAATAATTGATACCAATCACCACTATAAAAGGAATGGAATTGTAATGCTCTACCAGGGTCCGGACGGTCCGCGCTAGAGGCCGGACAGTCCGCGCCAGAGGCCCGGACGGTCCGCGTCCACCAGGCGGACAGTCCGCGACCGACCAGGGGCGACTCCAAAGAACCCTAGCCGCCACAAATGTTGAATTTGATGATTTTGCAGAGAATACTCATCCAAACGAGTTCAAAATTTTGCATAGCATTCACATTGAGGAGAACTAACAACCCCACCAATCAGATTTTGAAAACCACTGCTCAATTTCAGATCAGAGAGGAAACCCAAATAATCTCAAAATTGAAGAGATTTGATGAAATCCACAAGATTTGAAGATACCGTGATGAAGACATGTTGATGGAATGTTGCCACAAGCTGTCGGACTGTCCGTGCGCAACTTCACTTCACCGTCCGCGCACACTTGACACAGGAGAGTATTTGGCGAGGGGAGAGCAAGAGAGAAAGGGCAAATGAGCACAAATGACAAGTCTGCGGCCTCTGTCCAATTTTACTGCCCTGTCGTGGACGGTCCGCGCTGGGGCGGCGGACGGTCCGCGCCCTGATGAGTTCAGACGGTCTGCGAGGCTGATCGGACTGTCCAGTTCCAGATGCTGCGGACGGTCCGCGGTCCACGGGCGGACGGTCCGCGGCCTGATACTCAGTTTTCCAGTTGTTGTCCACTTTCTGATTTTGAATTTCGAATCCGAATTGGTGCTTATATATGGACATTTCGACCAATTCAAGAGTTAGCATGCATGCATATACATATTATGTAATTGAGTAATGCAAAATTTTTGAATTAAACTATCTAGAGCAATTTGAAATGAAAAATGTACCAATAATACCAAATAAATAGCATAAAGAGCATATTTAGACCCGAGATGCAATACGACGCATGTGTGATCAACTTCAAGCCACATTTGAGAGATCGATCACATTCATTTCACTTCTTAGAGAACAAAATCTTGTTTCATCCAGAGGCTTTGTAAAAATGTCTGCTAATTGATCATCCGTGCCAATGGAATAAATAGAGATATCTCCCTTGCCAACATGATCCCTTAAGAAGTGATGCCGTATATCAATATGCTTAGTTCTTGAGTGTTGGACCGGATTGGTAGCCAATTTTACCGCACTCTCATTATCACACATAAGAGGCACATTCTTGAAAATAATTCCATAATCCAATAAGGTTTGTTTCATCCATAATAGTTGAGCACAACAATTTCCGAACGATATATATTCTGCCTCGGCGGTAGATAGAGCAACCGAATTTTGTTTCTTAGAAGACCATGAAACAAGAGATCTACCAAGAAATTGACAACAACCGGAGGTGCTTTTTCTATCAACTTTGCACCCCGCATAGTCCGAATCCGAATATCCAATTAATTCAAAGTGAGCACCTTTGGGATACCATAGACCAATATTGGGAGTATACTTCAAATATCTTAGAATTCTTTTAGCGGCCTTCAAGTGAATCTCTCTAGGTGAAGCTTGAAATCGAGCACACATGCATACACTAAACATAACATCGGGCCTAGATGCGGTAATATAAAGTAAACTACCAATTATTGAACGATAAAGTTTTTGATCAACCATAGTACCTCCTTCATCTAAGTCTAGATGACCATTTGTTGCCATTGGAGTCTTGATAGGCTTAGCATTTTCTAAACCAAACTTCTTGAGCATGTCCTTCAAATATTTTGATTGACTTATAAAAATTCCATCTTTCAATTGTTTGATTTGAAGGCCAAGAAAGAAGCTCAATTCTCCTATCATAGACATTTCAAATTCTTTTGACATCATTTTTCCGAACTCTTCACAAAATAATTCATTAGTAGATCCAAAAATAATATCATCAACGTAGATTTGACAAACAAATAAGTCTTTGCCAATTCTTTTAGTGAATAGAGTAGTGTCAACCTTCCCAATTTTGAAGTCTTTGGAAAGCAAGAAATCCCTAAGCCTTTCATACCAAGCGCGTGGAGCTTGCTTAAGCCCATAGAGAGCTTTAGAAAGCTTGAACACATGGTTAGGTCTTTTGGGGTCCTCAAAACCGGGAGGTTGTTCAACATACACTAGTTCACTAATCTTACCATTTAGGAAGGCACTCTTTACATCCATTTGGTAGAGCTTGATATTATGTGCACAAGCATAAGCAAGTAGAATCCGGATTGCTTCTAATCTTGCTACGGGAGCAAATGTCTCCCCAAAATCCAATCCTTCAATTTGAGTATATCCTTGTGCAACTAATCTTGCCTTGTTTCTTACTACTATACCATCTTCATTGTGCTTGTTGCGAAACACCCACTTTGTACCAATAACATTGTGGTTCTTTGGTCTCTCAACAAGCTCCCAAACTTCATTTCGAGCGAAGTTATTTAATTCTTCATGCATTGCATTCACCCAATCGACATCAAGTAGAGCTTCATCTACACGGTTAGGTTCCATACAAGATACAAAAGAGAAATGTTCACAAAACGAAGCTATGCGAGAGCGAGTTTGAACACCCTTACTAATATCACCCACAATTTGATCAACCGGGTGATCCTTCACAATGGAATGATGAATTCTTGATACCGTTTGATAATTACTTGTTGAAGCATTAGGAGAAACCGAAGGTCTTGAAGTACCTTGATCATGAGTATCCATGGTTTCATTGAGTTGTTGGCTTTGGTGATCTTCCTCATTTAGAGTTGAGGATGAAGGAATGACAACCACACTATTTTCATCATCATCTTCCTTTGGTTTTATTTCACCAATGGCCATTGTTTTCATTGCATTTATCAATTGAGTTCCCCCAACATCATCAAGATTATCACTCTCATCTTGAGACCCATTTGTTTCATCGAATTCAACATCATATGCTTCCTCAATAATACCATGAGTTTTGTTGAAGACTCTATAAGCCTTACTATTTGATGAATATCCAAGAAGAAAACCCTCATCACATTTCTTCTCAAATTTAGAAAGTCGGCTTCCCTTTCTCAAAATATAACATTTGCAACCGAATACCCTAAAATATGAGATATTTGGCTTTCTACCGATGAGCAATTCATATGGAGTTTTCTTCAAGAGCTTGTGACAATATAGTCTATTTGATGAATGACAAGCGGTATTTATTGCCTCGGCCCAATAAGAATCTGATATACTATATTCCGCTAACATAGACCTAGCCATATCAATAAGAGTTCTATTCTTTCTTTCAACAATACCGTTTTGTTCCGGGGTATATTTGGAAGAGAATTCATGTTTGATACCCTTGTCATCACAATATTGATCAATTCTTGCATTTTTGAATTCCGACCCATTATCACTTCTAACCTTTTTGATGTCGAAATCAAATTTATTTTGAGCCAATATAGCAAATGACTTGAATGTTTCAAACACATTGGATTTGTCTCGTAGAAAATAAACCCAAGTAAATCTTGAATAATCATCCACAATCACTAGACAATAAGAATTACCACCAATACTTACAAAAGATGTGGGCCCAAATAAATCCATGTGAAGTAATTCCAAAGGTCGATGAGTGGACATTTGACTTTTATTTGGATGAGTGTTTGCCACTTGCTTACCGGCTTGACAAGAGCTACACAATTTGTTCTTTTCAAATTTCACATCTTTTAAGCCTCGAACTAAGTCATGCTTGGTTAACCGATTGAGTTGCTTCATCCCAACATGACCAAGTCTTCTATGCCATAACCAACCTAGTGAAGCTTTTGAAAATAGGCAAGTTGTGAGCTTTGCCTCATTAGATGAGAAATCAACAAGATAAAGATTTTCATGTCTAAAACCTTTAAATTTAAGATTGCTACCATCAACACTAGAGATAATAACATCTTCAACTGTGAAATTGCAACAAAATCCTAAATCACATAATTGAGCTACGGAAAGTAAATTAAAATTCAAAGACTCAACCAATAGCACATTTGATATAGAATGATCATTTGAGATAGCAATTTTACCCAAACCTTTAACCTTTCCTTTACGATTATCTCCAAATGTGATACTATCATAATTTGAGCAATCTTCCTCACTCATTTGGGTAAACATTCTCATATCCTCGGTCATGTGTTGAGTACATCCACTATCCAACACCCAATGATTCCCTCCCGCCTTGTAGTTTACCTACAAAAGGAAATCAATCTCTTTTAGGTACCCAAACTTGCTTGGGTCCTCGGATGTTAGTGACCAAGGTCTTTGGCACCCAAATAGCTTTCTTTTTGTTTCCAACAATTGAAGTACCAACAAATTTAGCATGAACACCTTTTGCATTATGAGAAAGAACATAACAATGCTCAAAACAAGTGGAGGATACATTTTTGAACTTGGGACAATTTTTCTTAACATGTCCCTTTTTGTGACACTTGTGACACACTTTGTCACATTCTTTCACAAACAATGTCTTTTGCTTTACAAAAGCATTCTTTCCTTTCTTGGGAACATATCCAAGACCTTCACGGTTAAGAGAGCATCGTTGACTTCCCAATATGAAATCCAATTTAGCCTTACCACCATAGGCCTTTTCTAGGTCATGAGTTAGAGTGTTTATTCTATCTACTAACACTTCATTCTCAACAATAATTTTTGATTCATCAAGAGCAATGTTATCATTGAGAGAAATTTTGCATTTATCACAAATAGAGTTAGTAGGTAGTGGTTCACTTGTAAGACTATCAAGTAAGTCACAAGTGACTCCAACATCCTTAGTGACCACCTCAACTTCATGCACAATAGATGATTTTTGAGCATCCGCAAGCTTCTCACAATTTTCTTTTAGGTCATTGTGAGAGGTCTTGAGCTCCTCAAAAGACACTTGGAGGTTTTTATACAATTCCTTCAAGGTCTTAAATTTTTCTTTTTCTTTGTGCATGTAGTCATCGGCCTCACCTAACATTCTAACAAGATCATCATATGAATAGCCATCATCATCAACATCATTGATATCATCATCATCTTTTATATCATTTAAATCGGTGATGATTTTTACCTTAGCATCTCCCTTTGCCATGAGACAATGGGGGGATGAGAAGAGTGAGGGAGCTTCCTTGATGGCAATTCCGGCATTAAGCTTGGATGAGGTGTCATCATCATCATCATCCGAGCTATCATCCGAGTCCCATTCAACTAAGTAAGCTTTGCCATCTTTCTTCTTGTTATAGTATTTCTTTTTCTTTTTGTCACTTTCATCTTTGCCCTTCTTCTTCTTGCTTGGGCAATTTATGGCAATGTGACCGGGTTCCCCACACTCAAAGCACTTTCTATCATTGAAAGCATTTCTTCTAGATGTTTGACCTCTTCTAGGTTGACCTCTCTTCATCTTCATGAATTTATTGAATTTCCTTACAAATAAAGCCATGTCACCATCACTCTCACTTTCATTTTCTTCATCATTGTTATCTTCCTTTTCAATTGCCTTTGAGGCCTTGGCTTTGAGAGCAATAGATTCATTTTTCACCTTCTTTGCCAAACTTAAAGCATCGGCTTGTGACTTCTTAAATATATCTTGAGTGAGAATTTCTCCCAATACTTCGGTTGGAGAAGTTGTAGATAGATCACTCCTTACTAGCATTGTCACAATAGTCTCATATTTCTCCGGAAGTGATCTAAGGAACTTGTGTGTGAAATCCACATCCGGTACATTAAAACCAAGTCCTTTGAGTTCATTTACTATCTCATTCAACCGATTAAACACATCGGATACACTCTCATCTTCTTTCATAATAAATTGCTCAAACTTCCCTTTGCACACATATAGTTTGGCACTCTTCACAATTGTAGTTCCTTCATGAATTTCCATTAGTTTTATCCAAATCTCATGAGCGGTTGTGAGATTCTTGATACGATTGAACTCATTTATATCAAGAGCATCATAAAAGACATTCATGGCTTGATCATTTGTGAGGATATTCTCATTGTCACTAACGGATGGTTCATCTTCCTTCAACACAACAAATCCATCCCTGACAATTGGCCAAATTTTTCCACCCATTGCTCTAAGATGCATTGACATTCTTATTTTCCAATAATCATAATTGTTTCCATCAAAGTGCGGTGGCTTCCCAATGTGCACATTGTTGTTACTAGCCATTTTGTCCCACTCCGGGATGATTAGATCCACAAACAATGGAGTCCTCGGCTCCGATACCACTTGTAGGATCTAGGACACCGGCTAGAGGGGGGTGAATAGACGGTTTTGACTTAAAATCAAAAAATACTAAATAAATTTAATCAATACAACAAGAGGAATAACTTCTCTAGTGACAATAAGTAAACAATGTATGGGAAACAACTATGGAGATTGAATACTTGAGGAACAATAAGCAAATCACTAATCAATTGTAAGGCAATAAGTAATGCGAGAAGGTATAGACACCGAAATTTATCCCGTGGTATCGATGATTTGTCGATCACCCCTAATCCACGTTGAGGTGGACTTCAAGCTCTCACTTGCTCCTCTATCAAGACACAACTTGATCTTTGAGCCAAGTGGACAAGAAATCACTCAATACCTCGGTTCCACTAATGTCACCTTTGCCGCTCCGGCGAGGTAGGCGCGAACCCCTCACAATCAACACCGCGGCTTCTCCACAATCTTCTTGGAGAGCTCGATGGAGACAATCACCCGAGCCGTCTAGGAGGCGGCAACCTCCAAGAGTAACAAGCCAAAGACGTTTGCTCGGTGTACCACCTAGTGCCTCAAGAATCACCAAATGATGCAAATGCACTAGGAACCCTCAATCTCTCACTAGAATGCAATCTCAAGCAAAGAGTGTGAGAGAGTGAGTTGGAGGATCACAAATGAGCTCAATGTGTGCAAGGAATGGCCAAGAGAGCTCTCTCACACGAGCTACCCTTCTATTTATAGTCCCCCATCAAAATCCAACCGTTATGTGCAAAAGGTAGCAGTTCTGCGCACACGCGGACCGTCCGCGCCCTAGGGCCGGACGGTCCGCCGTACATATAACGGCTATAAAGACCGTTTGAAAACATGTCAGAGCTGACTCAAAAGGTGGGTCCGGACAGTCCGCCCTTCAAGGTCGGACCGTCCGCGACCTGGCAGCTTGAAACACCCAAGCCTCGAATCAAGAGAGGTTAACACACGCGGACCGTCCGGCTATAAATCCCGGACGGTCCGAGACCTGAGACAGTACTGTCCGGACTGGTCCCCCGGACAGTCCGTAGTACAAATCTACAAAAGCACACAGTCCCTGTCCAAAAACGAGTTTGACACTTGCGGATCGTCCGCCTATCACAGCCGGACCGTCCGCCTATAATTCAGGGACTGGCCCGAAGCCACCCCTCTCTGGTCATGACTGCGGACGGTCCGGCCCTAAGGCCCGGACGGTCCGCAGTGCAAAAGAACAAAGTATCCACACAAATGGTCAGACTTCGGACCCCTCTGGAGGATCGCGGACGGTCCGCCCCTAAGGCCCGGACAGTCCGCGCGTCCATGACTTCGCAATTTTCAAACATGCTTTTGAAAGAACTTTTGACTCACGAAATGTGAAGCGCTGTTAGTCCTCATGCAAATGTAACTACTTGATGCTCTATGAGGCACTAAGTTTTACACAGATCTAAGTCATTGACCCCTCTTAATAGTACGGCTATCTAGCCTACTAACCCGGTCAGGTATCTTCTCTAAACTCCTTAAGACCGGCAAAAATGAAACCTATATTATACCTTTCCCTTCATCTGATCCACAACCAATGTGTATGATTCTTCAACATTTCCTGCTCTATGTGGTCCAACCCTGCATTCTTATTTCTCCAAGAATCGTTAGTCCACAAGCAGTTGTCATTAATTACCAAAACATTACCAAAGGGGCCTAGATGATTCACAGAGCACCGGGAGGATAAAGAAGGGGAATGTTTTGGCTGGTTTGGACATGGTGGTGGCCTAACTCCTTCTGGTATAATCGTTAAGGTAAGGACGTGCAAGGAAAGAGAGAGATTCGGCATTCGGATCTCATGACGGTGAGATTGCAGAAACCGGACTAGTGGGTAAAGTGTACACCTCTACACAGAGTTTAAAAACCTATTCGAATAGTCCGCGTCCATGGATATGGATGAGTCATGGCATGGATTTGGCAATTAGTGTTTTGTTTTCCAAAAATGCTTTTGAAAAGTGGTTTTAAAAGGTCCGGCAGTTGAGCCGTGAGCTATGGTGGACGGGAAGTCCAGTAGCTGTTTTTGAAAATGAAAACCAGTGGGAAACTGCTGAGATACCTGGATGGTTTAGTCTATGGGATTTTGCTCTATATTGAAAAACTTCCTGCTCCTTTGGGAGAGGATGCGCTTTGAAAAATATAAAATGTTTTACAAAATAACCCTGCATCAAAGATTGCTATTTCTGCAAAATATCCTGAGCTCCACATATTCCATGCATTATATCTGATTTCCCCATTCCATGGGTGAAGGTGGGCTGCTGAGTACGTAAGTACTCACCCTTGCTTATTTGTTGTTTTTCAGAGAAGGAGATCGCTGATCGGGTAAGAGTTACACCTATTCCCAACCTTGCCTGTGGCTGTTGGACCGCTGATTTGCTTTGTTGCGTATATCGGACTGCTTTAGCCCCACTCTGATGATATGTCCCGAGTTGTGGACCAACTCTTAAAGTTGATCGCTGAAAGTCGCCTAGAGGGAGGGTGAATAGGTGGAATATGAAATTTATAACTTAAAAACACAACTACAAGCCGGGGTTAGCGTTAGAATTAAAATCGAGTCCAAAAGAGAGGGCAAAAACAAATCAACCAAGAAATAAAGTGGATGACACGATGATTTGTTTTATCGAGGTTCGGTTCTTGAAAACCTACTCCCCGTTGAGGTGGTCACAAAGACCGGGTCTCTTTCAACCCTTTCCCTCTCTCAAACGGTCACCTAGACCGAGTGAGCTTTCTTCCTTGATTTCCAGGGTCACTTAGACCCCGCAAGGACCACCACACAATTGGTGTCTCTTGCTTTGCTTACAAGGCTTTGAGAGTAAGAATGAGAGAAAGAAGAAAGCCAACCAAGCAACAAGAGCAACAAAGGAACACAAGTTGATCTTCTCACAAGTCCTAAGAACTAGAGTTGAATTGTAGACTTTGATTTGATCGAAGGCTTTGATTTGTGTCTTGGAGTGTTGTGTATTGCTCTTGTATTGAATGAGGAGTAGTGAATGCTTGGATGGTTGGAGTGGAGGTGGTTGGGGGTATTTATAGCCCCAACCACCAATTCAACCGTTGGGGATGGCTGCTGTCGATGGGCGCACCGGATAGTTCGGTGCGCCAGCCACGTCACCCAACCGTTAGGGTTCTGATGGTTTTGACTGTTGGAGCTCTGACTTCTTGGTGCATCAGACAGTCCGGTGCTGCATCGGACAGGCACTGTTCACTGTCCGGTGCGCCTTCTGGCGCTGCTCTGACTCTGCGCGAACTGTCCGCGCACTGATCACGTTTGCAGGCGACCGTTGGAGTTGACTGTTGTGCTGCCTAGCCATTGCTCCGCTGGCACACCAGACAGTCCGTTGAATTATAGCGAGCGCGGCCTCAGAAACCCGAAGGTGAAGAGTTTGGAGTTGCTCGCCCCTGGTACACCGGACACTTTCCGATGGCACACCGGACAGTCCGGTGCGCCAGACCAGGGAGCTCTTCGGTTTCTTTTTGCTCCTTTCTTTTGAACCCTACCTTGAACTTTTTGTTGGTTTGTATTGAACCTTTAGCACCTGTACAACACATAATCTAGAGCAAACTAGTTAGTTCAAATATTTGTGTTGAGCATTCAACCACCAAAATTATAATTAGGAAAAGGTTAAACCCTATTTCCCTTTCAATCTCCCCCTTTTTGGTGATTGATGCCAACACAAACCAAAGCAAATATATAAGTGCAGAATTGAACTAGTTTGCATAATGTAAGTGTATAGGTTAAACCAATTCATTATTTCACTATATATGCATGGATTGCTTTCTTTTTGTTTAACAATTTGGACCACTTTTGCACCACTTGTTTTGTTTTTGCAAATTCTTTTGGAAAATCTTTTCAAGGTCTTTTTGCAAATAGTCAAAGGCATATGAGTGAGATTGCAAGAAGCATTCCCAAGATTTGAAATTTCTCCCCCTGTTTCAAATGCTTTTCCTTTGACTTTAAACAAAACTCCCCCTTAATTGGAATTCTCATCTTAGTTTTCAAGAGGGTTTTGATAGATACCATTTGAAAATGACACATACCAATTTGAAATATACCAATAAAAATTTTTGAAACAAAATTTAGAATTAGGTGGGTGCGGTCCTTTTGCTTTGGGCTTAATATTTCTCCCCCTTTGGCATGAATCGCCAAAAACAGAGACTTTTGTGAGCCCTTTACTTTCTCCCTCATTGGTACAAGTAAATATGAGTGAAAAGATTATACCAATGTGAAGAGTGATGAAGTAACGACGAAGGGTAAATAATACAGTAGAGTGGAGTGGAAGCCTTGTCTTCGTCGAGTACTCTATTTCCCTTTCAATCTACAACTTAGCATAAAAATATACTTGGAAACACATTAGTCGTAGCAAATGAAAGAGATAAGATCAAAGGTATTTAAATGAACAATGTGTGCAGTGTTTCAATCAAAATTCTAAGAATCAAGAATATTTAGCTCATTCCTAAGTTTGTAAAAGGTCTTCTCATCTAATGGCTTGGTGAAGATATCGGCTAATTGATCTTTGGTGTTGATATAGGTTATCTCGATATCCCCCCTTTGTTGGTGATCCCTCAAAAAGTGATACCGAATATCTATGTGCTTAGTGCGGCTATGTTCAACGGGATTCTCCGCCATGCGGATAGCACTATCATTGTCACATAGGAGAGGGACTTTGCTCAATTTGTAGCCATAGTCCCTGAGGGTTTGCCTCATCCAAAGCAATTGCGCACAACAATGGCCTGTGGCAATATACTCGGCTTCGGCAGTTGATAGGGCTACTAAATTTTGCTTCTTTGAAGCCCAAGACACCAGGGATCTTCCCAGAAACTGACAAGTCCCTGATGTACTATTCCTATCAATTTTACACCCTGCCCAATCGACATCAGAATATCCTATCAAATCAAAGGTTGATCCCCTAGGATACCAAAGCCCAAACTTAGGAGTGTAAACTAAATATCTCATGATTCGCTTCACGGCCCTAAGGTGAACTTCCTTAGGATCGGCTTGGAACCTTGCACACATGCATACAGAAAGCATGACATCCGGTCAAGATGCACATAAATAGAGTAAAGATCCTATCATCGACCGGTATACCTTTTGATCTACGGATTTACCTCCCATGTCGAGGTCGAGATGCCCATTTGTTCCCATGGGTGTCTTGATGGGCTTGGCATCCTTCATTCCAAACTTCTTAAGAATGTCTTGAATATACTTTGTTTGGCTGATGAAGGTGCCTTCTTGGAGTTGCTTGATTTGGAATCCTAAGAAATATCTCAACTCTCCCATCATTGACATCTCAAATTTTTGAACCATGATCCTACTAAACTCTTCATAAGTAGATTTGTTAGTAGACCCAAATATGATATCATCAACGTAGATTTGGCATACAAACAAATCATTTGCAATAGTTTTAGTAAAGAGAGTAGGATCGGCTTTTTCGACTTTGAAGCCATTAGTGATTAGAAAATCTTGCAGGCATTCATATCATGCTCTTGGGCCTTGCTTGAGCCCATAAAGCACCTTTGAGAGTCTATAGACATGGTTAGGGTACTCACTATCTTCAGAGCCAAGAGGTTGCTCAACATAGACCTCTTCCTTGATTGGTCCATTGAGGAAGGCACTCTTCACGTCCATTTGATAAAGCTTGAAGCCATGGTAAGTAGCATAGGCAAGTAATATGCGAATTGACTCAAGCCTAGCTACGGGTGCATAAGTTTCATCAAAATCCAAACCTTCGACTTGTGAATAACCCTTGGCCACAAGTCGGGCTTTGTTTCTTATCACCACACCATGCTCATCTTGCTTGTTGCGGAATACCCACTTGGTACCTACAACATTTTGATTATGGACGTGGAACCAAATGCCATATCTCATTCCTTGTGAAGTTGTTGAGCTCCTCTTGCATTGCCAGCACCCAATCCAAATCTCTTAGGGCATCCTCTATCCTGTATGGCTCAATAGAGGAGACAAAAGAGTAGTGTTCACAAAAATGAGCGACTCGAGATCGAGTAGTTACCCCCTTATGGATATCACCAAGAATGGAGTTCATGGGGTGATCTCTTTGAATCGCCTGGTGGACTCTTGGGTGTGGCGGTCTTTGACCCTGTACTTCTTGATCATCTTCCTTGTCTTGATTTTATTCATCTCCCCCTTGATCATTGCCTTCTTCTTGAGGTGGCTCATCTTCTTGATCTTCTTCTTCATCATCTTGAGCCTGTTCCTCATCTTGAGTTGGTGGAGATGCTTGCATGAAAGATGACGGTTGATCTTATGCTTGTGGAGGTTCTTCGGATTCCTTAGGACACACATCCCCAATGGACATGTTCCTTAGCACGACACACGGAGCCTCTTCAACATCTAGCTCACCAAGATCAACTTGCTCCATTTGGGAGCCATTAGTCTCATCAAACACAATGTCACAAGAAACTTCAACTAGTCCAGTGGACTTGTTAAAGACTCTATATGCCCTTGTGTTCGAATCATATCCTAGTAAAAAGCCTTCTACAGCCTTAGGAGCAAATTTAGATTTTCTACCTCCTTTGACAAGAATAAAACATTTGCTACCAAAGACCCTAAAATATGAAACATTGGGCTTTTTAACAGTGAGGAGTTCATAAGATGTCTTCTTGAGGATTCGATGAAGGTAGAGCCGGTTGATGGAGTAGCAAGCAGTGTTGATTGCTTCCGCCCAAAACCGGTCCGAAGTCTTGTACTCATCAAGCATGGTTCTAGCCATGTCCAATAGAGTTCTATTCTTCCTATCCACTACACCATTTTGTTGAGGTGTGTAGGGAGAAGATAACTCATGCTTGATGCCCTCATCCTCAAGGAAGCCTTCAATTTGTGAGTTCTTGAACTATGTCCCATTGTTGCTTCTAATCTTTTGTATCCTTAAGCCGAACTCATTTTGAGCTCGTCTCAAGAAACCCTTTAAAGTCTCTTAGGTTTGAGATTTATCCTGCAAAAAGAATACCCAAGTGAAGCGAGAATAGTCATCCATAATTACTAGACAGTACTTACTCCCGCCGATGCTTATGTAGGTGATCGGGCCGAATAGATCCATGTGGAGTAGCTCAAGCGGTCTATCCGTTGTCATGATGTTTTTGTGTGGATGGTGGGCACCAACTTGCTTTCCTGCTTGACATGCGCTACAAACCCTATCTTTCTCAAAATGAACATTTGTTAGTCCCAAAATGTGTTCTCCCTTTAGAAGCTTGTGAAGATTCTTCATCCCAACATGGGCTAGTCGGCGATGCCAGAGCCAACCCATATTAGTCTTAGCGATTAAGCAAGTGTCGAGTTCAGCTCTATTAAAATCAACTAAGTATAGCTGACCCTCTAACACTCCCTTAAATGCTACTGAATCATCACTTCTTCTGAAGATAGTAACACCTACATCTGTAAAAAGACAGTTGTAGCCCATATTGCATAATTGAGAAATAGAAAGCAAATTGTAATCTAAAGAATCTACAAGAAAAACATTGGAAATAGAATGGTCAGGTGATATTGCAATTTTACCAAGTTCTTTGACCGAACCTTGATTTCCATCCCCAAATGTGATAGCTCTTTGGGGATCTTGGTTTTTCTCATAGGAGAAGAACATTCTTTTCTCCCCTGTCATGTGGTTTTTGCATCCGCTATCAATGATCCAACTTGACCCCCCGGATGCGTAAACCTGCAAAACAAGTTTAGGCCTTGTTCTTAGGTACCCAAACGGTCTTAGGTCCTTTCACATTAGAAACAAGTACTTTGGGTACCCAGACACAAGTCTTGGAGCCCTTGTGCTTGGCCCCAACATATTTAGCAACTACTTTGCCTGATTTGTTAGTTAAAACATATGATGCATCAAAAATCTTAAATGAAATAATAGGTTCATTTGATGCAGTAGGGGATTTCTTTTTAAGCAATTTAACATGGGTTGATGCCTAGAACTAGATGCCTCATGTTTATACATAAAAGCATGATGTGCAATAGAATGAGACTTCCTAGAATGAATTCTCCTAATTTTATGCTCAGGATAACCAGTAGGATACAAAATGTAACCCTCATTATCCTGTGCCATGGGAGCCCTGCCCTTAACAAAATTAGACAATCTTTTCGGGGCATTAATTTTGACATTGCTTCCCTGTTGGAAACCAATGCCATCCTTAATGCCAGGACGTCTCCCATTATAGAGCATGCTCCTAGCAAATTTAAATTTTTCATTTTCAATTTCATGCTCATTAATTTTTGCAGTAAGTTGAGCTATATGATCATTTTGTTGTTTAATTAAAGCTAGGTGATCATGAATAGCATCAACATTAATATCTCTACATCTAGTGCAAATAGAAACATGATCAATACTAGATGAAGAGGGTTTGCAAGCATTTAATTCTTCTATCTTAGCATGTAATATGTCATTCTCATCTCTAAGACAGGAAATAGAATCATTGCAAACATTTAAATCTTTTGCCTTTGAAATTAAACTATCATTTTCATTCTTAAGGCTAGAAAGAGATTCATTCAATTTATCAATCTTAGCAATTAAACTAGCATTACCATTTCTAAGATTGGTAATTGAATCATCACAAGCATTTAACTTCTCAACCTTAGCAACTAATTTTGCATTCTCAGTTTTAAGGTCGGTAATTGAATCACGACAAATCCTAAGCTCATTAGATATATTTTCACATTTTTCTACTTCCTGAGCATAGGCATTCTTCACCTTAACATGCTTCTTGTTTTCCTTAATAAGGAATTCCTCTTGGTTGTCCAAGAGTTCATCCTTCTCATGAATGGCACCTATCAATTCATTAAGTTTTTCCTTTTGTTGCATGTTTAAGTTGGCAAAAAGAGTAAGCAAATTTTCTTCACCATCACTAGAGCTAGCCTCATCACTAGATGTTGTATATTTGGTAGAGGCTCTAGATTTTACCTTCTTCTTTTTGCCGTCCTTTGCCATGAAGCATTTGTGGTCGACGTTGGGGAAGAGAAGACCTTTGTTGACGGCGATGTTGGTGGCATCCTCGTCGGAGGAGGAGTCGGTGGAGCTCTCATCGGAGTCCCATTCCCGACACACATGGGCATCGCCGCCCTTCTTCTTGTAGTATTTCTTCTTTTCCTTCTTCCTCCCCTTCTTGTCGTTATCCCTGTCACTATCACTAGACATAGGGCATTTAGCGATAAAATGATCGGGCTTACCACATTTGTAGCACACCCTTTTGGAACGGGGCTTGTAATCTTTCCCCTTCATTTGCTTAAGGATTTGGCGAAAGCTTTTGATGATAAGCACCATTTCCTCGTTGTCAAGCTTGGAGGCGTCGATGGGGAGCCTACTTGGTGTAGACTCTTCTTTCTTCTCCTCCGTCGCTTTGAATGCGATGGGTTGTACCTCGAGTGTAGAGGTGCCGCCTTGCTCCAAGTTGATGATTTGTTTGGAGCCTTTGATCATCAATTCAAAGCTCACAAACTTTCCTATAACTTTCTCGGGAGACATTAACTTGTATCGAGGATCACCATGAATTAATTGAACTTGAGTGGGATTACGAAAAACAAGTGATCTAAGAATAACCTTGACCATCTCATGGTCATCCCACTTGGTGCTCTCGAGGTTGCGCACTTGGTTCACCAAGGTCTTGAGCCGGTTGTACATGGCTTGAGGCTCCTCTCCTTGGTTGAGGACGAACCGACCGAGCTCCCCCTCGATCGTTTCCCGCTTGGTGATCTTGGTCACTTCGTCTCCTTCGTGCATGGTCTTTAGTATGTCCCAAATCTCTTTGGCACTTTTCAACCCTTGCACCTTACTATACTCCTCTCGACATAGAGAGGCGAGGAGTATAGTAGTTGCTTGGGAATCAAAGTGCTTGATTTGGGCGACCTCGTCTGAATCATAGCCTTCGTCCCCCACCGATGGTACCTGCGCTCCAAACTCAACAATGTCCCATATGCTAGCGTGGAGTGAGGTTAGGTGATGCCTCATTTTTTTCACTCCACATACAATAATCTTCACCATTAAAAACTGGTGGTTTGCCTAGTGGGACGAAAAGTAAAGGAGTGCATTTAGAAATGCGAGGGTAGTGTAGGGGGATCTTACTAAACTTCTTGCGCTCATGGCGCTTAGAAGTGACGGACGGCACGTCGGAGCCGGAGGTGGATGGCGACGAAGAATCGGTCTCATAGTAGACCACCTTCTTCATTTTCTTTTTCTTATCGCCACTCCGATGCAATTTGTGAGGAGGTGATCCCTCCTTTAGCTTGTTGCTGGACTCCTTTGATGGAGCTTTCCTGTGGCTTGTGGCCTTCTCGCCGGTCACAATCTCCCTCTTGGCGTGATCTCCCGACATCACTTCAAATGGTTAGACTCTAATGAAGCACTAGGCTCTGATACCAATTGAAAGTCGCCTAGAGGGAGGTGAATAGGCGGAATCTGAAATTTATAACTTAAAAACACAACTACAAGCCAGGGTTAGCGTTAGAATTAAAATTGAGTCCAAAAGAGAGGGCGAAAACAAATCAACCAAGAAATAAAGTGGATGACACGGTGATTTGTTTTACCGAGGTTCGGTTCTTGAAAACCTACTCCTCATTGAGGTGGTCACAAAGACCGGGTCTCTTTCAACCCTTTCCCTCTCTCAAACGGTCACCTAGACCGAGTGAGCTTTCTTTCTTGATTTCCCGAGTCACTTAGACCCCGCAAGGACCACCACACAATTGGTGTCTCTTGCTTTGCTTACAAGGATTTGAGAGTAAGAATGAGAGAAAGAAGAAAGCCAACCAAGCAACAAGAGCAACAAAAGAACACAAGTTGATCTTCTCACAAGTCCTAAGAACTAGAGTTGAATTGTGGACTTTGATTTGATCGAAGGCTTTGATTTGTGTCTTGGGGTGTTGTGTATTACTCTTGTATTGAATGAGGAGTAGTGAATGCTTGGATGGTTGGAGTGGAGGTGGTTGGGGGTATTTATAGCCCCAACCACCAATTCAACTGTTTGGGATGGCTACTGTCGATGGGCGTCCGGTGCGCCACCGGACACTGTCCGGTGCGCCAGCCACGTCACCCAACTGTTAGGGTTCTGATGGTTTCGACTGTTGGAGCTCTAACTTCTTGGTGCACCGGATAGTCCGGTGCTGCACCGGATAGGCACTGTTCACTGTCCGGTGCGCCTTCTGGCGCTACTCTGACTCAGCGCGAACTGCCCGCGCACTGTTCATGTTTGCAGGCGACCGTTGGAGTTGACCGTTGCACTGCCTAGTCGTTGCTCCACTGGCACACCGGACAGTCCGGTGAATTATAGCGGAGCGCGGCCTCAGAAACCCGAAGGTGAAGAGTTTGGAGTTGCTCGTCCCTGGTGCCCCGGACAGTCCGGTGCGCTAGACCAGGGAGCTCTTCGGTTTCTTTTTGCTCCTTCTTTTGAACCCTACCTTGAACTTTTTATTGGTTTGTATTGAACCTTTAGCACCTGTAGAACACATAATCTAGAGCAAACTAGTTAGTTCAAATATTTGTGTTGGGCATTCAACCACCAAAATTATAATTAGGAAAAGGTTAAACCCTATTTCCCTTTCAATCGCCACCTCTATAGGTTTGTCTCGTTTAAGCAGATCTAGAACTATCTGATGTATAAATGTGTTTACTAGCCTCCTAGGACTAGTAATTGTTGGGGTCTTGTTCTCGAATGCTATGAATTAAGAACAAGGTAACACAAAACGTTAAAGGTTAAGGCCCTTCGTCCTTCGAAGCATTATTTCCCTTAGGATATAATGATCTTCGGACGAAGGTCATAAAGCATGAACCTTCATCATCACAGTATAGATTAATGGAAGAAGAAGGATATGAAATATAAAAGGTAACATAAATAATCATGTAATCATATAATACTATTAATATCTTTTCTTCAATTATCATGGATAAACAGAAATAATATTGAATTACATTTATACCTTCGGTTTGACAGAAGGT
Organism: Zea luxurians; assembly: GCA_029449295.1. NCBI lineage: Eukaryota > Viridiplantae > Streptophyta > Magnoliopsida > Poales > Poaceae > Zea > Zea luxurians. Next base: position 6,521,463 of record JAOPSE010000034.1, read on the forward strand.
GAAAAATCCAAGTGTGACGCAACAGTGAATACAAGTCAGCGTGAACAGTGCGGGGGTACTGTTCACCTATTTATAATCACAGGACGCAGCCTGTACAAGTTTGCATTTATACCCCTTATAACTGGTTACGATCAAGACATAGGTTATCATGGGCCGATCGGTCTTTGCATCTTTAAGTCGGTGCAACCCTTCGTCTCAAGGCGCGTTGCTATGCCGAAGCTCCCTAAATGGTATCTTCGGCGTTGCTTCTGTGTTAACCTTCCGAACAGGACCTTCGGCGACGAAGCAGACCCCCAACAGTAGCCCCTTTGTGGTGCTAGATCGTTTTTCATAACGAGCTTGGTCCGTGAAAAATTCTCCTAGGCTTCAGAATGCCGAAGGTCCAAAAAACACCTTCCCTGAGCTCGTTGCCGAGAAACGATTAAAATATTCTGAGCGCGAGGTGGCCCCACTATGCGGCGGGTACGCGACTCGTCGTGGTCCACCATTCAGTGGGTGCAGGTGACTGTCAGCGGGTGCGGGCGACTTGACGATTTACCTTCACACCTGTAGCACTATATAAACAGACGGGTAGGTGTGAAGTTACCACAGCATTCATTGCCATTGCACTGTTGTTCTATTGAAAAATTTAACCTTAGCCGAAGCTTTCTCATCGCATTCTCAAGCAAAGCACCATTTTAATTTAGCTTCGGCATAAGACGGAGCTTCATCAAAACTGCAAAAATTCTCAACATTCGTTAGAACTGCATGAAATTCAACTCCTAATGGCCAGAGTACGTTCAACTGCTAGGGTGACCCACGACAGAGAGGAGGCCGAAGCCACCGAAACAGCCCTGATTTCCGAAATTATGAGGCAATCGGGATTAGTTGTAATGTAAGCCATCGAACAAGATGCACTTGTTGCTGAAACTGAACAAGATATTGAGGAAGAAATCGCTGTTGAAGAAGAAGAAGATTATAGCATTCTGGTCTCGTCCAAACCTAGCCACTTGGATTTTGGCGAATCTACCATTTCTGAAGCCGATGTGCCCATGCTAATAAAGCTAGGCTATTTCAGGGAGACTGAGAAGAAGCTGATTCGTTTTGCTGGGGATGAGACCACTCCGACACCAAAAAGTGATGAGGTGGTAGTTTTCAAGAGTTTCTTTAGAGCGGGATTGTGGTTTCCCTTAAATGAGATGATTGGTGAAGTCTTGAATAATTATGAAATCTATCTTCATCAGCTGACTCCTAACGCCATGGTTAGGCTCAGCGTTTTCATCTGGGCACTCCGAAGCCAAGGAGTAGACCCGAATGCTGAAGCTTTCTGCCGAGTGCATGAGCTTCATTACCAGACGAAGGCTAGAGAAGATGGGCTGCATGAGAACTTTGGGTGTTACAACTTCGCATATCGCAAGGACATGAAGGCCCCGGTGCTTAGCTATCGCACTAAGTGGCCAACTGGCTGGAAAAGCGAATGGTTTTATATCAAAGCCGATGAACAGAAGAGGGAGAAGCTGGAGACGCTAGTGCTGAGCCCGTTGAGTTTGAAATTCGGGTTGACAAGGCCCTTGTGCCGCATGACGCCAGGATCACCATGTCAACAAGCTATGGCAGAATTCAGGGTGGTAGCCGAACAGATCAGCACAAGGGATCTAGTTCAAGAATATTTGGCTAACAAAACATCTCTGACTTTGAGCGAATTCATGCCAAATTTAAAAGGAACGAAGAAGGGACTTGAGCTTGTGCGACTTCCTTATCGGTTTAAATTTGAAAAGCAATTTAAAGAACCTTGTCAAGAGTGGTTGGAAATGATTGAAGGAGTGTGTAATCAAGTGTTGGGAAATTACACTAAAAAATAGGATCAACTGATGACTGCGGCCTTCGGCACCTGACCAAAGCGAAGGTTGAATCGGGTGATGGATGCCTTGAATTTTGACTACCCTGACTATGAGCGATTGAACAAGGGTGCCGAAGGGCAAAAGAGAAAGAGGGTTGTTAGTGTTTTTAGTAGACAAGCTGTTAGGATGGTGAAAGAAGATGAGGAAGCTGCGAAGAAGAGGAAATCCAGCCCTGAGCCGAAGGTGGCTGCTCTCGCGCCGAAGAAGAGGAAATCTGCAGCTCCGAAGCCAAAAACAGCTGAGATAGAGGAAGAAACTCCTTCAACGCCTTCTGCTGCTGAAGTAGAGGAAATTCTAAAGGTAATGACTGAATCCCTACCTATCAAGCTACTAAGTCCTCTAGGGCCGCAACTAACAAAGCTTTTATAGAAGAAGGACAGTCCTTAGGCAGCAAAGAAGGCGGTTGAGCCAAAAAGGTGAAGGATTGTCACTGTTATGCAAGCTATTGAGAAAACACCGCCACGGGCCTCAGCATCAAAGATAGTACCACCTGCCGAAGCTGCCAGCGCCGAAGCCGCTACTGTCGAAGCCACCAGTGCTGAAGCTGCCAACTTAGAGAGTACGTTATCTAATATTGATAGAGTGCTCTTGGATTTGGCTACAGAGGAGGCTACTGCTTCTGTAGAAGAAGTCCTGGCTATAGTGCCAGAAAAAGGGAAGAAGATTGCCGAAGATACTTCAGAAAAAGACAAATTTAATTTTCAAAATATAATTAGTCAAGAATTGACCAAGGCTGAGAAAAAGGAACTCCAGGAGTACGCCATATCTTGTGGCTATCAACCGGGGGCCTTGCTTTTTGGTGGTGTTGAGGAAGAAGCCTTAGGGTGCATCCGAGATCGTACCGGAGCAAAGATTATGAGCACCTTAACGAAGAGTGTTGGCTTTTCAAAACTTGAAGCCGACCTCAGCAGGTACCGGCGGCAGCATATCGCCGGTAGCTTATTCTATTCTAATTTTAAGGTAAAGTTTTTTCCTCAACTTTTTATTGTTTTGGGATGAAGGTGATTTCTGATGAAGGTTATTTTTTCTAGAGTCTGCTACTAAGTAAAACCTTGAGGATGCAATAAGATCTCGAAGATAAGAAAAATGAGATTATAATTGAAGGATTGGAAAATAAAATCAAAGAACATGAAACTGCTCTTGAAAAGAAAGACTTTGTTCTTCAAACAACGAAGGGCTCGTTAGCAGAAGCCCAAGCCAAAATTGCCAGATTAAATAGTGAACTTCTCCTAAAGTCAGAAAGCTTCGAGCAAGAAAAGAAGAATTTTGATATGAAGCTTGTAGCCGAAGTTGAAAAAAGTTCGAACTTGCAAAAATCCTTGAAGGAGCTTCAAGACAAGTGCCTAAACTTTGGCAACCGGTGCGTGCAACGGCTGAAGCAGATTTTCAACTTAGTTGGCGCTAGTTCCGAAAAGTTTGAACCTTCGGTTGAAAATTTTTCAAGCACCTTTGAACATATTGAGGGTGAAGTTAAGGCACTTGACGAAGTTATAGCTGGGCATGGTGATTTCTGTGCCCTACTGGCTTCTCGAGGCATAGCTGTCGCATTTATGAAGGCCGGTTGCACACATGGCTATGTAGTGAATAGGCCAAATTTTAGTCTGTCTCTAGCTAACATGGCTAACATGCCCAACCTGGCTCAAAGCATCGGGAACAGATTTATAACTCAAATTTGGATGAAGGGTGGACGAGACTTGGCTGGTGACGAAGCACGAAGCCATCTTAAGCCGGTATTGGACCCATACTTGTTACTTACCTTCTTCTGAAATCAATTTTTACCTTTTTACCTTATTACTTTGTTGTGTACAGGATGACGATGCCGAAGATCAATGATCCGAAGATTAATGGCTCGAAGCTTGACGGATGCTGATGAAGCTCCAAAGAGCTTTAAAAACATTTGAATTATCCTTGTAACAGATATCGTAGTTTAGGAATCAAACATTACTCTATAAATTTGTCCATACCTTGTAGTATATTTTTACCTTTCCATCCGTGTTTGAATTGCTTTGATGTGGACGAAACTTATATCTTTTGAGCTGAAGGCGAAAAACAACTTCCCTTCTTTTCGTACACAACAAAGCGTAGATTTGCTTCTTTTGTACTCATCGAAGCCTTGTCGTTAGAGCCGAAGCAACTGTCTGTACGCTATGATATGATGATGATAATCCTACGAATGCCTAAATGAATGTGTATGAATGCAATGAATGATGTGATGTGATGTGCAAATGAATGTCCAAACACACGCTTACGAAGCCACACCCATACTCTGCATCTTATTCACCGTTTATTTTTTGGTGTTCACCGTTGACTTTTCGGTGTAAGTTTTGCATCCCCTTAGGAATGACTTTTGAACTTCTTCGCCTTATATTTTGGCGGTATCACCGTTGACTTTTCAGTGTAAGTTATGCATCCCCTTAGGAACGACTTTTGAACTTCTTCGCCTTATATTTCGGCGGTATTTGGCTCTGCATTCCCTTAGGAACGACTTTTGAGCAGAAAACTTATGCTGCGCTCCCTTGGGAACGACTTTTTGTAGCTTCGTCATGCTCTGCATCCCCTTAGGGACGACTTTCGAGCTTCTCCCTATTTTTTTCTTTTTTCTGCACTCAATGGTGCACGCTCAGATTTTACATTTTATATTCTTTTTGGGGGATTTTGCTCTCGTAGAGCTAAATAAGAAAGGAAAAATTACAAGCCCTGGCCCCATTAAAAACATTTCTCCCCCTTTGGAAAGGAAAAGGGTGCCTGTTGGTGACATGTTCTCAAATGCTTCGGATTAAGAACAAGGCAACATAAAAAGTGTTAAATGATAAGGTCCTTCGTCCTTCGAAACATTATTTCCCTTCGGGGTATAACGTGCTCCGGACGAAGGTCATAAACAATATGTCTTCGTAAGCACGATAAGTTATGACGAAGAATTTATGCATAACATAAAAAGTAATGTAAACATTACTTTTTATCACAACATTATTTCTATTTTATTCTTACGTAACAATAGAAATGACTTCAAATTACAAATGTACCTTCGGATGGCAGGAAGGCAAAAGTACAAGGATGACGCAAAAGCAAATGCCAAGTCAGCGTGAACAGTACGGGAGTACTGTTCATCTATTTATAGGCGTGAGACACAGCCCATACAAAATTACATTCATGTCCATTACATTTGCTAATGACTTATGGAAATCTGTCAAGGCCTAAGTAGTCTTTTCATCTTTAAGTCGGTTCCCCTTTTTGCTATCGCGACGAAGCTTTCCTGCGCACAGCTTCGGCTGTGCATCATCCTTCGTAGAGCTTGGTAGTCAGCCCGTCCTCCATTTCAATCCCCCTTCGTCTGGTTCAGGCTTTGTCCTGACCGTACTTCATGTTCATAATTCTGAGTCCGAAGGTACCTGTTCATATAATCTACTTGGAAAACATTGTCAAATCATGTTTTTGAGGACCTTCGGAGGACGAAGGCCCCCAACAGTAGCCCCTCGCAATATTAATTTGTTAATGACAAATTCAGATTGCGATATGGACGAAGGCCTTAAGCCGAAGGTCCGAAAAAACACCTACCCTTTGCTAGAATAGCAACATTCACTGACAAGCGGGGTCTTTCAATTTTCAACGCACTGGGCGTATAAATAAGATTGTAACGCAAACTCATTTTGGTACTCTCGCTTGCCATCTGCTTTCGCCCACTAAATTTTTAGCTCTTGCGTACTAAGATTTGCTGATATTTTGGTTTTGAAGCTTCGGCTTTGAAAACAGTTTTTTAGTGTTTCCGAAGATGTCTGAAGATAAGAAGGTCGCTGCTGAGATGAAGCTGAGCCTTGACGAAGAGAAGAACTTGGGGTTCCTTATAGCAATGGCAGAGACCAATACGGAAAAAATTACCAAGGAGATTCTGGAAGGTTTGTCTGAAGATACTGGTGACAGCGACAGTTATGATGTAGAAAGTGGTGGGGAAGAGTCCGAAGATCGACCATGGCGGCCAAGTCACACGGTTTTCGGGAAAACCACTATTAAGCAGAGTCATATTGATAATATGAGGGGGAGGTATTTTTGAGATATATCTATTGTGAGGGCTGATGCTGGAGAAAAGACTTCTCCCACCCCCGAAGAAGATGAAGTCGTAATCTTCCGAAGCTTTCTCAAGGCTGGGCTTCGATTCCCCCTAAGCAACTTTGTTGTTGAAGTCCTGAAGACATTTCAAGTCTACCTTCATCAAATTACTCCCGAAGCTATCATAAGAATGGGGATGTTTGTCTGGGCTGCGAGAAGCCAAGGTTTAGAACCAAATGCTAAAAGCTTTTGCAACATTCATGAATTGTTATATGAGACGAAGCCCTGGGGGAAAGAACAATATCACAACAACTTTGGGTGTTACAGCTTCGGTGCCCGCTCCGGGTCAAGCCGCCCTGTGCCAACCTTTCGGAAGAGGTGGCCCGGAGCCTGGATGACAGAGTGGTTCTATGTAAAAAATGACTTAACAGCGCAAGAAGATGTCAAGAGTATCATTATGCGCCCCATCTGGCAACGCTTCGGACTTCGAAGGCCGAAGGTTGAAATGGATGAAGCAGCCGAGGAATGCCAAAGAGCCTTCGGCGTAATCTGCTCTTTCATTGGGACAAGGGACTTGGTCCAAGAGCATATTGCCTTCAGGGTGTGGCCACTTGCAGGAAAGTGGGAAATGCCGAAGGAGACCATCAAAGAGTCCGACGAAGGCGGACTGGTCAGACTGAAATACACATTCAAATACGGGGATAAGTTTGTTGAACCTGATGACGACTGGTTGAAAAGCATTGAAACATTAAGTGACGAACTGCTTGGGGCATATTCGAAGGCCGAGAACACTGCGTTATCAGTAGCCTTCGGAGGCCGAAAGAAGAAAAGGCTCAACCGGGTATTTGACGCAGTCGGGTTTGTCTACCCTGACTATCACTATCCGGTATTGGGTCGCAAAAGAAAAAATACTTCTCCTGCGACAGAAGCTACCACGAGTGCCACTAGTGAGCCAGCGCCGCAAAGGAAAAAGATGAAGGTGCTCACCCACCGAGCGCGTTTTATTGAGCCGGCCACAGTGCCAGAATTTATTGGTGAAGTCTCTTTGGCCTCCGAAGCTACAGAACCAGCTCCAGTGCCGAAGATAGAAGGGAAAACTGAAGCGCCTTCAGCAGAAAAAGCAGAAAAACCGAAGATTGAAGGGCCAAAAATATCGGAAATCTTAAGTCCTTCAGCAAATGTCGAAACAATAAAAAATCAAAAGGGCCCATTGGTGACCCCAAAAAGAAAAAGGATGGTGAACGTACTAGATGTCTTGGAGACAATTAAGTCTTCAAGCACAACTCCAAAGAAGACTGTTAAACTTGCTGAAGCGTCTACTGAAGCTTCGAAGCAACAAGCTGAAGCTGAAGCTGGGCCTTCGGAGCCCACCAAGGAACAATCTTTGGAAACCGAAAAAATATCAGAACCAGTTTTGGTTGAAGAAATTGACACTGCCGCCCCCGAAGCTCCTTCCAGCATATGCGATTACATCGTGCGACATGCTTCGGGGAAGAAATTATCTGAAGAAGAGACTTATGAAGCCAATCACTATGCTAGAGAGTTAAAGTATCCGAAGGGGGCAATAGTGTTCAATGGGACAAATGAAGATGACTTCCTATACTGCCTCCCTGATAACAAAGAATTATCTGTCTGCCGGGAGATGGCTAGAAGTATGGGTTTCCCGAAGCTCGAAGCTGGATTATGTGCTATGACGAAGGAGGATCTCGCGGACAGTCTTGCGTACAATAGCCTAAAGGTATGGAAATTAAGCGCTTGAAAATTTTTTAATTCGTAACTCATTCTTTTATTCTTATACCAACTTTTTTACATATAGGGTTTAATCCTAAGCAACGCATTAAGAGCACAAAAGAGTGCCGAAGATGAGAGCTATGAAATTGCGTTCAACAACCTTCGATCAGAAGTTATTAAACTGAGAAACGAAGCTCTGGAAAAGGATAAAATTCTGCTTACATTGGTAGATAAGGTAAAAAAGGACGAAGCTGCTTCAAAGGTCCAGGCCGAAGCCCAAAAACGTGAAATTAAAGATCTTCAGAAACAGCTAGCTAGAGCTAAAGAGGAACGTGTGCTTGAGGAAACAAAACGAGAGCTTAGTGATCAGTTGGTCAATCATTTAGAGTTAAGTGTTAAGGAGCTTCGTGCATCCCAGAGGAAATGCTATGTTAAATCTATAGAATGCGTCAAAAAGATAAAATCCAGCTTCGCCAGCGTTGGCGCCTTTTCTAGTGAAGAGAATTTCTCAAGAGGCAATCCCGAAGGTCCACTGGATTGGATCAGTCACGAAGCAGAGGCCTTCGAGGAAATCCTGAGCAGCCGCGGTGACATCTGCGCTTTTTCAGGCGCCAGAGGAGTTGCTACCGTTTTGGAGAAGAAAGGTTGCGAGCACGTGAAATCCTTAGCTCAGTCCGAAGCTGCCCTGTCCTCCGAAGACATCAAAGACCCCTCGACCAAAGCAAGCATGGTTGGCGGTAAATTCTTTACTGATATCTGGGACAACGGCGGCCGAGAAATGGCGCAAGAAATTATTCAAAGAAGTGAAAAAGGCATCCATGATGCTAGGAAAGTGACAGAAGTTGCCGAAAGAAGTACAGAGCCCGAAGGGCAAATGGGTATTAATTAGTCGGTCTTATTGTGTTGTAATTTTTTATTTCAAACTTTATTCGCAGTTTGTGATAGTAATGTAGACATATTCCCTTCCCTCAGAACCTACTGGATCGTCTGCTGACCCTCACACGAAAGGGGATGACGAAATTAAGCAAATGGCCGAAGCTATCATGGATAAAGTTGTTGAACAACTTCTAAATGAGGCTACCGAAGTAGTACTGAGAGAAGACTAGATGTTATTAGAAAAAACATTTGAAATGTGATCTATGTAATATTTTGTACATTTGAATGTAATATACCAGTTTCTTCTCATTATTCAATTCTTTACGATGCATGAAACTTTACATACGTACCGTTTTTAAGCCTTCGGCGAAAAAACACCTTCCCTTCTTTTCATGCTTCGTGAAGATAGAAAAACCTTTATGTATTTCAAAATCCATAGCGCTCTGATGAAAAATATCCAAACTTCGTGAAAACATTCTCCGAAGCTATATTCCGAAGATTTTTACTTTCTCAAAGCATTCTTCCGGAGGTTGTTACTGTTCTCCCTTCTTTTTGCCATATGCAATATGATGTATGATGCTTATGCTATGCAAAATGATGTGATGATGTTATGTTATGTAGATGAGATTGATTCCGAAGATACACATATCCCCGTGAAACACACAATCTTTTTATATCAGCGCTGACTTTTCGCTGTAAGCTCTGCATTCCCTTAGGAACGTCTTTTGAGCTTCTTCGCCTTTTACTTAGGCGGTATCAGCGTTGACTTTTCGCTGTAAGCTCTGCATTCCCTTTGGAACGACTTTTGAGCAGAAAACTTACACTGCGCTCCCTTTGGAACGGCTTTTTGTGACTTCAGCGACTTACTCTGCGTTCCTTAGAACGACTTTCTGTTGCTTCGAAGGATTTTTAATAATTCGAAGGTCCTCCTTGTTATCGCAAATTTTTAAGCTTCGGCAACTTAAGCCTGTGGAGAAAATAGGTTTTCCTCGTGGGAAACAACGAAATTATTACATGAAAACCAACAATGTTCTTTGTTACACAGAAAATAGAACTGAATAGAAAAGACTGCCATCAAAGGTAGGATATGTGTCAATAAATGTGCTTCGACTCTGGCACAGTGCTATTGACTGTGCGAGCTTCGGATTGTTCTCTGAAGTCCCTTTGGTGTGGAGCATATTGACTCCCTTCTGGCTGTTGGCCTTGTTGTAGTGGAGGCGGAGGCGGAGGCTGTTGCCAGGAAGCTTGAGGTTGACTTGCCGAAGCTACAGAAACTGCAGGGTGGTTGTCTATGTATTGTGGGATGTAGGGCGGATGGTACGAAGCAGTATGCATGACCTGCTTCGGCTGAGCTTGTTGCGCTGCAGCTTCGGCTATTTCCTTTTGCTTCTGGATTGTAACATGGCACATCCTGGTGGTATGGCCCTTGTTTTCTCCACAGAACAAGCAAAACATTTTCCTTGGTTGATCTCCAAATCTTCCGCCGAAGCCCCTGGCGCTTCTGCCTCTTGGAGCTGGTGGCCGGAAAAAGCTTTGCTGTTGCCCCGAAGCCTGTGAGGAGCACTGCGGCCTGTTCTGCTGACTCCCCTTATCATCATTTTGAGTGGAGTTGTGGATGGACCTGACATGCCTCGGATAAAATCTTCCTCCGAAGCCCCTGGTCATTTCAGAAAATCTGAAAGCCTCCTCCCTTCTTTGGCGAAAATCATTGTCAGCACGAATGTACTCGTCCATCTTCTGGAGCAGCTTCTCCAAAGTCTGAGGAGGCTTCCTGGCAAAGTATTGAGCTGAAGGTCCAGGTCGAAGCCCCTTGATCATGGCTTCGATGACGATTTCGTTGGGCACCGTTGGTGCCTGCGCCCTCAATCGTAAGAACCTTCTGACATACGCCTGATGGTATTCCTCATGATCCTGAGTGCACTGGAATAAGGCTTGAGCAGTAACCGGCTTCGTCTGAAACCCTTGAAAGCTAGTTAACAACATGTCCTTCAGCTTTTACCATGAAGTAATCGTTCCTGGTCGAAGGGAGGAATACCAGGTCTGAGCAACACTCCTGACAGCCATAACAAAAGACTTTGCCATGACTACAGCATTGCCACCATACGAAGACACTGTTGCTTCGTAGCTCATCAAGAACTGCTTCGGGTCTGAATGGCCATCGAACATGGGAAGCTGGGGGGGCTTGTAGGATGGAGGCCAAGGTGTAGCCTGCAGCTCAGCGGACAGGGGAGAAGCATCATCGAAAACAAAATTTCCATGATGGAAATTGTCATACCAGTCATCTTCGTTGAAGAAGCCCTCCTGATGAAGGTCTTTTTGTTGAGGCCTTCTGTTCTGCTCATCGTGAGTAAGATGGCGAACTTCTTCAGAAGCTTCGTCTATCTGCCTCTGCAACTCAGCTAGCCTGACCATCTTTTCCTTCTTCCTCTGCACCTGTTGATGAAGCATCTCCATATCCCTGATCTCTTGGTCTAGCTCATCCTCCTGAAGCGCTGGGCTGACGGCCTTCCTCTTCTGGCTTCGGGCCTCCCGAAGAGAGACAGTCTCCTGGTTGGGGTCCAGCGGTTGCAGTGCTGCAGCCCCAGTCGCTGAAGCTTTCTTCGGTGCCATAGCGAGGGTCTATGGCTTCCGAAGGTGTTCAAAAAACTCAAAGTGGAAGTGAGTTCACCGGAGGTGGGCGCCAATGTTGGTGACTTGTTCTCAAATGCTTCGGATTAAGAACAAGGCAACATAAAAAGTGTTAAATGATAAGGTCCTTCGTCCTTCGAAACATTATTTCCCTTCGGGGTATAACGTGCTCCGGACGAAGGTCATAAACAATATGTCTTCGTAAGCACGATAAGTTATGACGAAGAATTTATGCATAACATAAAAAGTAATGTAAACATTACTTTTTATCACAACATTATTTCTATTTTATTCTTACGTAACAATAGAAATGACTTCAAATTACAAATGTACCTTCGGATGGCAGGAAGGCAAAAGTACAAGGATGACGCAAAAGCAAATGCCAAGTCAGCGTGAACAGTACGGGAGTACTGTTCATCTATTTATAGGCGTGAGACACAGCCCATACAAAATTACATTCATGTCCATTACATTTGCTAATGACTTATGGAAATCTGTCAAGGCCTAAGTAGTCTTTTCATCTTTAAGTCGGTTCCCCTTTTTGCTATCGCGACGAAGCTTTCCTGCGCACAGCTTCGGCTGTGCATCATCCTTCGTAGAGCTTGGTAGTCAGCCCGTCCTCCATTTCAATCCCCCTTCGTCTGGTTCAGGCTTTGTCCTGACCGTACTTCATGTTCATAATTCTGAGTCCGAAGGTACCTGTTCATATAATCTACTTGGAAAACATTGTCAAATCATGTTTTTGAGGACCTTCGGAGGACGAAGGCCCCCAACAGTGCCATAGGAAAAAATGAAAAAAAAAATACATCAAATTACACATAATATCGTCGAAGCTCATCCGCATTCCAAGATCTAGGAATGTTGTTGTCGTCCATATCCTTCAATCTGTAAGAACCGGGCCTCGATGAAGATACCACCAGAAAAGGTCCTTCCCACTTCAGCTGTAGTTTGCCTACTGTGTCCGGATTGGCCACTCCCCGAAGCACCAAATGCCCTGGCTTAATATTTTTCAGCTGAACTTTTCTGTCACGCCATTTTATTGTTTCGTCTTGATATTTATTGATATTCTCCACAGCCTGAAGTCTGGTCCCTTCTGTAGTATCTTTTGCTATATGATAATCAGCTTCGTCCTCTGCCGAAGCTGCTGTTCTGATTGACCCCGTTTTAGCTTCTTCTGGGGTTATAGCTTCGTCACCAAATAATAACTTGAACGGTGTAAAACCTATTGATCTTGATATGGTTGTATTGTGGCTCCACACCACTTTAATCAACTCATCTGGCCACTTTTCTCTGGGCTTATTGAAGATTAACTTCATTATTCCCGTCATTATAATGCCATTTGCTCTTTCGACCAGCCCGTTTGACTCCGGGTGCCTAACTGATGCAAAATGAATCTTCGTGCCAATCTGATCGTATAAATCCTTGAAAGTCTTAGCCTCAAACTGTGTTCCATTGTCCACAGTTATAGCCTTCGGCACGCCAAAGCGACAAACGATATTTTGCCAGAAGAACTTCTAGACTATAACCGAAGTTATTATAGCCAAAGGCTTCGCTTCAATCCACTTGGAAAAGTATTCTACAGCCACCACAACATATTTCAAATTACCTTGTGCTGGTGAAAGTGGGCCTAATAAATCCAGGCCCCATCTTTGCAATGGCCAAGTGGGTTGTATTAACTGAGTAAGAGATGAAGGCTGTCTTTGGTCTCTTGCACATTTTTGACAATTTTCACATTTTTGAACCAACTCTACTGCATCCGAAGCTGCCTTCGGCCAGTAGAATCCTTGTCTAAATACTTTTCCCAGCAATGGTATAGACCCAATATGAGATCCACACAGTCCTGCATGTATCTCCTTCATTAATTCAATCCCTTCAGCTCTTGATAAACACTTGATGAGTGGGGAACAGACTCCATGTTTATATAATTCCCCTTGTATTATTACATACGGTCTTATTCTTGCCTCCATCCTCTTATTATAAACTTCATCATCTGAAAGGCAGTTACCTTGGAGGAAAGATATAATTTTAGTCCTCCAATCTTCACTATGTATTGGAGAAATGGTGAGCACTGCTCTCTCTATGAGTTCAATCGAAGGTGCCTTTATTGTTTCAAAAAATACTTTGGAAGGTAAAGGGAGCCCCTGAGCCGCTGATTTGGCTAGCAGATCTGCATGCTCATTTTCGCCTCTTGGAATATTCTTGACGGAAAAACCTTCGAAAGAAGCCTCCAACCTTCGAACTGTATCCGGATATTTTTCAAGCTTCGGATCTCTTGCCTTACTACTTTTATCCACATGGCCAGAAATGACTTGAGAATCAGTTTTCAGAATGGCCCTTCTTATTCCCATTGGCCTTAACTTTCGTAGCCCCAATAGGAGTGCTTTGTATTCAGCAATATTATTTGTACAACTAAAGTCAAGCTTGGTTGCATAACACGTTCTGACTTTTGAAGGTGCTACTAGAACAGCAGCCGCTCCTGCACCGAAGGTTCCCCAAGAACCATCGCAGAACACTATCCAGGCTTCAGTGTCTTTGTTTATTTCTTCTTCCTGAGCCCCTGGTATCCAGTTAGCGATGAAGTCTGCTAATGCCTGAGACTGAATTAAGGATCTATGCACATAGTCAATGGTAAATTCATTAAGCTCTGCGGCCCATTTTCCAATCCTTCCAGTAGCTTCTCTATTCTTCATAATGTCCTTCAGAGGCTGTGATGAAGGAACAATTATGTGGTGTGATTGAAAATAGTGTCGAAGCTTCCTGGAGGCCATTAATACAGCATACAACACCTTCTCCAATTCTATATAATTTTTCTTTGATGGACTTAAAACTTTAGAGACGAAGTACACTAGAGCTTATTTTTTAACTTGACCATCTAGCTTCTCCTGTACCAGCGCCGCACTCACTGCAGAATGTGAAGCTGCCACATATAATAGCAATGGAGCCTCTGGCGCAGGTGGAGTTAATGTTGTTAAATCAATCAAATATTGCTTCAACTCTTCGAAGGCTTTTTGTTGTGTCGAGCCCCATTGAAAGACTTCGGCTGACTTCAGTATTGCGAAGAATGGCATATTTCTTTCTGCTGATCTGGATATGAATCTGTTTAATGATGCTAGCCTCCCTGCCAGCCGTTGGGCCCCCTTTTTTGTGCTTGGCAGCTCCATCCGAAGAATAGCCTCAATCTTACTTGGGTTGGCTTCAATTCCTTTAGTTGACACCAGACAGCCAAGGAATTTTCCCTTCTTTACCGCAAAAACACACTTTTCTGGATTTAACTTCAGGCTAGCTTGCCTGAAGTTAGCAAATGTCTCTTGTAAATCAGCAATGTGATTTTCTTGCTTCGTGTTTTTCACTATGATATCATCAACATAGGTCAGTACATTCCTGCCTATTTGAGAATGGAGGACATTGGCTGTCATTCTGCTGAAGCTTCCTCCAGCATTCTTAAGCCCCTCAGGCATCCAAAGATAACAATATGTGCCACTGGGGGTTATAAAGCTAGTCTTTGGCTCATCTTCCTTCTTCATCCATATTTGATGATAGCCGGAATAACAATCCAGTAGACTCATGAGCTCCGAAGAGGCTGCTGCATCCACTAGGGAGTCTATTCTTGGCAATGGGAACTTGTCCTTCGGACAAGCCTTGTTAAGATCTGTAAAATCAATGCACATTCTTCATTTGCCATTGGCCTTCTTCACCATAACAGTGTTAGCTAGCCACTCTGGGTATTTCACCTCTCTGATAACACCAGCACTAATAAGTCTCTTCACTTCGTTCCGAGCACCTTCAGCTTTGTCTTCAGACATTTTCTGAAGCCTTTGTTTTCTTGGCCTGAAGGATGGATCCACGTTGAGTGAGTGTTCAATAACATCTCTGTTGACACCATAGAGATCATTAGCGAACCAAGCAAAGACATCTTTATCGTTGAATAAGAATCTTAGCAAAGTCTTCTCTTGTTCTTCAGATAGCTGAGACCCTAGCAATACTATTTGTTCTGCTATGTCTTCACATAGGAGCATAGGCTTCGGCTGATCCGTCGAAGCAGCCTTCTCTCTTTTGTATTTATACTGCTCACAGGCTTCGGCTCCATCTATATTATGGATTGCCTTTGAATCTGTCCAATTTCCTTCAGCTTTTCTGGCAGCCTCTTGACTTCCATGGATAGCAATAGGCCCCTGCTCCGAAGGTATTTTCATACATAAGTATGCTGGATGAAGTATAGCTTCGAAAGCATTGAGTGTCCCTCGGCCAATGATTGCATTGTATGGATACTCCATGTCAACAATATCAAAAACAATTTGTTCAGTCCTTGTGTTATGAACAAAGCCAAAGATTACTGGCATTGTGATTTTGCCGAGTGCTACAATTTGCCTTCCTCTGAAGCCACAGAGAGGGTGTGTAGCATCATGAATCTTATCCTCTGGCTCTTGCATTTGTCTAAAGGCCTTAGAAAATATGATATCCGTTGCACTGCCTATGACCATAGCATCATTATGGACCAGAAACCCCTTGATAACACAAGATATGACCATAGCATCATTATGGGGGTAATCCTTGAGCTGAAGATCCTCCTGGGAGAAGGTAATTGGGATATGGGACCATCTGGACTTGATGAAAGGTCCCTGCACTCCAACATGCTACACCCTTCTCTGCGCTTCTTTCTTCTGCTTCTTGTTGGCTGGCTCTGAGCATGAACCTCCTGTTATCGGGAGCACCAACTTCGTAGCCGAAGGTGCTACAACTTGGTTGCTAAATGAAGCCATCAGCTCAAGAGTGGAAGTGAGTTCACCAGAGGTGGGCGCCAATGTTGGGGTCTTGTTCTCGAATGCTATGAATTAAGAACAAGGCAACACAAAACGTTAAAGGTTAAGGCCCTTCGTCCTTCGAAGCATTATTTCCCTTAGGATATAATGATCTTCGGATGAAGGTCGTGAAGGATGAACCTTCATCATCACAGTATAGATTAATGGAAGAAGAAGCATATGAAATATAAAAGGTAACATAAATAATCATGTAACCATATAATAATATTAATATCTTTTCTTCAATTATCATGGATAAACAGAAATAATATTGAATTATATTTATATCTTTGGTTTGACAAAAGGTGAAAAATCCAAGCGTGACGCAACAGTGAATACAAGTCAGCGTGAACAGTGCGGGGGTACTATTCACCTATTTATAGTCACAGGACGCAGCCTGTACAAGTTTACATTTATACCCCTTATAACTGGTTACAATCAAGACACAGGTTATCATGGACTGATCGGTCCTTGCATCTTTAAGTCGGTGCAACCCTTCGTCTCAAGGCGCGTTGCTATGCCGAAGCTCCCTGAATGGTATCTTCGGCGTTGCTTCTGTCTTAACCTTCCGAATAGGACCTTCGGTGATGAAGCAGACCCCCAACAGTAATTGTATCACATTTGAGTCCCAAAGGATTAGGGCGCTTCACTAATACTCCCGCAAGGTACTCCACAACGTTGGAGACTCTTACTAGCCTTTACAATCTCAATGAGAATCAAAATTCTAAGTTTCTCACAAGGCAGTATGATTATTCAACTCACTAATCATTTAATTGTGGCACTTGGAGACTTGATCGCTTTGTGAGGTGTTGCTTTGAATGTGGGAGTGAATGCTCTAGCTCTTCTATTGTGTATGAGTCCATGAATGCTTGTATGCCATGAATGGGCTTGTTGGGGATATTTATATCACATAGCCACCTATGTAGCCGTTATACCTTCTCTCCCATCTCTGCACATTAGCGAACGGTCTGTGGCCTAGGCCTATATGGTCTGTCCCTCTCACAATGGTTGGATCTCTCAACTCAACTGATATAACTGACAATCTAATGGCTATAACTGATAGATCAATGGTTGTCTAAGCTTGGTAATGTCATGCAGACGATCTGTGGGTTATGCCCGAACAGTCCGCGCCTCTCACAACGGTAGGTTATGATAGCTCACAATCCAATGGCTATAACTGACAGATCAATGACTATCTGAGTTTGGTGACATCATACGGACAGTCTGCAAGCTAAGCCCGGACGGTTCGTGCCTCTCACAACGGTAGGATCTGATAGCTCAATGGATATAACATGCAATCCAACGGCTATAACCGATAGATCAACGACTATCTGACCTTAGTGACGTCACGTGGACGGTCCGCTCTGTGGTCCTAGACGATCTGTGACTTGTGCTAAATTTTATTTCTTCAACTTTGGGTTGAATCAATATTGAACAGACGGACGGTCCGTGGATTATAGTCGGACGGTCCCGCAGGGCTCAGACTGTACTTATCATATCAAAGTATTATTCTAGTTATTATATTTATCTCAAGCAAGAAGAGAGCATGTCAAGGTACCATACCATGTGACCTGTTTTTGATCCCTTTTAGTTACCTGCATCTCTAGCTTTTTTCCCTTGATTTTGCAGGTTGTGCTCTGTATGTTCATGAATACGGTTGCATATATGTTCCCAGATACGGACAGTTGTATAAACAACTCAACACCCAGTAGGCTCGAGGGTTATTTTTCAAAAAGAAAAATGTAATACACACTAGCTGGGTTTCTTCTTGCAACTCACAACTATTATTGTACATGTATTGATGCCCAGTACTTTCTATGGATCTCATTACGTTTTGCAACTTCAGAATCACCACACTCTGCCTTTGTTGACAGATACCTTCTACGAGGACAAGTATTTCATCTTGGAATCTTCAAAATCAAATCACTCCTGTACGAATGAAAGATCTTGAGATGCATGTATTTGTTCGGTATAAGATCCCCCTCACCCCAATTTTTAATCTTTTTAAACTTATTTTAAATTTAAAGTTTTAACTCTTTTGGTCACGCCAAGGCACATGGCGCGATAAAATCACGCAGGCACGCCATATATATATTAGTGCGGCAAGATATGACACGTTGGACGATGATATTTATGTGGGAAAACTTTCGTGCCATTTTCGTTGGCGTGACAATAGTGTTTTGTTACCATAATCGGCTTTAGAAAAATCATATATTTTTATATGACATTGGATGAAGATGCTTTTTATATGAAAGTTATGGATCTCGATAAAATCCAAAACTTTCTAGTTTTGAGTTATTTATTTGTGATTGTTAAGATGCTTGAAAAAATAATATAGTTTTAGGAGCATAATAATCATGAAGAAGCGTTTAACGCTGTAAAAAAGTAATATCTTTCTTGTATAGTGTTAACTGATGTCGGCGTTTCGGACCCCGGGGGTCCCTGGACCGACTAGAAAATTTGTCGCTGCGTACCCCTGCCCAGATGGGTTGGTGCGAGATGGAACATAAGTGGGAGAATGAGCCTTGTATTATCCTGCACCAGGGTGCTCGTAGTAGGGGTTACAAGCATTACGAGAGGACGAGAGCGAGAGGGCGAGTACGAGAGGGCGAGAGAGATAGAGAGAGGGGGTCCGGCCCTGCTCGTCTTCCCCCGTCCCTTTGTCGTGCGTTCGTGTATTCGTGTCCTCGTACGCTCGTCCGTTCGCCCCCCTTCTCTTTTTTCCATCCTTCCCCCTGGACATCCCCTTTTATAGACATAAGGAGATGGCCCAGCTGTACAATGGGGGTGTAGCTATGTGCTACGTGGCCAGCGGGGAAGTGCCTGGTCGCTATGCTCGTGTTAACGTGTCCGTCGGAGAAGTGCATGAGCCCTGTAGAAGCACAGCTGTTGGTGCTACATGGATCCTGCTGACGTCTCTTTGCTTCCGTAGGGGGCATGAGAACCACCGACGTCATGGACGCATGCGGGGAACCATCATTGCCTGTTACCGGTGTAAGCTTGATGGGACACCGGTCTTGTTCCTTCGTAGCCTAAGCTAGCCAGGAGTAGGGTGATGATGTATCCCTTGTGGCGCGGTCGATCTGAGCCTGAGGTCGGGAGAGGCGGCGGCTCCTCCGAGGCCGAGACTGGGGCCGAGGCCCAGGGTCGGGCGAGGACATGACTCCTCCCGAGGCCGAGGCCGAGGCCGAGCCCCGGGGTCGGGCGAGGCGGAGATCTCCTCCCGAGGCCGAGGCCGAGGCCAAGCCCTGGGGTCGGGCGAGGCGGAGATCTCCTCCCGAGGCCGAGGCTAAGGCCGAACCCTAGGGTCGGGCGAGGCGGAGCTTCCTGTTGCGCCCGAGGCTGAACTTGGCCGTTGTCGGTTTCGCCCGGGTGGTTGGCACAGCAGCCGGAGCGGGGCAGCGACGCTGTTTTCCTGTCAGATCGGTCAGTGAAAGGGCGAAGTGACTGCGGTCACTTCGACCTTGCCGACTGAGGCGCGCGTGTCAGGATAAGGTGTCAGGCGATCCCAGCATTAAATGTGCATGCAATACGGTCGGCTGGTAAGGCGATTTGGCCAAGGTCGCTTGCACGACAAGGCTTTCCTTTGGCTAAGCTGAGGGTGCGCTCACTGCCTGAGGAGACCCTCGGGCGAGACGTGAACTCGTCCGGGACCACTGTTCTGCCCGAGGCCGGGCTCGGGCGAGACGAGATCGCGTCCCTTGGTAGACGAAGCTTTGACTTTGACCCGAACTGTAAGCCTTTATGGTTTGTTCTGAAGGTGTTTTCGAGCCGTGTTTAGGAGCGTTGGGGGTACCCCAAATTATGATACCCGACAGTAGCCCTCGAGCCTCGAAGGGAGTGTAGGCACTCGCTTGGAGGCTCTGCCGGATTTTTGCGAGGGGACCAGCCTTTCTCGGTTATGTTTCGTTCCGGTGGGTGCGCGCGAGCGCACCCGCCGGGTGTAGCCCCTGAGGCCTCGGAGGAGTGGTTTGACTCCTCTGAGGTCTTAATTCTTGCTGTGATGCCTCGGTCGGCCTGGTCGTTCCCTCATGCGGCCTGGCCGCAGCCCGGGTGCATGGTCAGGCTCCGAGTTTTTGAGCTGGTTCGTTGACGCTGTCAACAGTTTTGGCCGCAGCCGGATGCGAGGGCAGCCCCCGAGCCTCTGCACGGAGCGAGAGGATGATCAAGGACTGTCTCGACTTCTATTATACGCCCCTTCGTCGCCTTTTCGCAAGGAGGAAGGGGGGAAAGCACCACGTTACCCTCGGAGGGCACCGATCATGGTGTTTCCAGTGAGTTGCTAACGGGTGATCCGAGTGGACGCCCGTGCCCCATTCGTTAGGGGTCGGCTAGTGGCCTAGAGGCGCACTCCAAAAGTACCTGCAGGGGATTTGCTGGACTCGGATCCATTTCGATAGGGTCCGAGGGCTCGGTGCCTCCCTCCGGTGGGATTCCATTACAAATCGTTCCTGCTGGTCTCGGAAATGTCCTAGGGTACCTCGGGAGCGTAGCCCGAGCCTCGGCCATGTAACGGACGTACCCAGGGTCATCCCTCACTCTGCGTGCTATGGGGCGGCTGTCGAACCCTTCCGAGGGGCCAGCCTTCGAACCCCTGATCAGTAATGGGCGCGGAGCCCGAGTGCTCTGGGGCGGTTGCTAGACCCCGCAGGGCGCAACCTTCGAACCCCTGATCAGTAGGAGGGCTCGAGGGCCCGAGTGCTCTGGGGCGGTTGCTGGATCCCGCAGAGCGCAACCTTCGAACCCCTGATCAGTAGGAGGGCTCGGGGGCCCGAGTGCTCTGGGGCGGTTGCTGGACCCCGCAGGGCGCAACCTTCGAACCCCTGATCAATAGGAGGGCTCGGGGGCCCGAGTGCTCTGGGGCGGTTGCTAGACCCCGCAGGGCGCAACCTTCGAACCCCTAATCAGTAGGAGGGCTCGGGGACCCGAGTGCTCTGGGGCGGTTGCTGGACCCCGCAGGGTGCAACCTTCGAACCCCTGATCAGTAGGAGGGCTCGGGGGCCTGTTTCCTTCGCGGAAAAGGATCCTTTTCAAAATATCCCCTTTCTCGGTCCCTGTGGCAAGAGAGAGAGGAAGCAGAAAAGGATACGAATTTAAATAACATGGCGCACCTCTTTTGACGCAGTCATCATGACAGAGGTGAAACGTCGCCTGCTTCGCCTGCCAAAGGTGTCGCTTGCTCTGCCAAGGAGTTAATGCGACGGGACGGGCGATTCGCGGGGCGTCTGTTGCGCGTGCGCGGGCCGTTCGAGGAACGGGGCACGGGCGTGTCGTCCTTACGCCGTGGGAGAGGGCTCCCCTGCCGCTTCAGGAAAAGACGCGAGCCTGGGGGTGATTTGACCGCTGCTTCCGCTCGTCTGTTGCAGCAGTTATTGTCGGCCCGCTTTTGGCCATATCAACTGCCGCGCCTACCCCCGCGGCTGACTGACCCGTGATCGTTGCACTTAATTGGCACTGTTGGGTCACGCGCGGGGCCGCCTCGAGTTGCGACACTGGTTCCTTAGTCGAGAAGGCGCAGCATTGGTGCAGGTGGCGGTGCGGTTTCCTTGCACGTAGTGACCGTCGTGTCGGTTACATGATAGGTGGGACTAGGCGTTCGTGCTGGTCCACCGAGTGTGACGAAGCCGAAGGGGTGCGTAACCGCTGTGCGGTTGCATGCTCCCTGCGCGGCGGCTCGCCCTTTCGTCCGCCGGTTTCGGCGAGGATGAGGGAACGCTTATGACCGCAGGGTGGTTACATGCTTTGCGTGCGGCGGTTTGCCTCCTTCGCATTTCGGGTCAGCCCTCATGACGTGTGGGACCCAGCTCCCGTGTCGCAAGGTGGGAACCCTAGAGCACGTCGGTGGAGACTTGGCTCGTGGCGCTTGGGGGTGCGAGTGAGTAGATCTGCCTATAAAAGGGGATCGATCCCCCGGGCAGTAGCCATGCCTTCGTACTCCTCTCTTGTACCGCTCCCTTCCACCTTCTGTGTCCCCAGATGGGGTGCGCTTGTGTGGCTTTCTTCTTGCTGTTGTTTGAGAAGCGCGACCTCATGGGGGTTGGCGCTCTTCAGTCGTCGCTCGGCTTTAAGGATTTTCATCATCCAGCCCGGCTGCAGTCCCTCACCAATGGTCATCCGTAGGGATGATCACCAGCCTTGTGGTGGGGAGAAGCAAGCTGGGCTACGGCCTCCGCCCCGCCCTCAGCTTCAAGGATCTTCATCATCCGGGCTGAGGGGGAGGAGCGCGCCGAGCTGGGTTCTGCCTCCCGCGTGGGTCGGTGACCCGCTTCTTCCTCCAGCATTCGGAGGGGAAAGGCATCCTCCAGCCCTGCGGAGGTGACGTCCTCCAGCCATGTGGGGGAAGGCGAACTGCTGCTCCCTGGCCAGGGTGCAGCTTTCCGTCTTCCACCCGGGCGGCGGTCGTGCCGCGCGTGGGCCGGCCACGTCCAGGTCCTCCTTGCACCGTCGGCTGCACCGGGGGGTCGCTCAACACGTCGTACGCCGCGAGGGTGGTACTCATGTTCTGGGACGGCCTCGGCGAGGACGAGAGTGAGGACCTGCCGGTGCGCTTTGGGGTGGCCGCTGTTCGCCGATGCAGTGTTGGTGGGCAGGTGGCCGCTATCGTTGGTGCTGAGGTGGTGGTCGCCATAGGTGAGGCTTCCTCTTGCACAAGCGGTTGTCACCACCGACGAGGCCGTCAGCACCACCTGCGCTCCAGGCCTCTAGCTCTTTGGCTTTAATGGCTGGTTCTCGTCCTCCGTGAGGGACGTGAATGAAAGCCTTTTAGCAGTAGCATTTGCCCTGAGGCCATCGCTGCTGCTGCCTAGCCGCCCGAGACGGAGGTCGTTGTCTCGCTGCTGGTGCAGCGGTCGCCGGCGAGCCGGTCGAGCTCGTTATCTCGCAGCCCCTCTGGTGTGGAGGTAGTTCATTCCCGTGGGAATGGAGCTGGAGTCCCGTTCGTTAGGGAATGTAAGAGCAAAATGTGACTCCATGTACTAAGATATCTGTTGTAGGTCGGGAAAGCTGCCGAGGGCGCTGCCGACACCTACATAGCGTAGTTATCCCGAGTACGTGTGTTTGTTATTCGTAGCTGTTGAGGCCTGAACATTTGGGTATTTGAGTATAAAGTCGTGCTTCTTCCTCGTTTCGAGCCTTAAGACTTGCCCGTCGGTAGCCAAACCACTTAACTGAGCGCGAGTTACCTTTCGCGAAAGGTGACGAGTGAGGTATCTGTATCCTGGAGGCGTAGGATTCCCTCGGCTCGGTCGGCCTTGCCGTTCAAGCTCTCTTTCGCCCGGTTTTAGAACCTTCGGCCGCTCTGCGATGAGTCGAAGCTGAAGGCGGCGGTGGCATGGACAGAGGCGGTGTCAGCTCGGACAAAGGCTTTCTCGGCGTGAGAGCAGGTGGCTTCCCAGGCCGAGGAGATGCAGCAGCGGTAGCTGGGGTTTGGCCAGATCACCCGCGAGCGAGACCAATCCTGGAGCCAAGCTGCCGAAGCCGTGAGCCGAGCTGAGATCCTCGGGGGATAGCTGGCTGGGGCTATAGAGCGGCTGGCCGAGGCGTGTGGCGGAACCACCCGAATTATTCCAGCTTAAGTGCCTAAGTCTCGCCTCAGGGGCCGCAACACACTTAAATCGGAATAACCCGTTAATCCCTTAGATCTAGTCTAATAGAGCCACTTAACTAGGATCAAATTCCACAATCTCACTTGAAGGTGAGTCATAGAAGAAATACAATAAAACAAGAAACCTCAAATTAAGTGCTGAATTATTACATAGATTGGAGTTTTTTCAAGTAGCAAATAAGAGTTCACGAAGTAAAATGCAGCGGATAATCGATGTCGTCGGAATCGAGGAAATGGGCAAGGCCTAGCCCACTACTCCTCGTGCTCCTCTCCTGCCGGAGCAACGTCCCACTCGACCGTCCAACCCGGTGGCAGGGTGGTAGGCCAAGTCACACCGTCAACCATCTCCTGAATCGTACCTGCAAAAAGTATGCCACAAGCAAGGCTGAGTATACTAATACTCAGCTAGACTTACCCGGTGTGAGGAATCTACTCCTCTACCTCTAGACTATGCAGCTGTTTGGCTGAGGGGTTTGGTTTGCCAAAAGCACTAGCTGTTTCTAAAATCCATTTTTAACCTTTCAAATTCTAGCATCATTATCTTAGCTACATTTGCTCCTTCTAAGCATACATGGTAACAAGCATTTTAGTTCAATCAACAAATTGTCTCATGTAACCTCATTTCACTTCTTACTCGATGTAGTACAAGGGGTCAAGCAGTCTCATTAGCTGCGAGAAGCAGATGATTCGAATCGAGTTTTTATCCTTGCAAGGTAAACCTAAACACAAGACATGTCAGGGCACTCCATCCCCACACATGTCAACCGTCCCCATCGATTCCCCGTTCGCGTCCAGGCCTCACCGCCTTGGCATACAATGCTCCACTGACCCCGGCTACCGCCGTGCAGTGACCGCACTTGTACCCACCATAGCTAGCATGGGAGACCCAGTCTCAGGTCGCATGAGGGATAAAGTTCGCGCCCGGCTTCACTCAGGTACTAGGTTTATCGATTACCATATTTCCCGACATGTGCTTAGTACGTTCAAAAGCTTGACTCAGGTACCCACACATTAATCCTTAATTCCTTTTTCCCGTCTCATGGACAAGGCATCCTCCCTGGATCCAAGTCCATAGACTAACATAGATCCCGTTATCAAGATGAATACAATCAATTCCTGACCTCGCGCGAGTGCTAGAAAAATCACTCGACTTCTACCGAGATCCTGATTAGCAAGCAGCTACTCGACCTAGCATACTAGTATTCATCTCAAAAAGGAATCCTAAGTTCATGCATCTAGAGGTTTCAAGCAACTCCTACACTTAAGTGCACATTACAAACCTACAAACATTAAGTGTAGTAAAATAGCATATATAAACGGTTATGCATAAAACTGGGGCTTGCCTTCAATAGCTGGGGCTGCGGGGAGATCCTCGGTAGCAGCCTCGGGAGCTTGCTCCTGGTCTTCCTCTTGGACAGATCCTTGCTCGGGGATGAGCACGTACTCTCCGTCAGCTAGATTATAATCTAATGAATGCAATGCGTAAGATATATGCATGATATGATATGTGCATTAGTAATTTAAACTTTTGATGGTGTATGATCTACTTGAGTTAGATAGAGCTAAATCTTGCTTATACGAGATTTTTGGTGGTATACATGGTAAATTGGATCAAACTTAGCTAAGTTAAGTGGTAGGTTTATTCTTGGGGTTCCACTGAATTCTTTTAAAGGCCTTTAGTGAGAATTGTCAAGAACTCAAGTTGGACTTATTGGAGTGAGGTTTATTTCTCCTTTCTTTTTCTTTATTCTCTTTAAGTTTTTGGAGTGGGTTTGAACTACAAGTCACCTTAATAAATTTCCAAAAAATTCTGCAAAAATTACAGTGGCTTGTTACTGGTGTGTAATTCTCTGTCTCAAAATTTGGGGTCCAAAAAGTGAATATTTTCTCTAGACAAAATTTCCAAATTTTAGGGCAGAAGGGGTGATTTGAACTACAACTATCATTTAATAGACTCTAAGACTTACTTTTGCTGGCATTTAGAGGCTATAACATGACTTGGTACAAATTTTCAGCCATTAATACTTATCAGTTATTTTACTAGGATTTTCTAAAGTTTCTAGCCAAAGGGGTGCTTTCTACTACCACTATATTTGAAAAATATCAAACAACAGATTTCTGATTTTTCCTAGCTTCTTCTTTGTGCAAGAGCAATCATTCTGAAGTTTGGCATCTTTTTGCTTAAGGGAAGTGGTGGTGTGCATTAATTGGATTAAATGGCCTTTCTTACAAAATATTGGCATAGGCATTATTTTGCATCTTTCCAATGGGTTTGTATTTTTCTCTGGTGGCCTATCTCATTATTGGTCTAGCAAAATTTTACTTACCCATTATTGCATTATTGTGGGTTACTCATAATTTAATTGAACTATGGCTCATTATCATGTTCTATTTATTTACCCTACTTAAAATGATGGGCTGGGGTGTTTATTATTTTTGCAGTGGGGTTTTGGTGGTTACAAGTCCACTGGATTTTTATTATCAATTTTGGGTCTGGTTTTGTAATTTTAATAATTGATTTCTAGTTGGAATAATGCTAAATAAAACATTTCTCTTTGAATCTGATCTAGACTAGAGGTTCCTTTATTTTTCCTAGGTTCTTTGTTACATAAGCAAACCAGGAAAAATAATTTCATTCACTGGTCATTAATTTCTAAGGCCTTTCTGATTTTCCTAAGGTTTGGGCAGAAATGGCTTTTAATGGATATCTACACTAAATTTTTCAATACTGGGGTTCTCACTATTTTTAAACAGAGTTTAAGTGGGGTTTGAACATCTACAAATTTTCTTAGGTTCAGCACAGGAATATAACTAATTTTCCTTAATTAAACAAGGTTTGGTCAGTTTCTGTATTAAATTTTTAACTCTAAAATTTAGAACAGAAAGCATAAGATTCAGTATTTTTAATTGATAGTTCATAATATTTAGAATTTAGCAAAATTGGTTTGACAATTTTTGGTTAAGTATTCATCAAGTTATGAATTTTCTAAGTTCTCTGTTCATTAAAAAGATTAAACAGAAATGATTAAATGGAAAACTACTTTGCAACGGGGTCCCTGGTGGTTGTTTTATGTTTTCCTTACATACTAGTCCCTGGGCTACTATTCAATTGAGTCACTGACATCTCAGAAAACCCCCTGGATTCTTCTAATCCTAAGCCGAGGTCCTTCCCCCAAATTAAACAGTACCCGCGGCGGAAGAAAGGGTGGAGGGTCTTACCGGCGATGAGATTGCTCGGTGAGGTGGCCGAGGGTGTAGGGGAGGTCCTGAGGATCACGGCGATGTGCGGGTCGCCGTTGGGGATGGTCGGAGTCGGCCGGTCCGCATGCGCAGGCGGGGGAGCTCGTCGACGGCGAAGAGTCCGGCCTATCCAGGGCACAATTGACCGATTGAACAGGTCAGAGAGCTTCACTGGGTGCTAGGGAAGACATGGTTGCAAGGAATTTGACAATGGCTTAACGGAGAGCTCGGTCCACGCGCGGGGGCGGGCGACCGAAGTCCGACGAGGGTGATCTCGGGCTTCCAGTGAAGTTCTGTCGGGTCCGAGGACTTGGAAAGCTTCATGGGCCAATGGCGAAGCTAACCGAAGCGCTGGCACGACTTGGACGCGACTAGAGAGAGCTGGCCACGGCGGCCGAGGCTCTGAAAGCTTGGCGGGCAGTGGCGCGGCGTGCTCGGGGCAATTTCCGGTGATCTCTGACTTGGGCAAGACTTGAGAGCGCGCGAGGATGAATGGCCGATGCTTGGGGCGGCTTTATAGGCACGGCGCGGTGCACGGGCGGCCGTGGACCAGCGAGCGCGCGGGGGCGTGCACTGGGAGGCGCGGGTGCGCGAACGGGCGTGAACCGGAGGTGTCAGCCACGATCGAACACGTGTGCCCATTGCCTCTGCCCAAGTTCTAGCGCTGATTGGGTGTAAATCTTCGCGAATTTGGGCAAGATCGCTGTGAAGGATTTGTTCACCTGACCTTGCTTTGTCTTTTGTGTATGGACGTCGCACGGTTTTAGGCTAGGGACAGGGAGTTGTAGCGTCACCAAGGTGCCAGTGTCAGAATGTCTGGTCCCGAGGTCAAACTGCGTCAAAACCATGTCAAATGAATTTGGTTTGAGTTCAAACTTTTCCAGGGCGTGTCCAAGGGAATTTGGTACAACTTTGATATTTGGATCTCTTGGTTTTGAGTTTCGAAAAACAGAGAACGCCGTTGATCCTTGGAAAGAGGTCAGAAATTCAGAAATCTAAATTTCTCCAAGGGTTCATGGTTCAAGGGCTGATTTGGGAATTTTAAAAAAACAAAAGGCAAAACTCTCTTACTATGATTTGTTAGTTATTTGATGAACTAAAACTTTGTAATTTGGTCATATCTAAAATTTGCATTTTCCCCCCATGACTTCTCCCAATTACCCTTTATGCCTAACTTGGCTTACTTAGGATTTATTAGGGTTTGAGAGTCTTTCTCTCTCAAGGTGCATGACAAGATTAAGGAGAGTTTAAGAAGATTCATTATAAACCTTTGCTCTAAATTTTCTTTTGATGTTCAACCCTTTACTAAATTTACATGTGATAATAGGTTGGGGTTAGCTTAGGGAAGAACCCTAGGTGACACTGGGGTGTCACAGCCTTCCCCCTTAAAGGAATCTCGTCCCGAGATTCGGGTCAGAGTCCTCCCGGGGTGAAGCGAAGGGTGAGACTTATAGGAAGTGGGTGCTCTTATTATTAGGGCAATTTGCTCTTCGAATGTCATTTTCTTTGCAACTTCAGAAGGAAGTCCTTTTTAAATCTTGTTTTATGGTTACTTCATTCTGATTAAGATCATATTTTGGAATTTTAGATTCGAAGGGCAGGAGGAGGGGTTGGGTGCGATTACGTACCAGATTCCTTAGGTAGGCAATCAGGGAAGTTGGATCTCAAGAATTCCTCGGTCTCCCAAGTAGCTTCTTCCTCTGAGTGATTACTCCACTGGACCTTGTACATCTTGATCGATTTAGCTCGAGTTGATCTTTCTTTGCAATCCAGAATCTTGGAAGGGTACTCTTGGTACGATAGATCTGGTTCTATCTCCAATTCTGGCTCTGCTATGATCTCGGTCGGCAATCGAACACACTTCTTGAGCTGAGATACATGGAACACACTGTGAATGGAAGACATTTTTGAAGGTAACTTCAGCATATATGCCATGGGTCCACAGGTTTCTATGATCTCATAAGGTCCAATGTAACGAGGGGCTAGCTTGCCTTTGATTCCAAACCTCTGCACTCCCTTGGTGGGTGATACCTTGAGGTACACGAAATCTCCCACCTTGAACTGGAGAGGTTTCCTTCTTTTATCATGCTAACTCTTCTGTCTGGCCTGAGCAGCTTCTAGATTCTTCCTGATTAGTCTGACCTTCCTTTCGGCTTCAGTCACTAAGTCAGGCCCAAAAACTTCTCTCTCTCCAGGCTGAGACCAATTGAGTGGTGTCCTGCACCTTCTTCCATAGAGAGCTTCGAAGGGTGCCATCCTTAGGCTGGATTGATAACTGTTATTATAAGCAAACTCTGCCAAAGAGAGGTGCTTATCCCAGTTCTTGCCACAATCGATTGCACAAGCTCTCAGCATATCCTCTAGAATTTGGTTTACCCTTTCCGTCTGACCATCAGTCTATGGGTGGGAAGCTGAACTTCTGATTAGCTTGGTTCCCAAAGACTCCTGCAACTGTTCCCAAAATCTGGCAACAAATTGGGCTCCTCGGTCAGAAACAATGGTCCGAGGTAATCCGTGCAAACATACGATCCGGTCAATGTACAACTCTGCATACTTTTGAGCCTTATCAGTGGTGTGCATAGGGAGAAAATGTGCCACTTTCGTCAGTCGGTCCACAATCACCCAAATCGAATCATGATGACGAGAGGTGTTGGGCAGACCCACGATGAAATCCATCCTAATGTCGTCCCATTTCCACGAAGGTATAGGTAGGGGTTACAAAACTCCAGCTGGTTTCAAGTGGCTTGCCTTTATTCTCTGACAGGTGTCACATTCCGATACATACTGGGCTATCTCCCTCTTCATTCTGGTCCACCAATACAAAGGCTTCAGATCATGGTACATTTTGGTGCTTCCCGGATGCATAGAGAATTTGGAGAGATGAGCCTCCTCCAAGATTTTCTTCTTGAGGTCCTTGTTTTTAGGAATCACCAATCTGCTTTTGAACCATAATACATCCTTTTCATCTTGGCAGAAACATTTATACTTCTCAACCTTCTGATGGAGATTCTCCTTGATAATCTGCACTCCCTTGTCACTAAGCTGGGCCATGATGATCTGGTCTTGCAAGGCTGGCTCGATAGAAATGTGAGACAGAGCACCAGAAGGAATCACTTCAATTTGCATCTTGCTCAACTCATCACACAAGGTGTTAATGCGAGAATCCATTAGAATACAATTGCACTGCAACTTCCGACTCAAGGCATCTGCTACCACATTGGCTTTCCCTGGGTGATAATGTACCTCCAGGTCATAATCCTTGATCAGCTCTAGCCATCTTCTCTGCCTCATGTTGAGATCAGCCTGAGTAAAGATGTACTTAAGGCTCTTATGGTCAGTGAAGATGTTGTAGTGGGTTCCCATTAAGTAGTGCCTCCACATTTTTAATGCATGAACCACTGCTGCCAACTCGAGGTCATGAGTGGGGTAATTTTGCTCATGAGGCCTGAGTGCTCTTGAGGCGTAAGTAATGACTTGGTTGTCTTGCATTAAGACACAACCCAGTCCAGTGCCAGAGGCATCACAATACACATCAAAAGGCTTGCTGTTGTCGGGTTGCGCCAACACTGGTGCTATGGTCAGATGCTTCCTTAATGCATGGAAGGCATCTTCGCACTTCTGACTCCAAACAAACTTGGCTTCTTTCTTCAGCAGCTCAGTTATAGGCTTCGCAATTCGAGAGAAATCCGGAATAAATCTTCAGTAATAACCAGCTAATCCTAGAAAACTCTGAATCTGACGGACAGTCGTTGGTGGCTTCCAGTTCATTACTTCTTGCACCTTATCAGGATCAACAGCTATTCCAGCCTGAGAGATAGTGTGACCCAAGAATTTGATTTCCTTTAGCCAAAAATCACACTTGGACAACTTGGCATAAAGGTGGTGCTCTCGTAGACGTTGAAGTACTACATGCAAATGTCCGGCATGTTCTTCTTCGTTCTTAGAGTACACCAAGATATCATCGATGAACACCACTACGAACTTGTCCAATTCAGGCATGAAAACAGAATTCATCAGATACATGAAATATGCTGGCGCATTGGTCAGCCCGAAAGACATCACCAAGAATTCATATAGCCCATATGTGGTTGAGAATGTCGTCTTTGGAATATCGCTTGCTCGTATCTTGATCTGATGGTAGCCGGAGCGAAGGTCTATTTTGGAAAACACCTTGGCCCCGACCAACTGGTCAAAAAGAACATCAATACGAGGCAAAGGATACTTGTTCTTGATAGTTACCGCATTAAGAGGGCGGTAATCTGTACACAGCCTCAAGCTTTCATCCTTCTTCTTCACAAACAGTGCTGGACATCCCTAAGGCGAAGTACTTAGGCGAATAAATCCCTTATCCAGCAACTCCTGCAATTGCTTCTTCAATTCTGCCAATTCAGCGGGTGGCATTCGATAAGGCCTCTTGGAAATTGGTGTCGTTCCCTGTTGCAACTCGATGGCAAATTCAATATCCCGGTCGTGTGGCATTCCTGGCAATTCATCAGGAAAGACATCTGCATACTCACAGACCACTGGGATCTTCTTCAGAGGTAACTCCATCATAGAGAAAGCACATGACTGAGTAGAACCCTGACTGGGCAGAATTAAGGTGAAGTTCCCACAGAACGGAGAATTGATTTCCACAGTACGGCTGGCTACATCAAGCACAACTTGGTGCAGGGTCATCCAATTAGCTCCCAGAATAATGTCCACATTTTCCAAACCCAAAACAAGAAGGGTGGTTTTGACAATGTGGCTTCCCAGTTGAATAGGCACACTTTGGTTTAATTGATTAGTTGAAATTTTACCCCCAGGTGTGACTATCATAAATGACCCTTTTGAGTGAGAGAATGGCAGTTCACATTTAGCACTGAACTTCTGGCTAATGAAACTATGAGATGCACCAGAATCAAACAGAATTAAAGCAGGTTGATTATAAACTAAAAAGATACCGGTCATGATGGGAGCTCCCTCAGGTACTTCCTCCAGGGCAGTGAAGTTGAGCTTCCCTTGCTTGACCTGTACCTTCTGCTTTCTTCTCTTGTCTTGATTTGGTGCTGGCACCTGCCTTTGCTGGTTTCTGGGACAATTCTTGGCATAGTGGCCCACATTGCCACAAGTGAAACATTTGTTCCCATTGCCCTGGCAGAATTGCTGCTGCTGCGGAGGTTGATTGTTCCTTGGAGCGGGAGCTGGAAAGCGGTTGGGTGCCGGCTGCTGCTGCTGAGGTGGCCTGACCACCCATCTGCCTGCCTGCTGCTGAAAACCCCTGCTCTGATTGTGAGAAACAATCCTGAACCTCTGGGCCTGGGTGGATGGTGCTGCCATTGGTGCCTTTCTCTTCTTCTCTGCCCGGCGAGCTACAATGCAATCCTCCTGGGAGATGGCCAGGTTGACCAACTCATTGAAGCTATCAGCCCAGACATTGTTGAGTCGTTCCCGCAGCTTGGTGTTAAGACCCCTGCGAAAGCGGTCTCTCTTCTTCTCATCAGAATCGGCATGGTAACCTGCATACTGGCATAGGTCGTTGAAGGCCTACGCATACTGCAGTACCGTGCGGGTTCCTTGATTAAGTGCCAGAAACTCATTCAGCTTGCGATCAAGAATGCCAGCTGGGATGTGGTGCCCTCTGAAAGCAGTCTTGAATTCCTCCCAAGACACTTCACGATCAGCGGGGAGCATAGCACGGAAGTGGTCCCATCAAGTCCGAGCAAATCTGTGAAGCTGCTGCGCGGCGAAGCGAGTCTTGGTAGCATCAGGGCAGTCTCCCGTGAGGAGGGGAAACTTGGACTCAACGACGCGGAGCCACACGTCGGCGTCCAATGGATCCTCTGCCTTGGCGAACAAGGGTGGTTGCGTGCTCAGGAATTCCTGGTAGGTTGCCGCTGCCGGAGGTCGCTGAGGCTGGCCTCCACCATGCTGCTGAGGGTGGGGCTGGCCCTGCAAGAGTTGTCGCAGAATCTCATTCTGCTGGGCCATCAGCTCCTACACTATGGGAGCTGGAGGAGGTGGCGGGGGAACCTGCTCGTTATGCCCGCGATGCTGCCTAGCTGCCATCTGAAAACAGAGATTGCCGCCATTGTTATCCCAACTCACAATTTCGAACGACAAGATATTATCTCATATGGAAGGAAAAATGCCATAATCATAATATTAGGTTCGAAATGAAGATAACATGGTTACAAACATCCCACAGATTTCGAAAGTTCACAGGGTTACATCAATCAGGGGAAAGTACCCGTAAGCCTAGTCCAAAATCTGACATTAACTAAGCTCGCATGGGTTTCTATCCGCCTAAAAGCGTCGAAGTGACTAATCAACCCTGAGCGGTGGAAGCGACACTAGATACGGGTGAAGGAGGCATCACGGAGGTAGTCCCATTAGCACCAGGGGCTGGTCCTAGCTCCTCGGGAGCCTCTTCTCCCTCGCTTCCGGCTTCATTGGCCTCCATCTCCAAGTGGTGCATGTCCAGGTGGTCATTCGCTTCTTCGAGTTCCCTCTGCACATCGTGGAGCTGGTTCTCTAAGACATCAATAGTGTTGTCTCGGATCTCCACCTGCTGCTCCAAGGTGGTAATGCGCTGGCTCAGCCTTTCCACCTGCAGATCCTTCTCCACCAACTCGGAAGATGAATCAACCACAAAATCTTCTCGACTATCGAGAGTGAGCTTGGTGGTTTGAGCGATGTTAGCAAGGTGTGCCATAGCATCACTCTGAAGGGCCTGAAGGCGGTACAGCGCACTCATGCACTGAACGGTGACCCTCCCAACCAAGTCAGGATACATTGCCCACACATCCATCACATAGCTCACGTGGTCACACCACATGGGGTCATCCTTCTTCTCAGCAGGGAAGAGTCCCAAGGGGTGCATCACCATCTCCAGGGGATGGTAGCCACAGAAAGTCGTTAGAGTCTTCATAGCTGTCGCCTCAATGGTGTCGTCCGTCCTAAATCCAACTGTTTCGGAATCAAGAGAACGCCAACCCGGCTGAAGGGGATGAGCCTCCAAAGTCAGCCAGACCCAAGAACGAGGTACTCGATGCTCCTCATATAGTTGCACCGTGTACAAAGGGGCGTAAGGTAACCGGCGGAGTTAAGCACTTCCCACAAGATGGAAGGAAAGCCATCGCGAGAAAGGAAGTCAGAACTGAAACGGGTGTCTCCTCCACTGGCGGGGGTGGGTGAATTCATCTGCGGAAGGGTATCAAAGGTAAAGATTATGGTGGAAGGAATAAAATAAAAGAGCCTGGACAGGTTTAAAAGGAAGTGGGTTAGCTCAAGTTTTAAATTCCCTTTTGTGTTTATAATGCATGCATGCTAGAAGTAACGTCTCCTCTCCAAATAATAGGGTGCTCTTAGGGCATCCTTAAAAATCTAAGTACTGGCCCACGGGGCCTGCTTAATTAGCCACCTATTTCTCCCTCTATGCCTAGGGCCTTTTGTCCTAGGTCTAGCGGTCTAGTCCTGACGATTCTTAGTAGTTTCTAGGCAAGTTTTAAATTTTGAAAATGGGATTCATGGTTTATTGTCCTTCTCTGTGGTGGAATTTGCTCCGATACCAGTTATGGCGGAACCACCCGAATTATTCCAGCTTAAGTGCCTAAGTCGCGCCTCAGGGGCCGCAACACACTTAAATCGAAATAACCCATTAGTCCCTCAGATCTAGTCTGATAGAGCCACTTAACCAGGATCAAATTCCACAATCTCACTCGAAGGTGAGTCACAGAAGAAATACAATAAAACAGGAAACCTCAAATTAAGTGCTGAATTATTACATAGATTGGAGTTTTTTCGAGTAGCAAATAAGAGTTCACGAAGTAAAATGCAGCGAATAATCGATGTCGTCGGAATCGAGGAAATGGGCAAGGCCTAGCCCACTACTCCTCGTGCTCCTCTCCTGCCGGAGCAACGTCCCACTCGACCGTCCAACCCGGTGGCAGGGTGGTAGGTCAAGTCACACCGTCAACCATCTCCTGAATCGTACCTGCAAAAATTATGCCACAAGCAAGGCTGAGTATACTAATACTCAGCTAGACTTACCCGGTGTGAGGAATCTACTCCTCTACCTCTAGACTATGCAGCTGTTTGGCTGAGGGGTTTGGTTTGCCAAAAGCACTAGCTGTTTCTAAAATCCATTTTTAACCTTTCAAATTCTAGCATCATTATCTTAGCTACATTTGCTCCTTCTAAGCATACATGGTAACAAGAATTTTAGTTCAATCAACAAATTGTCTCATGTAACCTCATTTCACTTCTTACTCGATGTAGTACAAGGGGTCAAGCAGTCTCATTAGCTGCGAGAAGCAGACGATTCGAATCGAGTTTTTATCCTTGCAAGGTAAACCTAAACACACGACATGTCAGGGCACTCTGTCCCCACACATGTCAACCGTCCCCATCGATTCCCCGTTCACGTCCAGGCTTCACCGCCTTGGCATACAATGCTCCACTGACCCCGGCTGCCGCCGTGCAGTGACCGCACTTGTACCCACCATAGCTAGCATGGGAGACCCAGTCTTAGGTCGCATGAGGGATAAAGTCCGCGCCCGGCTTCACTCAGGTACTAGGTTTATCGGTTACCATATTTCCTGACGTGTGCTTAGTACGTTCAAAAGCTTGACTTAGGTATCCACACATTAATCCTTAATTCCTTTTTCTCGTCTCATGGACAAGGCATCCTCCCTGGACCCAAGTCCATAGACTAACATAGATCCCGTTATCAAGATGAATACAATCAATTCCTGACCTCGCGCGAGTGCTAGAAAAATCACTCGACTTCTACCGAGATCCTGATTAGCAAGCAGCTACTCGACCTAGCATACTAGTATTCATCTCAAAAAGGAATCCTACGTTCATGCATCTAGAGGTTTCAAGCAACTCCTACACTTAAGTGCACATTACAAACCTACAAACATTAAGTGTAGTAAAATAGTATATATAAACGGTTATGCATAAAACCGGGGCTTGCCTTCAATAGCTGGGGCTACGGGGAGATCCTCGGTAGCAGCCTCGGGAGCTTGCTCCTGGTCTTCCTCTTGGACAGATCCTTGCTCGGGGATGAGCACGTACTCTCCGTCAGCTAGATTACAATCTAATGAATGCAATGTGTAAGATATATGCATGATATGATATGTGCATTAGTAATTTAAACTTTTGATGGTGTATGATCTACTTGAGTTAGATAGAGCTAAATCTTGCTTATACGAGATTTTTGGTGGTATACATGGTAAATTGGATCAAACTTAGCTAAGTTAAGTGGTAGGTTTATTCTTGGGGTTCCACTGAACTCTTTTTAAGGCCTTTAGTGAGAATTGTCAAGAACTCAAGTTGGACTTATTGGAGTGAGGTTTATTTCTCCTTTCTTTTTCTTTATTCTCTTTAAGTTTTTGGAGTGGGTTTGAACTACAAGTCACCTTAATAAATTTCCAAAAATTCTGCAAAAAAATACAGTGGCTTGTTACTGGTGTGTAATTCTCTGTCTCAAAATTTGGGGTCCAAAAAGTGAATATTTTTCTCTGGACAAAATTTCCAAATTTTAGGGTAGAAGGGGTGA
Source organism: Zea luxurians (assembly GCA_029449295.1). Taxonomy (NCBI): domain Eukaryota; kingdom Viridiplantae; phylum Streptophyta; class Magnoliopsida; order Poales; family Poaceae; genus Zea; species Zea luxurians. The sequence goes on from JAOPSE010000034.1 coordinate 6,557,808, forward strand.
TTTGAACTACAACTATCATTTAATAGTAGGTAATTCTCTAAGACTTACTTTTGCTGGCATTTAGAGGCTATAACATGACTTGGTACAAATTTTCAGCCATTAATACTTATCAGTTATTTTACTAGGATTTTCTAAAGTTTCTAGCCAAAGGGGTGCTTTCTACTACCACTATATTTGAAAAATATCAAACAACAGATTTCTTATTTTTCCTAGCTTCTTCTTTGCGCAAGAGCAATCATTCTGAAGTTTAGCATCTTTTTGCTTAAGAGAAGTGGTGGTGTGCATTAATTAGATTAAATGGCCTTTCTTACAAAATATTGGCAATAGGTATTATTTTGCATCTTTCCAATGGGTTTGTATTTTTCTCTGGTGGCCTATCTCATTATTGGTCTAGCAAAATTTTACTTACCCATTATTGCATTATTGTGGGTTACTCATAATTTAATTGAACTATGGCTCATTATCATGTTCTATTTATTTACCCTACTTAAAATGATGTGATGGGGTGTTTATTATTTTTGCAGTGGGGTTTTGGTGGTTACAAGTCCACTGGATTTTTATTATCAATTTTGGGTCTGGTTTTGTAATTTTAATAATTGATTTCTAGTTAGAATAATGCTAAATAAAACATTTCTCTTTGAATCTGATCTAGACTAGAGGTTCCTTTATTTTTCCTAGGTTCTTTGTTACATAAGCAAACAAGGAAAAATAATTTCATTCACTGGTCATTAATTTCTAAGGCCTTTCTGATTTTCCTAAGGTTTGGGCAGAAATGGCTTTTAATGGATATCTACACTAAATTTTTTAATACTGGGGTTCTCACTATTTTTAAACAGTGTTTAAGTGGGGTTTGAACATCTACAAATTTTCTTAGGTTCAGCACAGGAATATAACTAATTTTCCTTAATTAAACAAGGTTTGGTCAGTTTCTGTATTAAATTTTTAACTCTAAAATTTAGAACAAGAAAGCATAGGGTTCAGTATTTTTAATTGATAGTTCATAATATTTAGAATTTAGCAAAATTGGTTTGACAATTTTTGGTTAAGTATTCATCAAGTTATGAATTTTCTAAGTTCTCTGTTCATTAAAAAGATTAAACAGAAATGATTAAATGGAAAACTACTTTGCAACGGGGTCCCTGGCGGGTGTTTTAAGTTTTCCTTACAGACTAGTCCCTGGGCTACTATTCAATTGAGTCACTGACATCTCAGAAAACCCCCTGGATTCTTCTAATCCTAACCCGAGGTCCTTCCCCCAAATTAAACAGTACCCGCGGCAGAAGAAAGGGCGGAGGGGCTTACCGGCGGCGAGATTGCTCCGGTGAGGTGGCCGAGGGTGTAGAGGAGGTCCTGAGGATCACATCGATGTGCAGGTCATCGTCGGGGATGGTCGGAGTCGGCCGGTCCACGTGCGCAGGCGGGGGAGCTCGTCGGCGGCGAGGAGTCCGGCCTATCCAGCAGGGCACAATTGACCGATTGAATGGGTCAGAGAGCTTCACTGGGTGCTAGGAAAGACATGGTTGCAAGGAATTTGACAATGGCTTACCGGAGAGCTCGGTCCACGCGCGGGGGTGAGCGACCGAAGTCCGGCGAGGAAGATCTCGGGCTTCCGGTGAAGTTCTGCCGGGTCCGAGGACTTGGAAAGCTTCACGGGCCAAATGGGAAGCTAACCGAAGCGTTGACGCGACTTAGACGTGACTGGAGAGAGCTGGCCACAGCGGACGAGGCTCTGAAAGCTTGGCGGGCGGTGGCGCGGCATGCTCGGGGCAATTTCTGGTGATCTCTGACTTGGGCAAGACTTGAGAGCGCGCGGGGATGAATGGCCGAGGCTTGGTGTGGCTTTATAGGCACGACGCGGTGCACGGGCGGCCGTGGACCGGCGAGCACGCGCGGGCGTGCACTGGGAGGCGCGGGTGCGCGAACGGGCGTGAACCGGAGGTGTCAGCCACGGTCGAACACGTGTGCCTGTTGCCTCTGCCCAAGTTCTAGCGCTGATTGTGTGCAAATCTTTGCGAATTTGGGCAAGATCGTTGTGAAGGATTTGTTCACCTGACCTTGCTTTGTCTTTTGTGTATGGACGTCACGCGGTTTTAGGCTAGGGACAGGGAGTTGTAGCATCACCAAGGTGCCAGTGTCAGAATGTCTGGTCCCGAGGTCAAACTGCGTCAAAACCATGTCAAATGAATTTGGTTTGAGTTCAAACTTTTCCAGGGCGTGTTCAAGGGAATTTGGCACAACTTTGATATTTGGATCTCCTGGTTTTGAGTTTCGAAAAACAGAGAACGTCGTTGATCCTTGGAAAGAGGTCTGAAATTTAGAAAATCAGAAATCTGAATTTCTCCAAGGGTTCATGGTTCAAGGGCTGATTTGGGAATTTTAAAAAAACAAAAGGCCAAACTCTCTTACTATGATTTGTTAGTTATTTGATGAACTAAAACTTTGTAATTTGGTCATATCTAAAATTTGCATTTTCCCCCCATGACTTCTCCCAATTACCCTTTATGCCTAACTTGGCTTACTTAGGATTTATTAGGGTTTGAGAGTCTTTCTCTCTCAAGGTTCATGACAAGATTAAGGAGAGTTTAAGAAGATTCATTATAAACCTTTGCTCTAAATTTTCTTTTGATGTTCAACCCTTTACTAAATTTACATGTGATAATAGGTTGGGGTTAGCTTAGGGAAGAACCCTAGGTGACATTAGGGTGTCACAAGGCGTCTGCTCGCATCGCCGTCTGAGGCTGGGCCAGATTCCGCCGAGGGTGGAAACGACACCGAGGGTGCTGCTCCTCCCCCTGCTGATGTTTGAGCCTACATGAACAGTTTGTCTGAAGTATGCGTATGTTTTTTGTGGCCGCTGGGGCCTAAACATATTTAGCGTTCGGATTATAAAGCTGCGTTTTCTTTCCTCTCGTTTCGAGCATTTAGGACTTGTTCGTCGGTAGCAGAATCGCATTATCCGAGCGAGAGTTACTTTTCGCGGAAGGTGATGAGTGAGGTATCCGTATCCCAGAGGCGTAGGAGTCCCTCGGCTCGGTCGGCCTTGCCGCTTACGTGCTCTCCCGCTCGTTTGTAGGATCCTGGTACTGATATAGTCGAAAATGCACGAAAGTTGTTTTCTACCCGAGCGTTAGGACTCGGTTGGTAGCAGGATCGCTTATCCGAGCGTGAGTTACTTTTCGCGGAAGGTGATGAGTGAGGTATCCGTATCCCGAAGGCGTAGGAGTCCCTCGGCTCGGTCGGCCTTGCCGCTTACGTGCTCTCTCACCCGTTTGTAGGATCCTGCTATCGATATAGTCAAAAGCACGAAAGTCGTTTTCTACCCGAGCATTAGGACTCGTTCAATAGCAGAACCGCTTATCCGAGCGTGATTTACTTTTCGTGGAAGGTGACGAGTGAGGTATCCGTATCCCAGAGGCGTAGGAGTCCCTCGGCTCGATCGGCCTTGCCGTTCAAGGTCTCTCCCGCTCATTTTCAGGGTTCCGTTATCGATATAGTCAGAAAGCACGGGAGTTGTTTTGGTAGAAACCTTTTCCGAAGAAAATTTTGACGCAGAGGGGGTTCCCCCCTTCTAGCCCTCGAGGGAGGGTCGGGCTTTGCCGAGCAAGGCTAATCCTTCCTTGACGGTTAGACTTTATTTATGTATGTAAGGAAAAAACGAGGAACATGAACGACTTGAAACATTTTAAGGGAAGAAGCGACGTAGTTGTTCGATGTTCCAAGCGTTGTTGTAGACCTCGCCTTGATCGTTGGTCAGCTTGTATGTCCCGGGCTTCAGAACTTTGGTGATGATGAACGGCCCCTCCCAGGGAGGAGTAAGCTTGTGGCACCCTCGGGCGTCTTGTCGCAGCCGAAGCACCAAGTCTCCCACTTGGAAGCCTCGGGGCCGAACCCTTCGGGCATGGTAGCGTCGTAGAGACTGCTGATACCGTGCCGAGTGTGGTAAGGCCACATCCCGAGCCTCTTCCAGCTGGTCCAAGGAATCTTCTCGGCTGGTCTGGTTGCCTCGGTCGTCGTACGCCTTTGTCCTCGGGGAACCGTATTCCAAGTCTGTGGGTAAGATAGCCTCGGCCCCATAGACTAGGAAAAACGGCGTGAAGCCCGAGGCCTGGCTCGGCATCGTCCTCAGACTCCAGACCACCGAGAGTAGATCTTTCATCCACTGCTTGCCAAACTTGTTGAGGTCGTTGTAGATTCTCGGTTTTAGTCCCTGCAAAATCATACCGTTGGCGCGCTCCACCTGCCCATTTGTCATCGGGTGAGCTATGGCGACCCAGTCCACACAGATGTGGTGGTCCTCGCAGAAGTCCAGGAACTTTTTCCCGGTGAACTGCGTGGCATTGTCGGTGATGATAGAATTTGGGACTCCAAAGCGATGGATGATATTGGTGAAGAACGCCACCGCCTGCTCGGACTTGATGCTGGTTAAGGGTCGGACCTTGATCCACTTGGAGAATTTGTCGATGGCGACCAGCAGGTGCGTGAAGCCTCCAGGTGCCTTCTGCAAGGGACCGACGAGGTCCAGACCCCACACGGCAAACGGCCAAGTGACAGGTATTGTCTGCAGTGCCTGAGCGGGTAGGTGCGTCTGTCGCGCGTAGAATTGACACCCCCGGTAGGAGCGTACAATCCTAGTGGCGTCGACCACTGCAGTTGCCCAGTAGAAACCTTGTCGGAAGCGTTTCCCACGAGGGCTCGAGGTGCTGCATGGTGACCACAAGCCCCCGAGTGTATTTCTTGTAACAGCTCTTGTCCTCGGGCAATGGATATGCATCGCTGGAGAATGCCCAAGGGGCTGCGGTGGTACAGCTCCTTTTCATCACCCAGTAAAACGAACGACTTGGCGCGCCGAGCCAGTCGCCGAGCTTCGGCCTTGTCGAGGGGCAGCTCTCCTCGGAGGAGATATTCTAGGTATGGGGTCTGCCAGTTCGGGACCGATGTGACCCCATTCCGCTCCTCCTCGACACGCAGGGCCTCACCCTCGGCGGTCGCAGGTACCTTGGGCTGGGCCGAGGCCTCCTCGGCTTGGGCGCGTCGTCGATTTGGATGGATGGCTGATATATATCCTTGGAGAAGACGTTCGGGGGAACCGTCGTTCGCCCCGAGGCTATTTTCGCCAGCTCATCTGTGGTTTCATTGTACCGTCGAGCAACATGGTTGAGTTCCAGCCCGTAGAACTTGTCTTCCAAGCGCCAAACTTCATCGCAGTAGGCCTCCATTTTTCGACCGTGGTAGTGGGAGTTCTTCATGACCTGGTCAATGACGAGTTACGAGTCACCACGAGCATCGAGGCACTGAACCCCTAGCTCGACGACGATGCGCAGGCCGTTAACCAAGGCCTCGTACTCGGCCACGTTGTTTGATGCCGGGAAATGGAGGCGCAGTACATAACGTACATGTTCTCTGAGGGGTGAGATGAAGAGCAAGCCCGCGCCTGCTCTGGTTTTCATCAGCGACCCATCGAAGTACATGGTCCAAAGTTCGGGTTGGATTGGGGCCGTCGGTAACTGGGTGTCAGTCCACTCAGCCAGGAAGTCGGCCAAGACTTGGATCTTATGGCCTTCCGAGGGGCAAACGAAAGTGTTTCGCCCATGAGTTCCACTGCCCATTTTGCTATCCTACCCGAGGCCTCTCGGCTCTGGATGATTTCTCCTAGGAGGAAAGATGACACCACAGTAACCGGATGAGACTCGAAGTAGTGTCGCAGCTTTCGCCGTGTCAGAATCACTGCGTAGAGCAGCTTCTGGATCCATGGGTAGCGGACTTTGGTCTCGGATAGCACTTCGCTGATGAAGTAGACTGGCCACTGGACGGGCAGCGTGTGCCCTTCTTCTCGTCTCTCGACTACGACCGTGGCGCTGACCACCTGAGTGGTTGCGGCTACGTAGATCAAGAGAGCTTCTCCCGCAGCGGGGGGCGCCAATATGGGTGCATTTGTAAGGAGTGCCTTTAAGTTTCCGAGGGCTTCCTCGGCCTCGGGGGTCCAAGTGAAGCGCTCGGCCTTCCTTAAAAGGCGGTACAGGGGCAATCCTTTTTCGCCAAGGCATGAGATGAAGCGGCTCAGAGCCGCAAGGCATCCCATGACCCTCTGTACTCCTTTTAAATCTTCGATTGGTCCCATGTTGGTGATGGCCGCGATTTTCTCCGGGTTGGCCTCTATGCCCCGCTCGGAGACGATGAACCCTAGGAGCATGCCTCGGGGGACTCCGAAGACACACTTCTTGGGGTTGAGTTTCACGCCTTTCGCTCTCAGACACTTGAATGTCGTTTCAAGGTCAGAGAGGAGGTCAGAGGCTTTCTTTGTCTTGACAACGATGTCATCGACGTAAGCCTCGACAGTTCTGCCGATGTGTTCTCCGAACACATGGTTCATGCACCTCTGGTAGGTGGCGCCTACATTCCTCAAGCCAAATGGCATTGTAGTGTAACAATACATGCTAAAAGGTGTGATAAAAGAAGTCGCGAGCTGGTCGGACTCTTTCATCTTGATTTGGTGATAGCCTGAGTAGGCATCGAGGAAAGACAGGGTTTCGCACCCAGCAGTGGAGTCCACAATTTGATCGATGCGAGGCAGAGGGTAGGGAACCTTCGGACATGCTTTGTTTAGACCAATGTAGTCTACGCACATCCTCCATTTCCCATCCTTTTTCTTTACAAGCACAGGGTTAGCTAACCATTCGGGATGGAATACCTCTTTGATGAACCCTGCAGCCAGTAGCTTGTGGACCTCCTCGCCTATGGCCCTATGCTTTTCTTCATCAAAACGGCGCAGGGACTGCTTCACAGGTCGGGCTCCAGCTCTGATGTCCAGTGAGTGCTCGGTGACATCCCTTGGTATGCCTGGCATGTCCGAGAGGCTCCACGCAAAAACTTCGGCGTTTGTGCGGAGAAAGTCGACGAGCACTGCTTCCTATTTGGGGTCGAGCTCAGAGCCGATCCTGACTTTCTTGCTGGCGTCGTTGCTGGGGTCGAGAGAGACGGACTTAACCGCCTCAACTGGTTCGAAGTTGCCGGCGTGCCGCTTTGCGTCGGGCACCTCCTTGGAGAGGCGTTCCAGGTCGGCGATGAGGGCCTCGGAGTCGGCGAGGGCCTCAGCGTACTCCACGCATTCCACGTTGCATTCGTACGCGTGGCGGTACGTGGATCCGACGGTGATGATCCCGTTGGGGCTTGGCATCTTGAGCTTGAGGTAGGTGTAGTTGGGGACGACCATGAACTTGGCGTAGCACGGCCTTCCCAACACCGTGTGGTAGGTCCCTCAGAACCCGACCACCTCGAAGGTGAGGGTTTCCTTTCGGAAGTTGGAGGGAGTTCCGAAGCAGACGGGTAAGTCAATCTGCCCGAGGGGCAGGATACGCTTTCCGGGTGCGATCCCGTGGAAGGGTGCCGCACCGGCCCGGACCTTGGATCGATCCACCCCCAAGAGTTCCAGGGTCTCGACGTAGATGATGTTGAGGCTGTTGCCTCCGTCCATGAGGACCTTGGAGAGCCTAACATTGCCGATGATCGGATCAACGACGAGCGGGTACCTTCCTGGGCTTGGCACGAAGTCGGGGTGGTTGCCTCGGTCGAAGGTGATAGGCTTGTCGGACCAGTCTAGGTAGATTGGCGTTGCCACCTTCACCAAGCAGACCTCCCGGCACTCCTGCTTGTGGTGCCGAGCCGAGGCGTTCGCCACCTGCCCGCCGTAGATCATGAAGCAGTTGTGGATCTCCGGGAACTCCTCTTCCTTGTCGCCCTCCTTCTTGTTGTTGCCTTGGCCCTTGCCATCTTCCGTCAGGGGCCCGGCCTTATGGAAGTAGCGCCGAAGCATGACACATTCTTCAAGGGTGTGCTTGACGGGACCCTGGTGATAGGGGCACGGCTCCTTGAGCATCTTGTCGAACGCGTCGGCCCCTCCAGGAGGCTTCCGAGGGTTCCTGTGCTCGGCAGCAGCGACGAGATCCGCGTCAGCGGCGTTGCGCTTCGCTTGCGCCTTCTTCTTGGCCTTCTTCTTCGCGCCACGCTGGGCGGGCGCCTCGGGGGTGTCGTCCTTCGGCTCTCCCTGAGGCCGCTTGTCTTTCCGGAAGATGGCTTCGACCGCCTCCTGACCCGAGGCGAACTTGGTGGCGGTGTCCATCAATTTGCTCGCCTTGGTGGGAGTCTGGCGCCCCAGTTTGCTCACCAGGTCTCAGCAAGTGGTGCCGACGAGGAAAGCTCTGATGACGTCCGAGTCGGTGATGTTAGGCAGCTCGGTGCGCTGCTTCGAAAACCGCCGAATGTACTCTCGGAGGGATTCCCCTGGCTGCTGGCGGCAGCTTCGGAGATCCCATGAGTTCCCAGGGCGCACGTACGTGCCTTGGAAATTTCCCACGAAAGCCTTGACCAGGTCATCCCAGACGGAGATCTGCGCAGGAGGCAGATGCTCCAGCCAGGCCCGGGCGGCGTCGGAGAGGAAAAGGGGAAGATTGCGGATGATGAGGTTGTCGTCGTCTGCCCCTCCCAACTAGCATGCCAGCCGGTAATCCGCGAGCCACAACTCCGACCTCGTCTCCCCCGAGTACTTGGTGATGGTAGTCGGGGCTCGAAAATGGGCGGGGAACGGCGCTCGTCGTATGGCCCGACTGAAAACTCGTGGACCGGGTGGCTCGGGCGAGGGACTCCGATCCTCCTCACTGTCGCAGCGTCCCCCGCGCCTGGGATGGTAGCCTCGGCGCACCTTCTCCTCGAGGCGGGCTCGACAGTCGCGATGGTGTTGCTCATTGCAAAGGCGATCCCGGGCGGCAGGTGTCTCGTCCCGCGTGCGCTCGGGATGGACCGAGGCCTCCTGCATGCGTCGGGAGGACGCCGCGTGATGCTCCGAGGGGTCAGCTCACCTTCGGGAGGCGGAGCTCTCGGCTCGTCGAACTGCGGCACCTTCTAGGAGATCCTTGAGTTCGCCCTGAATACACCGTCCCTCGGTGGTGGATGGCTCCGGCATGGTTCGAAGTAGCATCACCGCTGCAGCTAGGTCCTGGCCGGACCCACTAACGGCCGGGGGCAGCGCTGCCCCGGCATTGTCAACGATATGGCGGTGGACGTCCCGGGCTCGATGATAGGCTCCTCCGGCGAGGGTTCGGCCTGCCCACTCCTGCTCGATGTTCTATCGGAGCTACACAAGTCGCCCTGCTTCCTCGTCGACCTTGGCCTGCATCTCGTGGATTTGCTCGAGCTGTGTGTCCCGACCCCCCCCCCCCCCCGTAGGGACTAGGACCACAGCTAGCTCCCGCGGGATGTCAACGCGATATGTGGGCCCAGGGGGATCATCAACCTCTGGCATACCGAGGTGGTTGCCTTCGTCGTGATCTCCCTGATCGACGTGGAAACATTCGCGACTTGGGCCATAACCCTCGTCGTCAAGGCCGTGGCCATCGTCAGAGCAACCGGAGAGGCAGTGGTCACACGCGGACATTAAGTCCTGCATGGCACCGGGATCTCCGAGGCCGGAGAAATCCCAACCGAAGTCGGGGTCATCCTCTTCCTCGGAACCCGCGGGTCCGGAGGTTGAGACGGCTGTCAGTCGGTCCCAGGTTGACCACATATGGTACCCCGGAAGATTTGGATACGCCCTTGCGAAAGCGCTCACTGAAGCGGGGTCGCTAGGTGGATCGAAGCTGAATCGAAAGGGAACAGGGTGGAATACAAACGGTACCTCTTGGTCGATGGATGGTGGTGAAGTCGCGTCGGGGACGGAACGCGCCGTCATCTCAGGCACGAGGCTAACGCCTAGTAGGTCCTTTGCGAGGGTGCTGGCGTCATCAGACCGCTTGGGGTTGGCACGTTGCGGGGAAGCGACGCTCGTCGTTGTCTCAGGCGCGAGGACAACACCCGACATGTCCCCCGGAGGGGTGCCGGCGTCGTCGACTCGCTCTGGTTCGACAGCCGATAAGGTGTCGCCTTCTGTGTGGCCACGGTTGCCCCGTCTCCATCTCCTCCGGCGAGGAGGGTGGCGGGGACGACCTGGGTGCTCCTCCTCTGCTGCGGGGTGATGCCGTCGTCGAGTTTGCCTCTGCCGGGCGAGCCGTTGACTGTCGTTTTTGTCGTGCTGCGGAGGGAGCAGTACCATGTCGTAGCTGCCGTCGAGGGACATGAACTCGAGACTCCTAAAGCGGAGCACCGTCCCGGGCTGAAGAGGTTGCTGAAGTCTACCCATCTGGAACTCACGGGAAAGTGTTCGTTAACACACAGCAGGCCCCTACACTAGCGCGCCAACTATCGGCGTTTCGGACCCGGGGGTCCCTGGACCGACTAGTAAATTTGTCGTTGCGTGCCCCTGCCCAGATGGGTTGGTGCGAGATGGAACACAAGTGGGGGAATGAGCCTTGTATTATCCTGCACCAGGGTGCTCGTAGTAGGGGTTACAAGCGTTGCGAGAGGACGAGAGCGAGAGGGCGAGAGAGAGAGAGAGAGAGGGTCCGGCCCTGCTCGTCTTCCCCCGTCCCTTTGTCGTGCGTTCGTGTATTCGTGTCCTCGTATGCTCGTCCGTCCGCCCCCTTCTCTTTTTTTCCGTCCTTCCCCTGGACATCCCCTTTTATAGACATAAGGAGATGGCCCAGCTATACAATGGGGGTGTAGCTATGTGCTATGTGGCCAGCAGGGAAGTGCCTAGTCGCTATGCTCGTGTTAACGTGTCCGTCAGAGAAGTGCATGAGCCATGTAGAAGCACAGCTGTTGGTGCTGCATGGATCCTGCTGACGTCTCTTTGCTTCCGTAGGGGGCTTGAGAACCACCAACGTCATGGACGCATGCGGGGAACCATCATTGCCTGTTACCGGGTAAGCTTGATGGGACGCCGGTCTTGTTCCTTCGTAGCCTGAGCTAGCCAGGAGTAGGGTGATGATGTATCCCTTGTGGCGCGGTCGATCTGAGCCTGAGGTCGGGAGAGGCGGCGGCTCCTCCGAGGCCGAGGCTGGGGCCGAGGCCCAGGGTCGGGCGAGGACGTGACTCCTCCCGAGGCCGAGGCCAAGGCCGAGCCCCAAGGTCGGGCGAGGCGGAGATCTCCTCCCGAGGCCGAGGCCGAGGCCGAGCCCTGGGGTCGGGCGAGGCGGAGATCTCCTCCCGAGGCCGAGGCCGAGGCCGAACCCTGGGGTTGGGCGAGGCGGAGCTTCCTGTTGCTCCCGAGGCTGAACTTGGCCGTTGTCGGTTTCGCCCGGGTGGTTGGCACAGCAGCCGGAGCGGGGCGGGCGATGCTGTTTTCCTGTCAGATTGGTCAGTGAAAGGGCGAAGTGACTGCGGTCACTTTGACCTTGCCGACTGAGGCGCGTGTGTCAGGATAAGGTGTCAGGCGATCCCAGCATTAAATACGCATGCAATACGATCGGCTGGTAAGGCGATTTGCCGATTTGGCCAAGGTCGCTTGCACGACAAGGCTTGCCTTTGGCTGAGCCGAGGGTGCGCTCACTGCCTAAGGAGACCCTCGGGCGAGACGTGAACTCGTCCGGGACCACTGTTCCGCCTGAGGCCGAGCTCGGGCGAGGCGAGATCGCGTCCCTTGGTAGACGAAGCTTTGACTTTGACCCGAACTGTAAGCCTTTATGGTTTGTTCTGAAGGTGTTTTCGAACCATGTTTAAGAACGTTGGGGGTACCCCTAATTATGGTACCCGACAACTGAAAACACTTTTATATAAATGTTATACCTCTCAATGAGATCTATAACTTAGTAGTTTTGAGTTTTTACATTTGTTATTATTAAAATGTTTAAAATGATATGAAAGCATATTATACTAGAATTTATCGTCTTAGAAAAAACATACCTATAGTGGTGTCAAATTAAGATATTTTTTATAGCTTTAAGTTTTTCATTTGAAATACTTAAGATGCTAAAAATAATATAAATTTTAAATACTATATATTAGTCACATATCAAGTCTTATTCTTTTAGAATAAAGATACTTTTTAAATAAAATATGCAAATATTATTCAGTATCATATAGAAAAGATATATTATTTTATAAATAAGCTCTATATAAGAATAATATGCCTCTTAAAATTTAAATTATGTTCAGCGCATTTTAGCAATCTCAAGTGAAAACTTATGGCAGCATCCAAGGGCATAGCCTCGGTAACTACCAAGATGTCATCCAAAGATCCTGAGTCAATAGGGCTAGAAATGAGCCGAGCTCGGTACGACTCAACAGGCTCGTCTCAACTTGTCCACTTGGCGAGCTAGAGAAAGAGGCTCGGCTCGACATTGGCTCACAAGTCGGCTCAGCTCGGTTCGCGAGCCATTTTCTGATACTTATAGAATCATCATTCAACATTATGTAAAAAACGAGCTATTATTCGTCATTGAGTAAATTCAAAATATAGAATCATCATTTAACATTATGAGTAATTTAAATTATAATTATAATATATTTATCATCAAATACTAAAAAACAAGTTATTATTTATAAAATTATCTAATATTCATCATTATTTTATAAATTGATTAATTTAACATGGCTCACTCGTTCGAGGCTCGCCGGCCTCGAACTTATTTTCCAGCCCTTCCTCACATGACATCCAAACACTTGATCTAAACAGGAGTGTAAAAAATGCTAAATGTGAAATGCTAAATTTTAGCATTCATAAGCAATTTATCTCCTCCAAGAGAGCTGGAAGTGATTCAGAGCAAGAAAAAAAACATCTTACCCTTCTCTCGCACATTAATTAGCGATATGGATATCTTTTTACGTGCTAAGCTTTACGTATGTACGTATATGCTACACTTTAGCTCTCCATTTGAGGACTAAATTTAACAATTTTAGCTCATTTAACAGAAGAACATTAAATCCAAACAGGCCCTAACACTATCGAGGGTCTCCTAACTTGTGTCGATTCACAAAAAAAACCAAGCATGATGTAGAAACCAACTGTATTCGGCAGTAAACGCTTAACATGAATTGCAATAAAAAACGCTTGACATTAATTAAATACTGCACCACAAAAAACACATGAATCGATTGGGTAAAGTCCCCGACACCACAAGGTAGAAAACTTATCGCTGCAAACAGAACCTCCCCTACCTCAGTTGACAGTCACCATCAATCATCGTAAACAAGTTCAGAATTCTACCGAGCTTGAATTATTGTGAAGGTTGCTCATTTAACAGAGCGCTACACAGGCGACCGAAAATTTTCCTCCATGAGACATTTCGGAGTTCATTAAATCAACTGACTGCAACAACCAAAGATGCCAGGAACCCCAACAGTTTGTTTTCCCCAGCTGATCTGATCTGTGACCCGAACAGTCGTGCTAGGAACTTAGAAGGGAAAAAAATGGTCTTGATAACCAATCAGGGCTTGAGGGCCACAGCAATCCCAACCTTCGAGCTCTTCTCGATGGTCTTTGTGTCGACCTCGGCCGAGATGGTGACCAGCGACTTTGGCCTCCACTCGTGCTGGACCAGGGCACTGGCCTTGCCAGAGTTGTTAATGCGGGCCTTCAAGACGGTTAGTGGGTCCAGGGCGTGCTGCCCGCCAAAGGTGAGGGTGTTTTCATTGGTCGAGAAGCTGTGGGTAAGCTCTGCCCCAACAGCTGTGTTGGTCAATTCGCTCACCTTGTGATAGTAGGCTCCAGTAAGGCTGTCTCCCTTGTTGTTCCTGCAAGAGAAGGTTGGGTCAGCTACATGAAATTTGGCAGGCACTGCAAAAAAAATAAGACAGTAAACGTCCTAAAAGAAACAGGGTTACATCTGTTGAAAAGCTATGACATCAATTTCATTTAATATATGGTTATACATAGGACTTTTCACTCAATTAGAAAACCAAAATACTGAGCATATCAGACCTGGAGGTACGGCTCAATATTAGCCATATTGCTACAAGCTTAATGCAATAGATCATTTTTCTCAATGAAACAAAAAACACTTAGCAAAGTCAGTTACTTCGATCAATTTCTGTACATGCAATAATCTGAGTTAGAAACTCAAGTTTGTTGCAAACGATCTAAGTCAAATTGTAAAGTTTCTTCTTTCAAAACTCCATTTGAGAAATGTCTGAGAAAAGGTGAAATCACGGTGACCACTTACACAACAGCTTTAAGTTGAGACACATCAAGCAGGGATTTGTACTTAACCATAAATAATGATATTACAAGTGCCGCCAAATAACAGTCGCATACAGTGCCTAAGTATATAGGATTACTACACTTTGAAAACTCACAGGTTCAGGGATGCGACAAGGTCTTCATGAGTGAACCTCAGTGCAGCATTGTATTTAGTCAAGTTCCCAGTTGCAGTATCAAGTGAGATATCGGCACCAACTGCAACAGCCTTAGTACCAAAGGCAGCAGAGAGGTTGACTACAGGATTGGCTGTCAGACCGATGCTTGCATTAACTCCAGCATAATCATGCAAATACTGGAGCTCAACCTGCAACCAGAAATTAATAAATGAATACATTGAAGAATAAGCTTCAAAGGGCAGGCCTGATGCAGTGGAGAGCTGTCTCATTGAGTCGCCAGAGTGTGGTTCAAAGCAACATCTCCATATTTGTGAGGGGAATGCTTGTCTCGGTTTATCTCTTCCCCAGACCCCACTCATGTGGGAGCCTCCAGCACTAGGTCTGCCCTTTTTTGAAGAATAAGCTTCCATTTAAGAAATGATAAAGTGAACTAGATTATTACCTTTCCAGATCTCTGATCAGGAACAGCAAAGCTTAAGATGGTCTTCAGCCCTGGTGTTGCAATCTCATCAACAGTAATTGTCGTAATGATCTGAACATCACACCAAACAAGCAGTCAGAACGTGAGAAATATGACAGATCAACTAGTTAGTCAGAGAGCAAATTGTTGACCACCATAATTAGCATGCTTGATACTAGTTTGTCAAACTACAATTATTAGTCTAGGCGATATCATAATAAATGAACATGTTGGAGGTCCATTTTGAGCAAGGGATGCAATTTCCAGGGGTTAAGTATATACATATAAAGAGAGAGATTTACATTTGACTCCGAGTTTGCTTTCACGTCTATGGTCATGTTCTTGTTCTTTATCTGTGATTGGATCTCGCCAAGGATCAGGTCAGCTTTCTTTGTGCTAGAAGCAGTTACAGCCTGCATGAAAAAAGTAAGAGAGGATATTAAAATCATAAGAATATGCTAGCCATGAATGCAAATGACTCTAACATAGTAACAGTTTTTAGAAGCATGTAGAACAATCAAACATATGCACGCACACCAAAGGATTAGTTGTTAAATCATGCAAGTGTTACCATTAAGACCAGAGCAATGAGCATACATAATTCCAGATTCCAATACATCAACGGAAATGCAAGTTGCAAAAGTCAATATGAGTTGAGAAACATAATTAAGGTAACAGCATAATTGGGGTTCAACACAATCTTTTTTCCAGGTGTTTGATACTTCAGTTATAGTTTTATTATTCTCATTGTTTTAGTTCAGTACAGATACATTTTTCCTACAAGTCTAAAACCCATCCAAACCAGCAATTTACTCACATAGCAACCGTGGAAGGAAATCCAACGGCACGCGTTGACATCGCTCAGCTCCTTAATTATTCTACTCAATAACTGACTACCCACTGTCCTCCCAGTAGCATCCCTTGAAAATTGAGCCCGACACCAGTTATGTAACTCGAGCTTGCTGCTATTTCACATCACCTCCAGTTTTTATTATAAACACAACCGCGAGGGGTTCCACTGTCCTTTTTTATTCGAACCCTTTTCTCCACTGGTGCAGACTCAAGAGGGTTTCTCTAGCAACCCACTTATTCAAAACTAGTAAAAGAGCATCACATGTAAATCACACATTGCCGAATCATGTACTCTACATCAAAAAACGAACCAGCAGATAGACACAAAGCACAACTAATAAGCAGCGCTCTGCAGGAACCCCAATCTAATCAATAAATAATCTCTTGTGCTGGAACAGTCACTCGCTAAGATCGAGCAAGAGAATCGGAAGCCGGCAGACGAATCCAATAGAAGATCATGAACCCATCCCACAGCTACGTCAACCAGATTCATTCCAGTCCGGAGAAAGCACAAAGCAACGCCCTAGTAAAAGGACCGAAGCTGAACAAGAGGAAACGGGGTGTTCCGAAACGGAGCGAAGCACTTACGACGCCATTGGAGGTGTAGGTAGTGAGGGTGAACTTGTGGTCAGTCTGGTAGTCCTTGTACAGCAGATCTGCGGATAAAGCGAACCAACAACAATAAGCAAACCAACAGAAGAGAATAAACCAGCGAACTGCACCCATGATCCCCAGAGCTTGAAAGGAATCCTTAGGACGGATACCCACCCCTGGTCTTCTTGCCGATCTCGGTGTAGAGGCCTGGCCCGACCATCTTCACGCCGGTGACGACGCGACGCGACAAGGTGTGGCGGCGTGGGGATGCTGCGGGGTGGGAGTTTGGGGGCAGGATGATTGGGAGGCGGCGGATAGGTGGAGGCGGAGCAGACGAGTGGGGAGAGAATAAAGGCGGACATAACCACGCCGTGGAGCCTGCCGTGTGGCCCCGGCTAAACCCTAGTTTATTTTCCTGCTATTTCTTTCTCCTCTTGCGCCTAGATGTGTAACGGAGAATTCTCCATCAGGTGCAAACACCTCGGTTCAAACACCTCGTACTCATCCTTATAAAGCTATACACATCTCCATTTCCATACTTATATCTATCTTAGTATAAGATTTATCTCATACTCATCCTTATTCGGGTATCGAGTTGACGGTATCGAGTCTCAATGGGTCCCATTCCGACAAGAAAAATATTATTAAATTATATTTTATATAATATTAACAGCCACATGACACACAACAACAATATATCACCAATAAATCTGACATGTAATAAGAAATAATATTATTTAACCATACAAAACAGCAAAAAAACAAAGTAACATATGGACTAGTAGATGGGACGGCTAGTAGTTGACCACCTAGGCTAGGTGGATGGGTGCTTAAAAGGGTTGGAAGAGGTTAGGTTAGTTGTTGTGCTTATTGTCTATTAGGCTACACACTTAATTTTACTAGATAAATATTACCCATGGTTAATTGGATTTGGATTATTGCTTTCCAAACATATACCTGCTTACCTAATGGGTGAGTATTTTGTCTCATATTTATACCCCTAACCCTAATAAGGGATTCAACACAGGTTAGCGAGTATCAGGTCCCTATTAACATCCTGGGGTCCGCCTTAATCTAGCAGTAGTGGGTACCCTATTTTTAAGGGGAAAATATCTTATGCAATCACTTATATTGGTGCAAGCGTGCAATCAAGCGGTTTGGTGTATCTAATCTAGATCTAATGATGACTGTTATTTTATATTTAACCCCTTCCACCTAAAACATAGTACCTATTTTACTTTTAACCCCTTCCATATGAAACCGTTGGATCTAGATTGGATGCTCTGGATAGTTTGATTGCACGCTTGCACCAAACGAGTGATTGCACAGGATATGTCCTCATTTTTAAGGCACCCACAAAGACGAAGTTAAAACTTAGTATTAACTACACATACTCACAAAAGAAGAGCTATCCAAAGCAAGGCGAGATCCTTAAGACTTTTTAAGCAAGATTGCGAGGGGAAAAGGCATTATGTGTATAGGTTTTAAGGGTATGATTTTAATTATATCAAGACTGTACCTCATGACTATAAATAGAGGAAAAATATCATACATAGAAGAACATTTTTTATTTGTATGGATTGTTCGGCTTGTCATTCAAAGCTGTATATTCCTTTTACCTCGGTGCTACTGGTTGTAAGAGTTGAAGGTATTTTTGTAATTATTTATCATATTGTAGAGAATGAAATAGATATCCATACATTCATATAAGTAATTCATTCTATCTTTAATAGATTGTATATTTCAAGTTAACGCTTCCATGCAACTTTTCGTTTTTTTAACATATCCAGTGCACATAAGCCTTTGATACATATATGGTGCATATAAACTAACAAAATATATTTTTTGAAAAAATAATACATATTATTTCCATCTTAATCTAAATACTAGGTGAGTGCCCGTGCGTTGCAACGGGAACATATAATATTATGATTATATATATGTGTGTGTCATACTAAAAGTTTTCGTAATTCATTGGTGATTCTAGTCATGTAAATTTTGTTATTTTAATCTATTTGTTTCACCACTACATTGCAATCATCAATATCACGCAGACTTCTATATATGATAGTTAGATGCTCGTTAATAAAACGTTAGTGCACAACGATTACATGAAAACGAACAACACATTATCATCGACCTCAATATCTCACTAATTTTTTGCAAACAACCAATACAGAACTAAACGGGAACAAATCAAATTATACTACAATGTGAAATCTCAAAACAGTACGCTAGCCAAGTTCCTATTCTTTTTGCTTAGTTGCAACCGTCGTATCTTGCCAAAGCCCTAACCAATTTCTGGTTTCTTAGCCCTTCCCAATAAAATAAGTTAAAGTGATTTTGGATGCTTGACCACGATCTGTTGCTTCATTTTAAAATGATTTTGTTGCTAGCCCGAGCATTTTTGCATTTGTATATAAAAAATAAACAAAATATATATGGAAGTATAGAAATGAAGTAGGTCCGGTGAGAACTGGGAAACAAATATGCTGTGAAAGCTTGAAATGCAGTAAGTGACATTCTTCTATACAATGAGCACACTGAATATGAAAAAAATAAGTTACTTGAAGCAATAAATTCACAGTATATGACGATGATCACAAGAGTTAAAAACGATAGAATGTGTCATACATGTATCTGGTAATAGATTGGAGCACCCAACTTTTCTTGTATATGGACTTCATCATCTACAAGCAACCAAGAACATTGGACTACAACTCCACCAGTGAGGCAGTGAACCAGTTGGTTCCATTAAAGCTTCACACTACAGGGCTAAAGTGGAAGAACAACCTTCAACAGTATAATTAATTCTAATAAGATTATAGGACCAAAAGCTCAGTAAGGATATGTCTGGCATCGTATAGTGGCTTTATGTATGTTGTTATACCTGTTGTCCAGTTGTTAGACGTGGAATTTAGTGATGGGGTTCATGTCGAGAATACGAAGAGATGTCAACATCTCCCCTTGTCGCCACAGCTGCAACACAGGCCCTTGGACATTGCCTTGTGTATACTGTATAGTTTAATTGATTGTCCAAATCAACTCCATCCTCCTCATCTCCCCGAACTTGAGGGCTTCCTAAATTTGAACATGGAGATTTTAAAGACCACATAGTGATGATGTGCATAATTCATTTTCCATTAGAAAATTTAAACAAATGTTTGCAATATCGAGTAACAGATTTCATCAAGCAGTTTGAACTTGTAAAGTATTGAGTAAGCTCAGTATGTACACAAGAAACAGACCTTTGTGCCTCTTGTATCTAGTTTTGCATTGAGGACAACATTGATTCCCCTCTTTGCGCTCGTACTCATAGCGTGACCGCGACACAGGGAAGGCACATTCGTTGCACGCAACAAAAATATCGCCTGTTGCTAAGAACCCGACAGTGTCACCATAGATTTGACATATGTGTTCATTCACATTCTTCAACTGCTTAGCCTGCACACCAACAACGTAGATGTAGGTGAGATTATGACAGCAACAAGACCACAATCAGAGGTTTTGTATAAGAATATAAAAAATCTAACAAGACTGCAACAAATTCCCCTCATGGCCCACAGAGTTAGGAGAAATGGATATATTAATTAAGACCAAAGTTTGACGCATTAGCAGGTCAATAGCTTATTAATAGACTCGCCAACGACCAGCACACCACCCCGAAAACCCCCCACAATTACATGTACCTATTGCTGGACTCGAAGATAAAATCGAGCTTCGCAAGTTGTGTAGTGTGAAAATGAAACTCCTTCCTACAAAACTTGGAACAGGAGAATATGTTAATCACTTCGAATATATTTAACATTATATCGGAACTAACCATCACATTCACATGAAAATTAGAACAAAAGCATAGTTGAAGCAGAAACCATCACATTCACATGAAAAATAGAGAAAAAACATAGTTCGGAGCAGCAAGGTAGAACATAGAACAACACCTGAAATGACTGCAACTGTCATACGAACCGTGCACGACATCAGCATGAAGAACAACCTTATTCTACACAAATTTTAGGGGAGTTTTTGTTGTGGTCTTTTGACTCCTTTATCTCTTTTAAAACTGGATGATAGTGATTAGACACGTGTGTTAGGACTTTTCTGGATGTTTGGAAGTTCAGTTATAGCAACAATTATAGATCATTTTTCTCTTTTTTATGTAGTATGAGAGTAGCTATCTAAAATGACTAAACCAAGTAATGTTGCTGAGTACCTATATCCATCATCAAGCGATTATATTTAGATGGCTAAAGTGTCTAACAACAGCTGCTTCAGTGGGCTTTAGTTAGGTAAAGATTGGCTCACTTTTTTTCTGTTTCGGCCGACACACTTGTGACCTTTGAAATTCAATGTTCCAGAAGAAGATTTTTTGAGGCTGCCATGATTTGATCAGGGTTAATCTACAGACGATATATACTTCCTACCCGACAAATACCAAATAATAAGGAAATAAAATTTTAGTATCATAATTTCCAAAGGACAAGGAGTGCAGCAGAGTCAACTACAAGAATACATGTCACAATTCATTTTAGATGTGAGATATTTGAATGCTCCATAGATACACATAAATATAAATGCATCAAATCTTCAAAATTTATTGTATAGGGACTCAGAGACTCGAAATTTTGAAAGCTAAGGTAGTTGGTACAAACCAGTTATCAAGTTCCAAGTTTTTTGAATGTATGAATTCCTAGCCAAACCAAGGTTACTCAAATTAAAGAACCATTGTTGTACTAAAGACAAACTTCCCTAACTAATTTGAAGTGTGTGCACAAGAGGAAAGTGTGTTCTGTTCCTAATTAAGTGCGGCCTTGGTGCATATAAAGATCTAACCTAACATAATTATAAGGGGACAAAAATAATATAATAGCACAAGAAGTGCTATAAGAGTATGCTGTAAAAAACCAAATCATGTGATAATAGACAAAATCATTTTCACCCATTCACTTCCTTGGCCTCAAATTAACATAGGGCAACAATCACACACATGGATTTTATTGAATAGAAGGAAATTGAATCAACAGCAGAAATCTAGTGAGCGGAATATGAGGAGCCTAGTACCAGAGGTCCAAGTAACATCGATAGCCATAACAATCTAGGTTTAACAAAAACCAACGACTTTCTATTTACCTTCGATCTAGGAGAGGCTATGAATGAATAAATTAATTTGAAACCACACAATAATCAAAGGGCCAAAAGGCAAATGCTTTCCTCCGAAAGGCGGAATGGAGGAAGTGGATAGGGGCATACCAGGAGGGAGCCAGAAGAGTAGCGTTCGAAAAGTCTCGATGTGTAACTATCCC
This sequence comes from Zea luxurians, assembly GCA_029449295.1. Taxonomy (NCBI): domain Eukaryota; kingdom Viridiplantae; phylum Streptophyta; class Magnoliopsida; order Poales; family Poaceae; genus Zea; species Zea luxurians. Next base: position 6,579,198 of record JAOPSE010000034.1, read on the forward strand.
TCGATTTGCCATTGCAAGGTCTGCACATAGTTTATGATTTCATCGAGCATCACTGCCTTGCCCACCACCCAAAATGAGAAACATTTTACTCTGAATTCAAACCTGAGCAGCACACCAAACTACTCGAGTGACAGCAAGTGCCTGATGTTAATTGAGTGAGTGAGTGAGAGTGTCTTCTCGGTTACCTTGTTGCAACTCGGCACGAGATCCTGCAGCGGCTTCATCTGCTAGCTGATCTTCTCCCTTCTCACATGAATTATACATAAGTAAGGAAAAAACTCAACACACGAATCTCTGTAGCCAGCGAGGATGATGATGCAAAGAAATAATAGTGCAACAGAGCCTTAGGGAAATGTACCCTCTCCACGAGGTTGTGACAGTCCATCGCCTCACCATGCCTTGCTCGCCACGCCTTGCCTGGACATGGATGTAGTCCTTGGGCAGCTAGGGGGGCTTCGTTGCGTTGTCCTTCCCCTGCTTCTTTCCACCATTCTCGGGTTGTCCTCCGTGCCACCGCGCTTGGTTGATCTGCACCGCTTCCCATTGGATTCCTCCTGTAGAAAACACAACCAGAATGAAATACAACATGATGATTTTTTGCTTCTATTGTTGATCAAGCAAGAGATACACCTCATATTTCAGATAACATTCGAGAACATCTAAAAACATTGGACTACTTTTAGCACTCTTGCTCCCCTTAGCTCCACTTTTGTTAGAGAAGTCTTTCAGTTCATTCTATCAGAAGTCCGGCTGATTTACAAACAAAACGGGGAAACAAATTAATGGATATTGATATCCAAAATGTAAAAACAAAATATTATGAATGGTCACCAGTTACCAGGTTACACTCTTGAAAGTAAAGTTTCATTGTGTGACTTAGTTGTGGTCACTCCAAGTATTCACAAACAAGTGCGGTCAGTAATCTACCTGCAAACAATAGAAATCCTAGAATGTGAAACCATTCCATGTTATGAGCAGCTTGCAAAACGCATGGCTAAACTTAGTATTGAAGATCATTTAAAGCCAGCATAACAACCCTAAACATTTGAGATATCCTTGTTGGGACTTAAAAACAACATAAACATTAACAACTGAATACAATAGGGGAATGCTTCTGGGACAAGGAATACCAATTTTGTTACCTTTCCAAGGAGCTACACACTGGAGGCCCTAGAGTAGGACATGCCGATCTCGAGGAGGGTGCCCCTCATACATGAACTCAGCACAGCTAGTGCTCATAGAAACTCATCATGATGGACATTAGCACATTATCTGTTACAACCTATGGGACTAAGCTTGTGAAATGTATCTCAAGTTATTGATTCGTTATGCCAGTCACCTATAAGAAAGGTACAAAGTCTTAAAAGCCATGCTCAAATTGGATATCACTGTTTAGGTCTATTTAAAGGGTGAACATGTTGGACAATGATATCACAGTTAGGAAGCCCATCGCCAAACTACGTAACTTTAGTTTAAGAATTGGTCACGAAGACGTGAACATGATATATCAAAGGAAGATCAGCAACGAAAGTATACAATCCAAAAAGGGCTTAATCATCATTCAAGGATTAACAACATAGTATCTACTGTCATATGAACAAGTATCTGCATTTAGCATGTACGCCAATACAAATGTCGACCAACTGATACTTGACACCTAGGCATCAACCATATCCAATGTAACATAGAATTTTTTTAAAAAATGCATGGTCTAGCATATACATCACCTTCTGGGGAGAAACTTCGTCAGGTAATAAGGCTTAATAGAATGAAAAGAAGGGAGGGGCATGGATTCACACAGTGCCAATTGCCAAACCTCCTATAAATTACTACTGAAAAGGTAGCACATCCCGTAAAAAACAAAAGGAAAGAGTCGGTATGGCTCCTAGTATGAGATAGAGATTTGAGTTCTGAACCTGGCAGAATGAGCAATTATCTAAGAGAGATAGTAATCCACTATGCGATTGAATTCTTTCGTAACTAAATTTTGTCTTAAAGCCTTCTTAAAAAATATCTGCAAATTATTATTCAATAGGCGCTTACAACTTATTAACAACGAAAAAATGATGCACTGCTACACCAGTTCAGCAATCTACCAGAACATACTTGATATTTTTTCTTCAGATTTTCGCTATTCTGAAAAAATAGATACACGACAGCTGTTCATGATCTTCAAATTTTTTGACAGGTTCATCTGATCTTCCACCCGAAACCATGATGCATAATGTTTGAAACAAATTATTCAGAACCTAGCAGTGCCATGGAATAACTTCAAAGAAATTGACTAAATACAGGACACCCCCCATAACAATGTAAACAAAAAGTAAAGCTGTAAGAGGACCAACCTGGCTGATTCGTAAGCGAATACTCTCAGGATAATGATAGAAGTTATGCACAACTGCAAAACCTAGCAGTTCAAATTTTGAACCAGACTCTTGTGTTGCCTTCTTTACTACCAGAAGCATTTCACATCCAGGAACAAATATCGCATCAACGCACAAGAAGGGAACAATTCAAAATTTCGATTCTTAATACATATCTAGTCTAGCGTAGAGTTCAAGTTATATGCTCACAAATAAGAGGGACCATAGTGTTTCGCTGTGATGCACATAGTGGATGTAATATCCAATGAATCACATATAATCTTTGCCTCACTCTGAAGCTAAAAATTCCTAAAAAACAAACTCTCAAGCTAAAAGCTTCCAATAAGGACTTACCATGCCCAACGTGAAATAGATTTAACTCTTTGGGGTCATACTTAGTTACTGATCTTGAGTTATTTCTGAGACTACCAACAACAATCTAACTATTTCATGATTTCATCTGAATCAGAGAATGTGCTGCATGAAGCATATGTGAGCCAAGTAATGCTCCCAAACATCTTATGTAGGAGAAGAGAGAAATCATTAAACACAGGGAAACATGATTTGCAAAGTACAATTAACAAAAGCATGAAGCACAACACTTGGATTCCTAATTTTTGAATTATTCACCATTAAATTATTACATCAGCTGCTAAATATTGACCAATGCATCCCATAGTAAATGGATCTTCAGTACGTGATTAACATCAAGGCTTATCTAAAGGTAAAGCAATCAGATTGCTGAAACTGCTACCTTGAACCAGAACACAAGCTTGGAATGTTTTGTTCAGATTTGCTTTGACTGTCGATTATGAAAGAACCCTATTATTCTGATCGACTAACCTATAAATACTTAAGCACTTCAAGGAATTTCCAAATGACTAATCTCTTAAATTCACAAGCAAGCTGATCCACGCTGAGTCAATAACCCCAACGCCAATTGAATAATAAACCAACAGTCTAGCACCACACATAAACCTATCACCACAAAGTCTGGAGCAAGCGCCTTGGAAGCCCCCACATACAACCTCACATGTCGCCAGCGCCTTGGAAGCCCCCACATACAACCGATTACCAGCCTCACGCGTTCCCAGCGCTTGGAAGCCCCACTGCACCTGACCTGACTTCTGAATTCCGTTTAAAAGTCTACAGGCACGTAATTCCCGAGCAGCAAATTCATGAACCACGGTTTCTGAAGGGGCTTCTTGCCACACGCTAGGTTTTCGGAGAAAGGGGGTAGGATTCGAGGATGAGAGACGGGGGAAATGGGGTAAACTAACCTAAGAAGGAGAGGTCTAGGGAGGCCTCGTCGGGGTTGGAGGAGGAGGCGGCGGATTCATTCATGAGGCGCTCGATCCGCTCTGCGACGGATGGCGGCACGCGGAGGATGAACTGCTCCTCCATCGCAGTCCCAAATCCACTGGGATAGTGGATCGAAACTTAGGGATCTCTTACTCAAGCGAAATAACACTAATCAGGAAGAGACAGTGGGGAACAAGGAAAATAAAGGAACAAGAACTAAGGGAGCAGAGCAGAGCGAGAATAGGTAAGGCCGGAAGGAGATAAACTCACCGACTCACCGTTCGACACCGTTCACGACACTGATGACACAAAGCCTGCCCTCGGATGCCTTGAATACGTTGCAGCTGACCTTGGTCAGTTGGTCCTGGATCTGACGATGAGCGCACCTGACCTTGGTCCTGGATCTGACGATGAGCGCACGATGCAGTTCCCCAGGACGGTGCCCGTGGTGGGGAAGTTGAGGGAGGTCGTCGACGCTGCCAAGGTCGTGGCCGCGACGGGGGCGACAAGGCACGCACGCTGGGCGTGGGGATGGAGCGTGGAGCAAGAGGTGGAAGGAGGAGGGTGCGGGAATGGGGATGATGGTGTTGGACGAGTGGCGGAGATGACGGAAGGAGTTGCCACGGATAGAGGAGCATATGGGGATGAGGACGGCTCTCATCGCAGACAAGCTCGCCGGCTGCATCACCGGCCACACGGGGGCGTCGGTGGCGGTATTCTCGTTCGGCGAGTTGCGGGCGGGCGATGCGAGGAAGGTGAGGCGATCGTGGGTGGCCAAGGAGGACTGAGGCGGTGTAGGTTGCAGCTGCGAGGGAGGCGGGGAGGGGAGGGCGATCGAGCAAACGAACGGTGCAGCGGGCGCGGGGTGACGCTCGACGAACGGACGGTGTAGATTGGCTGAAGGCAGAACGCAAGGAGGCAGCCTACCCCTTGCGTTCTTAATTAGTAGTATAGATATACAGATTTTCAATTTCAAATTCGTTATATTTTAGTTGTAATAAAAACATGCACTCAAGGGATTGTGCTTCTCTCGTTTCCTTCCTACACACTGCATGCTGCAGCCCACTTGTCCACTCCAATACAAGAGCTGGGACGGCGGGGCGGGCGGTTCGGCCATGGCGCCTCCGAGGCAAGGGGAGGAGCAGGCGTGATGGCGCGGATGTTCTCGCAGCTCGACTGCGTTGACCTCCGAAGCTGTTCCCTCGTCTGCAAGTGAGTCGCCCCTCCCTTTGTCCTGGGTATCTCGGTGCCTGCTGGAACAGTTCATCCTGTGCAGTAGCCTGATTGATCAACTCACCAAATCCATTTACTATTCTTCCTGTTATCTTCACGCAGAACATATACATACCAAATAGCTGGCAGGTTTGGATACCCAGGCTCACTCACAAGTGCACTTATAGCTCAATCGGTGCTTAACTGTGCTTTTACAAATCAATCAAGCCTACCTCTATATATCATATATAGTCTATAATTGACAATTTTATAGCATCATAGGACCGATGCCCTCATCCCTCTGAATCCTTCGTTTTCTCAGGGTACCCTCAGTGCAGAATATTAGCTTGCAGGAGGCCATCTCTTATCTGCGCCGAGACATCCTTGACAGCTCCAGGACCGTGGGGGATGAACACCGAAGAGGACTTGGAGGAGGCCCCAATCTCCCTCATGGTGTCAAAGTACTGGGTAACCAGGACCATGTCCATGATGTCCTTGGCAGTGGTGCCTGGAACGTTCTCTGAGAAGGCGAGCACACTGTCCCTCAGCCCATCCACAATGGCCTGGCGCTGCCTTGCAATACCCACGCCAGCCAGGTACTTGGATTCCGCCTCTCCCTCGGCTTTCTTGATCTGGAGTATCTTCTCCGCCTCAGCTTTCTCACTGGCTGCCACCCTCATCCTAGCAGCTGTGCCATGCAGCCAAAAGGGTAGCATGTAAGATTAGTCAATGTAATTAGTAGATGCTGACGGCTTAGCAAATGGCCAAATTCTGTATTGCCAATTTAATCTGATGCGGTGCTTATAATATGATGAAAATTGAAGAGTAAAGTACTCGCCTGCATTGATCTCGTTCATTGCTCTCTTGACGCGGTCGTCAGGCTCGATATCAACAATTAGCGTTTGCACGATCTCATAGCCATAAGTAGACATTGCCTACACCACAAGCAAGCTAGAACAGTCAAAAGATTCCACGTGCTCTAAAGGAAATTCAACACAACAATTAAACAAAAAAAATGCTTGGCAGAAACCTTTTCAAGCTCCTCTTCGACTGCTTTTGCGATCTCATTCTTCTGCTCAAATGCATCGTCCAAGCCCAGCTTCGGAACAGTAGCTCTGATGACTGGAATAAGCAATGAAGAGCCGTGAGAACTGGCTCTTTTGAACTGTGCAGTGTAGAAACATAATTTTCTCCCTAAGTTACAATTTATGTCTCTAGATTCGCAAGCATAGAAACCAGTCAATTTGCATAGGGTATGCAAGGACTGAGACCAAATACAGAACAACGGAGACATGGCAAGCACAAAATAGACACGACATAATAAACACCTAAAGTAGGATTTTAAACAGTAGGAACACTTACCATCAAATACATATGACTGGATTTGTTCCCTGGTGTTGCTCAACTTGTAGAAGGCGTCAGATGCCTTATCAGCAAGAGCGCGATATTGGACAGATGCAACAACAGTGACAAAGACATTGTCCTGAACAAACAAAATCCAGACAATAGAGTTCAGAAACGTTCGATAGACAATAGATATTCTTCTTTGGTCATGGCAGTAGCTTCAGCAAAGCACAAATCAGACATCAAAACGGAATGCGACGGAGAAAACCTTTGTCTTTGTTTCGCAGCGGACATCCAGCTGGCGCACACGCAAGGAGAGGTAACCAGCAATCTGCTGCCCTATGCACCAGGGTAGGAAGTGGCAACCAGGCTCCAGGACCTCGCTGAACTTGCCAAAATTTTCTTTGATGGCTACAGTTGACTGATCAACCTGAACTAAACCCAAAATCTGACCCATGTCTTATCTGCGCACAATAAGACGGACGTCTGTCATGTATTCTACCAGCGGTCCAGTAATGCATCAAGGACGAGTGTAAAGGCAAGGCCATTCATTTGTCATCCGAGTATATCCTAACTCCAATAATGCATCAACTATTAGTACTTCTTGAATGAAGCTGATGGTACACCAATGCAAGTTTGGACATCATAGAGAAAGCCAAAAATATGGCACGCAAGTCAAAAGGTACATGCCAACCTGAATGGACAGAGATTAGAATCTCATAACATGAGGACAGCTAAAAAAACGTGACGCACTTGGAACTCTTTGAAACCAAATGAGTAAGCACATCGCACCATAAACTCACTGTTCAACAGCTTTTTGATATCCATTGAAGAACAAAAGAGAAGACAATTACTCATATAAACTAGATATGACACAAAGAGAAGACAATTACTCATGTTCAGTAAGTTGCTTTGGTCATAGACAAGGGTAGATACATGTCGCATTGAGGCAGCCATGGGAATCACAAGGTGTGAACTCTCACGATCCAAGGCACCTGACCACAAACTGAAGATAAAATATGCAATTTGACTCTTTGTACTCTAAAAACACTGCATATATACAATTATCATGCGGTGTTCAGATACGGAGCAGTGCACATCACATCTACAACTGTCTAGAAGAAAACAAAAAAAAGAAGTGCTCAGCTAATAACCGGTTCTTCCAAATAGAAGGATAACTGCTTAATTTACTAGACACATGTCGATCCCCGTCTGAACCAGCCCCCAAGTCTTTTTAGCTTTGTCCACTCCCGCACTGACGGCCGCAAAAGTGCAAAACAGCCACGCTAGAGCTGGAAAAGGCAAGACTTGAGCCAAGAGCACGCCATTACACAAAATTGAGGGAAAGAAAAGTTTCTGCGTCTAGTTAGAATGTGGAAATAAACACCGGAGCTATGAGAGATCCATCCCCAACAAACCCCCACCAAGAACCCTATACTGTGCCTGCGCAGCAAATCGCCAATGCACCCATCCGAGATTCACTAGTACGAGCGAGGAGAGATCGATTACCCTCTCCGACCGATCGATGGATCCTTGCGGGGAAGAGAGCTAAACACAACGGAAAATGGGTAAAGCTGGAGCCGGAGCCGACACGATTGGAATTTTGGTTCTCGTCCGCACCGAGCCCGGCGCGGGCGTATGCTTATATAGAGAGAGGAGAGTAGACGGGACGGGCACCCAGCCTTTATCATCCGTCATATCACCTATCGAGCAAGATTTAGGGCCTGTTTGTTTACTCCAATAGATTATATAATCTGGATTATTTTTGGAGGATTATATAATCTGGATTATATAATTTGGATTATATAATCTGAGTAGTCATGTTTGTTTACCCAGATTATCTGGCGTGTTTCTGTTGGGCGGTGGGCTTCTCCGATCCGATAGGCGCAAAAACGATTCGGTAGATTATAATGGCAATGGTGGGTAATTTCTAGGAAACTTGAAAGGGTAGTGGGGAAGTGGGAAAAAAATAATCTGAAATAAGCACCTCCTCACTTGCTTATGGATTATCATAATCCAAGGGGTTAGATTATATAATCTGGGCAAATAAGATAGACTGTTTGTTTGGCTCTTAGGATTATTTAATCCAGATTATATAATCTGGGGGTAAACAAACAGGCCCTTAAATTGTTAGATTAACGTTAGTTGTATATACTCTTAGACTATCGTGTTACAAATAAAAATCTAGCTTACATTAAACAAATACCATTACTAAACTTATATATTATTACAATTACATATTCTTACCACTGCGGGAGACGGATTCTTTTGGCGAGTGTCTTAAGCACCTGACAAACAACTATTTACATTTGGTAAAAAATTTGTCGAGTGCTACGCTCGATAAAGTGCTCTCAGTAAAAAAAGTCGACATAATACTTTTTGTCGAATGCTTTCAATCGGGTACTTGATAAAGACTTTGTCGAATGTCATACAGGTACTCCACAAAAAAGTGACGTAACGGCAAGGATCACTGTAGAGTCTTTACCGAATGCCTATGTTGGTCCTTGTTCTCAAATGCTATACATCAAGAATAGGGCAACACGATTGTTAACGATTAAAGACTTTCGTCCTTCGAAGCATTATCTCTTTTAAAGTATAATGATCTTCAGACGAAGGTCATGAAGGACATGCTTTCATCATCTTAATAAATAAATATAAGTAAGAATATATGAAGTACAAAAGAATATAAGTAATGATCATGACACAACAGATTATTTTTATTTTCGTTCTATAAACATAAATGAATATTCATGATATTTATATTACATTGGTACCTTCGGCTTGTTAGAAGATAAAAATGCGAGAGTGACGTAAGAGTGATTACAATCCAGCGTGAACAGTACGGTGTTACTGTTCATCTATTTATAGGTACGGGACGTAGCCCGGACAAAATTACATTCATGTCCCTGACATTTACTGTTAACCATAAGGCAAGCTATCAAATACTAAGTAGTCTTTTTCCCTTTAGGTCGGTTTCGTCCCCCTCCTTCGTCATCATACTAAGCCGAAGCTCCTTCAGCCACAGCTTCGGCGTTCGTCTTTGTCACCTTCGGGCTGTATCTTCATATCACGCATGCCTTCACCAGAAGAGAAAACCTTCATTCCAAAGTCGAAGCCTCTTAAAACAGTCTATGTCACACTGAATATATATAATTACTTATGTTTTTGAGGACCTTCGGAAGATGAAGACCCCCAACAGCCTAGATATATCACTTGTCAAAGTAGACCGATGCGCTTAGTGCCTCGGTTACGGCTCTTGGCAAAGCTGGCTTCCAGGTGGTCCACGAGACAGGCCTTCGCCGAGTGCTCTGCCCATAGCTTAGTGTTAGCTAGGGCACTCGGTACAGCTACCGGGTGTAAGTTGTCGTCGGCTGCTGATGATGTCTTGAAGAGCGTCTAGTTTTTATGAATGGCCAACACTTGGCAAAATGTCCTTTGTCGAGTGTCTCGATATGTCGAGTGTTTGGCTCTCGGCAGATACATAGTTTGTCAGGTGTTTTTTGCCGAGTGTGACACTTGACAAACCATACCTTTGCTGAATGCCGGACATCTGGCTTTTGGCAAACATTGTAGCACTCGACAAAGAACACGTTGCTGGTAGTATACAAAATGTTTGGTCTATGATGTTTTTAGACAATAATCATATCTCTAAACGAATAAATAAGATGGTGAGCTCACCTACATTACTTATATCAAATTTATCAGGTTTGGATAAATTGTGATATTAATGCAATGGTTTTCTGATGATCCAACAAGTTTGGAGATTTTAGGGATGGATAAGATCTTTATTTGGATGTTAAATTTGTTGTCTTCTTTCTCTTTGATTATGAATAAATAACATATAGAATTTTCTATATAAATTTATATTCTTGTTTTTAACATTAATAGTAAACCTCAAATTTGTTCTATATCTTTTTAAAAATTGATACAAAATTCAGATACGAATGCGGATTCGGATGTTTTTCACATTTTTCGTTGTAGTCAGAAAACAACGTACATAAAAAATTATACAAAATTTTATTCTTGTACCTCATAATATTCTTAATAACATGACTAAAAATAAGCTTCAAATTATATGTGTATCTATGTTAAAATAGTAGATTTATCATATAAGTCAAATGTTTTAGCATCCCTAGGTGATTTCACTCTCTAATTTAGGTGTTTGGTCACGTAGTTTGCCATTTGCCAAGCATCTAGATGAGTACTGTCATAGTTCATAGGTCAGAGCAGTGGTCAGGCAATGACTGTCCAATTTAAGTTTACATGGGTGTTCCAGGTTAAGGCATACCCCCCTCCCGAGTGCTCTGCCCATAGCTGAGTGTTAGCTAGGGCATTCGGTACAGCTAACGGGTGTGAGTTGTCGTCGGCTGTTGACGACGTCTTGAAGAGCGTCTAGTTTTTACGAATGGCCAACACTTAGCAAAATGTTCTTTGTCGAGTGTCTCTATATGCTGAGTGTTCGGCTCTCGACAGATACATAGTCTGTCGGGTGTTTTTTTGCCGAGTGTGACCCTTGACAAACCATACCTTTGCCGAATGCCGGACATCTGGCCTTTGGCAAACGTCGTAGCACTTGACAAAGAACACGTCGTCGGTAGTATACAAAATGTTTGGTCTATGATGTTTTTAGACAATAATCATATCTCTAAACGAATAAATAAGATGGTGAACTCACCTACATTACTTATATCAAATTTATCAGGTTTGGATAAATTGTGATATTAATGAAATGGTTTTTTGATGATCCAACAAGTTTGGAGATTTTAGGGATGGATCCAGATCTTTATTTGGATGTTAAATTTGTTGTCTTCTTTCTCTTTGATTATGAATAAATAACATATAGAATTTTCTATATAAATTTATATTCTTGTTTTTTAACATTAAGCGTATTAATATTCATAAAAAGTAAACCTCAAATTTGTTCTTATATCTTTTTAAAAAATTGATACAAAATTCAGATACGAATACAGATTCAAATGTTTTTTCACATTTTTCGTTGTAGTTAGAAAACAACGTACATAAAAAATTATACAAAATTTTATTCTTGTACCTCATAATATTCTTAATAACATGACTAAAAATGAGCTTCAAATTATATGCGTATCTATGTTAAAATAATAGATTTGTCATATAAGTCAGATGTTTTAGCATCCCTAGGCGATTTCAATCTCTAATTTAGGTGTTTGGTCACGTAGCTTGCCATTTGCCAAGCAGCTAGATGAGTATTGTCATAGTTCATAAGTTAGAGCAGTGGTCAGGTAATGACTGTTCAATTTAAGTTTACATGGGTGTTCTAGGTTGAGGTATACCCCCCCGACTTGAACCTTCTCCTGTTCCAAATCAAACAAATAAAATCACATTTATGGAAGCTATTAGACTTCTAATATCACAAATGATTCATATAGGAAAAACAATGTTTTTGAAGACTTATCTATATTTTTCTATGGAAATACGTAAATAATATAAATTAGGATGCTTTTGGACATGTAATACTACATATGTATAGAATAGTAGTGTTGGTATTACAAATGAGGACAATTTTAGTCTTCTACCTCTATATATGTTGAAACACTAATGCCATTCTGGTTTAGGAATGGTAATTTCATTACTTTGTCAAAGTGTCTAGTTCCTATGTGGTTTCGGTGTTTAATGGCAACATGAGATTATTATGACTAACATACGTTTTGTGAAGGCAAACCAAGGGTAGGTCACAATGATGAAGATGGTTTGAGCAATTGATGGTTTTCATGTCCCTGATTGTGGATTTTGTTTTTGTTTTTTATTTTGATTTCAAAGGACAAAAGGCAAGGTTAACAGACTAGTTATAAGTGTCATTTAGAGTGGAGAGATACTTAGAATAGTTAATACTTTCTTTTCCCTTTAATCATATTATAAATGAGGGGGTACGAATTAGTAGCTTGATCTAGGTGAGTCTAATGAGTTTAGTATGATGCACATAGGGGTGGTAATGGGCTCTAAATTTTATATATATAAAATTTAAGGATCAGATTAGGATCAGACTTTATACCTGTTCAATTTTGAACTAAAATTAATTAAGGGATCAAACAAATTGTGAAGAAACATTTGGATCGTGGCAATGGGACATTAGTTAACGAAAATTGCTCATGGTTATAGTAATGACTAGTTGGTCAGTTGGAGGTTTTAAATACTCTAGTAATAAGTGATTTTCCCATTTAAAAAACTATAGCAACTCATTTAAAGTGTGAGGGAAAACATTGCCTAGTGAGAGAGTTGAGAGTTTTAAATCGCTCGATTAGTGGTTTCATTAGCGCATAGAGTAATTAGTGTGCACCCATTGATCTCATGAAGCTTGGTTGGGTCAAGTGAGAGTTTGCGCTTATTACTCTTGGTAATCATCACCTAGATGACTCAGTACTGATCGGGAGTGTGGTAATCACTCGAAGAGTTTATAAGTGACTTGACTTGGACTTGTACATGGTTCTTAGTGGTTCACTGTGTGAAAGTCGCCTAGAGGGGGGTGAATAGGCGAAACCTAAAAATTATACACTTTGAACATGAACTTCACACGAGGTTAGCGGGAATGAGTAATGATGAAAACAGAATGTGGAAGATGGTTCTTCTTGCCATGAGTTGCTTAATCAATGAGGGTAACTTTGGTTGCTAACTTAAAAAGATTGCAAGCAAGAGAACTTAGAGAAAGAGGAGAACAAGAATAAAATCGCAATACAAGATTAACACAAAGACACAGACAATTTATTTACCGAGGTTCGGTTTCAAAGAACCTACTCCCCATTAAGGAGACCACGTAGGTTGAGTCGTTTTCAAGCCTTTCCCTCTCTCAAATGGTCACTTAGACCAGTTGAGTGCTTCTTCTTAATATCGAGGGTCACTTAGACCCTGTAAGGATCACCACACAATTAGGTGTCTCTTGCTAGCTTTACAAGTCACTGAGAGTTTAGAAGGAGATAAAGAAAGCACGATCAACAAAGCCAAACAACAAGAGCAACAAGAAAAACACAAGATCATACTCTCTAGACTTCCCAAGGCACTAATCACTAATGAACACTAGTCACAATTATAGCACTTGGAAGAGCTTGGGAGCTTTGAATGTGTCTTGGAGTGATGTGGTTGCTCTTGTATTGAATGTGAATGAATGGAGGTGGTTGGACTTGTATTTATAGCCATCAACCACTTCCAAGTCGTCAACTTTCTGCCACACGCGTGCAGTTCGCGCTCTTGGCCTGAACGGTCCCCCTGCATATCAACAACTGAAATCGCAACGGTCAGCAACAACGACTATATCAATGGCTATAAGTGCATTAAATATGTCATCAGATGTTAGATAAAGCAGTCATGGATGGTCCGGTCGTGCACCCCGAATCGTCCGCGAGGACGCTCTAAATCAATTTTACCAAACCTGGCACCTTTAGGTTTTTTTTTCGATTTTCAATGGACTAATGATACTCTTCTCTCCTTCGGACAGTTCATAGTAGAAGCGTTGAAATTTACACAGATCCTGTCCGAGGTGTCGCGAACGGTCCAGCGGAAGGGCTTGGATGGTCCACGCATAGTTGATTTTTCCAAAAAAACTCTCCTATCCGGAACAACCTACGTTCTTCCAGACAGTCGACTTAGAATTATGATGGATGGACTTATGCACCTGTGAATCAATCAACTCTACAAACTAGTTAGTCTATAAGGTTGTGATGGTCATCAAACACCAAAATCAATTAGAGAGAAAGGTAAAGACCATTTCCTTTTCACCGTGTTAGAGTGGCGAAGAACAATGTCATAGAAGAGCACTTAGTCCTTCTACGAATCAAGGGGGAGCGACACCCTTGCACGGGTGCTCCAACAAAGAATTGTAGGAAACGGGTGACACCTAAGAGGGGGGTGAATTAGGACTTCTAAAACTTTTACTAAACTAGGCCACAATTAAATCCCTAGAGCAAAACCTATGCAAATAATCAAACTAGAAAGTGATATCTAGGTTTTGTCTAAGTGTTGCTATCTCTACCGCAAAGGCTAAGTTTCAATCTACACTAAATAAGTATGAATACAAGACTGAAACTTAAATGCTTAATATAAATGCGGAAACTTAAAGAGCAAAGTAGAGAAGCAAACTCTCGTAGATGATGCCGGTATTTTTACCGAGGTATCCGGAACCATGCAAGGTCCCGACTAATCCTCATTGGTGCCCCTACGCAAAGGGAAGCCCACACGAGGGCCAAGCTCCACGGTCGAGTAACTCCGTAGAGAATCGCGGGCCTTCTCCATGCGCAAGTGGTGCTCCGCTTCCGGCTCCTCTCGGACGCTCCCCGCCGTCTCCACTATCAAGCTTCCGGCCGAAACGCCGCGGGCCTCGTTCCCTCCGGTACACGGTGGCGGCCGTGACACAAACGCGGTTGTCATGGTCTCGCAAGACACTCGCCCCACTCGGTACAATTACAACGACTCACGCAAGAGCCGAGGGGTTGTGTGATTTTACAAAACTCACTCAACTAACTAGGGTTCACCTAGAGCAAGCGCTAAAGCGGTCTAACTAACCTAAGCACTTCGCAAAGCACCTACGCTAATCACCGAGTGATTCTATTAAGCACTTGGGTGTTTGAGCTCTTGGAAATGTGCACTATATGCCTTGGTATGTTGCTTGGGCTCCCACACCTTCAAATGGCCGGTTGGGGGTGTATTTATAGCCCCCAACACAATTCTAGCCGTTGGAGAAAAGCTGCAGTTCTCTGCGGCACACCGGACAGTCCGGTGGTGCACCGGACAGCGCACTGTAGCCTGTCCGGTGCGCCTAGCCGTTGCCCTGTCAGAGCAGGTGACCGTTGGCGCCGCAGGCTTTTTCCACACCAGACAGTCTGGTGCTCACACCGGACAGTCCGGTGGTCTTCTCTCTGAGTGCCACCTGGAACTAGCCATTGGGCTGGAGTTCCCTGGTGCACCGGACAGTCCGGCATGTGGGCACCGGACAGTCCGGTGCGCCACCGGACAGTCCGGTGCGCCTTTGCACAGACAGTCCGCAGCAGCACACTTGGACTTTTCTTGGATCTTCTTAATGTCTTGTTTTGAGGTGTTGCTTTCCTCAATTCCTTAGTCCAAGTAAGTCTTGCATCCTATGAACTACAAACATAAACACTAGAAAACTTATTAGTTCACGGATTGTATTGTTCATCAAACACCAAAACTCAATTAGCCAAATGGCCCGGGGTCCATTTTCCTTACAATCTTCCCCTTTTTGGTGATTGATGACAACACAACCAAAGCAAGCAAATAATACAAGTGTTTGAATGAAAATATGCAATCTACTTGCTAGGATGCATGATTGTCCCCTCAATGTGATATTATGGACTTAAGCCTCCCCCTAACTCCATAATTCACTTACTTCCTATTTTAGGACCAAATAACCAAAACCACTTGAAAACCATTTGTAGATATAAAATTTTAAATTGGTGGTGTTTGGTGTTTGATATAGTTTTCATTGCTTTGGTCACTAAACTTCTCCCCCTTTGGCATCAACCACCGAAAAGGAAGACATTAAAAGCATGTAGGAAGTAAATAAAAGCTTGCCCTCATCAAGAAATTTATCAGATGATACCACTTGAAGGATACTAAATTAAACCACATAAATGATATCAGTTGAAAAGATTACTCCCCCTAAACAAGTGTTCTCTTTAGAAAGAATTTTCTCCCCCTTTTTGGAGATGAAGAAATAGTACCCCTGATAGAGATCCTCTACTTAGGAAAAAGCATGTGAAAATTAGAGGAGCAAGACATGATTTGAAAATACTAACTTCCCTTATGCATAGGTAACAGAATATGAGTTAAGTACTTATGCATTTTTAGCAACATGGAAGTATATGATATGAAATATAGTCTAATCAAATATTGGAGAAGACATGTAAATGATACTAGATGTAGTCTCAAAAGATACCAATTGAAAGTCAATAGCGAGCTTGAGAGACATGAGAGTTCTTGGAGATTTTGCAGCGGAAGATTGTTGTCTTTCTCCGGGGACCTCATTTTCCTTACAATGAGACTATCACATGAAATAGACTTGAAAAGGTGTTAGTCTCAAAGTGTTAGATTATAGAGTAACCTCCCCCCTGAAAGTGTGCATACAAGTTTTGAATACTTGTAGGAGACATGCAATTTGATTTGATATCAAGAGGGGCAAATTATCTATAATCCGAACTTTGGCACATATAAGTTAAATGGCACAACTTGTAGAAATCAAAATTTTCAATTGATGCATCATTTACTATGGAGTGATATAGAAGCTATGTGTCGTGCTTTTAACTAAGCATTTTAAACCATGTAGGTTTGCTTAAGTATATGAATTGAAAGCAAGCAATCCTACCATGTGATTTACCTAGTATGCATGATTTTAAACAAAAGTAAATGACAAATGTAATACTAGGCAAGAAAGGTAAACTAGATAAAAGGTAAGTAGATACACATATCTAAAAACAGGAGATATAATAAAACTAGTTACCTTAGTCATGGGTGGGAAATTTGGGTCCAAAATTTTCACTAACCCACTTGGAAATAAACTTGATCCAATATGATGTATCCCATGATATACATCCCAAATTTGCCAAGTCTCCAATTTTCCCGAGAACCTTCGGTCCACTCACTTCCCTTTCGGGATCCAAACCTTCTTGGTGCTTTTCATGGTTGAGATTATTTCCTTTGGCACCCTGATACGTTTGGCCCCCTTTCCTTTGTTGGCTTGCTTGTTGGCCTTGATTGCTATCACCTTTCCATTCTTTTTCTTCTTGATCAAATATGGTATAGCATCCTTTTTGTTCACCTTTTTGATGTAGGTGTTGGAGATTTTGCTTGATGGCTTTTGCTTGAGCTTTTGCCTTTGTTTATCCCCGGTCATCGCCTTGCATTGGAAAGACTTGTGGCCTTCCATGTGGCATAGCCTACAAATCACAGTTTCTCCCTCCATAGGCTTGTTCACTCCCGCAGTGGTGTTATCCTGTGGAGGTCGGATTTGTTTGGCTTTGCCTTTCTTGTCATGTAAAGCCTTTCCAAGGCGAGCCACTTCTTGCTTTAATTGTTCATTTTCCTTTGCAACCTCATCCGAACATGTTTCTACAACAATATTCTCAACAACTTGGTTACAGGGGTTAGAATCATCAATTAAATCAAAACAGGAAGTAGAAGCATCTTTCTTAATTATTTCAGATGTTTCAACTAAAGATGCTGCTGGGGTGCTACCAATATTTTCTAGCTTAGTAGTTAGCTCATTATTGTGTATGCTAAGAATTTCCATTTTCTCTAGCAAATTTTCAATAGCTTCTTGGGAGCTAGCTAACTTAGCCTTAAGTTTTTCATTCTTTTTAATGAGACCATCATCGGTAGCAATGGATGGAGCACTAGATTCTAATAGCTCAATTTTAGTTGATAGCTCACTATTTAAGTTTGCAAAAGTTTCAAATTTTTCTAGCAAACCTTTGTAATCATTTTGAGAGCTAACCAACTTATTTTTCAAAGTTTTAAGTTGAGCTTTTTGTTTAGTGCAAACATCCTGAAAAAATTCAACGGCTTCCGCAAGCTCATCTATGGAGGGCTTTCCCTCACCTTCATCATCACTACTGCTATCATCACTAGAGGATGGAATGCTTTTGTTACCTCTTGCCATAAGGCATTTGTGTGATGACCGTTATGAGCGTGATGAGGACCGGTGGCTGCGCGTCCTTGGAGGTTCATCTTCACTTGAAGAATCATCCCAAGTTCTAACATTTGTTAGCGCCTTGCCTTTGCTCCTCTCCTTTTTGGGTTTGGCCATATTCGGACAGTTGTCCCTGAAGTGGCCCTTCTCCCCACATGTGAAGCATCCTCTCTTCCTTTGCTTTTTCCTGTCAATGTTAAAGAGAAGATCCTCGACCTGCAGGGGCACACCCATTAGATTAATCTTGTGGATCATCCTCATTAGCTTTCCGACGCGTCGGATTGTTTCTTCGTCCTTGGAGGATGATGTGCATAGTTGATTATCTTCATCATCATCACTTTTTTCTTCTTCCTCTTCTTCACTTGAGGAACTTGGAGGGGGAGCCTTCTTTTTGCCCTTCCTTTCATTACATGCAAAAGCATATGGTCTTGAGGAAGTTGGTTCCTCTCCCCGACACATTTTTCGCGACATCTCAAAAGCCGCGATTTTCCCAATCACAATGGTCGGGGTCATGTTGCTCAAGTCCTCCATGTTGTGAAGGATGGTGATGGTGCTCCCATATCTTTGTTGTGGTAGCAGGGAGATAATCTTCCTCACAATGTCCGCATCACCTAGCTTATTGATGCCAATAGAATTGAGCTCATTGATAATTAGATTCAAACGAGAATACATGTCTCTAACAAGCTCGTCATCTTTCATAGCAAAAGAATTATACTCATTTAAGACTAGACAATGTTTTTGCTCATGGACATTGGATGTGCCGCCATGGAGCTCATACAATTTTAGCCAAATCTCATTAGCAGTTTTCAAGGTAAATACTTGATTAAAAATATCCATGCTAAGAGATTCATACAAGCAATTTTTGGCTTTAGCATTTAAATGAATTTCTTTTTCCTCACTCGTGGTGGGTTTCTCGGGATTCTTGAGGGGTTTCATCCCGTCACGAGTGACTCTCCAAACACCTAGATCAACGGCCTCTAGGTAACAAGCCATTCTAGCACTATAATATGGGAAGTTAGTGCCGTCGAAGTGTGGTGGCCTATGGGTATCCATCCCTTCCTCTAAAAAGCGTCGGCTCTTTTAGTGGTGAAGCTAAAACGTTTCAAATGAGCCAAACCGGGCTCTGATACCACTTGTAGGAAACGGGTGACGCCTAAGAGGGGGGGGGGTGAATTAGGACTTCTAAAACTTTTACTAAACTAGGCCACAATTAAATCCCTAGAGCAAAACCTATGCAAATAATCAAACTAGAAAGTGATATCTAGGTTTTGTCTAAGTGTTGCTATCTCTACCGCAAAGGCTAAGTTTCAATCTACACTAAATAAGTATGAATACAAGATTGAAACTTAAATGCTTAATATAAATGCGGAAACTTAAAGAGCAAAGTAGAGAAGCAAACTCTCATGGATGACGCCGGTATTTTTACCGAGGTATCCGGAACCACGTAAGGTCCCGACTAATCCTCGTTGGTGCCCCTACGTAAAGGGAAGCCCACGCGAGGGCCAAGCACCACGGTCGAGTAACTCCGTAGAGAGCCGCGGGCCTTCTCCACGCGCAAGTGGTGCTCCGCTTCCGGCTCCTCTCGGACGCTCCTCGCCGTCTTCACTATCGAGCTTCCGACCGAAACGCCGCGGGCCTCGTTCCCTCCGGTACACGGTGGTGGCCGTGACACAAACGCGGTTGTCACGGTCTCGCAAGACTCTCGCCCCACTCGGTACAATTACAACGACTCACGCAACAGCCGAGGGGTTGTGTGGTTTTACAAAACTCACTCAACTAACTAGGGTTCACCTAGAGCAAGTGCTAAAGCAGTCTAACTAACCTAAGCACTTCGCAAAGCACCTACGCTAATCACCGAGTGATTCTATTAAGCACTTGGGTGTTTGAGCTCTTGGAAATGTGCACTATATGCCTTGGTATGTTGCTTGAGCTCCCACACCTTCAAATGGCCGGTTGGGGTGTAATTATAGCCCCCAACACAATTCTAGCCGTTGGAGAAAAGCTGCAGTCTCTACGGCACACCGGACAGTCCGGTGGTGCACCGGACAGCGCACTGTAGCCTGTCCGGTGCGCCTAGCCGTTGCCCTGTCAGAGCAGGTGACCGTTGGCGCCGCAGGCTTTTTCCACACCGGACAGTCTGGTGCTCACACCGGATAGTCCGGTGGTCTTCTCTCCGAGTGCCACCTGGAACTAGCCGTTGGGCTAGAGTTCCCTGGTGCACCGGACAGTCCGCGTGTGGGCATCGGACAGTCCGGTGCGCCTTCACACAGACAGTCCGCAGCAGCACACTTGGACTTTTTTGGATCTTCTTAATGTCTTCTTTTGAGGTGTTGCTTTCCTCAATTCCTTAGTCCAAGTAAGTCTTGCATCCTGTGAACTACAAACATAAACACTAGAAAACTTATTAGTTCACGGATTGTGTTGTTCATCAAACACCAAAACTCAATTAGCCAAATGGCCCGGGGTCTATTTTCCTTATAAGAATAATGGGAACTACCAAGTCTTCGAGACCTCGACAAATATCAAGGTGTCATTGAATCCCTTTTTACTACATGCATTTACTTTTGAGCAATACAATTCAAACGTTACATTCTTAGGGTTTGTTTGGCAAGGCTCTGGTTTGTCCAAAAATAGTTCCGCCTCTGGCTTTCCCGAAAAGTAGCTTTCGTAAATCGTTTGCAGAAATGACTTATCCTAGATCTAGAGCAATTTCCTTGTATTAAAGTGCCAGAGTTGGTGAAGCTACTATATGTGGCCTCTTCACCGTAGTAAAAAACTGCTCTGGCTTTTAGGTGTTTTTCGAAGTAAACCATTTTAAAAAATGTTTGACATGACTTCTCCGATCGTCTGTGATCCCTCCTCCGGTTTTGGATATATAGACAGTGCCTGCTCTCAAACCAACCAAGACAGCAGCAAGTTCCTATCGAGAACAAGACGACAGATCAATATGACCAATTTCTCTAAGGTGAATACGTGAAAAAGTGTTGCTTAGCTCGAATAAGGAAGAGAAAGTGTAGTGTGATAAGGGAAGAATTTTTAGGTTTTCAAGCAGATAGATATACAAACAAGAAGAATTCACATCAGAACCCTTTCCTGCTTCCCTTTTTTACGCTCTAGCTTTTTTCAACAGAAAAGTCAGAGACGAAGTCCTACCAAACAGGCTCTTAGAATTACAATGGTAGTATAAGATTCGAAATTTGGATGCAAAACATTGTATTTCAACACTAGACACTCGGGTGAAGTTGGACTTGTGTTTATAAATGTACGCAAAAAAATAGAGAGGCTCAATTCAACCCCATCTTGATCCTTTCACTTTGGACAATCACATTCCACATACTACTAATCGAGGGGCGTCTTCTATGTGATCTATGTGATGCAAGATCTATACTTGCTAGAATATAAACTTGCCAAACAAATAAACAATCAGTGTAATATCCATATGTACTTATGTAATATATGAGCTTGATTGCCTATGAACTTTTGTGAATCAGTTGGCATATAAACGTCATCAACCAATATTCCGGTGGTTAATGGTTTATCCTGATATTTTTGTTGCTTGTGCTAGACAACGGTCCTACTATTGTTACCCGTTTCTCTATAAGTCTGATAACAGTATTTGATGCATGTGTATCGTTTACATTTACAAAATCAAAATGAATGAAACGGCTCCGCACAAATATAGAAAGCGGTCCTGCTTGGATGGTTTTGGTTGGTGATTCTCCGACCGGGAGCAGCAGCGGTTGCATGGGCGATTACCTGATGATCAAGCAATATCCTTTGGTTGAAGAATAGAGGGAGAGAGAGTTACGAAGCAACGATCTGTACTTCTCGAGATTTTCAGCCTCCAGACCGTACCTCAAAAGTGACTAGTCACCACTCACCATCTTCATTTTCGTCATCAGAAAAGAGAGAGAGGTATGCCTACCAAACCTGTTATATGCAGCGGCTCTCATGTCTTATTCTTGCCTCACTTCCACTTTCGAACTTCACTCTACAAACAATGTTATATATATTACAAAACGGTATTTTACACGACCATATATACGATCTGCTAAATATAGCCTTACCACCTCCGAAAGCAGCTTGTTTCTGGTTCATCTCTTTTCTCAGTGCATATATTTTAGATGTACATGAGAATGTGTTGTATCTAAAATTGCTTCTTTTCTTTGCTTTCTTTGGCAGAAATGGTTAAATAGATGTAGGAAACAATATTTTGTTTACTACTATTCTTTCGTGCTGACATATCTCAATGACTTTTTTCTTCCTCTACAAAGGAAGGAAGGAGCAAGCTTATTTATGGCAACCCTGAAAAAAACCTATTGTTTCAGGGAGAATTCAATCCTATACCACTCTTAAAGTGATAGATCTAAGTAATAGCACTACTAAGAATAGGGGTCCAAGATATACCATGTGGCGGAACCGCCCGAATTATTCCAACTTAAGTGCCTAAGTCCCGCCTTAGAGGCTAGACCACACTTAAATAGAAATAAACCGTCAGTCCCTCGGATCTAGTCCGATAAAGCCACTTAACCAGGATCGAATACCACTAGCTCACACGAAGGTGAGGCACAAAGAAATACAATAAAGCATAATACCACAAATTTAGTAAGTATCAATAGAGATTACATTATCGGAGTTTAAGAAATAATAACCATAAAATTTAATGCAGCGGAAATAACTAACAGAGAAAACCGAGTAACATGGCGAAGCCTGGCCACGCTACTCCTCCTGGTCCTCTCCTGCGGAAGTAGTAACCCACTCAACCGTCTGTCCCGGTGGCAGGGATGAAGGCCAAGTCACACCATCAACCAAATCAAGGAGGTACCTGCAAAAATTATGCCACAAGCAAGGCTGAGTATACTAATACTCAGCTAGACTTACCCGGTGTGAGGAGTCTACTCCTCTACCTCTAGACATGCAGCTGTTTGGCTGAGGGGTTTGGTTTGCCAAAAGTACTAGCTGAGTCTAAAAACAAGTTTTAGCTTTTCAAGTTTTAGTAGAATCCTTTAGACTAGATGTGAACCTGTCTATTCATACATGGTATCAAACATTATATCAATCAACATCTTTTGCCAGTATCTCATTTCCACTTATTACTCAATGCAGTACAATGGATCAAACAGTCTCATTAGCTGCGAGAAGCAGACGATTCGAATCGAGTTTTAACATTGCAAGGTAAACCTAAACACACGACATGTCAGGGCACTCCGTCCCCACACATGTCAACCGTCCCCATCGATCCCCCGTTCGCGGCCAGGCCTCACCGCCTTGGCATACAATGCTCCACTGACCCCGGTCGCCGCCGTGCAGTGACCGCACTTGTACCCACCATATCTAGAATGGGAGACCCAGTCTCAGGTCGCGTGAGAGATAAAGTCCACGCCCGGCTTCACTCAGGTACTAGGTTTACCGGTTACCATATTTCCCGACATGTGTTTAGTACGTTCAAACGCTTGATACAGGTATCCGCATGTTAATCCTTATTCCAATTTCGTCTCATAGACAACACATCCCCATGGATCCGTGTCCACAGACCATCATCATTCTGTTATCAAAATTGGATACAACCAATTCCTAACCTCGCGCGAGTGCTAGAAAAGTCACTCGACTTCTACCGAGATCCTGATTTAGCATAGCAGCTACTCGACCTAGCATACTAGTATCCGTCTCAAAAGGAATCCTGAGTTCATGCAACTAGGGTTTCAAGCAACTCCTACACTTAAGTGCACGGTACAAGCCTACAAACATTAAATGTAGTAAAATAGCATATATAACGGTTATGCATAAAACCGGGGCTTGCCTTTAATTTAACACTTAGATAGTGTTTGCTGGGGGAGGTGCTCAATTGGCAAGCATCCACTGGTTAGGTCCATCATTTTTCAGGTCGTTCATCAGCTGCATCTTGTGGCTAGCACCACATCACTGGCACGATCATCATATCTCGGTCCTAAATGAGATGCAGGATGCATATGTATGAATATGATGAAATATATCACAAGATAATCCCAAAATGGATGGTAGCGAACTAAACATTAAATTGTAAGACACCATGACAACTGTACGCAAGCGCTAGTTATCTATACGTCATCGGGCATACGTAGTCAATCATCACTGGAAAACAACAAACACTTCCTATAATTATCTATTGCAAACATGACATCATAAGTACAAGCATTCGCCATGTTCACTTTTATCATTCATTGGTTACTTATTATTAAACTAGTTAAGTACACATAAATTTACGATGACTTACACATAGACAAACATAGTTAAAAAGGAATAGTTACTTAATCGGGTTGTACAATTGTTCGTAATACTCTAATGCAAGCATACATCCAAGGGCACACAATAAAGTGATAGTCTAATCACAATTACAAATTGTACTACTTTAATGATGTTGGTTACTTAGTAGTATTAGCAGAAAGCCAAAGACATGACATTATTCATTTTGTTTCCCTAATATATAACTGCACTTGCTAACTGTTGATTAAGCTAAGCAACTTATTAGACCTTAACCAATTTAGTTCACTAACTTAGTGAGATGTGTACTACTTACTTATATATAACTCAAATTATATTAGTCACTCTCATTATTACTCATGTTCAATTAAAACCAAAACAAGCAAGCAGTCGACTCAAGACAAGCACACTGGAGTGGAACAATCGATCACAATTAACATATTTAGGACAACAACACATTAATTGTTTCAGTCATAACCCACAAGATATTTATTCAAAATTAGCGAACCAGTACTTTTTGGAAATCTTATCAAACTCTCTATAACTTTGGTATTTTCATCTCAAGGTAATTAGATACTTAATAAGGTTAAATAGTGATAAATGACATTTTTATTTAGATTTGGACAGATTCAGGCTTGCGACTTAAAAAATTTATAACTAGAGACTCAGGCATTCAAATCAATTGATCCTAGACTTTCTGGAAAGCTAATTAAATGTTCTACAAATCATTTATAAACATCTCAGGTTGATTTAAAGTGTATCAAGGTTAAAAGACACTAGGAAGGCATTGCTGTCCAGATTTGACAGATTCAGTCTTCACATTTTAAACACCTATAACTTAATCTATAGACCACCAAAAAGAGTGATCCCAGACTTTTTGGAAAGCTTAGAAAAAGTACTAAATAACTTTTATAATTACCAAGAAGTGATTCTATGTTTAACCAAGTCAAACAATTCAGTTTTCGAAATCTGTTCTGACAGTAGACAGAACACATCAACCAGTTTGTAAAATTCATAACTCTTAAACTATCAGCCCTATGATTATGCAATTTTAACACAAGGAAGATAAGAAAAACACCTATAACTTTCTTATAACGACCATGAACAGATTTTAACATTAACTAAAGCAAATAATTCAATCTCTGAAATCTGTACAGAAATTGGACAGATTCAGTTACTGAATTTGTGAAAAGCACAACTTCTAAACGATCAGACTTATGGCTATCAAATTTTAACACAAGTAAGATAATGAAGTTATCTATAACTTTTCTATACAGATTTTCTATAGAAAATATAACTTAGTCTATCAAACAAACAGCACGACGAAAACAGTGCGTGCAACCCAAAACAGCAACCAATAAAATTCAGCTCCTAATTACTTAAAAAATTGCGGCGTTCTAGAGACTTGAACCATTCTAACATTTTGACATTTGTTAGAGTTAAAATAACCAAGTGAGAACCAACAAGTAGACTTACTAATTTTATACAAGTTATTTCGTGCGCTAGAATTACCACACAATTAACAAACGCATACACCAAAATGAAGCACTTCGGCACACATGCCCGATATCACAAAAAATTATGATGAAGCACTATTAATATTTATCTTTAGAACACCATGACATAACCATTAAATCTTTAATTAGTTTTAAGGTGTAACTCAAGCATTCCATGAACATGCATGATTTTGTTTACTCCTAATTTTTCACTAAGTCTTATAATTATAAAATGAGTGTTATTTTAGCATCATATGAAACTATCTAATTTGGGGCTGGAATTTTTATGAGGCATAGGTAATAACAAATCATGACCAATGTATAAATTTCATATGTCCAGGTTTTATATTTTATTTAATACAAAAATAACAAATTGTTAATGCAATAAAGCATGCGAGAGCAAGTTAAATCTAAAACTAATTATTTTCTGTGGATGCATGACCATATTAAGTTTTCTTAGGCTACTATAAGGTCATGCAAGGACAGTGGAACACCATTTTCCATTTTTACACTCATATATTATTTATAAACCATTTCAAACTACTTAAGGTGCATTAAACAAGTTAAATCACTAACTTAATCATACATGCACAAAAATTCATGAAATTTTTACCAGTCACCAAGCAGCACACCAAGAGTCTACTGTAAAAATTTCAACCCATTTGGAGCAATAGAGCTACAGATCCAAAAATAACAATCAAAACAATCATCTTTTTCCTACTTACATGTTTTAATTAACACACCAAGAAAACAGTGAACAACATATAAGTTTTATATTTTTCCTTGATGGAGTATGACAACATCTAACTAACAAAACAGGTTTCATCATTTTTGGATTTTTATAAATAAAATTATGGAGAGAAGCAAGTTTGTTTATTTTGTAAACCAGTTTTTAAATACGAATTTCTACAGAAAACTTTTCCACTAAAACATACCAACATATAGATCCAATAGTTAGAGCATTTCATAAGGAAGCCAACAAAAGAAGTTTCATGATTTTTGGAGCTCTAAAACTCGAGATATGAATATTTGAACACAATACAAAAATCTGCAACTTTGTGTACTCACATCTCGCCTTGGGCCCACTTGTCATAGACTCAGGGGTCTTCTTCTATCTTGGACTTCCTGAACGTGAGGTGTGTTTGCTGCAGGTTTGAGGGCTCCATGGCCATGGGAAGGGATTCTCGCTGCTGCCATGGGAGAAAAGAGGAGAGGGATGGCTCCACAGCAGCGCCCCAAGGAGAGCCCGAGCAGAGGGGGAGAGATGGCGTGAGGGAAGAGAAGGGAGAGGGCAGGGGCTACCATTTATAGAGCCAAGCTCTGGACATGTCAGGTGGCAGTGAGCAGTGGCAGGTGGAAAAATATCGACATTGGGCGGCCTTTTTTGGCGTTTTCTGCTTGTTTTCGGACCTTAGTCGCTGTAGAAGATTTCTTCCTTGATGTACACTCTACAAATCTTGTATAGAGATTGAGGTGATTTGAGCACTGGTTAGAGAGTTATAGACCCACGCAAATTGGTTTGTCAGTGGGTTAGAAATCAGTGGAAACTCACGAAAACTGAATGTCAAAGCATGTCAAACGGAATCGGATGAATGCCACCTTTTAATATGTTGTGCCCCTATTAGTTATTAACAACTTTTATATTTGGAAAAGCTCGAGTTGTTCAACAAAAATTTGGGAACGCGAGACGTCGACCCGAACGATGCTGATTTCAGACTTAGAAGAATTTAAATCACGAAATCAGATTTTTATTCTGTCTTGATGGCACTGTTTGAGATGCTTAGAAATTGAATCAAGGCTTGGTTTAAATATAAAATTTGTTGTATTACACAGGTTCTACAACTTTTATTAAAGGTCAAACCTCATATCTTGAATATAAATTAAAGTTTCATTTTGGTCAAAGTAGTATCATTATAAGGCTTCAAATTATATTTTAAGGCAATGGGGCTATTTTCTTGATATTTTCTTGGCATTTTCTCTACATGAACCCTTAATAACTTTTATTGTAGAGTTGACATAGAGTTGTTTGAGCAAGATGACAAGGTTTTGTTGAATTTCTAAATTTGCATTTGTTCAGACGAGCAATTTTAAGCATGTATAGGATTTATCTTTTCATGTGTGTATTTGGTTCAAACTTCTTGAAATCTTTAGAGACACTTGATAGGTAAAGATGAATGATGATATAGATATAACAAGATGATTTGAATAAAAATAATTAGAGGTTGACACAACAGAGATTCTACTCGAGAATGCAGATTCAGATTAAATAGTCGGACATAGACCGAATATCAAGAAATCAGATTCGAACTTAGATCGGATAACATAACAACTACCGAGAATTTGGATAAATGAACTTGCTATGAGGATTGTCAAGGAGAGATTGATGTTCAAATTTGCATTTGCTTCGAGAAACAAAAGTTTTAACAGGCTCCAAATTTGGCTGTTCTCGAGATCGAATAATTCCAAACTCGATGAAACTCTCATGAGTAATTTGATAAATGGAGATAGATGCGATCGAGAAATAGAAATTTTCACTAAGCATCCGAGATTAGGATAAATCTCCCGACATAACACGAAATAGACACCTGGGGTGTCACAGCCTTCCCCCTTAAAAGAATCTCGTCCCGAGATTCGAATGAGGATCTTTAAGTGTGGAGAAGCATGTAACTCCCAGACTGAAGATAGATACAAATTTATGAGAGGGTATCTGACAAGATAATGAAGATAGATTTGGATAGAATATCGTGACATGTTGAGACAAAATGCAGTGATCACTTTGAGAGAATGTCCACAAAAGATAGCACATCAGTATAGTCTCGAAATGGATCACTACTATTAACCGTGATACCAGCGCGTGCCGAGCAGCTCAACCATGTGTGCACCATAGTAGGCTCTCAGTTTCGTCGCAGCACCATCAGTCGTTAGTCATGACACCATTACCAAACGTAACCAATAAGAAATTCCACACAGCACAGATAGATGGAGCCCATGAGAGTATGGCTCAGAAAATGAGGATGTGATCGGAGTTGAAGTTGAGATTGTTGTCAAAAGAGCATCGCATGAGAATTTTCTTCAACTCAGAGAATTATTTTATGATTAACACGGAGATTATCAGGTCAGAGATTTATATGAGAGTGGATATGAGAACGAAGAAACCACGAGATCAAGTTGCTGAACTTGTAGAGACATGAGAGAACCACAAGATAACAACAAAAATCCCTTGAACCAAATGGATACACTGTTTAGAGGTACAGTTGATAAAACAAGATCATGATCCTCGGGGAAAGAGTATGAGGATGATTGGAACGCATGATCAAGTCCGGTACTTGAGAACCGGTTGGAGCAGATTACAAGACGACATGGTAGATCTCAACAAATGATCTAGAGATATGATGGATAAGGTCACACCATGGCTCATAGGGGAAACAATTACCAGATCTAGGTGAAAAGAGAGGTCATCAACCCAGATGGCTTCTAGGTTGAGCAGAGGAGAACTCAATGAGGATTTTGGACCAGGTTTCCAAAAGAATTTGAGGTTGGATATTGTTTTGCGCAACAGACACCAACCAAAGTTTTATTTTTTAACATAAACAAGTTCACAATGGAGCTTTAGGTTGAACAAGCGGTCTAGCTATGGGGTTCTATAAGCTGTGCAGGTGTAAATTCAAGTGTAAAACACACAAGGGCTAGAAACACCAAAACAAGCACATGATAATTTTTTAAAGGTTTTACTTGCTAACCACAAGGTTGTTTGGAGGGGGGTCTTTTCATGAGCAGAATAGACTTTTTTTGTAAAAAGGGTTGAACAATGATAATATCACCTAGGTAGCAAGACAAGAGAAACACATAGCACGACCTAACAAGACTTACCAATCTGACACGAGGTAAGGCATTTCTAACATAGCAGTACATCACATTATTCACAAGTTATTATTATTGGAATAAAGGTGAGAGAAGCATGTTGGTGCACAAGAGACAATGAAAATGCGACAATCATGATGCATGCTCATTCTAGTCGTCTTCTCAGACCTAACTAATTTTTTTGGGTGCTTCTACAGCATCCCTATTAATAGTATTAGTAGCCTTTATGGCTTATATAATATAGCCACCTAGCTACCCATCTATTTCCTAAGGCTTCACGTCTTAGGTCTATCTTTATCGTCCTGACGATCTATCCAACATTGGTTTCTAAGCAAATTTTACTTTAGAAAAGGTTGGTAATCATGACTTATTGACTTCCCTGTAATGGTATTCGCTCCGATACCAGCTGTGGCGGAACCGCCCGAATTATTCCAACTTAAGTGCCTAAGTCCCGCCTTAGAGGCTAGACCACACTTAAATAGGAATAAACCGTCAGTCCCTCGGATCTAGTCCGATAAAGCCACTTAACCAAGATCGAATACCACTAGCTCACACGAAGGTGAGGCACAGAGAAATACAATAAAGCATAATACCACAAATTTAGTAAGTATCATTAGTGATTACATTATCGGAGTTTAAGAAATAATAACCATAAAATTTAATGCAGCGGAAATAACTAACGGAGAAAACCGAGTAACATGGCGAAGCCTGGCCACGCTACTCCTCCTGGTCCTCTCCTGCAGAAGTAGTAACCCACTCGACCGTCTGTCCCAGTGGCAGGGATGAAGGCCAAGTCACACCATCAACCAAATCAAGGAGGTACCTGCAAAAATTATGCCACAAGCAAGGCTGAGTATACTAATACTCAGCTAGACTTACCCGGTGTGAGGAGTCTACTCCTCTACCTCTAGACATGCAGCTGTTTGGCTGAGGGGTTTGGTTTGCCAAAAGTACTAGCTGAGTCTTAAAACAAGTTTTAGCTTTTCAAGTTTTAGTAGAATCCTTTAGACTAGATGTGAACCTGTCTATTCATACATGGTATCAAACATTATATCAATCAACATCTTTTGCCAGTATCTCATTTCCACTTATTACTCAATGCAGTACAATGGATCAAGCAGTCTCATTAGCTGCGAGAAGCAGACGATTCGAATCGAGTTTTAACCTTGCAAGGTAAACCTAAACACACGACATGTCAGGGCACTCCATCCCCACATATGTCAACCGTCCCCATCGATCCCCCGTTCGCGGCCAGTCCTCACCGCCTTGGCATACAATGCTCCACTGACCCCGGCCGCCGCCGTGCAGTGACCGCACTTGTACCCACCATATCTAGAATGGGAGACCCAGTCTCAGGTCGCGTGAGGGATAAAGTCCGCGCCCGGCTTCACTCAGGTACTAGGTTTACCGGTTACCATATTTCCCGACATGTGTTTAGTACGTTCAAACGCTTGATACAGGTATCCGCACGTTAATCCTTATTCCAATTTCGTCTCATAGACAACGCATCCCCATGGATCCGTGTCCACAGACCATCATCATTCTGTTATCAAAATTGGATACAACCAATTCCTGACCTCGTGCGAGTGCTAGAAAAATCACTCGACTTCTACCGAGATCCTGATTTAGCATAGCAGCTACTCGACCTAGCATACTAGTATCCGTCTCAAAAGAAATCCTGAGTTCATGCAACTAGGGTTTCAAGCAACTCCTACACTTAAGTGCACAGTACAAGCCTACAAACATTAAGTGTAGTAAAATAGCATATATAACGCTTATGCATAAAACCGGGGCTTGCCTTTAATTTAACACTTAGATAGTGTTTGCTGGGGGAGGTGCTCAATTGGCAAGCATCCACTGGTTAGGTCCATCATTTTTCAGGTCGTTCATCAGCTGCATCTTGTGGCTAGCACCACATCACTGGCACGATCATCATCTCTCGGTCCTAAATGAGATGCAGGATGCATATGTATGAATATGATGAAATATATCATAAGATAATCCCAAAATGGATGGTAGCGAACTAAACATTAAATTGTAAGACACCACGACAACTGTAAGCAAGCGCTAGTTATCTATACGTCATCGGGCATACGTAGTCAATCATCACTGGAAAACAACAAACACTTCCTATAATTATCTATTGCAAACATGACATCATAAGTACAAGCATTCGCCACGTTCACTTTTATCATTCATTGGTTACTTATTATTAAACTAGTTAAGTACACATAAATTTACGATGACTTACACATAGACAAACATAGTTAAAAAGGAATAGTTACTTAATCGGGTTGTACAATTGTTCGTAATACTCTAATGCAAGCATACATCCAAGGGCACACAATAAAGTGATAGTCTAATCACAATTACAAATTGTACTACTTTAATGACGTTGGTTACTTAGTAGTATTAGCAGAAAGTCAAAGACATGACATTATTCATTTTGTTTCCCTAATATATAACTGCACTTGCTAACTGTTGATTAAGCTAAGCAACTTATTAGACCTTAACCAATTTAGTTCACTAACTTAGTGAGATGTGTACTACTTACTTATATATAACTCAAATTATATTAGTCACTCTCATTATTACTCATGTTCAATTAAAACCAAAACAAGCAAGCAGTCGACTCAAGACAAGCACACTGGAGTGGAACAATCAATCACAATTAACATATTTAGGACAACAGCACATTAATTGTTTCAGTCATAACCCACAAGATATTTATTCAAAATTAGCGAACCAGTACTTTTTGGAAATCTTATTAAACTCTCTATAACTTTGGTATT
This sequence comes from Zea luxurians, assembly GCA_029449295.1. Taxonomy (NCBI): domain Eukaryota; kingdom Viridiplantae; phylum Streptophyta; class Magnoliopsida; order Poales; family Poaceae; genus Zea; species Zea luxurians. The sequence continues at coordinate 6,611,476 of JAOPSE010000034.1, forward strand.
TTCATCTCAAGGTAATTAGATACTTAATAAGGTTAAATAGTGATAAATGACATTTTTATTTAGATTTGGACAGATTCAGGATTGCGACTTAAAAAATTTATAACTAGAGACTCAGGCATTCAAATCAATTGATCCTAGACTTTCTGGAAAGATAATTAAATGTTCTACAAATCATTTATAAACATCTCAGGTTGATTTAAAGTGTATCAAGGTTAAAAGACACTAGGAAGGCATTGCTGTCCAGATTTGACAGATTCAGTCTTCACACTTTAAACACCTATAACTTAATCTATAGACCACCAAAAGAGTGATCCAAGACTTTTTGGAAAGCTTAGAAAAAGTACTAAATAACGTTTATAATTACCAAGAAGTGATTCTATGTTTAACCAAGTCAAACAATTCAGTTTTCGAAATCTGTTCTGACAGTAGACAGAACACAGCAACCAGTTTGTAAAATTCATAACTCTTAAACTATCAGCCCTATGATTATGCAATTTTAACACAAGGAAGATAAGAAAAACACCTACAACTTTCTTATAACGACCATGAACAGATTTTAACATTAACTTAAGCAAACAATTCAATCTCTGAAATCTGTACAGAAATTGGACAGATTCAGTTACTGAATTTGTGAAAAGCACAACTTCTAAACGATCAGACTTATGACTGTCAAATTTTAACACAAGTAAGATAATGAAGTTATCTATAACTTTTCTATACAGATTTTCTATAGAAAATATAACTTAGTCCATCAAACAAACAGCACGACGAAAACAGTGCGTGCAACCCAAAACAGCAACCAATAAAATTCAGCTCCTAATTACTTAAAAAATTGCGGCGTTCTAGAGACTTGAACCATTCTAACATTTTGACATTTGTTAGAGTTAAAATAACCAAGTGAGAACCAACAAGTAGACTTGCTAATTTTATATAAGTTATTTCGTGCGCTAGAATTACCACACAATTAACAAACGCATACACCAAAATGAAGCACTTCGGCACACATGCCCGATATCACAAAAAATTATGATAAAGCACTATTAATATTTATCTTTAGAACACCATGACACAACCATTAAATCTTTAATTAGTTTTAAGGTGTAACTCAAGCATTCCATGAACATGCATGATTTTGTTTACTCCTAATTTTTCACTAAGTCTTATAATTATAAAATGAGTGTTATTTTAGCATCATATGAAACTATCTAATTTGGGGCTGGAATTTTTATGAGGCATAGGTAATAACAAATCATGACCAATGTAGAAATTTCATATATCCAGGTTTTATATTTTATTTAATACAAAAATAACAAATTGTTAATGCAATAAAGCATGCGAGAGCAAGTTAAATCTAAAACTAATTATTTTCTGTGGATGCATGACCATATTAAGTTTTCTTAGGCTACTATAAGGTCATGCAAGGACAGTGGAACACCATTTTCCATTTTTACACTCATATATTATTTATAAACCATTTCAAACTACTTAAGGTGCATTAAACAAGTTAAATCACTAACTTAATCATACATACACAAAAATTCATGAAATTTTTACCAGTCACCAAGCAGCACACCAAGAGTCTACTGTAAAAATTTCAACCCATTTGGAGCAATAGAGCTACAGATCCAAAAATAACAATCAAAACAATCATCTTTTTCCTACTTAACATGTTTTAATTAACACACCAAGAAAACAGTGAACAATATATAAGTTTTATATTTTTCCTTGATGGAGTATGACAACATCTAACTAACAAAATAGGTTTCATCATTTTTGGATTTTTACAAATAAAATTATGGAGAGAAGCAAGTTCGTTTATTTTGTAAACCAGTTTTTAAATACGAATTTCTACAGAAAACTTTTCCACTAAAACATACCAACATATAGATCCAATAGTTAGAGCATTTCATAAGGAAGTCAACAAAAGAAGTTTCATGATTTTTGGAGCTCTAAAACTCGAGATATGAATATTTGAACACAATACAAAAATCTGCAACTTTGTGTACTCACATCTCGCCTTGGGCCCACTTGTCATAGACTCAGGGGTCTTCTTCTACCTTGGACTTCTTGAACGTGAGGTGTGTTTGCTGCAGGTTTGAGGGCTCCATGGCCATGGGAAGGGATTCTCGCTGCCGCCATGGGAGAAAAGAGGAGAGGGATGGCTCCAAAGCAGCGCCCCAAGGAGAGCCCGAGCAGAGAGGGAGAGATGGTGTGGGGGAAGAGAAGGGAGAGGGCAGGGGCTGCCATTTATAGAGCCAAGCTCTGGACATGTCAGGTGGCAGTGAGCAGTGGCAGGTGGAAAAATGTCGACATTGGGCGGCCATTTTTGGCGTTTTCTGCTTGTTTTCGGACCTTGGTCGCTGTAGAAGATTTCTTCCTTGATGTACACTCTACAAATCTTGTATAGAGATTGAGGTGATTTGAGCACTGGTTAGAGAGTTATAGACCCACGAATATTGGTTTGTCAGTGGGTTAGAAATCAGTGGAAACTCGCGAAAACTGAATTTCAAAGCATGTCAAACGGAATCGGATGAATGCCACCTTTTAATATGTTGTGCCCCTAGATTATTAACAACTTTTATATTTGGAAAAGCTCGAGTTGTTCAATAAAAATTTGGGAACGCGAGACGTCGACCCGAACGATGCTGATTTCAGACTTAGAAGAATTTAAATCACGAAATCAGATTTTTATTCTGTCTTGATGGCACTGTTTGAGATGCTTAGAGATTGAATCAAGGCTTGGTTTAAATATAAAATTTGTTGTATTACACAGGTTCTACAACTTTTATTAAAGGTCAAACCTCATATCTTGAATATAAATTAAAGTTTCATTTTGGTCAAAGTAGTATCATAATAAGGCTTCAAATTATATTTTAAGGCAATGGGGCTATTTTCTTGACATTTTCTCTACATGAACCCTTAATAACTTTTGTTGTAGAGTTGACATAGAGTTGTTTGAGCAAGATGACAAGGTTTTGTTGAATTTCTAAATTTGCATTTGTTCAGACGAGCAATTTTAAACATGTATAGGATTTATCTTTTCATGTGTGTATTTGGTTCAAACTTCTTGAAATCTTTAGAGACACTTGATAGGTAAAGATGAATGATGATATAGATATAACAAGCTGATTTGAATAAAAATAATTAGAGGTTGACACAACAGAGATTCTGCTCGAGAATGCGGATTCAGATTAAATAGTCGGACATAGACCGAATATCAAGAAATCAGATTCGGACTTAGATCGGATAACATAACAACTACCGAGAATTTGGATAAATGAACTTGCTATGAGGATTGTCAAGGAGAGATTGATGTTCAAATTTGCATTTGCTTCGAGAAACAAAAGTTTTAACAGGCTCCAAATTTGGCTGTTCTCGAGATCGAATAATTCCAAACTCGATGAAACTCTCATGAGTAATTTGATAAATGGAGATAGATGCGATCGAGAAATAAAAATTTTCACTAAGCATCCGAGATTAGGATAAATCTCCCGACATAACACGAAATAGACACCTGGGGTGTCACATACCACTTCTAAGACTGTGTCCAACGGACGCCGCTTGCCTCCCCCTCCCCTATCACTGTAGCCTATATAGGGGCTACAGTGCGCCCCCTTCTCCTTCACCGGCATCCTCCTCCTCCTCCTCCACCTCTCCCTTCCCAATTCTTTCTCTCTCGCGCTAAATGGATGGGCATGCTTGAAAGGGAAATGTGCCCTTGGGCCATTTCTAAGTATTTTGGTGATTGAGTTCCAACACATGTGCTTAATTGTGAATTTATGTCCCTGGATGAACAAGGTGCAAATCATGAAGTAAAGGTATGTTTCTAAGCTTTAGTACATTGGTTTGGTATACTAATATACTTGTCTAAGTGTTAGAAATAGAAAGAAGAAGAAAAGAAAAGAGGGAAAAAGACTTGGCTGTGTGCAGCCAAGACCCAGCTCGGTCTGGAGCACCGGACTGTCCGGTGTGCACCGGACAGTGTCCGGTGCGCCAGGCTGACTCCGCGCGAAGTGGCTGCTCTCGGGAATTCGCCGACGACGTACGGCTAAAATTCACCGGACTGTCCGGTGTGCACCGGACTGTCCGGTGAGCCAACGGTCGGCCGGGCCAACGGTCGGCCGCGCAATCTGCGTGGGACACGTGGCTGAGCCAACGGTCGGAAGACGGCACCGGACTGTCCGGTGGGCACCGGACATGTCCGGTGCGCCAACGGCTCCAGATCTGCCAACGGTCTGCAACGGTCGGCTTCGCTGTTTAAGGAAACAAATCGGGCACCGGACAGTGTCCGGTGTGCACCGGACTGTCCGGTGCCCCCGACGACAGAAGGCAACGATAGCCTGCCAGATTTGCTCTCAACGGCTCCTAGCTGCCTTGGGGCTATAAAAGGGGCCCCTAGGCGCATGGAGGAGACACACAAGCAACCTTTGAGCATTCTTGATCATCCACACTCAGTCTTTGCGCATTCGTTTGTCATTCTAAGTGTTTCGAGCTCCGTTCTAGTGAGAACTTTGTGATACTCTTGTGAGCTCGATTCTTGGCCGTGTGTGTGCGCGTTTCGCTGTGGATTTGTGTGTGTTGCTTCCCTCCCTTACTCTGTGCTTCTTTGTGATCATATACTTGTAAGGGCAAGAGACTCCAATTTGTGGAGATTCCTTGCAAACGGGATAGTGAAAGGCAAAACAAAACACCGTGGTATTCAAGTGGGTCTTTGGACCGCTTGAGAGGGGTTGATTGCAACCCTCGTCCGTTGGGACACCACAACGTGGAGTAGGCAAGCGTTGGTCTTGGCCGAACCACGGGATAAACCACTGTGTCACATCTGTGCTTGATCTCTTGTGGTATTGTGTTTTGTTGAGACTTCTCCTTAGCCACTTGGCAATCATTGTGCTAACACTTAACAAGTTTTTGTGGCTTAAGTTTTAAAGTTTCACAGGATCACCTATTCACCCCCCCCCTCTAGGTGCTCTCAATTGGTATCAAAGCCGTTCTCTTCACAAAGGGACTAACCGCCCGAAGAGATGGATCCTAAGGGGAAGGGTATCGTGATCAACGATAAAGAGAAGGAATCCTTCGTCAACGAGCCGAAGGACGACAAGCCTACCGACTCCGGCTCGGGTCATAGACGGAAGGAAGGGAAGAAGAAGAAGACAAGGCGCATCAAGGAGATCGTCTACTACGACAGCGATGAGTCTACTTCTTCCCAAAAGGACGACGACCACAACGACTACGAGAGAAGGAAACCGGTTAATTCGAACTTTTCTTTTGACTACTCTCGTATTCCGCAAAGTTCAAATTCACATTTGCTCTCCATTCCACTCGGCAAGCCCCCACACTTTGATGGAGAGGACTACGGATTTTGGAGCCACAAAATGCGTAGTCATCTATTCTCTCTCCATCCTAGTATATGGGAGATTGCAGAGAGTGGAATGCACTTTGATAGTTCGGATAGTCCCATGTTCATTAATGAACAAATTCATAAGAATGCACAAGCTACTACTGTTCTTCTAGCTTCTTTGTGCAGGGATGAATACCATAAAGTAAGCGGCTTGGATAACGCCAAGCAGATCTGGGACACCCTCAAGATTTCTCATGAGGGAAACGACGTCACCTTGCTCACCAAGATGGAGTTGGTGGAGGGAGAGCTTGGACGGTTCGCAATGATAAGGGGCGAGGAGCCGACGCAAACATACAACCGGCTCAAGACTCTTATCAACAAGATAAGGAGCTACAGAAGCACGCGATGGACGGATCACGACGTCGTCTGCCTAATGCTCAGGTCATTTACCGTTCTTGATCCTCATTTGGTGAACAATATACGTGAAAATCCCAGGTACACCAAGATGTCGCCCGAAGAAGTTCTTGGGAAATTCGTTAGCGGGCGAATGATGATCAAGGAGGCAAGGTATGTGGACGATGCCTTGAATGGTCCGATCAACGAGCCGCAACCCCTTGCTCTCAAGGCAACACGAAGCAAGGAGGCGCTACCTAGCAAGGTGGCACAGATTGAGGCGGCCGGACTCAATGATGAAGAGATGGCTCTCATCATCAAGAGATTCAAGACGGCGCTAAATGGTCGCAAGGGGCAGCCAAGCAAGACCAAGACAAAGGGGAAGCGCTCATGCTTCAAATGCGGTAAGCTTGGTCATTTTATCGCTAACTGTCCCGATAATGAAAGTGACCAGGAAAAGGGGAACAAAAGAGAGAAGAAGAAGCAATACAAGAAGGCAAAGGGCGAGGCACATCTAGGAAAGGAGTGGGACTCGGATTGCTCCTCCTCCGACTCCGACAATGAAGGACTCGCTGCCACTGCCTTCAACAAGTCTTCCCTCTTCCCCAACGAGCGTCTCACATGCCTTATGGCAAGGGAAAAGAAGGTGAGTACTCAAGACTCCACTTATGCTTCTTCTAGTGATAATGAGTCTAGTGATGATGATGACATAGATTATTCATGCTTGTTCAAGGGCTTAGATAGATCTAAGATAGATAAAATTAATGAGTTGATTGATGCTTTGAATGATAAGAATAGATTATTAGAAAAGCAAGAGAATTTATTGTATGATGAACATGATAAATTTGTGGAGGCACAAAAATCATATGCTTTAGAAGTTAAAAGAAATGAAATGCTCTCTTATGAACTATCTACTTGTCATGAAACCATTTCTACTTTACAAGGTGTTAACAATGATTTAAATGCCAAATTAGAAGTAGCAAATAAATCTAATTCTTGTGTAGAACATGTTATGATTTGCACTAGGTGTAAGGATTTCGATATTGATGCCTGTGGTGAACACCTAGTTTTAATTTCCAAATTAAATGAGGAATTGGCGAGTCTTAATGCCCAACTTAAGACTAGCAAAAGTGAAGTTGATAAGATAAAATTTGCAAGGGATGCCTACACGGTTGGTAGACACCCCTCAATTAAGGATGGTCTTGGCTTCAAGAGAGAGGCCAAGAACTTAACAAGCCATAAGGCTCCCATCTTCGTCAAGGAGAAAGGGAAGGCCCCTATGGCTAGTAGTGCTAAAAAGAACCATGCTTTCTTGTACCATGATAGGAGACATGCTAGAAATGCTTATAATGATTTTGATTTACATGTTTATGATTCTCATGCCATGTTTGCTTCTAGTTCTTCCTATAAGCATGATAGAGATATGTGTAGGAGAAATGTTGTGCATATGCCTAGGAGAAATATTGCTCATGTTCCTAGAAAAGTTGTGAACAAACCTTCTACCATTTATTATGCTTGCAATGCTCCCTTTGCTATTTGTAGAAAGGGTAAGAAGGTAATTGCTAGGAAGTTAGGGGCAAGATGCAAGGGAGATAAAACCTGCATTTGGGTCCCTAAGGATATTTGTGCTAACCTTGCAGGACCCAACATGAGTTGGGTACCTAAGACCCAAGCCTAAATTTGCCTTGCAGGTTTATGCATCCGGGGGTTCAAGCTGGATTATCGACAGCGGATGCACAAACCATATGACGGGGGAGAAGAAGATGTTCACCTCCTACGTCAAAAATAAGGATTCCCAAGATTCAATTATATTCGGTGATGGGAATCAAGGCAAGGTAAAAGGGTTAGGTAAAATTGCAATTTCTAATGAGCACTCAATCTCAAATGTGTTTTTAGTTGAGTCTCTTGGTTACAATTTGCTATCTGTTAGTCAACTGTGCAATATGGGATATAATTGTTTATTTACAAATGTAGATGTGTCTGTCTTTAGAAGATGTGATGGTTCACTGGCTTTTAAGGGTGTACTAGACGGCAAGCTTTACTTAGTTGATTTTGCAAAAGAAGAGGCCGGTCTAGATGCATGCTTAATGGCCAAGACTTGCATGGGCTGGCTGTGGCATCGCCGCTTAGCACATGTGGGGATGAAGAACCTCCACAAGCTTCTAAAGGGAGAACACGTGATAGGTCTAACAAATGTTTATTTCGAAAAAGATAGACCTTGTGCAGCTTGTCAAGCAGGTAAACAAGTGGGAGGAGCACATCATAGCAAGAATGTGATGACCACGTCAAGACCTCTGGAGCTACTGCATATGGACCTCTTCGGACCCGTCGCCTATCTAAGCATAGGAGGAAGTAAGTATGGTCTAGTTATTGTTGATGACTTTTCCCGCTTCACTTGGGTGTTCTTTTTGCAGGATAAGTCTGAAACCCAAGGGACCCTCAAGCGCTTCCTCAGGAGAGCTCAAAATGAGTTTGAGCTCAAGGTAAAGAAGATAAGGAGCGACAACGGGTCCGAGTTCAAGAACCTTCAAGTGGAGGAATTTCTTGAGGAGGAAGGGATCAAGCACGAGTTCTCCGCTCCCTACACACCTCAGCAAAATGGTGTGGTAGAGAGGAAGAACAGGACGCTAATCGATATGGCGAGGACGATGCTTGGAGAGTACAAGACCCCCGAGTGTTTTTGGTCGGAAGCCGTGAACACGGCTTGCCACGCCATCAACAGGGTCTACCTTCACCGCCTCCTCAAGAAGACTTCGTATGAGCTACTAACCGGTAACAAACCCAATGTATCATACTTTCGTGTATTTGGGAGCAAGTGCTACATTCTAGTGAAGAAGGGTAGAAATTCTAAGTTTGCTCCCAAAGCTGTAGAAGGGTTTTTGTTAGGTTATGATTCAAATACAAAGGCGTATAGGGTCTTCAACAAATCATCGGGTTTGGTTGAAGTCTCTAGCGACGTTGTATTTGATGAGACTAATGGCTCTCCAAGAGAGCAAGTTGTTGATTGTGATGATGTAGATGAAGAAGATGTTCCGACGGCCGCTATACGAACCATGGCAATTGGAGACGTTCGGCCACAGGAACAAGATGAACGAAATCAACCTCCTTCCTCAACAACGGTGCATCCCCCAACTCAAGACGATGAACAGGTTCATCAACAGGAGGCGTGTGATCAAGGGGGAGCACAAGATGATCATGTGATGGAGGAAGAAGCGCAACCGGCACCTCCAACCCAAGTTCGAGCAATGATTCAAAGGGATCATCCCGTCGACCAAATTCTGGGTGACATTAGCAAGGGAGTAACTACTCGGTCTCGATTAGTTAATTTTTGTGAACATTACTCCTTTGTCTCCTCTATTGAGCCTTTCAGGATAGAGGAGGTCTTGCTAGATCCGGATTGGGTGTTGGCCATGCAGGAGGAACTTAACAACTTCAAGCGCAATGAAGTTTGGACGCTGGTGCCTCGTCCCAAGCAAAATGTTGTGGGAACCAAGTGGGTGTTCCGCAACAAACAAGACGAGCACGGAGTGGTGACAAGGAACAAGGCTCGACTTGTGGCAAAAGGTTATGCCCAAGTCGCAGGTTTGGACTTTGAGGAGACTTTTGCTCCTGTGGCTAGGCTAGAGTCCATTCGTATCTTGCTAGCATATGCCGCTCACCATTCTTTCAGGTTGTACCAAATGGATGTGAAGAGCGCTTTCCTCAACGGGCCAATAAAGGAGGAGGTGTACGTGGAGCAACCCCCTGGCTTCGAGGATGAGTGGTACCCCGACCACGTGTGTAAGCTCTCTAAGGCGCTCTATGGACTTAAACAAGCCCCAAGAGCATGGTATGAATGCCTTAGAGATTTCTTAATTGCTAATGCTTTGAAGGTTGGGAAAGCCGATCCAACTCTTTTCACTAAGACTTGTGATGGTGATTTGTTTGTGTGCCAAATTTATGTCGATGACATAATATTTGGTTCTACTAATCAAAAGTCTTGTGAAGAGTTTAGCAGGGTGATGACGCAGAAATTCGAGATGTCGATGATGGGCGAGTTGAACTACTTCCTTGGGTTCCAAGTGAAGCAACTCAAGGACGGCACCTTCATCTCCCAAACGAAGTACACGCAAGATCTGCTAAAGCGGTTTGGGATGAAGGACGCCAAGCTCGCAAAGACGCCGATGGGAACCGACGGACACACCGACCTCAACAAAGGAGGTAAGTCCGTTGATCAAAAAGAATACCGGTCCATGATAGGTTCTCTGCTTTATTTATGTGCTAGTAGACCGGATATTATGCTTAGCGTATGCATGTGTGCTAGATTTCAATCCGATCCTAAGGAGTGTCACTTGGTGGCGGTGAAGCGAATTCTTAGATATTTAGTCGCTACGCCTTGCTTCGGGATCTGGTATCCAAAGGGGTCTAACTTTGACTTGATTGGGTACTCAGATTCCGACTATGCTGGATGTAAGGTCGATAGGAAGAGTACATCGGGGACGTGCCAATTCTTAGGAAGGTCCCTGGTGTCATGGAACTCTAAGAAACAAACCTCCGTTGCCCTATCCACCGCTGAGGCCGAGTACGTTGCCGCAGGTCAGTGTTGCGCGCAACTACTTTGGATGAGGCAAACCCTCAGGGACTTTGGCTACAATCTGAGCAAAGTCCCACTCCTATGTGATAATGAGAGTGCTATCCGAATAGCGGAAAATCCTGTTGAGCACAGCCGCACAAAGCACATTGACATCCGGCATCACTTTTTGAGAGACCACCAGCAAAAGGGAGATATCGAAGTGTTTTATGTTAGCACCGAGAACCAGCTAGCCGATATCTTTACCAAGCCTTTAGATGAGAAGACCTTTTGCAGGCTGCATAGTGAGCTAAATGTCTTAGATTCGCGGAACTTGGATTGAATTGTAGCATACATGTGCTTATGCCTTTGATCATGTTCATTCTGCATTTTGTTGCTTATTATGGTGCTCAAGTTGTACAAACACTCCCTGGACCTCACAAGTCCGTTGCAAAGTGATGCACATGTTTAGGGGGAGATGTGTTACAACTTGATCCCTTGAGACTAACCATATGCTTGAGTTTGCTTGATTTAGTCTCAAAGGAGAATTGAAAGGGAAAAGGTGGACTTGGATCATGCAAGACTTCCACTGCACTCCGATGAGAGGGTAACTTATTCCAAGTCCATCTCATGAACTCTTATTGCCATTTGCTCTAAATTGAAGATTTTGGTGAGGCAATGGGGTTAAAGGGCCAAGATTTATCCCGTTTTGGTGCTTGATGCCAAAGGGGGAGAAAATAAAGGGCCAAAGCAATAAATGGATCAGCTACCACTTGAGAGATTTTGAAAATAGTAGAATAGAGTTTTTGGTTTGTCAAAATTCTTTTGTTGTCTCTCTTGTCAAAAGTTGGCTTCTTGTGGGGAGAAGTATTGATTATGGGAAAAAGGGGGAGTTTTTGAAATCTTTGATCAATCTCTTTTGGAATGACTCTCTTTATGCTTCAACATGTGTGTTTAACTTAGAGATAGAGATTTGAGTTTGATTTACAAAAACAAACCAAGTGGTGGCAAAGGATGATCCATATATGCCAAAAATTGATTCAAAATAAATTTAAGTTTTATTTGAAGTGAGTTTGCACTTGTTCTAGTTGCTTTATGTTGTGTTGGCATAAATCACCAAAAAGGGGGAGATTGAAAGGGAAATGTGCCCTTGGGCCATTTCTAAGTATTTTGGTGATTGAGTGCCAACACATGTGCTTAATTGTGAATTTATGTCCCTGGATGAACAATGTGCAAATCATGAAGTAAAGGTATGTTTCTAAGCTTTAGTACATTGGTTTGGTATACTAATATACTTGTCTAAGTGTTAGAAACAGAAAGAAGAAGAAAAGAAAAGAGGGAAAAAGACTTGGCTGTGTGCAGCCAAGACCCAGCTCGGTCTGGAGCACCGGACTGTCCGGTGCGCCAGGCTGACTCCGCGCGAAGTGGCCGCTCTCGGGAATTCGCCGACGACGTACGGCTAAAATTCACCGGACTATCCGGTGTGCACCGGACTGTCCGGTGAGCCAACGGTCGGCCGGGCCAACGGTCGGCCGCGCAATCTGCGCGGGACACGTGGCTGAGCCAACGGTCGGAAGACGGCACCGGACTGTCCGGTGTGCACCGGACATGTCCGGTGCGCCAACGGCTCCAGATCTGCCAACGGTCTGCAACGGTCGGCTTCGCTGTTTAAGGAAACAAATCGGGCACCGGACAGTGTCCGGTGTGCACCGGACTGTCCGGTGCCCCCGACGACAGAAGGCAACGATAGCCTGCCAGATTTGCTCTCAACGGCTCCTAGCTGCCTTGGGGCTATAAAAGGGGCCCCTAGGCGCATGGAGGAGACACACAAGCAACCTTTGAGCATTCTTGATCATCCACACTCAGTCTTTGCGCATTCGTTTGTCATTCTAAGTGTTTCGAGCTCCGTTCTAGTGAGAACTTTGTGATACTCTTGTGAGCTCGATTCTTGGCCGTGTGTGTGCGCGTTTCGCTGTGGATTTGTGTGTGTTGCTTCCCTCCCTTACTCTGTGCTTCTTTGTGATCATATACTTGTAAGGGCAAGAGACTCCAATTTGTGGAGATTCCTTGCAAACGGGATAGTGAAAGGCAAAACAAAACACCGTGGTATTCAAGTGGGTCTTTGGACCGCTTGAGAGGGGTTGATTGCAACCCTCGTCCGTTGGGACACCACAACGTGGAGTAGGCAAGCGTTGGTCTTGGCCGAACCACGGGATAAACCACTGTGTCACATCTGTGCTTGATCTCTTGTGGTATTGTGTTTTGTTGAGACTTCTCCTTAGCCACTTGGCAATCATTGTGCTAACACTTAACAAGTTTTTGTGGCTTAAGTTTTAAAGTTTCACAGGATCACCTATTCACCCCCCCCCTCTAGGTGCTCTCAACGCTACACCGCAGTCGTCCCCCGCAGCCGCTTCCTTCGCCCACACGCCCGTGCGCTCGGAATACTCCGCGGAGGGTGCTCGAGGCGAACCATGGGCGACGTATCCGCCGCCGGAGAAGGTAGCCGTCGATCCGCCCTAGATTCGGTTTTCTTGCTCCGGGCGGCGACCACCAGTCGGGTTCGTCGACGAGGATCCAGCTTCCAGCTTCGCGGACCGCCGACACAGCCGATTCGTGCGAAGACGCCGCCGCCGTTGCTCCTTGTCCGCTGGCACGTCGCCTGCTAGGTCGAGGGCAAAGGGGGCTCGTCGATTCGGCGAAAGATCTACGTTGAGCCGATCCGCTTCATTCGAGCTTCAAGGTCCAAGGTACGACCCGGTTCTTCTCCAATTTCTGCACCTACGATTCAATCCGTGTCCCCCAAAAACGTAGCTTCGATTAACAGTACGGTTGACCAGAACTTGAACTTGTTTGCCAGGTATGGTTTATGCGTTCGAACCCTAGTTTGATAGTTAGGGTTTAGGTTATCTCGGATCTCCGATTCGGCCATTCTGTAGGTAGAACAACCAAGTTGGATATTATGCAACAGTTAGACATCAACCTAAACTGAATAACTTTTGCTATGTGATCCGTGCTAATCATCTAGCACATTTTAGCTAATTTTACTATGGTACATATGAAACAGCATTCAGACATTTGTGACATTTGCATATCCCTGCTCCTCGTGCGGTTAATTTTGTGTAGCCAGCAAATCCCTTTTCGGGCATCAACAGTTTGCAGGCACCATTATCTGCATGTTAAATTTGAGGCCACAAATGTGGTTTCTTTGTTTTGTGCTCAAGCTTGGTGGTACACAAATGCATGTTAATATTCCAAATGAAACAACAAATTATCAATGCCGTTGCATTCCCTAGAAGAAGCCCTTGGGCCTACCATAGCCATATCTATGAATTCGACTCAGTAACTGTGTCTATGAATTTGACTTAGTGAACCTAGAATTTGCAGTAGTCTTTCCTTACATGACTAACCATTGCATGCAACTAACGAACACCTTTACTTATTATGCAGCTTCAAAAAATTATTTGATTAATTGACGTCCACTTCAAGTAATTGAGGTTCTAAATCCTTTTTCGCTATAGTTCATTGTTTTTAATCAATTGCATAAGTCTACTTTCCATGTATGATGTCTGTGCTTTAATTATTATTGTGTAATATTAGTTTAATATATGCAACCGACAGATTTACCAACCCATGGTGAAACTGTTTAACTAATTACTACAAATTGTTAAGCATTTTAGGCCCATCACTTATTGGTGTTTGCCACCTGCCATGAACACTTCAATTTAACGAATTAGTAACAAATCTGGGCCTAATTTTTCATTTATGCACCTTGTCTAGCCAAGGAGATACTGCTTGAGGATAGGAATCAAGATGAGCAGCCATGATGCAAAAGTGCTACAAAACTTGGTCCTCAATCTTGCATCCTCAGTGGAAACTGGTGCATTGAATATTAGAAGCTTTCTAGAAGAGGCTTTCCTGCATTTGGGTGGTGAGCATTACCTTCTCAATGCACTACTTGCAATTCGAAAGGAGGTAGACCTGATGGAGCAGGATGCACTAGAGAGCAAAGCAAGGTCAGACCCAGAGAAGGAGAGGATGGAGGAAGAAATTAAACTTGTGGAGCCTGTGAACCCAGTGGGTAGACAATTTCCTTTCACCCCCCCTTCCTCACCAGAATTGTATGAGGCCAGTGACAATGACTCATACGACTCCGACAGGTCCACTAGGTATAGCATTTGGAACCTGTAATTATGGTACCTAGACCACGGTCTTAGTGCTAGTAATGCATCGAAATAAATACAAACTTCTGTGTTATGTCTGTGATGCATGGGAAAGGGATGTAGGAATGCTTGACCCTTATGTTCCTTTTGTATGAACCTTATGTTCCTTTTGTATGAACCTTATGTCGAATGCATGAAACTTGCTACTATTTACTACAATTGTGTTATCTGTTGTCCAAATTAATTGATTCATGTATTTCATTCCCAGAATGGCTGACAACAACACAAACACACCTATTCGACCAAATACTGCCGGCCCCAATACAGGTAACCAGATTTCCCCCCCACCCATGTGGGATGCTCAGTTCTGGCAGGGCCAAGGATTAGACCCAACCCATCCTAGTACAATTACTGGTAGTACATCCCAGATGAGCAATCCTACCTGGTCCCAGGGAGCTAGTGACACATCTTCATATCTGTTTCAAAATCCATGGAACCCATTTTTTGGTATGATGAATCCAGTGGGTCCTCCACCACAAACATCATTTGGTCAAGCCCAGTTTGTACCACCTACTCCATATCCCTAGGTTTATACCCATGTCACCAATCGTACTGACCCTATAAATTTGGAATCAGAAGCAGAGCACAGTGTCCAGGAAGTAAACAGCCCTACCAAACCTTCAGACACACCTGGGACAGTTAGGAGGACAAAGGAACAGAACTTCAAACCTGATGAAGACCTTTTGCTTTGCAAAACTTGGCTAGAAATTAGTAGTGACCCAGTCATTAGCACAGGGCTGAGGAAGGAGGGTTTATGGGCTAGAATTGAGAAAAGGTACAATGAACTAAGAGGTGAGTTTCCAATGAGACTTAATAGGGCTTTGAGCAGCAGATGGGACAAAATAAGGGCTAAAACAGGCAAATTTGCTGGATTCTACGCTAGAGTCCTAAGGGAAAACCAGAGTGGCCTAACAGACAATGACAAGGTAAAATTACATTCCTTTGTAATACTTAAGTATGCCTACGGTTTTATGTGTACTAAACTTGTATTCGTGATCTGACTAGTATTATAACACTTTTGTAGACTTCGAAAGCTGCAACTCTATATGCTACCACACAGAAAAAGCCTTTTCATTTCATGCATTACTGGACGTGCCTCAAAAATGAACCGAAGTAAGATTCCATGGTTCATGGAAGCCCCTGGAGAGGCAATGCTGGGATGGAGCCTGTTGGTAGTGGGACACCTTCAGGTTCTGTTAATGATCTGGAAAATGAGGAATCAGGTTCAAAAGGTAAAAGGCCATTAGGACGGGACTCCACGAAAGCATCAAGGAAGAAGGCAATGTCTAGTTCATCCTAGTCCACTGATTACCTTTCAAGAATTCATGATATTCAAATAGCAAGACTGAATTAAAGTGAAAAAAAATCAGATAAGAAACAGCAGAACATTGAGTTCTTGAAGGAAGTTGAACTGAAGAAGCTGGAGGTCCAAACCAAGGAAATAGAAATGCAGCAAACAAAAATGTTGATTGAAGAAAGGATCCGAAAGGACGCAGAGCTCAAGGAACTCCTAGCTATGGATATGGATGTTTTACCAGAGGATGTGAGACATGTTTACATTGCGAGAAGGAAAGGTTTAATCGAGTTTTTCATCAACAATCCTGTCTGAAGAGTAGTATTTTATTTAATAAGGTGTTGGTCACCTTGTATCGGCGTACCGTGGTCCTGTGTGTTTGGACTTGTGTCATTTCGAGTGTTTGAACATTTCCTTATTTGTTTGAGAACATGAGCTTGGTTTTTGAACATTGTTTATTTTCAGAATATTGATATTCATAATAAGGTTTTTTCATACATGACAACAGCATTGGCAACATATGCAAATTATTTGTAGCAGATGCATTACATAAAGAAGTTACAATGAATTGTTGACTGCCGACCTTGATACATGCCATGACTTGCATTCCTGGTACTAATTACCTAGTTCAGAAAACAAATAGAACAACATTGTTGTACTGAAGAAGATGGATGAAGGCCTTCAACCCATTGACCCTCGACGTGCCCAAAGGTGTTCTATCAGGTTGTGTTGCAAAGACAAGTATGTGGCCTGAGATGTGATGTCCTGCTCGGGATCGTTCGGTAATTCAGATCGGATATGATTGTTTAGCCACTCGTTACGGACATCAGGAATAATATTACAAATTTCAGGGGGGCTAGTGGGCCCAATGAAATCCACATTTGCTGCACCATCTCCTTCGTCCTCGACAATCATGTTGTGCAAAATAATGCAAGCAGTCATCATCTCTGCGAGGTGAGTACGATCCCAACCATAAGCAGGGCCACGAAGAACTGCCCACCTCGCCTGCAAAACTCCAAATGCTCACTCTATGTCCTTTCGATAACTCTCCTGCTTGGTTGTGAAGTGAACCTTTTTTTCCTCAAATGCATGACGAATTGCTTTTACAAAGGTTGGCCAATTTGGATATATGCCATCTGCTAAGTAGTATCCGAAATTATACGTCGTACCATTAATAGTGAAGTGCACTGGTGGCATCGTGCCATTACGTAACGGATCAAACACTGGTGAGCGATGAAGCACGTTGAGATCATTGTTAGTACCAGGCATTCCAAAGAAGGCATGCCAAATCCACAGGTCATACCCAGTGACTGCCTCAAGTATCATTGTTGGCCTCGAATTGCGCCCACAAAACTGGTCGCGCCATGCAGTAGGACAATTGCGCCATTCCCAATGCATACAATCGACGGAGCCAAGCATACCCAGAAACCCCCTGTCGGTGTTTACACTAAGTATGCGAGCAATGTCTTCGTGGTTAGGGATACGGAGACATCGTTCCCTAAAGCAGGATATGATTGCGCGACAGAAACGGATCAGACAGTCCCTAGCTGTAGTCTGGGCAATCTGTATGTACTCGTCGACCGCATCGGTTGGTAACCCGTAAGCAAGGATACGCAAAGCAGCACATACTTTTTTGCAATGGACCAAGCCCTGCTAAACCTGTTGCATCACATCGAATAGTGAAAAAAATCGTCTTCTCGCTGAACGGCACGAAGGATACGTAGGAACAAAGGACGATGCATCCGAAACCTGAAAACCAAAGCAAAGAAAAAATAAGAAAACGAATCTCGAAATCAAAGTTAAAGCATTACTTAGGAAATGTACCTTCGACGAAAAACATGTGGTGGATACACTAGATTAGGACCGAAGTAGTGGTGCTTGATGAGATTTTCTCCAGCAGCATGGTCCCTATGGATAACTCGGCGAGGCAATAAAGAGCGCCTACGCCGCGTGCTCGAGCCTCCTAGACCAAGGTCGTCAACATGTTGACAAAGAAACAAGTTATCGATCTCTTCGTCTGAATCATCGGATGACGAAGACAACACTAGGCTTTTCAATGAGTTCATGACGAGCTAAACGAACAGTAGTATTGATGGAAATGATGGAATGGGTGGTGGTACAGAAGAGAGAAGTGTGGAGATGAGTACACAATGGCCACGCGGAACCTTATTTATAGATGGCTTGGCTTGTCAAGGCCGTGGCGTGTTGTGGAAGACAGTCGTGTGTTGGAAGCCACCCGTGTCGTGTACTAGAAGATTGCGACTTTCTTTTTATTTAAAAACCAAATAATTCCAACCATTTTGTACTAATTTAATTATACTAATTTCGAAGTTTCCTAATTAATTATGTACTATGTTGCGGCCGCCAACTATTCATAGAGCAAATAAAAATAAAACAAAAATTAGATGGTAGTTGAGTTAGTTGAAGATGAAATTATATAGTATTAGTGTGGTGAGGTATAAAGGTTTGATATAGGGGGAACCGCTGTATAGCGTGGAGATATAGGGGGAAAAAGAACGCTGACGTGACACGTGAGTGGAATATAGGAGGAGAAATTTAGAGGGAACCGCTGAACAGAGTCTAAGTCACTCGCTCTTCAAACAATATCACGATAGCCGCTAACTCCTCTCTTTTCCACTCTAATGAAGTTTTAACACTAAAATTCACATGTTTTAACCAATTTGCCCTTCACTATACAAACCTACCTGTGTAAAAAGAACACAGAAAAAAACATGATCTAGACATCCCATAAAAACAATACAATATAATTAGGTTAAAAATAAAATATTAAAACATAGTAAAATAAACTATAACGATTATAATTCATAAAATTCCAGCACATAATCTGAGTACATGTCAACTCAATATTTCAGTATTTTATATGCATCTAACTTAAACACAGTGGCCTAATATGTAGATAGATTTAGGGCTGCCTATAGTGGTAATATATTGTTTCGATATTTTAATATTTTATGGGACACATGAATTTTTTTTACTATACTGATCGATTTCACAGTTTGATATTAACACATAGCAAAAAATTAAAATATTAAAACATAATATATTATGTTTTTACTTTGTATGTTCCGCTATATTATGTTTTGCACTAAACTTCCTGTGTTCCATATTGTCAAAGAACATAGAAATTCTATGTTTTATATTTTATGTCATAATATTTTATTTTTTTATCCATATCGACCGATTTTACTATGTCTTATTTTTAATATAATTATATTATTTTATTTTATTTTTTATGTGATGTCTAGACCATGTTTTTATGTGTTCAGCGCTTCTATAGGTAGAGGGGGTGGAATCGGTCAAAACACGTGAAATTTAGTGTTAAAACTTGGTTAGAGCGAAGAAAAAGAGAGGTTTAGAAGCAAACGTGATTAATTGCGCCTCTTCCGTTTGCTTTGAAAGGCAGGTACCGAGGCAATTTCTCTTCACCAGACCTAAGACGACATCTACCATCAAGATTCACGAGGCGCCGCACATTGCAAGGCTAAGCAAAAACACCTAAACCTGCCTTACTTGTTTAGGGGCAAAAATATATAGCAACGATCCATCAGCATTCATTCAGCCAAGCAAAGGGGAACTCCGGTACCTACACCTCCTCTTTCGCCTATATCCTTTCCTTTGTGCACATGTCAATCTACAACACACATCAACGAATGGTTCGACTTCGACGCCCACGGCCCGGACCAGGTGCCTCATCATTTCACGTTCGGCTTCGGCGAGTAGCGGAACGGGGAGGCGCGGGGCCCGTCCGAGAGGCTCCGCACGGGCTGCTGCTGCTGCCCGTTCCGCCCGAACGGGCTCTGCGCCTTGGAAGAGCCGTGGCCGTGGCTGCTCCTGCCGTTCATGCTGCTCGAGTGCGCCATGCGCTCGGCGTGCATCGTCTGGTAGAAGTAGGAGGCGCTCGCCATGTCCCTCAGGTTCTGCAGCGGCCTGAGGACCTCCACCACCTGGCTCATCAGGGGCCGCGCCTTGGGGTCCCGGCTGAGGCAGGCGCGCGCTAGCTGCGCCGCCTTCTGCGCGCCCTTCACCGAGAAGTTGCCCTCCAGCCGAGGGTCGACCAGCTTGTAGAACCGCTGCCTCTCCCCTAGGAGGGGCCGTGCCCATTCCACCAGGTTGTGCTCCCCGTTGGGCCGATTCTTGTCCATTGACCTGCGCCCCGACATCATCTCAAGAAGCACGACCCCGAAGCTGTAGACATCGCTCTTTGATGTCAGATGACCTGACAAAGTGGGACAGAAAGACAAAAAAAAAAGCACGTCAAGCAAAGACCAGACCAGACGTGTAAACAGTAGAGTAAAAGGGTGTTTAAATCTTAATAGAACAGGGTGGTCAAGTTATTCCTTCAATATTATGAATGTGGAGCCAATGCAAATCTAGGTAAAGACTACAGCCCCCAAAACAAAAGCTCTATTGACATCATCTGATGATATGTGATTGCTGGGGTCAACTCACTGCGAATATCTACATTCTACATGAACTATCACCCAATACCCCAATACAAACATACCACTAATGGAAACTTAGCATATTATCCAAACAAGTATGGCATGCGGCACTAAAGCATTACAACGCCCCTCAACGAGCATAACTTTCAATCTTAATAGGGTGTTTGGTTTGAGGAATAAGCTAGTCTATCATCTTCTCACTCCTCACTTTTTTTGTTTGATTTGTGGAATAGAATGAGTTGATTCATCACCAGCTCATTCCTCATAGTTAATTAGTTAGTATTAACATGAGGAATGGAGTCATCCCACCAAATTTGAAGAATGGACTCATGATGCACACCACCTCATCTACCTTATCTTGGATGAAGTGATTCCTCAAACCAAACACCCCTTAAATGTCTTCACAGAAGCATCAAGTGATGGATAACTGATAGTTATTATCTCAGCATACTTAAACATCGCTTTTAATACACAACAAGCAGATATTTGATTTTAGGACAGGTAAGCTGAATCTAGTGAATGGGTTCGTTGCTCACCGGTAGCACTGGCAGTGGCCAGACTGCTCACCAGAGTTTGATGGACACTCAGGTGTCGCACCGGTGCAGGTCCATGGAAAAATCCATTGCCTCGAGTGAGATGCCATGAGAATGTAATGTGACCTATGGAGACTTGGTTGGTACTGTCGACCTCTCTAGGTAAGTGATATTCCTTGCTAACTGTAGTTCTAGACTTCTAGGTCCGCCTCTGTGTGTGTGTGTGTGGCGAGCATGGTGTGTGCGTGTTGGGGGCGGGGGTGTGGAAGGCGTATGTACGCACATGATCAGATGTTACAGTTGTACTCCAAAAGAGAGGGTAAGAAAGAAGGTAGAGAAAATCTGACAATGTGCTTGCTTACCAGTCATGACATATTCTGGTGCTGCATATCCATAGGTTCCCATTACTCGAGTAGAGACATGAGTTTTATCACCTACAGGTCCGTCTTTTGCAAGCCCAAAATCGGAGAGTTTTGCATTATACTCCTATACAAGCAATATAACATATGATGCAACAGTATGTAAATAATGAGACACACACTGCATAATCCTATTCATTAACTTACCGCATCCAGTAGTATATTAGATGTTTTAAAATCACGATAAATGACTGGACTTTCTGCTTCTTCATGAAGAAAAGCCAGACCCTTTGCTGCTCCCAGTGCAACCTTCATTCTGATAGCCCATGGGAGAGGAAGCGACCCTACAGTAGAAAGCATATACTTTAAGATTCAACATTTCCATGATACTATTTAAAGACTGCCTAAGCTACACAAATAAATACAGCAGAACATCATGCGCCCTCATATGATATAGGATTATTTGCTTAAGAAAAAAAAAGGTGAATCCTAAACAGAAGTTAGTGCTCCAATCATTAAGGAATAAGCCAGATACATACTTCTAAAAAGATGGTTATCCAAACTGCCACGAGGCATGAATTCATACACCAGCAACCTTTGGTCATCTTCAACACAATATCCAATCAACTTGACCAAATTGGGATGGTGAAGATTTCCAAGAAAATCAACTTCAGCCTGGAAAAGATCAATTAAAACAGAGTATGAGACGCAGCCAGCAAGAATTGACACCAAAAATATGTAAACATCATATGTGAACTTGCAAATAGGTAAAACATAGCACATACCACCCATTCTTTATGCCCTTGAAGCCCGTCATGGTTTAGTGTTTTGACAGCAACTGTGAGACCTGTACCAGGTTTCACGGGTGCAGTTCCGTTCTCTTCGATCCACCCTTTAAAAACACATCCAAAACCCCCTTCTCCAAGGAGACTTTCAGGCCTGAAGTTCCGGGTAGCACATTTTAGATCATTGAATGCAAACTTGCGTAGCTGAGAGGCAACTTTTATCAATTCTCCATCTTTAGATGCAGATGAACTGCTTTCAGCGTTACTAGTAGTTGTAGAACCTGAGACTACCAATGCGACCGGTTGATTCCTGCTACCATTTTCTGTTGACTTCTCTGCTGTTACATGAAATTACAACAGTTTAGTATGCCATACTGACAAAAGAGAGTCTTCTGACAATATGATCTGAACAAACAAAAGCAAAAGTTCCATCTGCACAGTCTGAGTATGACTTTATGCATGCATCCTTGAAAGCATCTGACAAAGATCACTGAAGTATATATTTAGTCCACACAGTGTCTTGCTGAAAGCCGAAGCAAATATAAAAAAGGATATCACATGAACATGGCACAACCAGATAGCCCATGTTAATAGTGACTTGTGTAGCATACAATAAATGCAGTAGATCATCACACCACAGATAGTATCAGTTAATGTACCAACTTACAAGAGGTGCACTAATTCATTATTTTCATTTAATAAATCCCTGTTGTAAATTCAAAAATGAGCACTTTATGTTCCTAGTAAAAGTATCGAAATGCTGTCTGGCATTATTTCATCACACATCCTCCATACTTTTAAGTTCATTAGTCATTTAGTCCCATTTATGAAAAGGTGTTTCGATTCATACTAGAATAAATTAATTGCAAGCTAGACTCCATAGAAATACAAATACTTCTTGGTGTACACAGTTAATGGACAATCTATTCCGCAGATGGTAACAAACATTCTAGAGATGAGTTTTTTCTCTGAAGTGACATTTTTCTTATTCTACTTTCAGAAATATTAACTAACCAATATTACCATTTTTACTCGTTAGCATAACAATTATGTAACATATCACTGAGAATGAATACCTAGGTTAGTAGGCTCCATAGCATAGCATAGTACATCACATGAATTTTCGCAAACTGGGCTTATATTTCTACATGAGCCACAGTGCCATACTGGACACAACAAACGGTAAATAGCAACTAAACTGTAGCCACATGTCTTCATAAACAAGCTAATACCGGCAATCCTTCTAAATTTTACTGTATTCATTTGACAAAACCACAACGAGTTCAAACACCACACCTGCTGCTGACATTACAGCATCAAAATCAGAGTCAGGTGTATGAGTCTAACGCACCAACAACTATTTGCAATGGAGAAGGCAATAACATTCTTTCCTGCGGACAGTAACTCCAAGTTCGCTATACACCTCAAGCGAACAGTATTGAGCCAAAACCGACACATGCTAATGCTATTCTAAAATTAGATACTCAGGAAACCACTAATGACGCTGGTCCACTCACACTTGCTCCTCCAGAACCTGAACTATCATGTGTGCTGCTGCTCAGCAAGAAAGATGATTGTTGTACAGGATTTGCCAACAAATTGGTGATCCTTTGTATATGCTGAAGGCAATCATTACCAGTCCATCCGCAAATTCAATGCTCAATAGAAGGATATAACTGAAAGAGTTGTCGATCTATGCTGCAGCCTCACATATCTCCCTCAAACACCAGCGTAGTAACTAACCCAAAACTGCACACGTCCTCAGGAGCATTTACGATCGATCAGCTGCAAGCTCAACATGAGGTGACAAAGTGCGACGTGTGTATGTTACATCATTACCCATAACGAAATGACGGCTTACAGTACGGCGTCGCAATTATGGTCACTAGACGAGCAAATCCCATCCACCACGCGAGCAAGACAGCAAAGCACAATGCTGAGCGAGTATGCGGGTGACATGAGAGGGAGACGTTTACCGCCGTGCGTGCTGGCGCTGCTGGTGGAGGTGTCGACCTTGGACCTCGGCGGCGGCGCCGGCGCCGGCGCCGGCGGGCATGTCCCGACGGGCCAGAGGCGGATGCAGCAACCGGTGGAGACGGCGGTGTCGTCGTCGTCGCCCTTGGGGGCCGCGCGGCGCCTGCTGCTGCCGCGGCGGCTGCGGCGGCACCAGCCCCAGCGCTCCCTCTCCTCCCCGGAGCTCTCCCACCCGTCGAACTGCCCCAGCTCCGGCGGCGCGAGCCCCATAAGACTAGGGACTTACCTCCTCCACCTCCTCCTAAGCAGAACCCGGCAATGGCCCCCGGCACCACCTCTCCGGGCGGCAAGAGCACCAGATCGTCGCCGGGTAATCTCCGCCTCACGCGCTGACGAGCACCAAGCGGCCCGCCCGCTAGCCGCCCGAGCCGCTGGGGAAGAGAAGAATAAAAAAAGTCACTGGTTCCCGCACGCGGAAGCACCGCGACCCAGCCTCCCCACCGAATCACGCCGGGTCTCGGGCGCCGGCCGCGCGATTCCGCCGCATCGGGCGTGTGTCTCGCACGAGGAGCACCTCGCGAAGCCCAGCACGGAATCAGGTGCGCGCGCAAGCCCAGCAGCCACGGACACCGCCGCCGCGCGTGAGCCGAGCCGAGCCTAGTGGAGCGCCTCCCAGGGAAGGACAGCGCCGTCCGGCGGCGGCGGCTGTGGCGGTGTGGCCGTGTGGAAGTGGGGAATAAACGAAGCGAAGGGGAAGGAATAATGGATTGTGTCAAGGAAAGGAAGGGAAGGCAGAGGAGAGAGAAAGTGGTAGAGAGAGACAGGGCAAAGACCGCAGCGACCAGACTACATTTTTGCTTATTTCGGAAGCACGTGGCCGACGTGGCAGAGTCTTTTTCCGCGTGCGGCAGCACTGGTTCCGTGGGCCCGCGCCGGGCTGACGTGCGCAACCGCACAGAGTTGACTCGGTCAGCGCGGCCTCGAGCGCCCGATGTTGTTGGACTTGGACATCCATTGGAAAATTTAAGGTCCCGTTTTGTTTGATGGACTAAAGATTAGTCTCTCTAATTTAATTTTATTTAGTCCATAAATTACCAAATGTTAGGATTAAAGTAGATACTAAACCATTTTAGTATCTAGTCTTTTAAGGGTGACTAAAAGGACTAAACTATATAAATTCTATTTTTTACCCCTCTTTTGTTTTAGTTGCACTAATGATGAAAGAATGCTTAGGCATATTTTGGTCGTCTTATAATTCATTTAATACGTTTTGAATACTTTGAGTCTCTAGTACCAAACAAGATAGAAACTAAACTTTGGTCCCCCAAACTAAACTTTAGTCTCTAAACTAAAGTTACCAAACGGCTCTTAAGGCTCTCTTGAGGGATTAAAGATTAATCCCTCTGTTTTAGTACTATTTAGTCCCTAAATTGCCAAACGGTGGGACTAAAACTAGGACTAATCTGTTTTAGTATCTAGTCCCTCAAGGGTGACTAAAAGAGACTAAACCATATAAATTCCACATTTTGTCTCTTCTTTATTTCAGTTACACTAATGGCGGGAGAATTTTAAGGGGTATTTTAGTCCTTTTATAATTTATTTAATTTGTTTTGAATAGTTTTAGTCCCTAGAACCAAACAGAGTAGGGACTAAACTTTAGTCTTCTAAGGCCCCGTTTGGTTAGAGGGACTAATCTTTAGTCCCTGGTTTTTAGTCCCGTTTAGTCTCTATTTTACCAAACAGAAGGACTAAAGTAGAGACTAATTGGCTTTAGTCTCTAGTCCCTCACAGGGATACTAAAAGAATTAAAGGGCAATATTTACTCTAATTGCCCTTGTCTAGAAAACCAGCGTGAAACAAGAAAACGAGTATTTTGGTCTTTATGTGTTGTATTTAATGTATTTAGAATATGTTTAGTCCCTACAACCAAACAGAGTAGGGACTAAAGTTTAATCCCTGAACTAAACTTTATTCCTAGGACTAATAGAAATAAACAGTCTAACTAAACTTTAGTCCCTAGACTAAAAGAACCAAACGAATCCAATTTATAGAAACTCTAGTTTCCGTACCTAAGAATGTATTGCCACATTATTTCAAATGCGTGATTGTTGGGCAACCCGTTAACAGAAGTTATTTAATTATTGGCTCATTAAAACAGTAACTATGGGTTGTGTGCATTAGGCAGAAGCGGAAGTTTGTACCAAGGTTTTGTATCAATTCTTCTTGATGTAATGTACTTGGTAACATTTATTATAAGCTTTCTTTATCGAAAAAACAGTAACTTGTTAGATATCTAATTGTAGCTAAGGAATCTAGTTTGTCCAAAATTCCAACTTGGCTAAGAAATTCGATTTTTCAGAACTCTAATTTTAGGACTAAGTATGTGTTTGAATACACTAGAGCTAATAGTTAGTTAGCTAAAAATTTACTAGTCAAATTAGCTAGCTAACAAATATCTAGCTAACTATTAGCTAAACTGTTTGGATGTATTCGACTAATTTTAGTAGTTAATTATTAGTTCTAGTGTATTCAAACACTCCAAAGTACGTATTCTTGTCGCTAACCACATGACAACGATGCCACATCATTTATGACGCATGATTGCTAGGTAACTAACGGAATTTTTATTCGTTATAGTCTCACTGAAACGACAACTTATTAGACACCCTATTTTAGATAAGATACCTAGTTTGTTAGATAAAAAACAATCTTGGCTAAGAAATCAGAACTCTATTTTCCTCAACTAAGAATATATTCTTGTTGATAGCCACATAGCAAAGACACCATATCATTTGGACGTGCAAACATAGTAGTTCACTCAATATAAATTTATCAAAATGCAACCAAAATTACAAAAAAAGTTTGGTGGCTAGGATAGTGGGCAAGAGTTGGCTCATCAACCTAGGCCCAGCAAGGACAAGACATCTGTGATTAAGCAACAACACAAGAAGTACAAGCATTTGGATAGAGACCAACAAGATGCCTAAGCAGTTGCAACTGCCATAGAGCATGCTTAGAGGGGTGGGAGAGGAGGTTGCAATAGTTAGAGGCTACTCCACTACGACGGTCATCACATGCTCGTGTTCCTGTATACCGTACCAAGGGTCAACCTTAGAAGTCAGGAGCAACTATACCACTACACCCATAGGTCAAAGAGATTGATAAGTTCAAAATCAATTAGGTTTAGGACAACCCTAGGTTGTTACACCTTCATAGAGTTATAGCTAGTCAGGTCCGATGTTTCTGCCATGTTCCCGTGTCTAGGTGGATATCAATGTGAAGGACCCTAGAGCTGGAGTGTTATGTAGCACTATTATACAAGTGTCCTTTTATCGAGCTCAAGCGATGCAGTGAATATCGCTAAAGGATCATAAGGCCATCAACTTCATTATTCTGGTTGAGGTAGTCAGTCTAGAAATAAAGGAGCACCTCAATTACTTTCTAGGACTTCAAAGACTTCTTTTAGGGGTAGGACTGTACATTGATTAGTGGGTCCAAGTGTTTTATGCCACAGTTCAGATATACCATAAACACGAGCAATTTTAGTTTAGATTTTAGGGTAGTGACTATAGGCTATATGCTAGAGATGTCAGAAAGTTGTTTGGATTATTAGCATCTTAGACTCATATCTGTCGGTACCCTGGATCAGGGGTACCCCTTACTATAACATGAAGACGCGGTGCCCACACGACTATCTCTAGTCACGTAGTGAACAACACCCGACTCCACCACATGGATGGCCCTAGGGTCGCCATGTGGCCAGAGAAAACGATACACTCGAAGATGCCAACAGTGGGTCCGGACCCCCATGGGAAAGTGTCGGGCCCCTGTACATGTAGACCGGACCTCCAAAGCAAGGTTCAGGACCCCCGCGAGTGCAACCCGGACCTCCGAGTCGGGTCCCGGACCCCTCTGCGTGGGGTCCGGGCTACCCGCAGCCGGGTCCCGGAACTCTAGGGGAAAAATACCCAGGCCTTGCTCAGGCAGGGGTCTGGTGCCGACACGTGTCTAGGCCCAGCCTGGTGCGGACCTATCCGCATAACGCTACTGCTCCCTGCTCAAGCGGAGGCCCGATGCTACCACGTGGCCTACCGCGCGTGACGTAAGCCCACAGGCGGAGCCTGACGTAAGACCTCTGGGTCGCGCTGTCTCTGCATTTATTGTGGAGACGACGCGCCGCCTGACTACCCCGCTGACAAGCGATGTGCCCCTTCAGCATTTAATGTGTCCTGTTCACTCAGCTGACAGGCAGCGCCTAGGCCATCCTGCAGGCGGCGTGCCTGTCCATTCCATTGTCGAACAGTACGCCCGCGCTGCAAGGTGCACTGTGCCTATCCATCACCACTCGTACGTTGCCAGGGAAGCTTTCCTTGCACGCCAATGCTACGCAGATTGCGGATATCAGGGCGCAAGGAAGATTGTACCGGGGACGAGCATTAGTCGCTCCAAATATTACATCTGTTATGTCCCTGGGCCCACATGTCGGGGCTCAGCACCCTTGTACGTGCCCCCCTTAGACTATAAAAGGGAGGACACGCTGCGTTGCAAGGGACGAACTGACCCGGACTGACCCGAACTGATTCAGACTCAAGCCATCCTAGACACAACTCAAGCTCACGAGCAATACAACACACAGTGGAGTAGGGTATTACGCTCCGGTGGCCCGAACCACTCTAAACTCTTGCGTGTTCTTGTGTGTTCGTCCCCCAATTCCATAACAGGCAAAATGCTTAGGCCCCTCCTCATCATAGGATTTTGGGCGGGTGCATTCCACCACCCGGCCAAAGATTTCCTCTCTGACATTTGGCGCGCCAGGTAGGGGCCTTGGCTTTAGGTTTTTGCTTGTTTTCCTGCTCGACACCATGGTTCACATCGTCAAGCACCAAGATTTCGTGCCCGAGGACTTCATGCTGGAGGAGGAGGCTGTCTCTTCCACTCCACGGGCCACCAACTTCCCGGCGCCTACTGCAGCGGCTGCTGTGCACTCTGCACGGCAGCACACTCCCACGCAAACATCTAAGGCGTCTAGGGCTGCACCTGGGGCGCTGTCAGCAGCTAGGGAATTGCTACACCATCCTCCTAGCTCCACTGCCTCTCCAGGGGCTATGAAGCAGTGGCGGGACGACGTCGACCGTCTACTCGGCATGGCGCACTCTGGCTCAACCAGGCCTAGACCTCGGTCGTCCCGGTGTCAACATGAGGCGTCGGCGTCTGTGCGCTCACCCTCGGTGAGGGCAGCACCGATTGAGGACCTGCGGGCGGAGCTCAATCGCTGGCGCGCGGCGGAGGACGCTCCAATCTCTCTGGAGAGGTCTAATGACATGCGGGCAGAACTCAACCGCAGGCGTGCGAGCGAGGATGCCCGCGTCTCTTTAGAAAGGGCACGAGAGCACCGGCAAAACATCGAGGGTCGCAACCTCGATAAAGACTTCGCTGCGGTAGCACCGCAAACCCCAGTGGGCGCCTGGTTCCAGGCGGGTGTCCCATTGGCTGGCGTGAGCTGCGCTGCTCTCGTAGATTATCTCCACGCGGCGTCCTAGCCATCCAAGTTCCGACTGCACCTGCCGGAAAAGTACGACGGAACGTCAAATTCATCAGAATTCCTGCAGGTGTACGTCACGGTTGTCACGACAGCAGGTGGAAACACCGCTGTGATGGCGACATATTTTCATGTCACCTTGTCTGGGCCCGCCCGGACTTGGCTCATGAACCTTGCCCCAGGATCGGTCTACTCCTGGGAAGAGCTCTGCGCGTGGTTCACGGCAAACTTCGCCAGCGCTTACCAACAACACGGCATGGAGGCCCACCTCCACGCAGTGAGGCAGGAGCTCGGGGAAACCCTCCGGACGTTTATCTTCCGCTTCACCAAGGTGTGGGGTACTATACCTCACATCTCTAACGCTTCTATCATCACGGCCTTCCGTCAGGGAGTGCGTGATGAAAAGATGTTGGAGAAGTTAGCCACGCACGACGTGGAAACTGTCTCCACACTCTTCGCTCTGGCCGACAAATGCGCCAGAACCGCCGAGGGCTGTGCGTGGCACTCGGCGCCACAGACCGGGGCGACCGCAACAAACGACCACGGTCGCAGAAGGGTAACAGCGGCTCATGCCCTGTGCACCCCAATGGTCACCACAGTGTCGAGAATTCATCGACCTCGCGAAACGCGTCAGCACGCGGCGCAAGCAGTCTTCCGGGGATGGCTCTTCCTAACCCTTGGAGCATCTCTATAAGTTCTATCCATAGGAGCAGGTCTGAGGGGTTGAGTTTTTCTCCCTTTTTGTAGCTAGGTTATACATACGTGTGCGCCAGCCCGGTGAGGTCCGCCCTCATAAGCCCGGCCTATTGGTCAGCACCCATGCATGCCAAGTTATAAAGAGAAGATTTACCCCTTCGGATGTGCCTCTATGATAGTTTTATCCTCCTGCTTCATGGTGTTACCCTGCAGTTTCCAGACGTTAATTTTTATCTAACCCACCCATATAGTTCTCATCACGTCTGACACAATGACATCCGAATTGAATAAGCCAGGCTTGCAGTTTAGGACCCCTCTACGAAAGCAGGGAGGTCCTATCGGTGTTTTGGGTCTGACCGCACAGCCAGGGTTGCCCTCGAGGTGCTTTTTGGAGTAGGACGGTGTTACTGACTGTAGCTCGATGGTTCGCGCTAGATGCACGAGAGACAGTGGACAATTTTGTACAGGTTTGGGCCGCTTTGAGATGCATAATACCCTACGTCCTGGCGTGAATACTTTGTGTGGTGGTTTACAGGGAGGTTCTCTAGTATCGAGGATGTTAGAGAACTGGGTGGATGGCTAAGTAGTGAGATATATGATCTTGAAGGGGTATCCCCTAGGCCTTATATATTCGACCGTGGGACGTTACATGCGGATATGATAACCACGTGTTCCTAAGTAATAGCGAACCGACTGAGTTTATCTTCCTATAATTTCACCGACCTACCCCCGCTCTGTTCCGATGTATGAAGCCCCTGCGCGGGAAGGTCGGGTCTCTGTTGCGGTTGCTATTCAAACTCATCGGGCCGTCTAGGCCTGTGCCGATCTAATCTTGTGTCAATTCCCTTTTCTGGACGTGCCTCTCCAGGCCCACGAAGGGATGACCTTGCGAATCATTGAGCCCGCAGGCCTTTCGCGAGGTCTTTTAGCCTTCTAGTGGACCCAGGGGATATATGTCCCCCACAAGCCCCCAATCTTTGGGTTGATTTTTGAAATAAACGGCCCAAATATTCTAGGTCCAGCTTGCAGTTTTTGGTTTTGATAAGGAATGCCTTGAAAATAAGTCTGTCGAGCTGTTGCTTCTGAACTCTAAGTGACTCGGTAAAAACGATCTTCTGTTGTTTTCTTCTACCATTATTCATCAGTCTTCGCTTTATTCCTCAAAAATCGGTGCTCTGTCTTGGGTTTATGCTTTGGAGATCAACATTCTGCTCTTTGGAATTCAAGACTCACCGGATGCACCGAAGATGCACCCAATGGGTGTAGCCCCCGAGCTTCGGGTGGATTTTTGAAAATAATCCACTCGAAGGTCTTCATTTCAAGTCTTCTCAGAGATCATTTTTATCTTCAACTCATGCTTTTAGAAGTCAGCATTGTTTTATTCTCATCTCATGCTTTAGAAATCAACATTCTGTCTTTTGGGGTCGATGATTCATTGGGTGCACCGAGGGTGCACCAAATGGGTGTAGCCCCCAAGCTTTGAGTGGATTACTGAAAATAATCCACTCGAAGGTCTTCATCTCACGCTGTTTTTTAGAAATCATCCTTTCCTTTTCGTCGAATGCCGTAGAGATCAGCATTATATCATCAACTTTATGCTTTAGAGGTCAGCATATAGTTTTGCCTTTGAGATCGAGCATGTGATCTGCCCATATCTTGTTAGGTCTTGATATTTATTTGATCTGCAGCAGATTGGACGTTCGGTAGATGGCCTTTGGCTAGTCTTCATATCACTTCGTGCTTCAATGCTTCTGTTGATTAGACTTGTACCTCATCGGCTATATTTGGCTTTCCTCTGATCTCCATCGATATCTTCCTTCTGTCTTGAGGTATTCATTGCGTATACTGTATGGATGTGACTGCTTGGGAAAATTCCTGGACGTCCCCCCAATGGGTGTGGGCAAGGGACAGCTTGGTGCACTGAGCGTTTAGCAAACTGTCCCTGAGTAGTAACTTGACGTGACCGTGGGTGTAATAATATCGTCCAAGCAGTTGACTTGAGTCCCAATGGGTGTCGTGTTACGTGAAACGGCACCAGCCGCTTGACTTGTTTGCAGACGATTTGAATTGTTTATTGATTATTTGCGATTGTTCAGTTGCCATGGTAGGAGATGAGCGGTTGCCTTCTTCTTCTATAAATAGAGCGCTTGCTTCACTGTCGTCTTCACACATCTCTATACCGCTTGCTGCTTACTCTCTTCTCTTTTCTTCCACTCCACCATGGGCAAGAGCAAGAAAGGTGGAAGCTCCTCGCACCATTCCGGCGACAAACGGAAGCGCGAGCCGACTCCTCCCTCGGAGGACTTTGGTGATTCCGAGTACTCGAAGGAGGAGTTCTCCTCCGAGTCCGAGGGATCGCCGGTCCCTGCCTCTCCCCCGGCATCGTCTGATGATTCAGACGATTCCCAGGGGATTGCTGTAGAAGTGTGGACCTACATCCGGGCTATCAAGCGTGCTGGGCTCGAGGGCTCGGATGAGTCAGAGGTCTCCTCAGACGAGAAGGACTCCTCTGACTCTTTCGAGGAGGGGAGCAACGACGACGACGGCGGCGACGGGGGCGACGGCGACGGCAGCAGGGGCGACGACAAGGGCGACGGCGGCAACGGCAGCGGCAACGGCAATGGCAAGGGCGGCAGCGGCGGCGGCAAGGCCAGTGGCTAGGCGCCACTGGCTTAGATATTAGTATAGATAAGTAGTATTAGTATTAGTAGAATAATATAGTAGTAGTTAGTAGTGTAGTGTAAGTAGTGTAGTAGTAGTGTACTAGTGTAATGTACTGAACAGTGGGAAGAAGATCAACTCATAATGAGTTGGTTTTTAAGTTTGTGAAAATACTTCCCCTCCTTATATAATGCAGAAGACTTCTCCTCGTTTTGTGTGTGTTTCTTGCTTTTCCTCCGTTTCCTTTGCAATTAGCTGATCGACTGTATTTGTGTTTAGAGTAACCGAGTCTTTTTGAGCCGCCTCGGCGTTTTAGATATAACAGCCGAGTGATTACGGGTGACGTCAGTGTTTTAGAAGTAACGACCGAGTCATACTGAGCCATGCCGACGCTTTTAGGAATAACAGCCAAGTGAAGACCAGTGACATCAACGTTTTAGAAATAACAGTTGAGTTATATCGAGCCACGTTGGCGTTTTAGAAGTAACAGCCGAGTGAAGACCGGTGACGTCAGTGTTTTAGAAATAACAGCTGAGTTATATCGAGCCACGTCGGCGTTTTAGAAGTAACAGCCGAGTGAAGACCGGTGACGTCAGCGTTTTAGAAATAACAGCTGAGTTATATCAAGCCACGTCGGCGTTTTTTAGAAGTAACAGCCGGGTGCTGACTGGGCACTTTTAGAATCGGTGCTTGGCCTGGGAAAACCCCATTTGTACCACGCCGTCGCACGCCTCTGCTTTCTGAGCCCTAGCCTTACTTTCCGCTTCCAAGCCTCCTCTGCTTCCCTTTGATCTCGCTTCTGCTCAGCTCACCGACGAGACTGAGATGGCGCCCAAGCGAAAGAGCCAGAATTTCGCCGCTGCGATTATTCCCCCCATCGACCCCAACAGTCAATTGCCTTTCGCAGGTAATCACATGTCTGTTGTTTCCGAGTCGGACCTTCTTCATCTTGTCTCTGTCGGAGTTCTTCCTCCAAAGGAGCTTTGCTCTTGGCAAATCTGTCGTGGGGTTACTGTCCCGACGGAGGACACCCACGAGTCCGTTATTTACATTCCTTTTCTCATCCGTGGCCTTGGTCTCCCTATTTCTCCTTTCTTTCGTGGCCTCCTTGATTTCTACCATCTGAATCTGACTCATCTGAATCCCAACTCCATTCTGCAAGTTTCTGTCTTCGTTCACTTGTGTGAAGCCTATCTCGGAATTCTGCCTCATTTTGGCTTGTGGAGGTACTTATATCATTGTCGGCCTAGAATGGCCGGGGGCAGCACCAGCTCATGGGTGGAGCGAGTTTGGAGATGCGCCGTGGGAGGAAGTCAGACTACCTCGACATCCCACTCAAGGACAACATCAAAGGATGACACTTGGAGTGGTTTATTGTAGAGAATCATGGCAATTCCGTCCCCCTCGGTCGGGGAGACAGCCGGATGTTCGTGCTCCAAGTTGGACTGAATCCCCCACAGATTTGGAGATAACCAAAGCCAGGGTTCTGCTTGCTGAAATTGGCTTGTTGAAGGAGAGAGGTCTGACTGCTGAAGCGGTAGTCATAGACTTTGTTTTCAAGAACATTCAGCCACTGAAGGATAGAGCATACCCGGCTTATTTGTATAGTGGTGTCACTGACTCAACTCGAGTTACCAACAGGAGGATTCCTGCTATGGATTTAGTAAGCCGGCTGGAGATGATCCTTAGAGGCAAAGTGTGGAATATTGGTGCTCCTGTTGCATATTCTGCCTGGAATCTGCCACCTTCCAAGACTTTTTTCAGTTTTGTGTCTAATCCTCCTGCTAGCAACAGTGGCCTGGGTCTTAGAGTGTGACCCTCTCTCGAAGAAGTCGAGGCTCTGGTTGCTTCACTTGGTGATCTCCCCAACGATGAAAAGCAAGTTCACTTTGAGATGCCTGTAAACCCAAGTGATGCAGAGATAAGTGCTATGCTAGACATGTTGGCTGAGGATTCCTCCGACTCCATCTCTGCTGAAACCATAGCTGCTGTAACTGTCCCCGAGCCTGAAAAGACCATGACTGCTCAAAAATCTGATGGTGCTCGCTCAAAGCGCCTTCGCCCGGCCACTCATCCAACTGCTCCTGCCGAGGGGAAGAAGAAGAAAAAGAGGAGGCTTCGACGAGTGTCATGTTTGAATCAGGATGCCGACCCTTCTGCTCCTGCTACTGAGGAAGTGCTAGTGGAACTTTTTACTGGAGCTGACCCCAATGGGTGTGACCTTGATGATGCTGATCCCAATGGGTGCAATCTGGCCGACGCTGACCCCAATGGGTGTGACCTTGATGATGCTGATCCCAATGGGTGCAATCCGGCTGATGCTGACCCTATTGGATGTGTTGTTCGTATTGTTGACGAGGATGAGGAAGAGGAGGAGGAAATCCCCTTAATTCGGAAAAGCGGTCGGCGCTACATGGTCAGTGGGGGGAGTAGTGATATTCCTTCTCCAGCCTTGTCTGCACTCGTTGGTCTGCTAGAGTTGTCCATAGCAAATTTTGATCAGGCTCTCGAGGATATGGTTCCTAAAGATCTGCTGTCCGAGCCAACAGATGGTGGTATGATGGACGTTTGCGCTGACATTCTGGATGTGGGGTTAGAGTTATCCCGAGCAGCGTCTCAAGCCTCATCGACCTTGGAGCGTGGTCTTCAGTGTCAAGAAGCTGGTCTAGGTTGCCCCATTCCTATGGAGGTAACTGAGAATCCTTCAGCCTTAGAGGTGGCTATTGCAGAGAACCCGGTCCTCGATGATGGTGCCAGCAATTACCTAGCCCCCAAGGGTGTTGCCAGCAATGATCCGGCCTGTGTGGGTAGTGCGAGCTACAACCCAGTCCCCGAGGGTGCTGCCGGTGGTGATCCAGCTCCAATGGGCAATGCAGGCTACGACCTAGCCCTCGAGGGTGTCCGAGCGGGCTCCCCTTCTCATACCTCCATGGATGTCCACGTTGGGTCTTCTCCTCCACATTCTGATTGCATGGCAGCAGCACGTGCTTCAAATCAGGAAGTTGCCTTAGAGACCGGCACACCCAACGCTAGAGTTTTGATTTCTATCGGTGATGTTGAGTTAATCCCTAATGATGCTCTTCAGATTGCCTCGGCTGATATTCCCTCATCGAGTCACCAACCGGTTTCTCATGATTTGGGGCTTCCTTCTTTCTTCTCCAATCTTCAGGTAACTTGGTTTTTCCTGATATAGCTAGACTTCGGGCGAAATATTGTCTCTGCACTCACTTGTATTCAATACCAGGCTTTGGTTGACGAGATGGCTGATCGGCTGAGATCACAGGGTGCTTCTATCCCAGAAAGAGCTCTGTCTCTGATGCATTGGAATCCAGTGCTACTTTAGCGGCGGGTATCTGAGTTGGAGATAACAAATGCTGGTTAGTGCCTCTGTTTCCTCTTTGGCCACTTGATTAGTCTGCTTTTTACTGAGTGCCCTTCTTCAACCATTTCTTGCTAGATATGGTTCGACGGTACTCTGAGCTCGAGGAGAAGTGCTCTCAAGGTCAGGTGGACCTGGCTTGAGTTTCTGCTTCTTTAGACGATGCCAACTTATTGAATTCCTCTCTCAGTGCTCAGCTTGACTCTGAAAGGGTGGCTAACGAGGTAAGTTTGCTTTGACTTTCTCTGATGTGTTCTTACTGCCTGCTGGGTATTTGAGGGCTGATTCTTGTCTGCAGGAAGAAAAATGTGCCCTTGCAGCTTCTCGCGATAACCTTGATAGGTTGTATCGCGACGCCAGCAATTCTTTGACTATCTTGGAGAGGAGCCATCGCTTTACCATGACTGACTTGGATAATCATCGTTACAAGTTGCAAGAGTCCCAGGATGAACTCATTCGTGTTAGGAAATTGGTGTCAAGCAAAGACTCTATCATCAAGGATCTGCGCGCTTCAAAAAGATCGGTCGTCCAGGAGCTAGAAGCTGCTCGGCTGGCTGTTAAGGCTGCTGAAGACACTTCTACCACCTTGAAGGCTCAACGCGACAAGGCTATGGACAAAGCCATTCGCACGGGGCGGATCTTGATGAGAAGGCCGGGTGTGATTGTTCCTGACGACATTATTGCTGCTGTCAACACTGCTCGTGACTCTTCGAGTCGTCCTTCATCATCAATTGCTCCTGAGAAAAACATTACTAAGTAGAAACACTAAATGCATTGTGTATGTGGTCAATGTGCTCGAATGTTCTGTTAGAAAATGTTCTTGGTACTGAACACTATTATTATTTCTCTGTTGTTTGAATCAATCGTTATGATTGCAGAAGTAAGTGCAATGTGATGGTTTTGAAACTTCTTCCTATTTTGTGGGGCTTAGAGATCGCCTTAAGACGAGCAATCGAAAACGTGCTTATGCTGAATCGAGTAGTCGCGAGCGGGCCGTGCCGATTTAAGTCACTACCGACTTAAACCGACTGCTCCGTTGGTAGGGTCTAGTGGTCACCCTGAGTTAAGTAAACATGAGTGTGTCACATCGCCTTAAGCCTTTGCTGACTTAAGTTGATTGCTCCGTTAGTAGGGTATAGTGGTCACCCTATGTTAAGTAAGCGTGAGCATGTTGCACCGCCTTAAGTCATTGCCGACTTAAGCCGATTGCTCCGTTAATAGGGCATAGTGGTCACCCTGTGTTAAGTAAGCGTGAGCATGTTGCACCGCCTTAAGTCATTGCCAAGTTAAGCCTATTGCTCCGTTAATAGGGCATAATGGTCACCCTGAGTTAAGTAAGCGTGAGCATGTCACACCGTCTTAAGTCATTGTCGACTTAAGCCAATTGCTCCGTTCGTAGGGTATAGTGGTCACCCTGAGTTAAGTAAACGTGAGCATGTCATACCGTCTTAAGTCATTGCCGACTTAAGCCGGTTGCTCCGTTCGTAGGGTATAGTGGTCACCCTGAGTTAAGTAAACGTGAGCATGTCACACCGTCTTAAGTCATTGCCGACTTAAGCCGATTGCTCCGTTCGTAGGGTATAGTGGTCACCCTGAGTTAAGTAAACATGCAGAAAACAATTCGAGTGACTTTGAGAATGAAGTCATTTTATTGATGGTGTATCTCTCAATTACAGAATACAATGTCGTCCCAATAGCTTTTTGAAATCTAGCTAGGGGTAAAACTTCCTGAGATGCTCTATATTCCATGAGTTCCCTATTTTCGTGCCGTCCATTTGAGTAAGACGATATGATCCAGGCGGGGTGACTTCTGTTACTATAAATGGTCCTTCCCATAGTGGTGACAATTTGTGTCGCCCCACCCCCGTTAGAATTCAGCGGAGGACAAGATCTCCCACTGTGAAGGATCGATGCCGTATGGCCTTATCATGATAGCATCTCAGAGTCTGTTGGTACCTGGCTGACTGAATTACTGTATTCAATCGTTCTTCTTCTAGTATATCAACATCCTCCAGTCTGGTAGCTTCAGCTTCAGCTATGTTTTCGAAGATCAATCTTGGTGCCCCAAACTTGAGATCAGCAGGTAGCACTGCCTCCGAACCATAAACTATGAAGAAGGGAGTGTTTCCATGCAAGGCTCGACTGGGTTGAGTTCTTACGCTCCAGACCACATACGACAACTCTCTGATCCACTTTCCTGTGAACTTTTCATTCTTGTCAAAGACTTTCTTTCTGAGTGCTTATAGTATCATTCCATTGGCTCTTTCTACTTGCCCGTTGGCTCTTGGGTGTGCTACCGACGCATATTTGATCTAGATGCTCTTTTGTTCGCAGAAATCAAAGAATTCTGAACTAGTGAAATTGGATCCCAGGTCAGTTATGATGCTGTTCGATATTCCAAACCTGAATATTATGTCCTGTATGAATTCCACTGCGTTAGCTGAAGTTAGAGAAGCAATGGGCTTGAACTCTATCCATTTAGTGAATTTGTCGATAGCAACCAGTACATGAGTGTATCCTCCTTGAGCTTTCTTGAAGGGTCCAATCATATCCAGTCCCCAGCACACGAACGACCATGTTATAGGTATGGTTTGCAGTTGCTGTGCTGGTAGATGTTGCTGTTTTGATAAGTATTGACAAGCTTCACACCTCTTGACTAACTCGGCTGCATCACTCTTCGTCGTTGGCCAATAGAAACCAGACCTGAAGACCTTCCCAACCAGAGTCCTGGATGCTGCGTGTATCCCACATTGTCGAGCGTGGACCTCATCTAGCAGTTGCTTCCCAGTAGCCGAAAGAATGCATTTCATGAGGACTCCTGTCACGCCCCTTCTGTATAGTGTTTCCCCAATAAGGGTGTAGTGAGCTAATTGCCTTGCAATGCGCTCTGCTGTATTTTTGTCACCGACTCTTCCTCGTTCTTTATGTATCTGATGACCGGCTCCCTCTAGTTATCAGAATCTGACTCTGGTTGGCTCAGAATATTGCATTCTTCTACCCGATCTAATGAGATGCTTGGGCGTAGCACTTCTTGGATGAAAACTCCAGGTGGGACCTAAGTCCGACTAGATCCCAGCTTTGATAATGCATCAGCTGCTGCGTTGCGATCCCTCTCCACATGATGAAATTCCAGCCCTTCAAACTTGTCTTCTAGCTTTCGGACGGTGGTGCAGTATTTCCCCATGAGTCATTTGAGCAATCCCACTCTTTGTTTATCTGACTTATGACCACTAGTGAATCCCCATATACCATCAGCCTCTTGATGCCCAGTGATATGGCAATGTTCAGTCCATGAATCAAAGCTTCATATTCTGCCGCATTATTGGATGCTGAGAACAGTAACTGAAGAGAATATTTGAGATGTTCACCTCCAGGTGCAATGAAAAGGATTCCCGCGCCTGCCCCCTGCAGTTTCAACGAGCCATCGAAATACATCTTCCATACTTCTGCAGTCTCTGGGTTATCTGGCACTTGTTGCTCGGTCCATTCTGATACGAAGTCAACTAGTGCTTGGGTCTTGATTGCAGTACGAGGTCGAAACTCAATGTCGTGAGCCCCCAGCTCGCAGGCCCACTTGGCTATTCTTCCGATGGCTTCTTTGTTGTGGAGAATATCCCCTATTGGAAATCCGGTGACTACTATGACTTTGTGATCGTCAAAGTAGTGACGGAGCTTGCGTGCAGTTAGAAGTACTGCATACAATAGTTTCTGAACTTGAGGATATTTCTTCTTCGAGGGACCCAGGACTTCACTGATGAAATAGACGGGATGTTGCACTGGGTATGCGTGTCCTTCTTCTGCTCGCTCGACTACTAACGTGGTGCTCACCACGTGAGTCATGCAAGAGATGTACAACAGCAGATCTTCAGTCGGCTAACTCGGCGTGGCTCGGCGAGGCGGTTTTAGCACTGGTGGTGTTGTCAGGAATTTCTTCAGTGCGTCCAGAGCTTCCTGAGCCTCCGAAGTCCATTAGAACTTGTCTACCTTCTTGAGCTACTTGTAGAACGGTAGGCCCTTCTCTCCCAGCCTTGATATGAACCTGCTTAGGGCTGCCATGCATCCAGTAAGTCTTTGTACTTTCTTCTGTGATCGTGGTGCCTCCATTCTCATGATAGCCTCGATCTTTTTTGGATTAGCCTTAATTCCCCGGTGGCTGACGATAAACCCGAGCAATTTCCCTGCTGGTACTCTAAAGACACACTTTTTAGGATTAAGTTTCCATTGATATCGCCGCAGACTGTTGAAGACCAGCTGTAAATCTTCAATGAAATTTTCTGAGTTTTCTGTTTTGATCACCACGTCATCCACATAAGCTTCCACACGCTTGCCTTAGTGGTCAGCTAAGCATGTCTGAATAGCCCTCTGGTAAGTCGCTCCAGCGTTTTTGAGGCCAAACAGCATGGAGGTATAGCAGAAAGCTCCAAATGGGGTGATGAATGCAGTTTTTTCTTCATCTTCTTTTGCCAAACTGATCTGATGATACCCAGAGTAGCAATCTAGGAAAGACAACATAGAGCATCCGGTGGTTCAATCCACCACTTGGTCTATTCTAGGAAGTCCGAAGGGATCCTTCGGACAGTGCTTGTTGAGATCTGTATAGTCGACGCACATGCGCCAATCCACTTTATTCTTTTTGAGTACAAGAATAGGATTTGCAAACCATTCGGGATGTAACACTTCTCTAATGAATCCGGCCGTGACCAAGCGAGCCAGCTCTGCATGGATGGCTTCTCTCTTGTCGGGCGTGAAACGATGTAATTTCTATCGGATCAGCCTCGCCTGGGGCTAGACCTTTAGTTTGTGCTCGGCCAGTTCTCTCGGGACTCTCGGCATATCCGTAGGTCGCCATGCGAATACATCTCGGTTATCTTGCAGAAACTGGACAAGCGCGCTTTCCTATTTGTCATCCAGGCTGGAACTGATGATGACAGTCTTACGTTCATCGGCGAACCCGAGGTTGATTCTTTTGGTTTCTTCAGTCGGCCGCATAGAGGTCACGATTTGAGCTTCATTCGCGGGTACCGCGAGGTCTTCCTCAGGCTTTGAGTTTACCTGCGCAGAAGAAGTCGCCGATGGTTTGGTGGTGAGGGCCGCCTGAATGGCCACTCGGAAACACTCTGCGGCGCCTTGGAAGTCAGTGCACACAGTTATGATCCCTTGTGGTCCTAGCATCTTCAATATCATGTACGTGTAATGTGGAATGGCCATGAACTTCACCAATCCAGGCCTGCCGATGATGGTGTTGTATCCGTAGTCGAAGTTCGCCACCTCGAACCTCAGGAACTCGGTTCTGTAGTTTTCCGGAGTTCCGAAGGTGACCGGCATGTAGATGTGTCCTAGTGGATATTCTCCTTCAGTCGGCACGAT
The DNA here is from genome assembly GCA_029449295.1 of Zea luxurians. NCBI lineage: Eukaryota > Viridiplantae > Streptophyta > Magnoliopsida > Poales > Poaceae > Zea > Zea luxurians. The sequence continues at coordinate 6,653,029 of JAOPSE010000034.1, forward strand.
GCCGAAGAAAGGAGTGTATGACTCGTGGAGCTCTTTGAGGGGTATTCCCAAGCCTTGAAGCGTCCGGGGGAAGGTGACATTGATGCTGCTTCCCCCGTCCACTAGTACCTTCTTTACCCTGCTTTCTCGGATCACCGGATCGACGAGGAGCGGGTACTTGCCCGGGTGGTCGAAGTTGAGCCATTGATCCGTCCAAGTGAAGGTGATCGGGTGTTCAGACCATCGATATGGGGCGGGAGGACCAGTGGTCACCACCAGTATCTGACGATCGTTGAGCTTTTGTTGCCTCTTGCTTTCTTGCGACCCATGTCCGCCGAAGATGACGTTGACTTCTCCATCGACGCGCGGGAATGCTCCGCCTCCTCCCCCTCCTACTGTTGGGGTTACCGAGGTTCCCCAGGTCCTCCTCGTGGTGGGGGAGGTGGCAGAGGTTGGAAGGGTCGGCCGTTCCCCACGGAGTGCTTGAAGTCTCTGCAGTTTCGGAGGGTGTGGCGCATGTCCTTGTGGTACAGGCTCTAGGCGTCGAGGATGTCATCTAGCGTACGTTCACCTCTGCGAGGTCCTCCTCGGGCGCAAGAGGCGGCTGGTCCGGCAGCGTGAACTTCTTCACGAGGCCTCTTCTCCCAACGTTTGTCGGGATGTTGGTTCGTGTCGCGTCGCGATGACGCCGACGCAGGCTTTGCTCCTCCGATGAGGTCCTGAGCTCGTTCGTCGGCGGTGATGTAGAGGTTGGCTTCCCGAAACAGCTACTCGGAGGTAGTCGTCGCCTTCTGCAGTATGGCTCGGACGAAGGCTGAGTCATTAGATCCCCGGTAGAAGTCCTCGATCACTGCTGCTTCTACGACCTCAGGGATACGATTTTTCATGGTCTGAAATCTCTTGAGGTATGACCGGAGAGTTTCATCCCCTCGGCGCTTGATGGATTTGTGGTCCCATGGCTGCGCCGGCTTATCGGAGAGAGATTGAAAGTTGGCGGTGAAGCATCGACTGAAGTCGCTCCAGTCGTCAATGCAATGTCGGGGTAGGTGTCGCAGCCATTGCAGTGCATCCTACCCGAGGACGATAGGCAAGTATGCGGTCATCACATCTTCAGTTGCCCCAGCAGCCCAAGCGACGGTGGTGTAGACGGCTAACCAGCATCCCGGATCCTACTTAAGTTCGTACTTGTCGACGTTGGAGACTTTGAAGTTAGGGGGCCATTGAATGGCCCTGAGGCATGGAGTGAGCGCCGATACTCCACACGTGTCCTCCTATCGTCGATGATGATGTCTGCCCCGGGGAGGGGAGTTGTTGTCGTGGTGCTTCGACCGTCCCCGAGTCATGCCACCAGTCGAAGCCGTTGCCGACTCAGTTCTAGTGGCCTGACTCCGCGCAGGGATGCTGTGATCCCGGTCATATTCTTCTCGGTGCCGGATCTCGTTCTCGTGCCATCATTCGTGCGAAGCATTGATGGAGCTCCACGCGTCCCGCCGACTGTTGATGGTGTGTCGTAGGTCGCTCGGAGGATGGGCGAGGGGCAGAAGATGATTAGCTGCCCGAGTGAGCAGCCTCCGATAGCCCTCAGCATCCGGAGTTCGGGGGAGACCGTCGGCTATCCAAGCTAGCACTCCACCGACCTCGCTTGGTGTGTTCATAGCTCGGGCGAAGTCAGAGTTTAGGTTTCGGCCGAGAAGGGGGTTCTCCCGGCGTTGTCTCGCTTCCTGTTCGGCCTGCTCTTGAGCTTACCAACGATCACGTCGTCGGGAATTCCTCCTTTCCCTGAAGACCCACTCTTCTGGAGTTTCTCCCATCTCCGAGACCTCATCTCGAGACTTGGGCTGCAACGGGTCCCGCTCTCCGGCTTCGTGATGTCGCCGAACGTTTCGGCATCGGTTCCTTCGTCGGTGAGATTCCCACTGAAGAGGTTCTTCTCCTGGCGTGGTTGGTTCGTCGTCGGAGACGGGAGTTGACTTCGCTCTTCCTCCGATGAAGAGGACGTCGGGGTAGAACAGAACCGTTGTAGTGATGAGCTTATTTCTGTTCTCCTTTGAGGGTGGAGGTACCATAAGAGCAGTTTGACGATTCTTGACCTTGTTCGTCTCCTTTCTCCTAGTGATCTGTGTCCACGTTTCTATGGAAGAGGTGGACAACGGAGTTCTCCGGGTTGACGGACCCTCTGCTCCTGGCTTGCAGGAGGGAGTCTTGGTTTGGGCCGCTAGAGGTTGCGCTCTTCCTTGCTCCACTCTGGCTTTTCCAGAGTTCGTTGAGGAAGGCTTTCTCTCCGTTGGATCCACAATGCGATGTAGAGTTCCTTCTTCATCTGCCACTGATGAGATGGTTCCGAAGTAGAATGTGGACCCAGGGCGGAGGACGATCTTTGCGCTGGAAAGTGATGGCCATTGAGCTAGCTTGGATCAGTGACACACCCCCTACCTGGTGCGCCAGCTATCGGTGTTTTGGGTCCGACCGCGCACCCAGGGTTGCCCCTCGAGGTGCTTTTTGGAGTAGGACGGTGTTACCGACTGTAGCTCGATGGTTCGTGCTAGATGCACGAGAGATAGTGGACAATTTTGTATAGGTTCGGGCCACTTTGAGATGCATAATACCCTACGTCCTGGCATGAATACTTTGTGTGGTGGTTTACAGGGAGGTTCTCTAGTATCGAGGATGTTAGAGAACTGGGTGGATGGCTAAGTAGTGAGATAGATGATCTTGAAGGGGTGTCCCCTAGGCCTTATATATTCGACCATGGGACGTTACATGCGGATATGATAACCACGTGTTCCTAAGTAATAGCAAACCGACTGAGTTTATCTTCCTATAATTCCGCCGACCTACCCCTGCTCTGTTCCGATGTATGAAGCCCCTGCGTGGGAAGGTCGGGTCTCTGTTGCGGTTGCTGTTCAAACTCATCGGGCCGTCTGGGCCTGCGCCGATCTAATCTTGTGTCAATTCCCTTTTCTGGACGTGCCTCTCCAGGCCCACGAAGGGATGACCTTGCGAATCATTGAGCCCGCAGGCCTTTCGCGAGGTCTTTTAGCCTTCTAGTGGACCCGGGGGATATCTGTCCCCCACAGGTCCGGCAGCCTGGGGGCTAGTTCTAAAGAACGGGAACTCGTTCCATGGGGTGGTCCGGAGCAGTGTAGCCGCTTAGCCTGGTCCCGTACCATAAGCCTGCATAGTCCACCACTCTGTGACGAGTACCCTAGTATTTGGAGCTATAGTCCCATGGGTCCGACAACCTGGGGTCTAGCTCCAGAGAATGGACACTTGTCTCCTGGGGTGGTCTGGAGCTGTGTAGCCACTTAGCCTGGTCCCGTACCGTAAGCCTGCACGCTCCACCACTCTGCGGCGGGTGTCCTAGTATCTAGAGCCGTGATTTAGGGGCCCCAGACACACAACTTGGCTTCCCAGACTAAATCCTGCAAGTCCCGTGCATGTATCAAAGGATGGCTAATGTCAGACGGGGGGTCCTATGGGTGTGCTACTAACGCTCCCTGGCCGAAGCTGTGTACAGGTGCAGATCCCAATCGAGGCTACCTCCTGGGGGCCGTTGCCAACTCTTTCTTACGTATGCTAGTATACAGCCTCGACACGTCGAGCCTACCTCCCAGGGGGCCAGGTACCAGGTAGAAGTTGGCGACACACGCAGCAGAGGCAAAAAGCATACAGATAAGTGCTACTACTGCTTGATAAATAGTGCTCAAAAGGTGCCTTACAAAAGCAAAAGTTATTACATCCACCTTCAAGCGGAGCCCTAGCTCCATCTCTATAGGTGTGAACTACTCGACGCTAGTGAAAGGGAAATGTGCCTTTGGGCCTTTTCTAAGTATTTTGGTGATTTAGTGTCCAACACAAGTGCTTAGGTGCTAATCTATGACAAGTGATGGACTAAGTGCAAATCAAGATTAAAGGTATGTTTCTAAACTTAGTACATTGTTTTGAAAGCTAATGTATTGTGTCTAAGTGCTGGAAACAGGAAAATATCTTTGGAAAGGAGATAGCTTCTTTCAGCCAAAGTCAGCTCAGTCTGGGTGCACCGGACTGTCCGGTGCGCCAGGCTGGCTCGGGCGGACTGGCTGTTCTCGGGACTTCGACGGCGGTGTACAGTTATAAATCACCGGACTGTCCGGTGGTGCACCGGACTGTCCGGTGAGCCATTCACAGGCGAAGTCGTCGCTCTCGGGAAGCAATTAACGGCGTACGGCTATAAATCACCGGACTGTCCGGTGGTGCACCGGACTGTCCGGTGAGCCAACGGTCGGCCAGGCCAACAGTCGGCCGCGTAATCCGCGCGCGACGCGTGGCCTAGCCAACGGTCAGAAGGGGGCACAGGACTGTCCGGTGTGCACTGGACAGTGTCCGGTGCGCCAACGGCTCTGAATCTGCAACGGTCGGCTTCGCCAAATAAGGAAAGAGATCCGCACCGGACAGTGTCCGGTGGTGCACCGGACTGTCCGGTGCGCCAGGCGACAGAAGGCAAGAATTGCCTTCCTGGAATGCTCTCAACGGCTCCTAGCTACCTTGGGGCTATAAAAGGGACCCCTAGGCGCATGGAGGAGCACACCAAGCATTCTCTAAGCATTCCTAAGCACCAAGACTTCAATTCCGCGCATTCGATTCTTTGTGATAGCAACTAGAGCTCCATTTGAGTAGTGTACTCTTCGGGTTGTGTTGAGAGCTCGTGTTGTGACTTGTGTGCGTGTTGTTGCTCTGATTTTGTGTCTTGTGTGCGTTTCTCATCCCTCCCTTACTCCGTGCTTCTTTGTGAAAATCAAAGTGAAAGGGCGAGAGGCTCCAAGTTGTGGAGATTCCTCGCAAACGGGATATAGTAAAGTGCAAGCAAAACACCATGGTATTCAAGTGGGTCTTTGGACCGCTTGAGAGGGGTTGAGTGCAACCCTCGTCCGTTGGGACGCCACAACGTGGAGTAGGCAAGTATTGGACTTGGCCGAACTACGGGATAAACCACTGTGCCATCTCTGTGTTGATCTCTTTGTGGTTATTGTGTTTTGCTAAGACTCCTCTCTAGCCACTTGGCCTTATTGTGCTAACCCCTAATCAAGTTTTGGTGGCACTAAGTTTCAAGTTTTACAGGATCACCTATTCACCCCCCTCTAGGTGCTCTCAATTGGTATCAGAGTCGTTCTCTTCACGTGAGGGACTAATCGCCCGAAGAGATGGATCCTAAGGGCAAGGGGATTGTGATCAATGATAAGGAGAAGGAGTCCTTCGTCAACGAGCCGAAAGATGAAAAGCCTACTAACTCGGGCTCGGGCCACAAAAGAAAAGACGAGAAGAAGAAGAAAACAAGGCGCATCAAGGAGATCATCTACTACGACGACAGCGACGAGTCCTCTTCTTCCCAAAAGGACAACGACGACAATGACTACGAGAAAAAGAAAACGGTCAATTCGAACTTTTCTTTTGATTACTCTCGTATCCCGCAAAGTACCAATGCTCATTTACTCTCCATTCCACTTGGTAAACCTCCTCACTTTGATGGAGAGGACTACGGATTTTGGAGTCACAAAATGCGTAGTCACTTATTCTCTCTCCATCCAAGCATATGGGAGATAGTAGAGAGTGGAATGAAATTTGATAGTACTGATAGTCCCATGTTCATTAATGAGCAAATTCACAAAAATGCACAAGCTACTACTGTTCTTCTAGCTTCTTTGTGCAGGGACGAATACCATAAGGTGAGCGGCTTGGATAACGCCAAGCAGATTTGGGACACCCTCAAGATCTCACATGAGGGGAACGACGTCACCATGCTCACCAAGATGGAGTTGGTGGAGGGCGAACTTGGGAGATTTGCAATGATCAGGGGCGAGGAGCCAACCCAAACGTACAACCAGCTCAAGACCCTCGTCAACAAAATAAGGAGCTATGGAAGCACGCGATGGACGGACCACGACGTCGTTCTCCTAATGCTAAGGTCCTTTACCGTCCTTGACCCACATCTTGTGAACAATATTCGTGAGAATCCTAGGTACACCAAGATGACGCCCGAGGAGATACTTGGAAAGTTTGTAAGCGGGCGGATGATGATCAAGGAGGCAAGATACGTCGACGATGCATTGAATGGCCCAATCCAAGAGCCTCAAACTATTGCTCTCAAGGCAACGAGGAGCAAGGAGGCGCTACCTAGCAAGGTGGCGCAAGTTGAGGCGGCTGGGCTTAATGATGAAGAAATGGCCCTCATCATCAAGCGTTTCAAGATGATGCTAAAGGGTCGCAAGGGGCATCCCAACAAGACCAAGACGAAGGGGAAGCACTCATGCTTCAAATGTGGTAAGATTGGTCATTTTATCGCTAATTGTCCCGATAATGACAGTGACCAAGATCAAGGGAACAAGAGGGAAAAGAAGAAGTCTTACAAGAAGGCTAAGGGCGAGGCACACCTTGGCAAGGAGTGGGACTCGGATTGTTCGTCGTCCGACTCCGACAACGAAGGACTCGCCGCCACCGCCTTCAACAAGTCATCCCTCTTTCCCAACGAGCATCACACTTGCCTCATGGCAAGGGAAAAGAAGGTAAGCACTCGTAATACTAGTACTTACGCTTCCTCAAGTGATGAAGAATCTAGCGATGATGAAATAGACTATTCATGTTTATTCAAGGGCTTAGATAGAACTAAGGTTGATAAGATTAATGAATTGATTGAGGCTTTGAATGATAAGAATAGATTATTAGAAAAGCAAGAGGATCTTTTGTATGAAGAACATGATAAGTTTGTAGAGGCTCAAAAATCCCTTGCTTTAGAAATTAAAAGGAATGAAATGCTTTCTTGTGAATTGTCTACATGCCATGACTCTATTTCTAGCTTAAAGAGCATAAATGATGATTTGTATGCTAAGTTAGAAATAGCTAATAAATCAATATCTTGTGTAGAACATGTTACAATTTGCAATAGGTGTAAAGATTTCAATATTGATGCTTGTAGCGAACACCTAGCTTCAATTTCTAAATTGAATGATGAAGTGGCTAGTCTTAATACCCAACTTAAGACTAGCAAAAGTGAATTTGATAAGCTAAAATTTGCAAGGGATGCCTACACGAGTGGTAGACACCCCTCAATTAAGGATGGTCTTGGCTTCAAGAGGGAAGTCAAGAACTTAACAAGCCATAAGGTTTCCATCTCCGCCAAGGAGAAAGGGAAAGACCCTATGGCTAGTAGTGTTCAAAAGAACCATGCTTTCATGTACCATGATAGGAGAAATTCTAGGAATAATTATAGAAGTTATGATGCTTTTAATTCTCATGCCATGACTGCTTCTAGTTCTTTTATTATGCATGATAGAAATTTGACTAGGAAAAATGTCATTCATAATATGCCTAGGAGAAATGTTGTTAGTATTCCTAGGAAAATAAATGAACCTTCTACAATATATCATGCTTGCAATGCTTCCTTTGCTATTTGTAGAAAGGATAAGAAGGTGATTGCTAGGAAGTTAGGGGCAAAATGCAAGGGAGATAAAACTTGCATTTGGGTCCCTAAGACCATTGTGACTAACCTTGTAGGACCCAACAAGAGTTGGGTACCTAAAACCCAAGCCTAAATTTGCCTTGCAGGTTTATGCATCCGGGGGTACAAGCTGGATTATCGACAGCGGATGCACAAACCACATGACGGGGGAGAAGAAGATGTTTACCTCCTACGTCAAAAACAAGGATTCCCAAGATTCAATCATATTCGGTGATGGGAACCAAGGCAAGGTGAAAGGGTTAGGAAAGATTGCTATTTCATCCGAGCACTCCATTTCTAATGTATTCTTAGTTGAGTCGCTTGGATATAATTTGTTATCCGTTAGTCAATTATGCAATATGGGATATAATTGTTTATTTACAAATGTAGATGTGTCTGTCTTTAGAAGAAGTGATGGTTCACTAGCTTTTAAGGGTGTATTAGACGGCAAACTCTATTTAGTTGATTTTGCAAAAGAGGAGGCCGGTCTAGATGCATGCTTAATTGCTAAGACTAGCATGAGCTGGCTGTGGCATCGCCGTTTAGCTCATGTGGGGATGAAGAACCTTCACAAGCTTCTAAAGGGAGAACACGTGATTGGTCTAACTAATGTAACTTTCGAAAAAGATAGACCTTGTGCAGCTTGTCAAGCAGGTAAACAGGTGGGAAGCTCTCATCATACCAAAAATGTGATGACCACATCAAGACCTTTGGAGTTGCTTCATATGGATCTCTTCGGACCCGTTGCCTATCTAAGCATAGGAGGAAGTAAGTATGGTCTTGTTATAGTTGATGATTTTTCCCGCTTCACTTGGGTATTCTTTTTGCAGGATAAGTCTGAAACCCAAGGGACCCTCAAGCGCTTCCTAAGGAGAGCTCAAAATGAGTTTGAGCTCAAGGTGAAGAAGATAAGGAGCGACAACGGGTCCGAGTTCAAGAACCTTCAAGTGGAGGAGTACCTTGAGGAGGAAGGGATCAAGCACGAGTTCTCCGCTCCCTACACACCACAGCAAAATGGTGTGGTAGAGAGGAAGAACAGGACGCTCATAGACATGGCGAGGACGATGCTTGGAGAGTTCAAGACCCCCGAGCGGTTTTGGTCGGAAGCCGTGAACACGGCTTGCCACGCCATCAACCGGGTCTACCTTCACCGCCTCCTCAAGAAGACTTCGTATGAGCTTCTAACCGGTAACAAACCCAATGTGTCTTACTTTCGTGTATTTGGGAGCAAATGTTATATTCTAGTAAAGAAAGGTAGAAATTCTAAGTTTGCTCCCAAAGCTGTAGAAGGGTTTTTGTTAGGTTATGACTCAAATACAAAGGCGTATAGGGTCTTCAACAAATCATCGGGTTTGGTTAAAGTCTCTAGCGACGTTGTATTTGATGAGACTAATGGCTCTCCAAGAGAGCAAGTTGTTGATCTTGATGATGTAGATGAAGAAGACGTTCCAACAGCCGCAATACGCACCATGGCAATTGGCGATGTGCGACCACTGGAACAAAAGGAGCAAGATCAACCTTCTTCCTCAACAATGGTGCATCCCCCCAACTCAAGACGATGAACAGGTTCATCAAGAAGAGGCGTGTGATCAAGGGGGAGCACAAAATGATCTTGTGATGGAGGAAGAAGCACAACCGGCACCTCCAACCCAAGTTCGAGCGATGATTCAAAGGAATCATCCCGTCGACCAAATTTTGGGTGACATTAGCAAGGGAGTAACTACTCGTTCTAGACTAGTTAATTTTTGTGAGCATTACTCCTTTGTCTCTTCTATTGAGCCTTTCTAGGTAGAAGAGGCCTAGCTAGATCCGGACTGGGTGTTGGCCATGCAAGAGGAGCTCAATAATTTCAAGAGAAATGAAGTTTGGACTCTGGTGCCTCGTCTCAAGCAACATGTTGTGGGAACCAAGTGGGTGTTTCGCAACAAACAAGACGAGCATGGGGTGGTGACAAGGAACAAGGCTCGACTTGTGGCAAAAGGTTATGCCCAAGTCGCAGGTTTGGACTTTGAGGAGACTTTTGCTCCTGTGGCTAGGCTAGAGTCCATTCGTATTTTGCTAGCATATGCCGCTCACCATTTTTTTAGGTTGTTCCAAATGGATGTGAAGAGCGCTTTCCTCAACGGGCCAATCAAGGAGGAGGTGTTCGTGGAGCAACCCCCTGGCTTTGAGGATGAACGGTACCCCGACCACGTATGTAAGCTCTCTAAGGCGCTCTATGGACTTAAGCAAGCCCCAAGAGCATGGTATGAATGCCTTAGAGACTTTTTAATTGCTAATGCGTTCAAGGTTGGGAAAGCCGATCCAACTTTATTTACTAAGACTTGTGATGGTGACTTATTTGTGTGCCAAATTTATGTCGATGACATAATATTTGGTTCTACCAACCAAAAGTCTTGTGAAGAGTTTAGCAGGGTGATGACTCAAAAGTTTGAGATGTCGATGATGGGCGAGTTGAACTACTTCCTTGGGTTCCAAGTGAAGCAACTCAAGGACGGCACCTTCATCTCCCAAACGAAGTACACGCAAGACTTGCTAAAGCGGTTTGGGATGAAGGACGCCAAGCCCGCAAAGACTCCAATGGGAACTGACGGACACGTCGACCTCAACAAAGGAGGTAAGTCCATTGATCAAAAAGCATACCGGTCTATGATAGGTTCCTTGCTTTACTTATGTGCTAGTAGACCGGATATTATGCTTAGTGTATGCATGTGTGCTAGATTTCAATCCGATCCAAGGGAGTGTCACTTAGTGGCCGTGAAGCGAATTCTTAGATATTTAGTCGCTATGCCTTGCTTCGGGATCTGGTATCCAAAGGGGTCTACCTTTGACTTGATTGGATATTCAGACTCCGACTATGCTGGATGTAAGGTCGATAGGAAGAGTACATCGGGGACGTGCCAATTCTTAGGAAGGTCCCTGGTGTCATGGAGTTCTAAGAAACAAACTTCCGTTGCCCTATCCACCGCTGAGGCCGAGTACGTTGCCGCAGGACAGTGTTGCGCGCAACTACTTTGGATGAGGCAAACCCTCCGGGACTTTGGCTACAATCTGAGCAAAGTCCCACTCCTATGTGATAATGAGAGTGCTATCCACATAGTGGACAATCCTGTTGAGCACAGCCGCACAAAGCACATTGACATCCGACATCACTTTTTGAGAGACCACCAGCAAAAGGGAGATATCGGAGTGTTCTATATTAGCACCAAGAACCAGCTAGCCGATATCTTTACCAAGCCTCTAGATGAGAAGACCTTTTGCAGGCTGCGTAGTGAGCTAAATGTCTTAGATTCGCGGAACTTGGATTGATTTATAGCATACATGTATTTATGCTTTTGATCATGTTACTTTTATGCATATTGTTGTTTATTTATGGTGCTCAAGTTGTACTCATGATCCCCGGACCTCACAAGTCCATGTGTGAGTAATGCACATATTTAGGGGGAGATGTGCTACAACTTGATCCTTTGAGACTAACCATGTGCTTGAGTTTGCTTGATTTAGTCTCAAAGGTGGATTGAAAGGGAAAGGTGGACTTGGACCATGAACGACTTCCACTGCACTCCGATGAGAGGGTAACTCACTCCAAGTTCATCCCCATCTTATTGCCTTTGTACTCTTATGTGAAGATTTTGGTGAGGCAATGAGGTTTAAGGGCCATGATTGATCCCGTTTTGGTGCTTGATGCCAAAGGGGGAGAAAATAAGGCCAAAGCAATAAATGGATCAACTACCACTTGAGAATTTTGAAAATAGTAGAATAGAGCTTTTGGTTTGTCAAAACTCTCTTGTTGGTTTGTCAAAACTCTCTTGTTGCCTCTTTTGTCAAAAGTTGGCCTCTTGTGGGGAGAATAGTTGATTATGGGAAAAAGGGGGAGTTTTTGAATCTTTGATCAATTTCGCTTGGAACAACTCTCTTTATGTCTCTACAAGTGAATTTGACTTAGAGATAGGAAATTGAGTTTGATTTGCAAAAACAAACCAAGTGGTAGCAAAGAATGATCCAAATATGCCAAATTTGAATCAAAACAAACTTGTGTTCTCATTTACATTGATATTGCACTTGTTCTAGTTGCTTTGTGTTGTGTTGGCATAAATCACCAAAAAGGAGGAGATTGAAAGGGAAATGTGCCTTTGGGCCATTTCTAAGTATTTTGGTGATTTAGTGTCCAACACAAGTGCTTAGATGCTAATCTATGACAAGTGATGGACTAAGTGCAAATCAAGATTAAAGGTATGTTTCTAAACTTAGTACATTGTTTTGAAAGCTAATGTATTGTGTCTAAGTGCTGGAAATAGGAAAAATATCTTTGGAAAGGAGATAGCTTCTTTCAGCCAAAGTCAGCTCAGTCTGGGTGCACCGGACTGTCCGGTGGTGCACCGGACAGTGTCCGGTGGAGCACCGGACAGTGTTCGGTGCGCCAGGCTGGCTCGGGCGGACTGGCTGTTCTCAGGACTTCGACGGCGGTGTACGGCTATAAATCACCGGACTGTCCAGTGAGCCATTCACAGGCGAAGTCGTCGCTCTCGGGAAGCAATTAACGACGTACGGCTATAAATCACCGGACTGTCCGGTGGTGCACCAGACTGTCCGGTGAGCCAACGGTCGGCCGGGCCAACGGTCGGCCGCGTAATCCGCGCGCGACGCGTGGCCTAGCCAACGGTCAGAAGGGGGCACAGGACTGTCCGGTGTGCACCGGACAGTGTCCGGTGCGCCAACGGCTCTGAATCTGCAACGGTCGGCTTCGCTAAATAAGGAAAGAGATCCGCACCGGATAGTGTCCGGTGGTGCACCGGACTGTCCGGTGCGCCAGGCGACAGAAGGCAAGAATTGCCTTCCTAGAATGCTCTCAACGGATCCTAGCTGCCTTGGAGCTATAAAAGGGACCCCTAGGCGCATGGAGGAGCACACCAAGCATTATCTAAGCATTCCTAAGCACCAAGACTTCAATTCCGCGCATTCGATTCTTTGTGATAGCAACTAGAGCTCCATTTGAGTAGTGTACTCTTCGGGTTGTGTTGAGAGCTCGTGTTGTGACTTGTGTGCGTGTTGTTGCTCTAATTTTGTGTCTTGTGTGCGTTGCTCATCCCTCCCTTACTCCGTGCTTCTTTGTGAAAATCAAAGTGAAAGGGCGAGAGGCTCCAAGTTGTGGAGATTCCTCGCAAACGGGATATAGTAAAGTGCAAGCAAAACACCGTGGTATTCAAGTGGGTCTTTGGACCGCTTGTGAGGGGTTGAGTGCAACCCTCGTCCGTTGGGACGCCACAACGTGGAGTAGGCAAGTATTGGACTTGGCCGAACCACGGGATAAACCACTGTGCCATCTCTGTGTTGATCTCTTTGTGGTTATTGTGTTTTGCTAAGACTCCTCTCTAGCCACTTGGCCTTATTGTGCTAACCCCTAATCAAGTTTTGGTGGCACTAAGTTTCAAGTTTTACAGGATCACCTATTCACCCCCCCTCTAGGTGCTCTCAGCTAGCAGGGTCGCGCTGGAAGCTCGCGGCCACTGTCCTCGCGGAATCCTCCCGGGCGGCTTGCCGGCGGCGACCACCTCTGCACTAGCGGCTCGCTAGCGATGGCGACCACCTCAGCACGTGCGCCATGGCGAAGAGGCCCTCGCCCCTGCCCCCCTATGGGGGTGACGACAAGACCATCCAGGCCAAGGAGTTGGAAGCTCGGCAGCTGACGGCGCTTGGGGTCCGGCCGGCACGACGTAGCCGAAGTTCACCTCCTTCGCAAGGCTGGTGCGCATCCTTTCTCCGAATGCTGGAGGAAGAAGCAGGCCACTAGCTCATGCGGAAGACGAAACCACAACTCGGCTCACTCTCCACCCCTGCAAGGCTGATGAACATCCTTGAAGCTGAGGACAGGGGGATGCCGCAGCCCGGCTCGCTTCCCACCACCACAAGGCTGGTAGTCATCCTTGTAGATGACCACTGGTGGGAGACCGCAGCCCGGCTCGCTGATGAAAATCCTTGAAGCTGAGCGATGGCGAAAGAGCACCAACCCCCACGAGCTCGTGCTCCTCCAGCAACAGCAAGAAGAAGGCAGGATTGTCTGCACCATCGCGTAGGAAACGAAGAGCGCAAGCCCCCCGACGGCGAGATCGCCGAGGGGGAAGGCGCTGGTGCGGATCCTTCCACTGAATGCCGGCGCGCTCAATCCAGGCAGGCAGAGCGCCAGGCCAAGCGTCCACTCAGTCTAAAAGCGCTCGGGGTGCACTAACAAGGCCATGGCAACTGCGGCGCATCAAAGTAGAGGCCTTGAAGGCAAAGGGGCGCAGCGAGTAGGAGAGAAGCGAAGGCATGGCTGCTACTCAAGGGATGAACCCCGTTTTAAAGGCAGACTTCTCCGCTCGAGCCCCGAAAGGCACCGAGAAGTCTCCCCCGATGCACACCGGAGCACCCAGCCTATGACGTGGGGGCCCGGCCCCACAAGTCATACGGCTGGTGCGATGGTCTCCTAGTGCGCAGAAGGCGAACCGCCGCGCGGGGAGCGAATCGCCACGCCTCTTCATCCCCGCTGAGAGTAGTCCAACCTCTGGCACGGGGGCCCGGGTCCACGAGTCATAATCCTCGGGCATCGGCCCCCATGTGTGGAGAAGGCGAACCGCCGCGTGAGGAGCACACCACCAGCCAGAGTGCCTCTTCACCTCCGCCGAAACCAACAGCCCAGTCTCTGTCGCGGGGCCCGAGTGTGACAGAACCTCCAAAGTTATTAGGCCCACCTACAGTTGTCCTTGTCCAACGGACCTCGGACAACCCTGCAGGTGTTCCTGAATCACTTGACAAGTTCGGTATCTGCTTTTCTTACCTTTCCCAAGAGCGTTTCACCCGTCACGCAGACATTATAAATCATCGGAGATACAGAAATGCGGAAGCAATTACATAAACTTACCATTATTTAAAAGTAAGACAAAGTTATATATTATAGACCAAGATATAATCAAACGAGTGCAGAGTACTACTATTACAAGCCAAGGGAGGCAAAAAACCCCTCCCGATAAGTATCAAACAAAAAGTTTTTATGGAGGAACCCTTCCTCCCGCAGCTTTACTCTTGGTTTTCTTCTTTTGAGACCACCTTAGAACAGAAACAACAAAAGTTTGTCGCTTCTTCACCTAAAAACAATAGGGAATAAAACCCTGAGTATGGAATTACTAAGCAAGACTTACCCGACTAAAGAAAAGACTCTCAAGGGTATTTTGGTTATAAGGGAGTCAAGGTAAGTTCTTTCAATAATCAATGACTCTGTTTGCAGAAATGCTTACTAAAAGTGGATCCTTAAAAATCCAGTTTTATTTGTCAAGTTAAGTAAAATTACCTGTAACTAGAGTTCGTTCTATTCTAGTTCAATCACTTGACCTGCACTAGCCAATTTCTTAACACCCTTAATCTTTACTGGAGTTCTACGTATAAGTCAGTGACCAAGTCTTCATAACCGCGAAGGTATGGCGATCCGAATCGATTATACTCAGCTGAGGATCTTTGATCACACGACATATGTAGCACTTAACCCTTGCATATGTCAACCCGCCACCGGGGTTCTTAAGACCAGATCAGGTTCACGCCAACCGAGAGCACAGATACACCACCGTCCAGCCTCTTGCCACGGAGGGTACACGCTACTCTCACCATCTCTCCACTCCCATTGCATGGTATCTTATTCTGGCCTTAATCTACCCGAGGCAAAGCTTACCCATGACGAGCATGTGACCAGCTAAAGGGTCCTCGGTCAGCAGGCCTACATCGAGACGATCCTTAATCGACTCAGACGGAGACACTACACCGAGACTTTCTCTTCTCGTGCAAGTCACCCGCTCGGTCTCAGCTTAATCATTACAACCCAAAGTCTAGTACCTGGCAGAGGTACATCTTTTCTGACGTTGAACCCATCATGGCCATGATGGATCCACCATCAAGTTTTATTTTCAAAAACATCCCTCCAACTTCGCCACATCATCTTTTGTAAAAACAAAACCTTTTTCTTTGCTAGAGCAAGACTAAGCATAGTAAAAACCTTTTATAAAACAGAGATTCAAAGGAAGGTAATCAAATTCAAGGAAGGTAATGCAGGAATTGTTTTAGCAATCAACTCCTATCACCTAATGCATCAAGCAAGTGAGAAAGATTTTTAAGGAGTCAAGGAGGTGGCAAATGCACCGAGGCTTGCCTTGGTTTACAGGTGATTTAGGCTCAGTTCCATAGATGTCAAAATAAAAACAGTTGTCTGCCTGATGTTCCTGAGGTGGTGGTGGTGAAGTCTTCTCTCCTTCTACTTCAACTTCTTCTTCGTTTTCTAAAGATAACCATACATAATAATGAATGCCCATGTAATGCTCATGAGAATGCAAAGATAATAAGAGTTTATTATCTAAGGTCTTGAATACAATTTTCCTTCACGGTTCTCCGAGAAACTAGGGTTTCTGGAGTTAGTAAAGAAATTCAAAGGGCAGGGGGTAGGGTTTTGGGTTCTAGTTATCAAACAAGGTCCAAATCAAATCAAACTCTACCCAAGGCTTCTAAATAATATTTAGAGTTCATATAAAAAGTTTGGGGATTTTTGGAATTATCATCTATTTTATAAAAAATCCAGACACAATGTTTTAGGCTATTATAAATGCTCCAAAATTACCTATTTGATCTAAAAATCATGAAACTATTTTTATTAAATACTATGGAAAATTAGGAACCTAGTAAAATTGGTTTGACATTTTTACCATTTTTTTACAATTTTCTACAGATTTCCAAAGTTGAACAGAAAAAGAAAAAAGAAAAGTTTGAACAGTATTGGGCTTAAACCGGCCCAACACAGTCCAGGCCCAAAGGAAGCTGCCCGTGCGTGCGCCCGCGTGGCGGTCTTTGCATAAAGGCCCTTGGCTAACTGAATAACTGGAAGCGGGCCCGACACACTATTTAGATGAGTCACTGACGGTTTCTAAAAAGACCCTCCAAGTTCTATTCCTTCACAGGCCAAGGTCCCCGACGGCGAGCGGCGCGGCAGAGCTCCAGCGAGCTCGTAGACCGGCCGAACGGGGCAAGGATTGGTGCCCTACTTCGGCAGAGATCAAATCCAAGACCTAATGAGGGTTTCCCCTCAATTAATTTCACGATTGATGATCTATCTAGCTCTGTCCGCGAGGACAGCAAACGACGTGGACCTTTGCATGCGTTCCTAGTGATCAATGGGTTCCTAGTTCAATTAGGTGGGTCGGCGAGCATCACAGACATATAAGCATGCTTAAACGAGGGAGCAGACGGTATGAACTAACCGGAATTGTGCTGGTCACTGTGAGATGTTCTTCGCGGTGTGTTTGAACCGATTTGGGGGAAGTTAGAAATTGGAGCTCCTCAATGAACGATCGAGGATGATACTGGGTGGCTGGGTGTGTGATGACCTTGCGGAGCTTACGGAGGGCTCAATTTATACTGATCGAAAGCGGTGGCCGGGAATTGCAACGATAACGCGCGGCGGTCGGAGGAGGGGAAGTTCACTGGCGCAACGAATTCGTGTCCTATACCGTGGCATTTACTCCGGCGATCAACGGAGAGCTAAAACAGATCACGGCGATGCAGTGGAGATGCTTAGACACGCGGCACAAGGCCGGAAGGCGGCGGTCACTGGTGTGCCTATCAGAATCCACCACGGTGAGCTCTGTACGGTGGCCGGAATACTTTACTAGCCGGAACTTATCCACAGTGATGATCTTTACACGACTTCAAGTGTTATCCAGTCGATCTAATCGCGAATCACGCTGGCGGGAGCACGAATCTACGCGCGGCTCGTCGGTGGCGAGGGTTAAGCTGGCAGTCTGATCAACACACTGTACCATGGGATTCCTCATTCAGTTGGCCTGACAGTTCAATTTGAAGCTTGATTTTCTCCTATTTTTATTAGGCAACCTATCCAAGGCTCTGCAGCAAAGTTGTAGACCAATGTTTTAGCTACAATCTTGCCATAGCAACTATAGCCAAATTCTTACTAGATCAAGGTTGAATCCTAGTCCAAAGATGGCTCTGTTACACGGTTAGTCTGAAGTTCAGAATTCAAACAGCCTGACATCCCAACTTCAGGCTCACTTATCTTTAAATTCTACATAACAACAATGCTTACTCCCTTAAGCAAAGTTATTCTCCTTTGATAGGTCTATAATATTGATGTGGTGACCTAGGACAAAAACCTTAGAGTTTGAAAGTTACAAAGCTCCAAAGTTGAGCATATATCACTGAATTTTTAGACTTAGCCTTAGAACACCCATGGGGTCTTTTTACAAATAAGTCCAAAAATTCAGGGTTTAGCTTGTAAATCTTCATGATTGTGAACCATTTGACTTAGGACCCCTTACTTTACTAGTTTTTGCACTTTAGTCCAAAAGTGCACTGATTTTGCACTTAACCCCCTAGGGTTTAGGGTTAGGGTTTTCCAGGGTCCTTTTTAGGGTTTTTGGTATTCCAGGGGTGTGAATGAAACTTAGATCCATCCTTAGTAATATTTTATGATTATTTTACTTAAGCTTTAGGGTTTTCTCTATTTGGGTTTTGTTTTACCCTTCTAATCCCCATTTAGGGTTAAGTACCCTACACTAGGGTCTTATTTGCAAAACACCATATCAATACAACTTGTTTGAAATTTTTGCCTAGTGAATGCACTCTAGGTGTGTCAAACACATGAAATGCTGATGCTTATGATGTTATGCTCAACTTTTAGTGACAGTAACACCAGGGGTGTTACATCCTTTCCCCCATAAAAGAATCTCGTCCCGAGATTAAAAGTCCTAGGGTAAGTAGTGGAAATGGAAATGCTTCACATTTTTATTTCCTTATTTCTGGTACAAGGCAGGGGTGGTTTGGGGGCTCACTCCTCTATTACAACCATTTTATACACTTTACAAATTATAGGAGGCTAAAAAGCCTAGGAAATTCTTGTCTAAAAAGTCTTGAGTCTCCCATGTAGCCTCATCTTCAGAATGTTGGTTCCACTGTATCTTGTAAAACTTGAGAGTTTTTCTTCGGGTAATCCTGTCCTTTTGATCCAAGACTCGAATAGGGTGTTCTGAATATGTCAAGTCTAGTTCTAGGACAACATCTGTTACTTCAATTGTTCGGTCTGGAACCCGAAGACATTTCTTCAACTGAGACACGTGGAACACATTAGGTACATCACACAAAGTTTCGGGTAGTTGAAGTCGGTATGCCACTGGTCCATACCTTTCAAGGA
The DNA here is from genome assembly GCA_029449295.1 of Zea luxurians. NCBI lineage: Eukaryota > Viridiplantae > Streptophyta > Magnoliopsida > Poales > Poaceae > Zea > Zea luxurians. The sequence goes on from JAOPSE010000034.1 coordinate 6,671,697, forward strand.
TAAGAAAAGGACCAATGTATCGAGGTGCAAGTTTCCCTTTAACCCCGAAACATGTTACACCCTTCATTGGGGAGACCTTTAGATAGACATAATCCCCCACAAGAAAGTACAAGGGTTGTCGTTGCTTGTCTGCATAACTCTTCTGGCGAGCTTGGGCTTTCTTTAAATTATGAATTATTCTTTGAGCTTTTTCTTCTGTCTCTTTTACCATATCAGGCCTGAAGAAGTATTTCTCACCTGGTTTAGACCAATTTAGCGGAGTACGACATCGTCGTCCATATAAAGCTTCAAAGGGTGCCATCTTAATGCTTTCTTGTTAGCTATTATTATATGAGAACTCCGTTAACGGTAAACATTCATCCCATTTCTATGGGAATTCCAGAACACATGCCCGCAGCATATCTTCGAGTATCTGATTTACCCTCTCAGTCTGCCCACTGGTTTGAGGATGATAGGCCGAACTATGGAGCAACTTAGTACCCAGGGATTTGTGAAGTGCTTCCCAAAACTTGGCTACAAATTGAGGTCCACGGTCTGACACTATGATCTTTGGAACACCAAGCAGACTAAGGATACGAGCAATGTATAATTGGGCGTAGACAATAACCGGGTGATCTGTCTTTACTTGCAGAAAATGAGCAATTTTCGTAAGCCGATCAATTATAACCCAGATAGAATCATACCCCTTTGCAGTCCTGGGCAATCCCACAATGAAGTCCGTGCTTATATCTTCCCATTTCCATGTTGGGATAGGTAAAGAGTGTAATGGACCAGTAGCCTTCATGTGTATGGCCTTGACACGTTTACAAGTGTCACATCTAGCCACATAGCGTGCAATTTCAATTTTCATCTTCGTCCACCAATAATGCTATTTCAGGTCTTGATACATCTTAGTGCTTCCGGGATGAATAGAATAGCGACTAAGATGTGCTTCATCTAGAATTTGTTGGCGGACTTCTTCATTCTTTGGCACAACTATGTGGTTGTTGAACCATACGACACCTTGATCATCTTCTCTGAAACAGTTGGCTTTTCCAGCCTTTATCTTCTCATGGATATGTTTCATACCTTCATCATCCTTTTGTGCGTCAATTATCCTTTGTAAGATGACTGACTCAAGCTTCAATTGATTTGAAGTCCCATGCTGAATTATTCCCAGGTTCAGATTCTCCATCTCCTGGCATAATGTAATGTCAGAAGTCCTCATGGTTAAACAATGGCAGGAGGCTTTACAACTAAGTGCATCTGCCACCACATTAGCTTTGCCTGGGTGATAATGGATCTCCAGTTCATAATCTTTAATAAGCTCGAGCCATCTCCTTTGTCTCATATTGAGCTCAGACTGGGTAAAGATATACTTCAAACTTTTATGGTCTGTATAAATGTGACAGACATTCCCCAGCAGATAATGACACCATATTTTTAGGGCATGGACCACTACAGCTAGCTCCAGATCATGAGTGGGATAATGCTCCTCATGCCGGTGCAACTGCCTTGAAGCATACACATTACTCGGCCTTCTTGCATTAATACGCAGCCGAGACCACTGCCTGATGCGTCACAATACACATCAAAGGGCTTATTAATGTCCGGTTGAGCCAATACCGGAGCAGTGGTTAATAATATCTTCAATTTCTCAAAGGCTTCATTACATGTTGAAGACCAATTGAATTTAGTCTCATTCTTCAATAAACTCGTGGTTGGTTTCACAAGCTTAGAAAAATCCGAAATAAATCGGAGGTAATAGCCAGCTAGCCCAAGGAAGCTTCGGACTTGATGAACAGTGGTTGGGGGTTTCCACTCCAAAATATCCTTGACTTTGCTGGGATCTACCGCAATCCCCTTGGCAGATAACACATGCCCCAGAAATTGGATTTCTTCCAGCCAGAACGCGCATTTACTGAACTTAGCATATAATTGATGTTCCCTTAAGCGCGTTAATACGATCCGTAAGTGTTGAGCATGATCCTCTTCGTTCTTGGAGTATATCAAAATATCATCTATGAAGACCACCACGAATTTGTCCAACTCGGGCATAAATACCGAGTTCATCAGATAAGTGAAGTGGGCAGGAGCATTCGTCAGTCCGAAAGACATTACCAAATATTCAAATAACCCATACCGCGTAGTGAATGCGGTCTTTGGTATATCCTCGGGTCGAATACGGATCTGATGATAGCCCGATCTAAGGTCAATTTTAGAAAATACCCTCGCTCCAGTCAGTTGATCAAACAAAATATCAATTCGCGGAAGAGGATACTTGTTCTTGATAGTGACCTCATTAAGGGGTCGATAATCCACGCACATTCGTAATGTTTGATCCTTCTTCTTGACTAATATGGCTGGACAACCCCATGGTCACTAGCTTGGCCGGATAAATCCCTTCTCTAGTAGATCTTGCAATTGGGTCTTGAGTTCCGCCAATTCATTTGGAGGCATCCGGTACGATCTTCTAGAAATGGGAGCCGTACCGGGCTTCAATTCAATTACAAACTCTACATCTCTTTCGGGCAGCAACCCAGGCAAATCTTCTGGAAAGACATCTGGGAACTCACATACTACCTGAATATTTTTGATTTCCGGTATAATGGCTTCATTAATTCTGCCAATTGGCCTAGCTGGAATAGCTATGGGGATAGACAAAAGAATTTATTCTTGGCCATAACTCAACCTGATTGTTCTCAGATCAGTGTTGAGAACTGCTTTATGCTGGGCCAACCAATTCATGCCCAAGATTACATCTATGTCTTGGCCTTTCAGAACAATCATCTTAGTAGGAAAGTCCCGTCCAGCCAATGTTACGGGCACTTGGTAAGTCACTTCTTTGGTAAATATTTGTCCCCCAGGCGAATGTATTTTAAACCCTTCCCTTGATTCAATATAAGGAATGCTGTGTTTCTCCACAAACTTTTTGCTTATGAAAGTATGTGAAGCACCAGAATCAAAGAGAATAAGTGCAGGGTGGTTGGCTACGAGGAACGTACCCATCATCACCGGTTCACCTTCCGGTGTGGTAGCCACTTGAGTGTAATAAACCCGTCCAGTTTTCCTTGTATTCTTGCCCACTGTATTGGTTGCCGTATTTCCCTTAGAACCTCCAGAGCTTTGTTGATTATTTGCTTGATTCTGCCTCAGATATGGACAGTCCTTAATGAAACGACTGGACTTTCCACAGTTGAAGCAGCCGGTTGATGAGCTTGGAAGAGCAGGGAAACGAGTGCCAGGGGCACTCGGCTGATTTGTAGCAGTGGGGGCAGTGGTAGGACGGATAAACACTGGTTGCTTGAATGGGAAGGAGGGTGGACGAGAGAAAGAATGACTTTGATTAAAAGGCCGGATAACTAACCGTTGCCTTTTCTCGGGACCCTGATTAGGCCTGTTGCCTCCATTCCCCTTGTACTTTCCGGAACTTGTATATTTAGCTTCAACTGCCAGCGCTGTGCTGACAGCCCTTCCGTAGGTAAGGTCGATGCAAGTGGCCATCTTTCTTTGCATCCTATCATTCAGTCCTCACATGAAACAATTCTTTTTCTTTATGTCTGTGTTGACTTGGTCGATTGCATACTGAGATAAGTGATTAAATTTATTGAGATACTGGGCGACAGTATCTCCGCCTTGCTTCAATTTCATGAACTCCTCTTGCTTCATGTGAAGAACTCCCTCAGGTATATAATGCTCTCTGAAGGCCAGCTTGAATTCATCCCATGTAATCTGATGATCGGCCGGCTGAACGGCCACAAAGTTTCCCCACCACGTACTGGCAGGGCCTCGCAGTTGTTGGGCTACAAACAAGGGCTTTTGAGTTTCAGAACACCGAAGAAGTCCAAATTTTTGTTCAATGACGCGGATCCATTCATCCGCCTCTAGAGGGTCTTCTGCCTTGACGAACAACGGAGGGCGCGTCTCGGAGAAGTCTAGATAAGATGTCTCACGGGGGCCTTGCGGATAGGCCCGCCCGCCTTGTTGTTGGAATTGTTGACCTGCCATCTCCCGCAGGAAGCGGGTATTGTCTGCTGTAGCATTTACCAAGGCAGCGATGGCCTCGGCAAGTGTCGGGGGTACTGGAGGTGGATTCGGGGTCGCCTCCCTCCCACGGGAGGTACCAGCCCCGTCCTGAGCGCGAGTCCTGGAAGGCATCTGAGGCAAAGAACATTTGGAGCAATATGATATGCCATACAAACCATCCATTTCACATTACTTAAAAAGGTAATGTTACAGACTCATACTTTACAATAGGATTACACCCCCTACTACACAATAGTACTACTTCTATACTATACTATTCCTGCTTCATGTCACTCTTGGTAGCCTCACTATCGGGCGTAGGAGACAACTCATCGACCAACTTCATAGAGGGAGGGGCCTGAAAAGGTCTAATTCGCCACCAAAAGCTTCTCCCGCTACTTGAGAAGGTCTGACTTCTGTCCTGACAGGATCCGCAGGTACACTGGGGTGTAGTTGTGAGTACAATACATGAACTTCTTCATGTAGAGTATTACAATAAGCCTGCAAGTTATCAATAGCCGAGCTAAGCTCTTCTACTCGGGCTCGAGCTTTCGCCTCCTTAGCCCAGGCAAGCGAACGAGAGTGAACCGCCCAGTCGAGCGCTAGATCTCGATCCGCGCGCTGATCTTGCAGGCGGCGGATGTCGCTTCTCAATTCATTGATCCTCTCGCCATCCGCGACCCATATGTTATTCCTGCGACGGAGCTCTGTTTGAAGATGATTAACTTGAGCTTCTAAGTCCCCGATTGGATCATTACTACCGCTACTGCTGTCGTCATGTCTCGGGGCAAGTTGGTGACGAGGTACACCGATCGGCCCGGTTGACTTACGTGCAGTCTTTCTTGCACGTGGCGGCATTTTTCTAAGGGGGAAATCTTATTAGCATAATTTTTAGCGTGATGCATGTATAATTACAGAATCAACCTTAGTTGATTCACACCTTCTATACATTGCACCCTTCCTATCTGGTCTTTCATATAAACTCTTCAGAGATACTAGGTAAGAAGGGAAGAAATTTTCTAGATAAGTCTTTAGAAAAATTCTTTTGAAGATGCCTCATAATATCTGCAGAGATGGGCTTCGCTCCGATACCAGCTGTGATGGAACCTCCCAAGTTATTAGGCCCACCTACAGTTGTCCTTGTCCAACGGACCTCGGACAACCCTGCAGGTGTTCCTAAATCACTTGACAAGTTCGGTATCTGCTTTTCTTACCTTTCCCAAGAGCGTTTCACCCGGCATGCAGACATTATAAATCATCGAAGATACAGAAATGCGGAAGCAATTATATAAACTTACCATTATTTAAAAGTAAGACAAAGTTATATATTACAGACCAGGATATAATTAAACGAGTGCAGAGTACTACTATTACAAGCCAAGGGAGGCAAAAACCCCTCCCGATAAGTATCAAACAAAAATTTTTTATGGAGGAACCCTTCCTCCCGCAGCTTTACTCTTGGTTTTCTTCTTTTGGGACCACCTTAGAACAGAAACAACAAAAGTTTGTCGCTTCTTCACCTAAAAACAATAGGGAATAAAACCCTGAGTATGGAATTACTTAGAAAGACTTACCCAACTAAAGAAAAGACTCTCAAGGGTATGCTGGTTATAAGGGAGTCAAGGTAAGTTCTTTCAATAATCAATGACTCTGTTTGTAGAAATGCTTACTAAAAGTGGATCCTTAAAAATCCAGTTTTATTTGTCAAGTTAAGTAAAATTACCTGTAACTAGAGTTCGTTCTATTCTAGTTCAATCACTTGACCTGCACTAGCCAATTTCTTAACACCCTTAATCTTTAGTGGAGTTCTATGTATAAGTCAGTGACCAAGTCTTCATAACCGCGAAGGTACGGTGATCCGAATCGATTATACTCAGCTGAGGATCTCCAATCACACGACATATGTAGCACTTAACCCTTGCATATGTCAACCCACCACCGGGGTTCTTAAGACCAGATCAGGTTCACGCCAACCGAGAGCACAGATACACCACCGTCCAGCCTCTTGCCACGGAGGGTACACGCTACTCTCGCCATCTCTCCACTCCCATTGCGTGGTATCTTATTCTGGCCTTAGTCTGCCCGAGGCAAAGCTTACCCATGATGAGGCATGTGACCAGCTAAAGGGTCCTCGGTCAGCAGGCCTACATCGAGACGGTCCTTAATCGACTCAATCGGAGACACTACACCGAGACTTTCTCTTCTTGTGCAAGTCACCCGCCCGGTCTCAGCTTAATCATTACAACCCAAAGTCTGGTACCTAGCAGAGGTACATCTTTGCCGATGTTGAACCCATCATGGCCATGATGGATCCACCATCAAGTTTTATTTTCAAAAACATCCCTCCCACTATGCCACATCATCTTTTGTTAAAACAAAACCTTTTTCTTTGCTAGAGCAAGACTAAGCATAGTAAAAACCTTTTATAAAAATCCCCTATTTGATCTAAAAATCATGAAACTATTTTTATTAAATACTATGGAAAAATAGGAATCTTGTAAAATTGGTTTGACATTTTTACCATTTTTCTACAATTTTCTACAGATTTCCAAAGTTGAACAGAAAAAGAAAAAAGAAAAGTTTGAACAGTATTGGGCTTCGCGCGCGCCCGCGCTGCGGTCTTTGCAGAAAGGCCCTTGGCTTACTGAATAACTGGAAGCGGGCCCGACACACTATTTAGATGAGTCACTGACGGTTTCTAAAAAGACCCTCCAAGTTCTATTCCTTCACAGGCCGAGGTCCCCGACGGCGAGCGGTGCGGCAGAGCTCCGGCGAGCTCGTGGACCGGTCGAACAGGGCAAGGATTGGTGCCCTACTTCGGCAGAGATCAAATCCAAGACCTAATGAGGGTTTCCCCTCAATTAATTTCACGATTGATGATCTATCTAGCTCTGCCCGCGAGGACAGCGAACGACGTGGACCTTTGCTTGCGTTCCCAGTGATCAATGGGTTCCTAGTTCAATTGGGTGGATCGGCGAGCATCACAGACGCATAAGCATGCTTAAATGAGGGAGCAGACGGTATGAACTAACCGGAATTGTGCTGGTCATGGTGAGATGTTCTTCGCGGTGTGTTTGAACCGATTTGGGGGAAGTTAGAAATTGGAGCTCCTCAATGAACGATTGAGGATGATACTGGGTGGCTGGGTGTGTGATGACCTTGCGGAGCTTACAGAGGGCTCAATTTATACTGATCGAAAGCGGTGGCCGGGAATTGCAACGATGACGCACGGCGGTCGGAGGAGGGGAAGTTCACTGGCGCAGCGAATTCGTGTCCTATACCATGACATTTAATCCGGCGATCAACGGAGAGCTAAAACAGATCACGGCGATGCGGTGGAGATGCTTAGACACGCGACACAAGGCCGAAAGGCGGCGGTCACCGGCGTGCCTATCAGAATCCACCGCGGCGAGCTCTGTACGGTGGCCAGAATACTTTACTAGCCGGAACTTATCCACAGTGATGATCTTTACATGACTTCAAGTGTTATCCAGTCGATCCAATTGCGAATCACGCCGGCGGGAGCACGAATCTACACGCGGCTCGTCAGCGGCGAGGGTTAAGCTGGCAGTCTGATCAACACACTATACCATGGGATTCCTCATTCAGTTGGCCTGACAGTTCAATTTAAAGCTTGATTTTCTCCTATTTTTATTAGGCAACCTATCCAAGGCTCTACAGCAAAGTTGTAGACCAATGTTTTAGCTACAATCTTGCCATAGCAACTATAGCCAAATTCTTACTAGATCAAGGTTGAATCCTAGTCCAAAGATGGCTCTGTTACACGGTTAGTCTGAAGTTCTGAATTCAAACAGCCTGACACCCCAACTTCAGGCTCACTTATCTTTAAATTCTACATAACAACAATGCTTACTCCCTTAAGCAAAGTTATTCTCCTTTGATAGGTCTATAATATTGATGTGGTGACCTAGGACAAAAACCTTAGAATTTGAAAGTTACAAAGCTCCAAAGTTGAGCACATATCACTGAATTTTTAGACTTAGCCTTAGAACACCCATGGGGTCCTTTTACAAATAAGTCCAAAAATTCAGGGTTTAGCTTGTAAATCTTCATGATTGTGAACCATTTGACTTAGAACCCCTTACTTTACTAGTTTTTGCACTTTAGTCCAAAAGTGCACTGATTTTGCACTTAACGCCCTAGGGTTTAGGGTTAGGGTTTTCCAGGGTCCTTTTTAGGGTTTTTGGTATTCCAGGGGTGTGAATGAAACTTAGATCCATCCTTAGTAATATTTTATGATTATTTTACTTAAGCTTTAAGGTTTTCTCTATTTGGGTTTTGTTTTACCCTTCTAATCCCCATTTAGGGTTAAGTACCCTACACTAGGGTCTTATTTGCAAAACACCATATCAATACAACTTGTTTGAAATTTTTGCCTAGTGAATGCACTCTAGGTGTGTCAAACACATGAAATGCTAATGCTTATGATGTTATGCTCAACTTTTAGTGACAGTAACACCAGGGGTGTTACACCGAGCCCATGAGTCATCCTCCTTGGGCGCCGGTTCCTGGGTGTAGAGAAGTCGAACCACCGCTCGCACTAGTACCGTGCCTCCTCAGGGCTGCCACAGAAGACAGAGAAGGTGAATTTTCAAAACCAAATGCAATGGTATTGAGGCACCCCGCGCATGGCCCAGCAAAGCCATTAAGAGCGGAGACCACGGGTCAGTCAGCCGCGGGAACAGGCGCGACAGTTGATGCGACCGATGGCAGGCTGATAGCGCGAGCGCGCCGAGTTAATGCGGCACACGCAGAGGAGGCGCCTCAGTCACCGGTCATGCCAAGTTGATGCAAGGTACAAGCTTTGGCCCCACCTGCAGGTTCGTATCCTCCCCTGAGGTGGGCCTGGGGGCCAATGTCGGTACCCTGGATCAGGGGTACCCCTTACTATAACATGAAGACGTGGTGCCCACGCGACTATCTCTAGTCACGTAGTGAACAGCATCCGACTCCGCCACGTGGATGGCCCCAGGGTCGCCATGTGGCCAGAGAAAACGATACACTCGAAGATGCCAAAAGTGGGTCCGAACCCCCGAGGGAAAGTGTTAGGCCCCTGTACATGTAGACCGAACCTCCGGAGCAAGGTCCAGGACCCCCACGAGTACAACCCGGACCTCCGAGTTGGGTCCCGGACCCCTCTGTATGGGGTCCATGCTACCCGCAGCCGGGTCCCGGAACTCTGGGGGAAAATACCCAGGCCTTGCTTAGGCAGGGGTCCAGTGCCGACACGTGTCCAGGCCCAGCCTGGTGCGGACCTGTCCGCATAACGCTACTGCTCCCTGCTCAGGCGGAGGCCCGATGCTACCACATGGCCTACCGCGCGTGACATAAGCCCGTGGGCGGAGCCTGATGTAAGACCTCTGGGCCACGCTGTCTCTGCATTTATTATGGAGACGACGCGCCGCCTGACTACCCCGCTGACAAGCGATGTGCCCCTTCAGCATTTAATGTGTCCTGTCCACTTAGCTGGCAGGCGGCGCCCAGGCCATCCTGCAGGCGGCGTGCCTATCCATTCCATTGCCGAACAGTACGCCCGCGCTGCAAGGTGTACTGTGCCTATCCATCACCACTCGTACATTGCCAGGGAAGCTTTCCCTACACGCCAATGCTACGCAGATCGCGGATATCAGGGCACAAGGAAGATTGTATCGGGGACGAGCATTAGTCGCTCCAAATATTACATCCGTTATGGCTTGGGCCCACATGTCGAGGCTCAACACCCTTGTACGTGCCCCCTTAGACTATAAAAGAGAGGACACGCTGCGTTGCAAGGGACGAACTGACCCGGACTGATCCGGACTGATTCAGACTTAAGCCATCCTAGACACAACTCAAGCTCACGAGCAATACAACACACAGTGGAGTAGGGTATTACACTCCGGCGGCCCGAACCACTCTAAACTCTTGCGTGTTCTTGTGTGTTTGTCCCCCAATTCCATAACAGGCAAAATGCTTAGGCCCCTCCTCATCATAGGATTTTGAGCGGGTGCATTCCGCCACCCGGCCAGAGATTTCCTCTCCGACAGTATTCATGGTCATTGGTATGGAGCATCTTATCCACCTCGACCTCCTCACGATAATGACATGCCTCTATCAGCACAAAGTGGCCCATCTAGTTAGGCCATCGTTTGGAGATGGATCTCGCCATGGACCAGTTGACTTCACACATGTAGCACAGATCCTCTATGCAATTATGAGGACACTACTTTCTCGGATGGGATATGATGAGGCACTCACCAACATTTAGCATTTGCTCCTTGGATCGTTAAGGGTCGCTAGCTGCAACCAAATACGTCGAACCTCAGCATTAGCCGTCTCCAAAGCTATGCGAGCCGCTCCCAAATCCCTCAGAAGGATGTCCACTGTCTGCCTCAAGGGGATCGGTGAGGTGAACGGATGTGACAAGAAGTCGTGACACCTTCGTGCCTCGGAAGAGGCGATCGCCACCCTAAGGAGCAAAGCGAGGATTAACAAGAAGAGGGACAAGAGGAAACCCTGAGATAAGGTAGTCTGGTCATATCATTTCCTCAAATAATCCCTCCTGGGAGATCTGCTCCGATCCATGGGCGAAAGGAGACGCCGGCTAATAAGGAGATCCCTGGACAAGGCTGCTCGCACTCCCCCCTCTCTTTCTTTTAAAGAGGGAGGGTACTCAGAAAAGCTCACACAGAAAGGGGAAGCAGGAGAGGCTCAAGGGCCCTACAATATAAAAAAACTAGGGAACAAAGTTTTCTTTATTAATTTAGGGAGGTACTATCGAGGTGCAGTACATTGCGATCAACGCGCGTCATGCACAATGTCATGAGCCGACACCCTAATCACGACACCACTAGCTACCCTGCCATAACCTTCAAGCACGTCTTCTAGCCCTTCATTCGAAAAGGACAAAGGAGGACTGATGATGTCCTAGAGGCGACAGCCAGAGCAGATCTCCCCCATAAGTAGTGCCACTACGGCTCCCCGGTAAACGCAAAAGTCAATGATGTCTCGGATACGGTACAAAGCGTTGTCTAGGCGCTCAATTAGGGAGGTGTCGCAAGCCCCAATGTAGTCCGGAAGATGGCCCAGGCGATGATGCAACTTCTCTAGCTCGGCCCCAAGGCTGCCAGGAGAGACAAACAAGATGAGAAAAGAGGCAAAGAAGCCACAGAAAGGTCGAAGGGCAACTGACTTACCAACGACACGACCGTAGGCTTCGGCAAGCTACGTGCGAAGTAGCTTGGCCTAGGCCTCGGTGGCTTCTTGCGCTGCACGAGAGGCGTCACAACTCTCTGGAGACGCCTGAGGGAGAGGAGGAGGAGATAAGGAGCTCGGCCGTAGTGGCCCGATGGGTGGCGACCTGACCTCCTGATCAGCGATGACCGCACTACTGAAAGGGAAATAGTCTCAACATTTCCTATAATCGATTTTGGTGTTTGACGACCATCACAAACCTTGTGGACTAACCAGTTTGCCTAGTTGATCATTTCACAGGTGCATAAGTTCATCTACAACTATTCTAAGTCGACTGTATGGAATACCATAGATTATTCCGGATAGGAGAAGCTTTTTGGAAAATCACCTAAGCACGGACCGTCCGGGCCCTTACGGCGGACCGTCCGCCACACCAGGATGACTCTCGGACAGAACCAATGCAAAAATACAAGTCTACACTATGGACCGTCCGATGAAAAAGCAAGCACCGTCCGAGACCGAACGCGGACCGTCCGGCCTCAGGCGCGGACCGTCCGGTTAGCGCAGAACCGAAAAACCCAAAGGTGACGGGTTCAGAAAAATGAATTATAGCGTCCTCACGGACCGTCCGGGGTGCACGACCGGACTGTCCGCGACTGCCTTTACCTGACATCTGATGACGCATTAAATGCTATATAGCTGTTACTGTTGATCGTTGCGATTTCAGCCGTTGATGTGCAGGGGCAGACCGTCCGGACCAGGGGCACGGACCGTCCGCGGTCGGCAGAAAAGGAGCAACGGTTAGGAAGTGGTTGTGGCTATAAATATCACCCCAACCACCTCCATTCACAACACCCAAGCATTCCAATCTTCCACATTCAATACAAGAGCTAGCAATCCATTCCAAGACACAATCAAAGCTTCGAATCTCTCTAAGTTCCACAATTGAGACAAGTGATCATTAGTGTTTAGTGACTTGAGAGAGAGTGATCCATGTGTTAATCGTCGCTTTTGTTGCTTGGCTTTTGCAATCGTTCTTTCTTCTTCTCCCATTCTTATTCTCAAGTGACTTGTAATCAAAGCAAGAGACACCAAGTGTGTGGTGGTCCTTGCGGGGTCTAAGTGACCCGTTTGATTAAGGAGAAAGCTCACTCGGTCTAGGTGACCGTTTGAGAGAGGGAAAGGTTTGAAAAGACCCGGTCTTTGTGACCACCTCAACGGGGATTAGGTTCTTTGGAACCGAACCTCGGTAAAACAAATCACCGTGTCATCTGCTATATTTCTTTGGTTGATTTGTTTTCCCCTCTCTCTTGGACTCGAATTTATTTCTAACGCTAACCCCGGCTTGTAGTTGTGCTTAAAGTTTGTAAATTTCAGTTTCCGCCTATTCACCCTCCCTCTAGGTGACTTTCAGTTGGTATCAGAGCTCGGTACTTCATTAGAGTCTAACCACTCGAAGTGATGTCAGGAGGATCCACCAAGAGGGAGATGGAAACGGACTCAAGCCACGGGAAGGCTACATCAAAGGAGTCTGGCGCCAAAGGAAGGGAGGAATCACCTCCCTGCGTCAAGTCACATCAGAGTGGCGACAAGAAAAAGAAGATGAAGAAAGTGGTCTACTACGAGACCGATTCCTTGTCACCCTCCACCTTCGGCTCCAACGCTCCATCCATCACTTCTAAGCGCCATGAGCGCAAGAAGTTTAGTAAGATCCCCCTACGCTACCCTCGCATTGCTAAACGCACTCCTTTACTTTCCGTCCCACTAGGCAAACCACCCGTTTTTTATGGTGAAGATTATAGTATGTGGAGTGATATGATGAGGCATCACCTAACCTCACTCCACGCAAGCATATGGGATATTGTTGAGTTTGGAGCGCAGGTACCATCCGTAGGGGATGAAGATTATGATGCGGATGAGGTCACCCAAATCCGGCACTTTGACTCCCAAGCCACCACTATACTCCTCGCCTCTCTATGTCGAGAAGAGTATAATAAGGTGCAAGGGCTAAAAAGTGCCAAAGAGATTTGGGACATCTTGAAGACCGCACACGAAGGAGACGAGGTGACAAAGATCACCAAGAGGGAGACAATCGAGGGGGAGCTCGGTCGTTTCATCCTCAACCAAGGAGAGGAGCCACAAGCGATGTACAACCGGCTCAAGACCTTGGTGAATCAAGTGCGCAACCTCGGGAGCACCAAGTGGGATGACCATGAAATGGTCAAGGTTATTCTTAGATCATTTGTTTTTCATAATCCCACTCATGTTCAATTAATTCATGGTGATCCTAGATATAAGTTAATGTCTCCCAAGGAAGTTATAGGGAAGTTTGTGAGCTTTGAGTTGATGATCAAAGGCTCCAAACAAATCGTCGAGCAAGGCACCTCCTCCACACCTGAGGTGCAACCCGTCGCATTCAAAGCGACGAAGGAGAATAAAGAAGAGTCTACATCAAGTAGGCTCCCCATCGACGCCTCCAGGCTCGACAACGAGGAAATGGTGCTCATCATCAAGAGCTTCTGCCAAATCCTCAAGCAAAGGAGGGGGAAGGACTATAAACCCTACTCCAAGAAAGTATGCTACAAGTGTGGTAAGCCCGGTCATTTCATTGCTAAATGTCCACTATCAAGTGATAGTGACAGGGGCGACGACAAGAAGGGAAGGAGAAAGGAAAAGACAAAGTACTACAAGAAGAAGGGTGGTGATGCCCACGTGTGTCAGGAATGGGACTCCGATGAGAGCTCCACAGACTCCTCCTCTGACGAGGACGCCACCAACATCGCCGTCAACAAGGGCCTCCTCTTCTCCAACATCGGCCACAAGTGTCTTATGGTAAAGGACGGCAAGAAAAAGAAGGTACAAGCTAGAACCACCCCCAAGTATACTACATCTAGTGATGAGGGTAGTTCTAGTGATGATGAAGATGACTTGCTTAGTCTTTTTGCCAATCTTAACATGCAACAAAAGGAAAAATTAAATGAATTGATTAGTGTCATTCATGAGAAGGATGATCTCTTGGACAGCCAAGAGGAATTCCTTATTAAGGAAAACAAAAAGCATGTTAAAGTAAAAATGCCTATGCTCAGGAAGTAGAGAAATGTGAAAAATTAACTAGTGAGCTTAGCATTTGCCATGACACTATCTCTAACCTTAGAATTGAAAATGCCAAATTAATTGCTAAGGTTGAGAAATTAAATGTTTGTGATGATTCTCTTGTCAACCTTAAAAATGAAAATGCTAGTTCAATTGCTAAGATTGACAAGTTGAATGAATCACTCTCTTGCCTTAAGATTGAGAATAATAAATTAATTTCTAAGGCTAAAGATTTAAATGTTTGCAATGTGTCTATTTCCAATCTTAGAAATGAAAATGCAATGTTACATGCTAAGATTGATGAATTAAATGCTTGCAGACCCTCTACATCTAGTGTTAATCATGTTACTATTTGTACTAGATATAGAGACATTAATATTGATGCTATTCATGATCACATTGCTATGATTAAACAACAAAATGATCATATAGCTAAACTAGATGCTAAAATTGCCGAGCATGAATTAGAAAATGAAAAATTTAAATTTGCTCGTAGCATGCTTTATAATGGGAGATGCCCTGACATTAAGGATGGCATTGGCTTCCAACAGGGAGATAATGTCAAGCAAAATGCCCCTAAAAGATTGTCCAATTTTGTTAAGGGCAAGGCTCCCATGGCACAGGATAACGAGGGTTACATTTTATATCCTACTGGTTATCCTAAGCACAAAATTAGGAGAATTCATTCTAGGAAGTCTCATTCTGGTTCTCATCATGCTTTTATGTATAATAATGAGGCATCTAGCTCTAGGCAATCAACCCATGTTAAACTGCCTAAAAAGAAATCTCCTACTGCATCAAATGAACCTGTTGGGGGTATGCTTCGTAGCCAAAGACCCTAAAAGAGGAAAACACCTTCGGCAAGATCCTTTCAAGAACAGCGCCGAAGTTATCACCGATAGAGCTTCGGCACAGTGGCAAGTCCTAAGATGAAGGGGGCAAACCGACTTAAAGATCAAATGACTCAAGAACCCATGATGTTTTGTGTCAGTATTGTAATTGATTATAAAGGGGATAGATGTAATTTCACATAGGCTATGTCCTGTGCCTATAAATAGATGAACAATGCCCCTGTATTGTACACACAATCTTGTAATTGTTGACGCATCACACGGGAATTGTTGCTTTCCGTCAAGAAGAAGGTATAAATGTATTCAAACGTCATGTTTTAGTATTCAGATCGATATAATGAAATATAAGAATAATGTTATCTGCTTCTAAGACATGTTTTATATGTTATTCTTCATTTTACATTATTCTATAAACCTGAACACGAAGGTATGACCTTCGTGATATTTGATCTGCAACCTTCGTCCGATGTTCATTAAATCCTTGGGGAGATAATGCTTCAACGAACGAAGGGCATTATCATTTAACATTTTTATGTTGCCTTGTTCTTAATTCATAGCCTTTGAGAACAAGTCCTCAACATTGGCGCCCACCTCCGGTGAACTCACTTCCACTTTTTGAGTTGATGGCTTCGTTCAAGAACCAGGCTGCAGCTGCTTCGGCTTCGAAGTTGGTCCTCCCAATCACATGCGGTTCATGCTCAGAACCGGCCAACAAGAAACAGAAGAAGGAGGCACAGAGAAGGGTACAACATGTCGGGGTGCAGGGACCCTTCATCAAGTCAAGATGGTCTCACATCCCAATTACCTTCTCCCAAGAGGACCTTCAGCTCAAGGATTTCCCTCACAATGATGCTATGGTTATTTCTTGTGTTATCAAAGGGTTTCTGGTCCACAATGTTCTGGTTGATACAGGCAGTGCAGCTGATATCATATTTGCTAAGGCCTTCAGACAAATGCAAGAGCCAGAAGACAAGATTCATGATGCTACACACCCTCTCTGTGGCTTCGGAGGAAGACAGATTGTAGCACTTGGCAAGATCACCATGCCAGTGACCTTCGGATTTGTTAACAACACCAGAACTGAGTAAGTTGTGTTTGATATTGTCGACATGGAGTACCCCTATAATGCAATCATTGGTCGTGGAACACTTAATGCTTTCGAAGCAATTCTTCATCCAGCATATCTTTGCATGAAGATACCTTCAGATCAAGGACCTATTGCTATTTATGGGAGTCAGGAAGCTGCCAGAAAAGCTGAAGGGAACTGGACAGATTCAAAGGCAATCCATAATATAGATGGAGACGAAGCTTGTGAGCAGTACAAGTACAGAAGGGAGAAGGCTGCTTCGGCCGATCAGCCGAAGCCCATGCTTTTATGTGAAGATATTGCAGAGCAAAAGGTGCTGCTGGGATCTCAATTGTCTGAAGAACAGGAGAAAACCCTAATAAGGTTTTTGTTCAACAACAAAGATGTTTTTGTATGGTCAGCCAATGATCTCTGTGGTGTTAACAGGGATGTCATTGAGCACTCGCTAAATGTTGATCCATCCTTCAGACCCAGAAAGCAGAGGCTTCGGAAAATGTCTGATGACAAAGCCGAAGGTGCTCGGAATGAAGTGAAAAGACTCCTTAGTGCTGGAGTCATTAGAGAAGTGAAATACCCAGAATGGCTAGCCAACACTGTTATGGTGAAGAAAGCCAACGGTAAATGGAGGATGTGTATTGATTTTACTGATCTCAACAAGGCTTGCTCGAAGGACGAGTTTCCATTACCAAGGATAGATTCTCTAGTAGACGCAGCAGCTTCATCAGAACTTATGAGTTTGCTAGATTGTTATTCAGGCTATCATCAAATTTGGATGAAGAAAGAAGATGAGCCAAAAACCTGCTTCATAACCCCTAGTGGAACATATTGTTACCTTCGGATGCCTGAGGGGCTCAAGAATGCTGGAGGAAGCTTCAGTAGAATGACAGCGAAAGTTCTCCATTCTCAGATAGGCAGAAATGTGCTAACCTATGTTGATGATATTATAGTGAAAAGCACGAAGCAACAAAATCACATTGCTGATCTACAGGAGACATTTGCTAATTTTAGACAAGCTGGTCTGAAGCTGAATCCAGAGAAATGTGTCTTCGGAGTGAAGAAGGGGAAATTCCTTGGTTGTTTGGTTTCAACAAAAGGAATCGAAGCTAATCCAAATAAAATTGAAGTTATTCTTCGGATGGAGCCGCCAAGCACAAAAAAGGGGGCTCAACGGCTGAGAGGAAGACTAGCATCTCTAAATCGATTCATATCTAGATCAGCAGAGAGAAATTTACCATTCTTTGAAGTGCTGAAGTCAGCCGAAGTCTTCCAATGGGGATCAGCCCAGCAGAAAGCTTTCGAAGAGCTGAAGCAGTATCTAATAGAACTAACGACCCTAACTCCACCAGCGTCAGGGGCTCCTCTGTTGTTGTATGTGGCAGCTTCGCACTCGGCAGTGAGTGCGGCACTTGTCCAAGAAAAGCTTGAAGGACAAACCAAGAAGCAAGCCCCAATATACTTTGTTTCCGAAGTCCTCAGTCTATTAAAGAAGAACTATACAGAATTGGAGAAGGTGTTATATGCTGTCTTAATGGCCTCCAGGAAGCTTCGGCATTACTTTCAAGCATATCATTTAATTGTTCCTTCATCACAACCTTTGAAGGATATCATGAGGAACATAGAAGCTACTGGAAGAATTGGAAAGTGGGCTGCGGAACTCAACGAGTTCAGCATTGATTATGTGCATAGATCCTCAATACAGTCTCAGACGTTAGCAGACTTCATCGCTGATTGGATGCCAGGGGCTCAGGGAGAAGAAACAACTAAAGATGCTGAAGCTTGGACAGTATTCTTTTTTGGTTCTTGGGGAACCTTCGCGGCATGAGCAGTTGCTGTGTTAGTTGCACCTTCCAAAGTTACAACTTGCTACACAGTAAAACTTGATTTTAGCTGCACAAATAATATTGCTGAGTACGAAGCTTTGCTTTTGGGGCTTCGGAAGTTAAAGGCAATGGGGATTAGAAGGGCGGTTCTCAAAACCGATTCCCAAGTTATTTTTGGTCATGTTGACAAGAGTTGTAAAGCAAGAGACCCGAAGCTTGAGAAATACCTGGACATGGTTGAGAGCACCTAGAGGGGGGGTGAATAGGTGATCCTGTAAAACTTCAAACTTAAGCCACAAAACTTGGTTAAGTGTTAGCACAAATAATTGCCAAGTGGCTAGAGATGAGTCTCAACAAAACACAATACCACAAGAGATCAAACACAGAGATGACACAGTGGTTTATCCCGTGGTTCGGCCAAGACCAACGCTTGCCTACTCCACGTTGTGGCGTCCCAACGGACGAGGGTTGCAATCAACCCCTCTCAAGCGGTCCAAAGACCCACTTGAATACCGCGGTGTTTTGCTTTCTTTCCTTTATCCCGTTTGCAAGGAATCTCCACAAATTGGAGTCTCTTGCCCTTACAAGTATATGATCACAAAGAAGCACAGAGTAAGGGAGGGAAGCAACACACACAAATCCACAGCGAAATGCGCACACACACGGCCAAGAATCGAGCTCGAATGACTATCTCAAAGTTCTCACTAGAACGGAGCTCGAATCACTTAGAATCACAAACGAATGCGCAAAGAATGAGTGTGGATGATCAAGAATGCTCTAAGGTTGCTTGGTGTGCTCCTCCATGCGCCTAGGGGTCCCTTTTATAGCCCCAAGGCAGCTAGGAGCCGTTGAGAGCAAATCTGGAAGGCCAATCTTGCCTTCTGTCATCGGGGGCACCGGACAGTCCGGTGCACACCGGACACTGTCCGGTGCCCGATTTCTTTCCTTAAACGGCGCTGCCGACTGTTGCCGACCGTTGCAGATCTGGGAGCCGTTGGCGCACCGGACATGTCCGGTGCACACCGGACAGTCCGGTGCCGTCTTCTAGCCGTTGGCCTGGCCACGTGTCCCGCGCAGATTGCGCGGCCGACCGTTGGCCCGGTCGACCGTTGGCTCACCGGACAGTCCGGTGCACACCGGACAGTCCGGTGAATTTTAGCCGTACGCCGTCGGCGAATTCCCGAGAGCGGCCACTTCATGCCGAGCCAGCCTGGCGCACCGGACACTGTCCGGTGCACCACCGGACAGTCCGGTGTGCCAGACTGAGCTGAGTCTCGGCTGCACACAGCCAAGCTTTTTCACCCTTTTTCTTTTCTTCTTCTTTCTGTTTCTAACACTTAGACAAGTATATTAGTACATAAAACAATCTACTAAGTCTGAGAAACATACCTTAATTCTTGATTTGTACCTTGTCCACCTTTTTACACTTAGGCACTTGTGTTGGACACTAAATCACCAAAATACTTAGAAATGGCCCAAGGGCACATTTCCCTTTCAATCTCCCCCTTTTTGGTGATTTATGCCAACACAACATAAAGCAAGTAGAGCAAGTACAAAATCAAATCAAATAAGAACTCAAAATTGTTTTGATTCACTTTTGACATATATGGATCACTCTATGCCACCACTTGGTTTGTTTTTGCAAATCAAACTCAAATCTCTATCTCTAAGTCAACCACACATGTTGAAACATAAAGAGAGTCATTCCAAAAGAGATTGATCAAAGATTTCAAAAACTCCCCCTTTTTCCCATAATCAATACTTCTCCCCACAAGAAGCCAACTTTTGATAAGAGAGACAACAAAAGAGTTTTGACAAACCAAAAGCTCTATTCTACTATTTTCAAAATCTCTCAAGTGGTAGCTGATCCATTTATCGCTTTAGCCTTTATTTTCTCCCCCTTTGGCATCAAACACCAAAACGGGATTAATCTTGGCTCTTTAACCCCATTGCCTCACCAAAATCTTTAATTAAGAGCAAATGGCAATAAGAGTTCATGAGATGAACTTGGAATAAGTTACCCTCTCATCGGAGTGCAGTGGAAGTCTTTCATGGTCCAAGTCCACCTTTTCCCTTTCAATTCTCCTTTGAGACTAAAACAAGCAAACTCAAGCATATGGTTAGTCTCACAAGGTCAAGTTGTAACACATCTCCCCCTAAAACTGTGAATCACTTTACAACGGACTTGTGAGGTCCAGGGAGTGTTTGTACAACTTGAGCACCATACTTAACAACAAAATGCAAAGAGGAACATGATCAAAAGCATAAATACATGTATGCTACAATTCAATCCAAGTTCCGCGAATCTAAGATATTGAGCTCACTACGCAGCCTGCAAAAGGTCTTCTCATCTAAAGGCTTGGTAAAGATATCGGCTAGCTGGTTCTCGGTGCTAACATGAAACACTTCGATATCTCCCTTTTGCTGGTGGTCTCTCAAAAAGTGATGCCGGATGTCAATGTGCTTTGTGCGGCTGTGCTCAACAGGATTTTCCGCTATTCGGATAGCACTCTCATTATCACATAGGAGTGGGACCTTGCTCAGATTGTAGCCAAAGTCCCTGAGGGTTTGCCTCATCCAAAGTAGTTGCGCGCAACACTATCCTGCTGCAACATACTCGGCCTCAGCGGTGGATAGGGCAACGGAGGTTTGTTTCTTAGAGTTCCATGACACCAGGGACCTTCCTAAGAATTGGCATGTCCCCGATGTACTCTTCCTATCTACCTTACATCCAGCATAGTCGGAATCTGAGTACCCAATCAAGTCAAAGTTAGACCCCTTTGGATACCAGATCCCGAAGCAAGGCGTAGCAACCAAATATCTAAGAATTCGCTTCACTGCCACTAAGTGACACTCCTTAGGATCGGATTGAAATCTGGCACACATGCATACGCTAAGCATAATATCCGGTCTACTAGCACATAAATAAAGTAAAGACCCTATCATTGACCGGTATGCTTTTTGATCAACGGACTTACCTCCTTTGTTGAGGTCGGTGTGTCCGTCGGTTCCCATCGGCGTCTTTGCGGGCTTGGCGTCCTTCATCCCAAACCTCTTTAGCAAATCTTGTGTGTACTTCGTTTGGGAGATGAAGGTGCCGTCCTTGAGTTGTTTCACTTGGAACCCAAGGAAGTAGTTCAACTCGCCCATCATCGACATCTCGAATTTCTGTGTCATTGCCCTGCTAAACTCTTCACAAGACTTTTGATTAGTAGAACCAAATATTATGTCATCGACATAAATTTGGCACACAAACAAATCACCATCACATGTCTTTGTAAAAAGAGTTGGATCGGCTTTCCCAACTTTGAAAGCATTAGCAATTAAAAAGTCTCTAAGGCATTCATACCATGCTCTTGGGGCTTGCTTAAGTCCATAGAGCGCCTTAGAGAGCTTACACACTTGGTCGGGGTACCGTTCATCCTCGAAGCCAGGGGGTTGTTCCACGTACACCTCCTCCTTGATTGGCCCATTGAGGAAAGCGCTCTTCACATCCATTTGGTACAACCTGAAAGAATGGTGAGCGGCATATGCTAGCAAGATACGAATTGATTCTAGCCTAGCCACAGGAGCAAAAGTCTCCTCAAAGTCCAAACCTGCGACTTGGGCATAACCTTTTGCCACAAGTCGAGCCTTGTTCCTTGTCACCACCCCGTGCTCGTCCTGTTTGTTGCGGAACACCCACTTGGTTCCCACAACATTTTGCTTGGGACGAGGCACCAGTGTCCAAACTTCATTGCGCTTGAAGTTGTTGAGTTCCTCCTGCATGGCCAATACCCAATCCGGATCTAGCAAGGCCTCCTCTACCCTGAAAGGCTCAATAGAAGAGACAAAGGAGTAATGCTCACAAAAATTTACTAATCGAGATCGAGTAGTTACTCCCTTGCTAATGTCACCCAGAATTTGGTCGACGGGATGATCCCTTTGAATCACCGCTCGAACTTGGGTTGGAGGTGCCGGTTGCGCTTCTTCCTCCATCACGTGATCATCTTGTGCTCCCCCTTGATCACACGCCTCCTTTTGATGAACCTGTTCATCGTCTTGAGTTGGGGGATGCACCGTTGTTGAGGAAGAAGGTTGATCTCGTTCATCTTGTTCCTATGGCCGCACTTCTCCAATCGCCATGGTTCGTATGGCGGCCGTCGGAACATCTTCTTCATCTACATCATCACAATCAACAACTTGCTCTCTTGGAGAGCCATTAGTCTCATCAAATACAACGTCGCTAGAGACTTCAACCAAACCCGATGATTTGTTGAAGACTCTATACGCCTTTGTATTCGAGTCATAACCTAACAAAAACCCTTCTACAGCTTTGGGAGCAAATTTAGAATTTCTACCCTTCTTCACTAGAATGTAGCACCTGCTCCCAAATACACGAAAGTAAGATACATTGGGTTTGTTACCGGTTAGTAGCTCATACGACGTCTTCTTGAGGAGGCGGTGAAGGTAGACCCTGTTGATGGCGTGGCAAGCCGTGTTCACGGCTTCCGACCAAAAGCACTCGGGGGTCTTGAATTCTCCAAGCATAGTCCTCGCCATATCGATCAGCGTCCTGTTCTTCCTCTCTACCACACCATTTTGCTGTGGTGTGTAGGGAGCGGAGAACTCGTGCTTGATCCCTTCCTCCTCAAGGAACTCCTCCACTTGAAGGTTCTTGAACTCGGACCCGTTGTCGCTCCTTATCTTCTTCACCTTGAGCTCAAACTCATTTTGAGCTCTCCTTAGGAAGCGCTTGAGGGTCCCTTGGGTTTCAGACTTATCCTGCAAAAAGAACACCCAAGTGAAGCGGAAAAAGTCATCAACAATAACTAGACCATACTTACTTCCTCCTATGCTCAGATAGGCGACGGGTCCGAAGAGGTCCATATGCAGCAGCTCCAGAGGTCTTGATGTGGTCATCACATTCTTGCTGTGATGTGCTCCTCCCACTTGTTTACCTGCTTGACAAGCTGCACAAGGTCTATCTTTTTCGAAATAAACATTGGTTAGACCTATCACGTGTTCTCCCTTTAGAAGCTTGTGGAGGTTCTTCATCCCCACATGTGCTAAGCGGCGATGCCACAACCAGCCCATGCAAGTCTTAGCCATTAAGCATGCATCTAGACCGGCCTCTTCTTTTGCAAAGTCAACTAAGTAAAGTTTGCCGTCTAGTACACCCTTAAAAGCTAGTGAACCGTCACATCTTCTAAAGACAGACACATCTACATTTGTAAAAAGACAATTATATCCCATATTGCATAGTTGACTAACAGATAGCAAATTGTAACCAAGAGACTCAACTAAAAACACATTGGAGATTGAGTGCTCATTAGAAATTGCAATTTTACCTAACCCTTTTACCTTGCCTTGATTCCCATCACCGAATATAATTGAATCTTGGGAATCCTTATTTTTGACGTAGGAGGTGAACATCTTCTTCTCCCCCGTCATATGGTTTGTGCATCCGCTGTCGATAATCCAGCTTGAACCCCCGGATGCATAAACCTGCAAGGCAAATTTAGGCTTGGGTTTTAGGTACCCAACTCATGTTGGGTCCTACAAGGTTAGTGCAAATATCCTTAGGGACCCAAATGCAAGTTTTGTCTCCCTTGCATTTTGCCCCTAACTTCCTAGCAACTATTTTCCTATCCTTTCTACAAATAGCAAAGGAAGCATTTAAAGCATGATAAATTGTAGAAGGTTCATTCACTACTTTCCTAGGAGCATGAACAAAATTCTTTCTAGGCACATGATGAATAGCATTTCTCCTAGACATATTTCTACCATGCATATAGGAAGAACTAGAAGCAAACATGGCATGAGAATCATAAACATGTGAATCAAAAGCATTATAAGCATTTCTAACATGTCTCCTATTATGATACATAAAGGCATGGTTCTTTTGCACACTACTAGCCATAGGGGCCTTCCCTTTCTCCTTGGCGGAGATGGGAGCCTTATGGCTTGTCAAGTTCTTGGCTTCCCTCTTGTAGCCAAGTCCATCCTTAATTGAGGGGTGTCTACCAATTGTGTAGGCATCCCTTGCAAATTTTAGCTTATCAAAATTATTCTTGCTAGTCTTAAGTTGAGCATTAAGACTAGCCACTTCATCATTTAGTTTTGAAATTGAAACTAAGTGTTCACTACAAGCATCAAAGTCAAAATCTTTACACCTATTACAAGTTTCAACAATTTCTACACAAGAATTAGATTTACTAGCTACTTCAAGTTTAGCACTTAAATCATCATTAACACTTCTTAAAGTAGTAATGGTTTCATGACAAGAAGATAATTCACTAGAGAGCATTTCATTCCTTTTAATTTCAAGAGCAAGAGATTTTTGTGCACTAACAAATTTATCATGCTCCTCATATAAAAGATCCTCTTGTTTCTCTAAGATTCTATCCTTTTCATTCAAGGTATCAATCAATTCATTAATCTTAGCTATCTTAGTTCTATCCAGTCCCTTGAATAAACTAGAATAGTCTATTTTATCCTCACTAGATTCATCATCACTAGAAGAATCATAAGTATTGGCATTATGAGTGATTACCTTCTTCTCCCTTGCCATGAGGCAAGTGTGATGCTCGTGGGGGAAGAGAGCCGATTTGTTGAAGGCAGTGGCGGCGAGTCCTTCGTCGTCGGAGTCGGACGAAGAGCAATCCGAGTCCCACTCCTTTCCAAGGTGTGCTTCGCCTTTGGCCTTCTTGTAAACTTTCTTGTTCTCTCTCTTCCCATTTTTCCCTTGCTCCTGGTCACTATCATTTTCGGGACAGTTAGCAATAAAATGACCAACCTTACCACATTTGAAGCATGAGCGCTTCCCCTTTGTCTTGGTCTTGCTTGGCTACCCCTTGCGACCATTTAGCGCCGTCTTGAATCTCTTGATGATGAGAGCCATCTCTTCATCATTGAGCCCGGCTGCCTCAACTTGCGCCACCTTGCTAGGTAGCGACTCCTTGCTCCTTGTTGCCTTGAGAGCAATGGGTTGAGGCTCGTGGATTGGACCGTTCAACGCTTCGTCGACGTATCTTGCCTCCTTGATCATCATCCGCCCGCTTACGAATTTTCCAAGTACTTCCTCGGGCGTCATCATCGTGTACCTGGGATTCTCACGAATATTGTTCACGAGATGAGGATCAAGAACGGTAAAGGACCTTAGCATTAGGCGGACGACGTCGTGGTCCGTCCATCGCGTGCTTCCGTAGCTCCTTATTTTGTTGATAAGGGTCTTGAGCCGGTTGTACGTTTGAGTTGGCTCCTCTCCCCTTATCATGGCGAATCGTCCAAGCTCGCCCTCCACCAACTCCATCTTGGTGAGCATGGTGATGTCGTTCCCCTCGTGAGAGATCTTGAGGGTGTCCCATATCTGCTTGGCATTGTCCAAGCCGCTCACCTTATTGTACTCTTCCCTGCACAAAGATGCTAAGAGAACAGTAGTAGCTTGTGCATTTCTATGAATTTGTTCATTTATAAGCATAGGGCTATCCGAGCTATCAAATTTCATTCCATTCTCCACAATCTCCCATATGCTTGGATGGAGAGAGAATAAGTGACTACGCATTTTGTGACTCCAAAATCCGTAGTCCTCCCCATCGAAGTGTGGAGGTTTGCCAAGAGGAATGGAAAGCAATTGCGAATTCGAACTATGTGGAATACGAGAATAATCAAATGAAAAGTTCGAATTGACCGTCTTCCTGTAGTCGTTGTCGTCGTCCTTTTGGGAAGAAGTAGACTCATCACTATCGTCGTAGTAGATGATCTCCTTGATGCGCCTTGTCTTCTTCTTCTTCCCTTCCTTCCGTCTATGACCCGAGCCGGAGTCGGTAGGCTTGTCGTCCTTCGGCTCGTTGACGAAGGATTCCTTCTCTTTGTCGTTGATCACGATTCCCTTCCCCTTAGGATCCATCTCTTCGGGCGGTTAGTCCCTTTGCGAAGAGAACGGCTCCGATACCAATTGAGAGCACCTAGAGGGGGGGGGGGGTGAATAGGTGATCCTGTAAAACTTCAAACTTAAGCCACAAAACTTGGTTAAGTGTTAGCACAAATAATTGCCAAGTGGCTAGAGATGAGTCTCAACAAAACACAATACCACAAGAGATCAAACACAGAGATGACACAGTGGTTTATCCCGTGGTTCGGCCAAGACCAACGCTTGCCTACTCCACGTTGTGGCGTCCCAACGGACGAGGGTTGCAATCAACCCCTCTCAAGCGGTCCAAAGACCCACTTGAATACCACGGTGTTTTGCTTTCTTTCCTTTATCCCGTTTGCAAGGAATCTCCACAAATTGGAGTCTCTTGCCCTTACAAGTATATGATCACAAAGAAGCACAGAGTAAGGGAGGGAAGCAACACACACAAATCCACAGCGAAATGCGCACACACACGGCCAAGAATCGAGCTCGAATGACTATCTCAAAGTTCTCACTAGAACGGAGCTCGAATCACTTAGAATCACAAACGAATGCGCAAAGAATGAGTGTGGATGATCAAGAATGCTCTAAGGTTGCTTGGTGTGCTCCTCCATGCGCCTAGGGGTCCCTTTTATAGCCCCAAGGCAGCTAGGAGCCGTTGAGAGCAAATCTGGAAGGCCAATCTTGCCTTCTGTCATCGGGGGCACCGGACAGTCCGGTGCACACCGGACACTGTCCGGTGCCCGATTTCTTTCCTTAAACGGCGCTGCCGACCGTTGCCGACCGTTGCAGATCTGGGAGCCGTTGGCGCACCGGACATGTCCGGTGCACACCGGACAGTCCGGTGCCGTCTTCTAGCCGTTGGCCTGGCCACGTGTCCCGCGCAGATTGCGCGGCCGACCGTTGGCCCGGTCGACCGTTGGCTCACCGGACAGTCCGGTGCACACCGGACAGTCCGGTGAATTTTAGCCGTACGCCGTCGGCGAATTCCCGAGAGCGGCCACTTCATGCCAAGCCAGCCTGGCGCACCGGACACTGTCCGGTGCACCACCGGACAGTCCGGTGTGCCAGACTGAGCTGAGTCTCGGCTGCACACAGCCAAGCTTTTTCACCCTTTTTCTTTTCTTCTTCTTTCTGTTTCTAACACTTAGACAAGTATATTAGTACATAAAACAATGTACTAAGTCTGAGAAACATACCTTAATTCTTGATTTGTACCTTGTCCACCTTTTTACACTTAGGCACTTGTGTTGGACACTAAATCACCAAAATACTTAGAAATGGCCCAAGGGCACATTTCCCTTTCAATGGTCCGAAGCATTGAAGCTTCCTTCGAAGGGTTTTCTGTCAAGAATATTCCTCGAGGAGAAAATGAACATGTTGATTTGCTAGCCAAGTCAGTGGCACAGGGGCTGCCCTTACCTTCAGAAGTATTCTTTGAAACAATAAAAGCACCTTCGGTGGAACTTCTTGAAAGAGCAGTGCTCAATATATCTCCTATTCATAGTGAAGATTGGAGAACTAAGATTATGTCTTTCCTCCAGGGTAATTTCCTTTCAGATGACGAAGCTTATAATAAGAGAATAGAGGCAAGAGCTTGGCCATATGTCATAATAGAAGGGGAGCTATACAAGCATGGAGTTTGTTCTCCATTGCTCAAATGTTTATCCAGAGCTGAAGGTATAGAATTGATGAAGGAAATACATGCGGGCCTATGTAGATCTCACATTGGATCTAGGCCCTTACTGGGAAAAGTTTTTCGTCAAGGATTTTATTAGCCAAAGGCAGCTTCGGATGCAGCAGAACTAGTTCAAAAATGCGAAGGCTGTCAGAAATGTGCAAGAGATCAAAAACAACCTTCGTCTATGACTCAGTTAATACAACCAACTTGGCCATTGCAAAGGTGGGGCCTTGATTTGTTAGGCCCCCTACCACCAGCACAAGGAAATTTAAAATATGTTGTGGTGGCAGTAGAATATTTTTCTAAGTGGATTGAGGCGAAGCCTTAACCACAATAACTTTGGTTACCATTCAAAAACTCTTCTGGCAGAATATTGTTTGTCGCTTTGGAGTGCCGAAGGCCATTACTATGGATAATGGAACACAGTTTGATGCCGAAACTTTTAAAGAGTTCTGTGGACAAATTGGCACGAAGACCCATTTTGCATCAGTTAGGCATCCAGAATCAAATGGACTTGTCGAAAGAGCCAACGACATCATAATGATGGGAATAATGAAATCAATCTTCAATCAGCCTAGAGGAAAATGGCCAGATGAATTAATTAAAGTGGTGTGGAGCCACAATACAACAGCATCAAGGTCAACAGACTTTACACCATTCAAGTTATTATTTGGCGACGAAGCAATAACACCAGAAGAAGCAAAAGCGGGATCAATAAGAACAGTGGCTTCGACAGAGGACGAAGCTGATTACTCTGTGGAGAAAGATGCTATAGAAGGGATCAGGCTTCAGGCTGTGGAAAACATCAATAAATATCAAGCCGAAACAATAAAATGGCGTGATAGAAAGGTTCGGCTAAAGAACATTAAGCCAGGACATTTGGTGCTTCGGAGAGTGGCCAACCCAGATACAGTAGGCAAGTTACAGCTGAAATGGGAAGGACCTTTTCTGGTAGTATCTTCGTCAAGACCCGGTTCTTATAGATTGAAGGATATGGATGGCAACGACATTCCTAGATCATGGAATGCGGATGAGCTTCGGCAATATTATGTCTAGCTTGATGTAATTTTTTCTGTTCTTTCCTATGGCACCCTTTTCCTTTCTAAAGGGGGAGAAAGGTTTTTAATGGGGCCATAACATGTAAATTCTCTTTTTTCTTATTTCAGCTCTGTAAGACCAATATCCCCCAAAGATGTAAATGTAAAAGCTGAGCACGCACCATCGAGTGCAAAGAAAAAAAAAGAAAATAGAGAGAAGCTCAAAAGACATCCCTAAGGGGATGCAGAGCACGACGAAGCTACAAAAAAGCCGTTCCTAAGGGAGCACAGCGTAAGTTTTTCTGCTCAAAAGTCGTTCCTAAGGGAATGCAGAGCTTACAGCGAAAAATAAACGCTGATTCCGCCGAAGTAAAAGGCGAAGAAGCTCCTAAGGGAGGCTTACAGCGAAAAATAAACGCTGATTCCGCCGAAGTAAAAGGCGAAGAAGCTCCTAAGGGAGGCTTACAGCGAAAAGTCAGCGCTGATACACCGAAAAGTAAACAGTGAAGCCAAAAAATAAACGGCAAAGAGACTGTGTCTATTCCTAAGGGAATGGTGACTATGGTTATGGCTTCGGATATGCGTTTGAACACTCATTTGCATGATACATCACATCATAGCATTTGCATTCATAAACATTCATTTAGACATACGTAGGTTCATTATCATCATAACACAAGTAATCGCTTCGGCTCTAAAGATCATACTTCGGCAAAAGAGAAAAAAGAAGCGGTTCTTTTGCTTCGCTGCGTATGAAAAGAAGGGAAGGTGTTTTTTCGCCTTCGACTCAAAAATGATAATTTCGTCCACACCAAAGCATTCCATACTTTGATGGAAAGGTAAGAATATATTACAAGGTATGGACATAGTTTACAGAATACAATTAATTACATTTGTAAAAGTTACTACAGAAAGTTTTTAGAATCTCTTCTACAGTCATTCATCTAAGCTTCATCAATATTCACTGAGCTTCAGCTTCAGCGTTGTTATCCAATAAAAGCTTCGGCATCATCTTCTTACTCCTTAAGCTTCAGTTTTGGCTTCATCACCCTGCACGAATTAAAAGTATTATAAGCGAAATTCAATTTCGAAGGAAGAGGTAAGCACGAAGGTATAATTTTGTTACCGGCTTGAGATGACTCCGAGCTTAGTCACCAGCTTTCTCTCGCCCACCCTTTGTCCATACCACCTTTATAAATTTGTTCCCAATGCTTCGGGCGAGGCTGGGAATATCATCCAAAACTGCTGGTGATAGGCTGAAATTGGGTCTGTTGATAATTTTTCCGTGTTCACAGCCAGATTTCAGGAACGCAGCAGCAGTGCCCCGAGAAGCTACCAGGGCGCAGAAGTCACCATGTCTGGCAATAACATCATCGAGGTCATCAATCTCACCTTCGATGTGTTCAAAGGCTCCTGGTAGATCTTCAGCTGAAGGAGTAAATTTTTCACTGCTGGCCCCGACCGAATGAAATACCTTCTTCAGCCGTTGAATACATTGATTGCTGAATTCCAAACATTTACTTTGAAGGCCTTTCAATGATTTATTCAAATCTAAACCCTTCTGGACTTCGGCCTCAAGTTTTTCATTAAGCTTCAGCCTCTCCTGTTCGAAACTTTCTGACTGGCAGAGAAGCTTTGTGTTCAGTTCTGTTATTTTAGCTTCGGCTTCTGCTAATAAGCCTTCAGTTGTCTGGAGTTCGAACTCTTTCTTTTCAAAAGCAGCTGATTGTTCTTTTATTTTGTTTTCCAAGTTTTCAATTATAACCTCGTGATTTTTATCTTCCAGATCCTGTTGCATCTTCAAAGCTTTGCTCAGTAGCATACTCTGTACGTAAACAACTTTCGTTAGGAAACATTTTTGTTATGAAAAATAAAAAGTTAGACAGAAATTTTTTACCTTAAAATTGGAATAAAACAAACTACCGACGATGTGCTGTCGTCGGTAGCGGCTAATATCAGCTTCGAGCTTCGGGAAACCGATACTCTTTGATAGAGTACCAATAACCTTCGCTCCGGCCTGATCCCGAATGCAGCCTAGCTTCTCATCATCAACACCCCCGAAGAGAATCGCCCCCGGCCGATAGCCGCAAGATATGGCATACTCTTTTAGTTCTTCTTTTTCGGCTTTCGTCAGTTTTTGCCCAATCAAGTTTTGAAAATTGAAAATTTCGTCTTCTGATGCTTCTTCGGCAACTTCTTTCTTTTTCCTGGGTTCTGGGGCCGAAGCTTCTTCGGTGGCCCCAGCAGCTTCTTCTGCGGCCAGGTTTACCAAAACTTTATCTATATCAGCAACCATGCTTTCTAAATTAATATCTTCGGCTCCAGTAGCTTCGGCATCCGTAGCCTCCGAAGGTGCAACTTCAGTAGCTATCGAACTTTTAGCAACTGGCGCCTTCGGAGCTGAAGCTCCTGGTGGTGTATTTTCAATGACCTCTGTCACCGTGATGATTCTTTGCTTCTTTGCTTTAACTGCTTCCCTCGATTTTATGGGCTCCTTTTCCTTCTGAAAAAGCTTCGTCAGTTGTGGCCCCAGTGGACTTAGCTTGACAGGCAAAGATTAAGTCATTACCTTTAAGATTTCCTCTACTTCGGTAGTAGAGGGTGTTGCAGGAGTTCCTTCTTCGTCAATTGCTTTTTGCTTCGGAGACGAAGCTTTTCTCTTCTTCAAAACACTCATTTTCGGCTCAGACTCTGGTTTTTTCTTTTTCGTTTGTTCTTCATCATCTTTGTTTAGAATATCAGCTACTCTTTTTCTCTTTTGGCCTTCAGCACCCTTATCTAGCCGCTCGTAGTCAGGATATTCAAAACCCAGGGCATCCATTACACGGTTTAGCCTTCGCTTTGGACGGGTGCCGAAGGCTGCAGTCATCAATTGGTCTTCTTTCTTAGAATAATTTCCAAGTATTTCATTACACATCACTTCGATTGTGTCCAGCCACTCTTGGCAAGGTACCTTGAAAAGTTTCTTGAATTTGAAATGGTAGGGCAACCGAACAAGTTCCCCTTTCTTCTTCTTCCCCTCTAGCTTCGGCATTTCCCACTCCTTCAAAGTCGGGAATACTCTGAAGGCCAGAAATTCCTGCACCAAGTCCCTAGTGCCAATATGATCTGCAATCACTCTAAATTCAGCTAGAGCAATCTGACTTGGACTCCCTGGTAACATGTTGCACGGGGGTCGGGTCTCTCCGAAGATCAATTCCAACAGACTCTGGACCAACTTATCTTCATCTTCGTCAACTCTCACGTAGAACCATTCAGATTTCCATCCAGCTAGCCATTTGCTTCGATAACTGATCACTGGGAACTTTGTAGTCTTACGGTAAGCAAAGTTGTAGCAGCCAAAATTTTCATGAAGACCATCTCCCCTAGCCTTGGTCTGGTAGTGCAGTTCGTGCACTCGGCAGAAACCTTCAGCAAATGGTTCCACCCCTGGCTTCGGAGAGCCCAGATATAAACATTTAGCCTAACGATAGCGTTAGGGGTTAGCTGATGAAGATAGATCCCAAATTTCTTCAGCACTTCAGCAATCATCACTTCAGGAATCTTAAACCAGCTTTAAAAAGGCTTTTGAAAACCACTACTTCGTTCTTTCCCGGCTTCGGGATAGTTTCTTTTCCACCAAAACGAATCAACTCCTTCTTCGCTTCACTAAGATAGCCCAACTTCACCATCTTAGGAAAATCAGCTTCGGAGATGGTGGACTTTCCAAAGTCCAGGTGGCTAGGTTTGCTCGGCACTGCGCTGCTGTAATCATCTTCGGAATCAGTTTCTTCAACATCAGCTTGTCCTGCTTCGACGACAGGAATATCCTCTGATGTTACCAGCCCAGACCGCCTCATTGCTTCGGAAATTGGAACAGTTCCAGTAGCTTCGGCCTCATCTCCCTCATGGTCAATCCTGGCAGTAGAACGCAATCTCGCCATCTGATTATGAATTTTTTGAAATTTTTTGAAGTTGTTGATTTTCTCGATTTCTCCGAAGCTCTTTCTCTGGTGATGAAGCAGAATCGAAAGCGGTGCTTCGCTTGAGCACGACGATCAAGTTTCGACTATGGTTAAATTTTTGACAGCACAACAGTACAATAGCAATGAATGCTGTGGTAACTTCACACCTACCCGTCTGTTTATATAGCGCCGCAGGTGGGAAGGTAAATCGCCATGGTCTTTTGCACCGGAAAAAACAGCCACCCACACTCATTGACCGGTGGGCCACAAGGTCCGCAAACATGAATCGCCAGGGCGCGCGCAACTGCTGCAAGATGGGGCCACCTCGTGCGCGGATTATTTTAATCGTTTCTCGTCAACGAGCTCAGGGAAGGTGTTTTTTTCGGATCTTCGGCATCCCGAAGCCTAGAAGATTTTTTCACGGACCAAGCTCGTTACAAAAAACAATCTAGCACCGCGAAGGGGCTACTGTTGGGGGTATGCTTCGTAGCCGAAGATCCTAAAAGAGGAAAACACCTTCGGCAAGATCCTTTCAAGAATAGCGCCGAAGTTATCACCGATAGAGCTTCGGCACAGTGGCAAGTCCCAAGACGAAGGGGGCAAACCGACTTAAAGATCAAATGACTCAAGAACCCATGATGTTTTGTGTCAGTATTGTAATTGATTATAAAGGGGATAGATGTAATTTCACATAGGCTGTGTCCTGTGCCTATAAATAGATGAACAGTGCCCCTGTACTGTACACACAATCTTGTAATTGTTGACGCATCACACGGGAATTGTTGCTTTCCGTCAAAAAGAAGGTATAAATGTATTCAAACGTCATGTTTTAGTATTCAGATCGATATAATGAAATATAAGAATAATGTTATCTGCTTCTAACACATGTTTTATATGTTATTCTTCATTTTACATTATTCTATAAACCTGAACACGAAGGTATGACCTTCGTGATATTTGATCTGCAACCTTCGTCCGAAGTTCATTAAATCCTTGGGGAGATAATGCTTCAATGGACGAAGGGCATTATCATTTAACATTTTTATGTTGCCTTGTTCTTAATTCATAGCCTTTGAGAACAAGTCCCCAACAGAACCTAATGTTTCATTTAAAACTTTTGATGCTTCCTATGTGTTAACTAACAAATCAGGCAAAGTAGTTGCCAAATATGTTGGGGGCAAACACAAGGGCTCCAAGACTTGTGTTTGGGTACCCAAGGTGCTTGTTTCTAATGTGAAAGGACCCAAGACCATTTAGGTACCTAAGAACAAGGCCTAAACTTGTTTTGTAGGTTTATGCATCCGGGGCTCAAGTTGGATAATTGATGGCGGGTGCACAAACCACATGACAGGGGATAAAAGGATGTTCTCCTCCTACGAGAAAAAAGAAGATCCCCAAAGAGCTACCACATTCGGGGATGGAAATCAAGGTTTGGTCAAAGGACTTGGTAAAATTGCTATATCTCCTGACCATTCTATTTCCAATGTTTTTCTTGTAGATTCTTTAGATTACAACTTACTTTCTGTTTCACAATTATGCAAAATGGGTTACAACTGTCTTTTTACAGATTTAGGTGTTACTGTCTTTAGAAGAAGTGATGATTCAGTAGCATTTAAGGGAGTATTAGAGGGTCAGCTATACTTAGTTGATTTTAATAGAGCTGAACTCGATACTTGCTTAATTGCTAAGACTAATATGGGTTGGCTCTGGCATCGCCGACTAGCCCATGTTGGGTTGAAGAATCTTCACAAGCTTCTAAAGGGAGAACACATTTTAGGACTAACCAATGTTCATTTTGAGAAAGACAGGGTTTGTAGCGCATGTCAAGCAGGGAAGCAAGTTGGTGCCCACCATCCACACAAGAACATCATGATGACTGACAGGCCGCTTGAGCTACTCCACATGGATCTATTCGGCCCGATAGCTTACATAAGCATCGGCGGGAGTAAGTACTATCTAGTTATTGTGGATGATTATTCTCGCTTCACTTGGGTATTCTTTTTGCAGGAAAAATCTCAAACCCAAGAGACATTAAAAGGATTCTTGAGACGAGCTCAAAATGAGTTCGGATTAAGGATCAAGAAGATAAGAAGTGACAACGGGACGGAGTTCAAGATCTCTCAAATTGAAGGCTTTCTTGAGGAGGAGGGCATCAAGCATGAGTTCTCTTCTCCCTACACACCTCAGCAAAATGGTGTAGTGGAGAGGAAGAATAGAACTCTATTGGACATGGCAAGGACCATGCTTGATGAATACAAGACTCCAGACCAGTTTTGGGCAGAGGCGATTAACACCGCCTGCTACTCCATCAACTACGACGAAAGGAGAAGGGAGAAAAATATCAAGCCTGAGAAGGGAAACCTACCTCGGCTCATGGCCCATGGAGCACGACATCCTAGCGGGCCTAGATCCATCGGCTGACCCGGGCACCCGGCAGAAGGTGTGTTCAAGGAAGAGGCCAAAGAGAAAGGGAAATTGAGGGTGACTAATCAGCGAACGACTGCTCGAGACTTATAAAGAGAGAGAGAGAGAAGTGCCCCACTCCACCTCAAGGGACGACAAGTCACCATGAAAGCAACCTAAGTCCCTAGGAGGAATAAAACACCATGATCACTCAAAAGGCGAAAGGACAATGCATTGTTGAACCCTTCATCGGCCCAGAAGGGAGATACTCTCACCCTCCGGGGCTAGGGCTACTGTCAGGGATAAGTTGCCTAACCCCTAGGCCCCATCGGTCAGCGAACACACTGGCGAGAGGCCTCTGGAAACTAGGGCCTGCTGGTCAGTCGGAGGAGATAGGTAATGTCTACCCTGGAGGCACCCGCCCCGGATGAACCTCGTAGCACCGAGCTTGGGGTTGGGCATGGTGAACATGATAGGGGGCCAGGCGTGGCAAAGGGAAACCACTCAAGTAGATCCCATGTCTAGCCCGAGACCGACCCGTCATAAGTGACGGGCCACATTAACTACGTCTAGCGATGAGCCACGACGGAGGCATCTGTATGCCTCCCACTCATGACCTATGAAGCCCTCAGGTAGTAGTGCTCTCATGACCTACGAACCCCTCGAACTGCAGCACATTTATGGCCTGTGCACCCCTGGCCTGCTATGCACATATGACCTATCAGACTAGGCTTGAGTGCACAGACCGCTGACAGCACGCAACACGACAAGCCGCACCGAGCCCCAGGCTACGAAGATTAGGGGTCGGCATAGCTCAAATGATGGTGTTCGGGCCCCATGCTGCTCGCTGAAAGGGAAATGGCCTCAACTATTTCCTATAATCGATTTTGGTGTTTGACGACCATCACAAATCTTATAGACTAACTAGTTTGCCTAGTTGATCATTTCTCAGGTGCATAAAGTTCATATACATCAATTCTAAGTCAACTATTCGAAATACAGTAGATTATTCCGGATAGGGGAAGTGTTTTGGAAATTCCCCTAAGCATGGACCGTCCGGGCCCTTGCGGCAGACTGTCCGCGACACCAGGAAAAGCCTCGGACAGAAACACTGCAAAAAAACATCGTTTACACTACGGACTGTCCGAAGGAGAACTGAGCATCGTCCGAGACCAAGCGCGGACAGCGGACCGTACGGCCTCAGGCACGGACCGTCTGACCGTTCAAAAACTAGAAAAACCTGAAGGTGACGGGTTCGGTAAAATGCATTTTTAGCGTCCTCACGGACCATCGGGGGTGCACGACCAGACCATTCGTGACTGCTCTGACTGACATCTGACGACACATTTAATGCACTTGTAGTCGTTGATATAGCCATTACTGCTGACCGTTGCGATTTCAGCCATTGATGTACAGGGGCGGACCGTTCGGACTAGAGCCACGGACCGTCTGCGATAGGTAGGAAGAGGGCAATGTCTAGGAAATGGT
Organism: Zea luxurians; assembly: GCA_029449295.1. Lineage (NCBI taxonomy): Eukaryota > Viridiplantae > Streptophyta > Magnoliopsida > Poales > Poaceae > Zea > Zea luxurians. The sequence goes on from JAOPSE010000034.1 coordinate 6,708,197, forward strand.
TGGTGGCTATAAATACAACCCCAACCACCTCCATTCACCACATCAAAGCACTCTACTCATACACATTCAATACAAGAGCTAGCAATCCATTCCAAGCCACATTCAAAGCTCCCAAACCTCTCCAAGTTCCACAATTGAGACAAGTGATCATTAGTGATTAGTGGCTTGAGAGAGTGCGACTCGTGTTTCATTTATTGCTCTTGTTGCTTGATTTTCTTAATCGTGCTTTCTTCATCTCCTTCTAAACTTTCTAGTGAATTGTAAAGACAGCAAGAGACACCTAAGTGTGTGGTGGTCCTTGTGGGGTCTTAGTGATCCTTGAGGTTAAGAAGACGCACTCAACTGGTCTAAGTGATCGATTGAGAGAGGGAAAGGGTTGAAAAAGACCCGGCCTTCGTGGCCTCCTCAACAGGGAGTAGGTTCATTGGAACCGAACCTCGGGAAACAAATCGTTGTGTTCATTTATGTTGATCATTAACTTGCGATTTGATTCTTCCTCTCCCCTCTCTCTAAAGTTCTCTTGCTCACAATCTTTTGAGTTAGCTCCCAAGGTCATCCGCATTAATTGAGCAACTCATAGCAAGAAGAACTCTCTTTCGCATTTTGAATGCATTATAACTTGTTTTTTATCCTAACCCCGGGTGAAGTTTGTGTTCAAAGTTTATAATTTACAAGTTTTGTCGATTCACCCCCTCTAGGCGACTTTCACTCGTGCTGTTTGTCATAAAGAATACGAGACAACCAGGCAACCCCGGGGCCCACGAGCACGTGTGGCTTCACCCCGAGTAGAACGCCTGATTTTACCTTTGCTTGGTGGCTCCTTCCTGGGGAAGCCACTGTTGGCTAATCCCTCCCTCGGCCTATAAAAGGAAGGGGTTGGTCCTTAGACGAACGGATGCATACACACACGGACGGGCCCCAAACGAGAAGACACGCAGACGGATCGACGAAGGGGAGGAGAACACACCAACGAGGACCCAAAGGCCGAAGCCCCGCCACCAAGCAAGACTTAGCTAGGACTCCACTCTGTAACCTTTAGCTCCACTTCCACCCCCGATAAGAGACTTGGGAGCCTCTCCTCTATCTCTCTCTCGCCCGCTTGTAACCCCTACTACTAGCTTTGATCATCAATGGTGCCGGTAGGGCAGGCCACCGATGATTAGAAGTAGGGACATTCTGTTCGAACCAGTATAAATCTTGCGCCCACCACGCACACCGTCTGGAGCTCAGAACATGCACAATAAATTAACTTGTCAGAGCGAGGTTCGAAACACCGACAGTTGGTGACTATAGATGACAATATAGTCACATAACTAGAACATAGGATTGCATATCGGCAACATCATGTAGCATAGTATAGTTGTAGAGAAGTAGAGGATGCTTGCCAATTAGCTCTATAGAGAGGCTAAGACTAGATACGAGCAAAGACGCTAGGCTGAGGCATAGCAGTGTTTGACTGACCGGATGCTCACTTTGTTTGACACCATATAGGATCGGTAGGACTAGTTCTAGTAGAACTTTCTAACACACTGTGTGAGTACCTTTCCATTCTTCAAGCACATCCTTTAATAGAAAGGGTTTCAATGCATCCAACATCAGTTTAGATGGCACCTCCTACCACCCTATAGACTCTCGTGGCCCTAACTATATAGTTTGATAGATTTCAATGTTATAGTCTGTATCTATTTGTGTCATCTATGTACCCTACTACACTTGACTTCTATTCACCAGTCTAGGTATGACCACTGGTTTTGATGGTATGTCACAAGCGATGCCAATTTCAGCTCTATTGACATCGTCTGTCACTATCATGATTGTCGCTACACCATCTACCTTGACAGTCTTAGTCGGTTTGGTCACTAGAGCCACTCCTTAGACAATTGCCTTGAATGTATCACTAGAGCCTTCAATTCTAGTTGCTCCCTTGACTAGTATAATAGGGACACTACCCTCATTAGTGGCATCATCAAATCCTCCCAAGCCTATCACAACTCTTCCAACTAGTCGGTCTAAGCCTACGACAAGAGCTCCACCGCTAGTACTTACTTCCTAGACAAATTGCTCTTCCAACTCATATGAGGAGGCACTCCTTATGCAATTTGATATAACACTTCACATCTCAGTGCCTAACATGACTATGTTAGTCCCTCCTCACAACCCTTAAGGTTTTATAGATTTTAGTGATTAAGGCTAAAGAGCAAGAGGGGCTAGGAGTATGTGAGTTAGAGTGAGATAGATAGAGGAGGATTTGATTTTCTATCTTTTATGTGTGATCCCTCATGATATTCTCATACTTCTGCATGCACTTCACCTTTTTATGTGTTGTATATTATGTTATGTTGCATGTGTATGATGTGACATGTATTGTTTTATTTTTTATATTTATAATGTCACTTACACTTGTTTTTGCTCTTAAAGTTACATCTTATGAAAACAAACTTATTCATGTACTTGCGCTTAACGTTTCACTCCTATTGTACATGTTACGTACTTAGTATGTATGAAGTTCCTCTAACATTCATGTTCTTAATTCCACAAGTTCATGCAAATCAAGTGTCTTAAAAACCTCAAATATTTCACATACTTGAGGATGTGTTGTTATCAGTAACCAAAAAGGAGATTTAAAGCATCTAGGCCCCTAATTTAGTTTCTATGGTTAATGACAATGCAAGATTATTGTGACTAACATGTGTTTTATAGAGGCAATTTGAGTTAGGTCATAATAATAGAGACTAATTGGGCTTTATGTTGTATTCATAACGCTATTGATGGAGATCAATCATCAATTTTCAAAGGATGAGAAAGAAGGTTAAGGATCAACTAGTTCTAAGTGTCAATGAGTTGTTGGACACATATTAGCAATAAAACCTTCTTTTTATTCCTTTGACTACAATATAAACAGGTATGCATGGGTAGCTTTACCTAGTTAAGTATAGTGTAGAGTAGTGATGCACACTTGTGAAAACTAGTTCTAGGTAATCCCAAGAGAGAACATGATAAGTTTGAGAACAAACCCATCTCCAAAAAATGTTGAAATAAGCAAGATGGCAGTATTGTAGCGACATCGGACATGGGACTTCCCTGTTTAGAATAGATATGACACCAGTGTGTCTAGTGTGCATTGGACAAGTCATCAAGAAATCTTGCATATGAGACTTAAATGCTAAGTACTCACTAGTCATGTCTGATGTGTCACCAAAACATGGCACTGGACAGGTAGCCATAGAGGCTGCAAATTGTGTTTAAGAGGTTGAGTACTCATCAGATGTAACACCCTAAATCCATCAATTAAAGATAACTTAGTTTATATTATTATTTTCCAATAGAAATGAAAAATACTTATGATTTCTAATAATAAAATGCTAATATAAATTTATTGAACAATTCTTGAATAGATAAAATTTTACCAAGTGGTTGTTGCATTTATTATCGGTGCATGATTTCTTTGTTTGCTAGTGAATTTCAAATTCAATTATTAGAATTAAAGTAATATGAAAAACCACATTTTTATAAAATAATAATGAATTGTTAAAGTAATATTGCTGGACAGTAAATTATTTTGAGGTGTTAAAAACATTCTTGAAATTATTCCGTTTCTATGTGAATTCATTTCATAAAATATAATAAGTTGTTAAATAATCAAGTTTCTAATAAATATAAAATTTAATTTTTATAAATTTATCATAACTTTTATTTTTACTTATATATATTTAAACATATTCTGAATTTTTTTAACAAGAAAGGAACTTGTATTTGAAAAAAACCAAACCCTAACCTAACTCGACCATTTCGGCCCATTTGGCCCAGCCGGTCGCGCCCCCCTTCCCTCCCTCACCGCCAGGCGGGCCCCACCCGCGCTCTCTCTCTTCTCCCTCCTCTCCTTTCTTCCGTGCCACCGCCAGGACCCTACACAATCGTGCCACGCTCCTGCGCAGCCGCGCCTGCGCGCGCGCCACGCCGCGACCCAACCCGAACGCCCGTGCGTCCTGGCCACGCGCGCAGCCGCCGCCAGACGCCGCACCCGCGCCCACGCTCAATCGCCCGCGTCCCCTTGCCGCGCCCGTTTGGAGCCCCGGAGCCGGAAACCGCCGCCCCATTCTCGCTCCCATTGAAGACACGCCATCAATGGCGTTTTGAAGAGCCACCGGCTACCGTTTACTCTCCCCTCGGCGCCCTCTCCTCTTCCCTCTCCCCTCTATAAATTGGACATGCTGACGCACGCCAGAGCCATTCCCCTGCTCGCCGTCGTGGCCCCGCCCGCTCACCGTCGTCAGAGCCGCACCCCGCCAATCCGGTTGAGCCGGCCACCTCGACCACGCCCCTTCCCTACCCACCGTCGAGCCCCTGCTCACGTTGTGCCCTTTCCACCACCTGTGGAAATTTGCCAGAGCTCCGCCCGTGACTACGCACCGTATGCTCGCGCCCCGCCATCCGAACGCATAGCCGGAATTCGCGCCCCGCCGTCCAAATGCCTCGCCAGAGCTCGCACCATCGTCATGCCCCGTGACACCGAGAACCCCTGCGTGGCACCAGTCTCTGTCGCCAGCGCCGTCGAAACCGCTATCGTCGACGCCTTTTTCGCTCAGTCTGCTCTGCTCGTACTGAACCAAGGAAGAAGATAATAATACCCCCTACGATCTATGTTTAATAGCGTAGTTATCCCTATGTTGTTTTTCAATTTATAAAACGATTATTTGGAACACAATTAAATCGATTCATGTAATGTTAGTTCCATATATTTATGCGAAATAATTTATTTCAGCATTCACAATAATTTACACATTTCATTAATTTATGATCGTTAGATTCGATTTATATGTAGTCATCAAATTAAGAAAATTAAAAATAATTATAGCATTTATATTTTTAAATAAAAAAAGAGATAGTTGCTTACAATGATATATGTACACAAAAATATAAATTTACCGGCTACCCATCATAGTCTACCTTTAATTATGTTTTGGTCCTTTATATAGTTTCTATTATAAAATGTATATTTTGGAACCCAAATAAAATAAAAATGGTTTTGTTAGTTCCATAATTACGTCACAAGCATTTTTAAGTAATGTTTCGCACGGTTCACATATTTTTGTAGTTTAATTTATATTACGATTGTTATACAAGAAATATTAAAATGACCTTTTTAATAGATATCATGTTTTCAATGTTCATTATAGATGTTTAAGTATAGCCTTCTTAAATAGAAATTTAAAAGAAATTGTAGACCATATATTTCATAATAAAATAAAAGATGAGTAATTATATTTATCCATAAAGTATAATTTAGTTTTGTATTCAAGTTTTGTGTATGTGCGTATATAAATTGCTTATTCATAGAAAGAATAGAGTTTTCTAAAGATACTAAGATACTAGAATTGGTGTTCATATCTTTAAAATGATGACCTATCGTTTGAATATAGTTTTCTCAACAAATATAAATTAAGTGTTTTTCTAATAGAATGATAATTATTTATTATCATTTCACATAAAACTTATTTAGTCTCATATTTAAGTATCCATAATTATATGCTTTACAATAGAAATATGTCATATGACTTTTCTAATAATGTTAAAATGACTTAATTAGGTGCTCATACCTTCATAATAAAGTAAATGATAGTTTATATTGTTGAAACATGTAACACCCTGATTTTGGGGTATAAAATTTCTTTCTAATTATCACCCAAAATCATGTGTTACTCTTCTTTTTTCTCACTCTAGGTTTTCTCTCTCTAGATTCATTCTCCCTTTTTCCTTTTTATTAGGGATAGCTTAAACTAGTGGAGGTTAATTATTTATTTTTGCCAAAACCCTATAGGTCATGACATGCTGCATCATGCTGAGCTTAAAATATTCTTTGAAGTGTTGCACATGTTTGAATTTATTTGAAGTTGAAACCTAGTTTTGATTTTGGATTTGAAAACCCTATGGAAAAAGAAATAGAAAAGGAATTAGAAAATCTAAGGAAAAAGAAAAACCATTTCGGCCCAAACCAGCCCATCAGGCCTAGTCCCACGCGCGCGCCTGCTGTCCCTGACAGGCGGACCCCGCCTGTCGGCGCCAGTCTTCCGCGCGCACTCATTCTCTCGCTCGCTGCCCAGTGGGGCTAATCTGTCGGTGCCAGTTTCCTTCGCTCGCGCGCCCCTTCTCTCTCTGCCTCGTGGGCCCGGTTCGCCAGTTGCCGAGCCATTGCCCCGCGCGCCCCCTTTTTCTCTCTCTGCGCCGTGGGCCAGCCGTGTCAGTTCCGCCTTCTTTGCGCTCGCCGTGGACCGGCGCGTGCACACTTGCGCACGTCGCCGGGTTTCTCGGCCACGACGCCCGCCCATGCGCCCAGCTCCCTTTATAGAGCCCTGCCAGTGCCCCGCGCATACCCCTCACCTCATTTCGCACAGCTTCACCCTCTCTCACGCTCTGCCCTCGCCGCTAGCCGTCGCCGGAGACCCGCGCCCACATCCCCGGCCATCCAGCTCGCTGGAGACCACCCCAAGCCTCCCCGAGCTCCGCCCCGAGGTGAGACACCCGTCCCTGTGCCCAATTTCCCCTATTGCGCCCTGTGTTCGACCAATTTCGCCTTCGCCGGTGCTCGGCCGCGGTGGTCCACCGTGCTCGCGCGGTGACCGGCCGATTTAGCCCGGTCTAGTTCACCGGAGTAGGTCCCAGTGTCACCCCTGCCTCTGCTGAAGTTAGCCAAGGCCTTAGCGCGCCTTAAGTCCCCTCCCCGTGGCCGGAATGGCTAACCGGAGTTTCTCCGACCCGCCCGAGACCTTCTCACAGTCGTTCTACCCTCTCTGCCCATGGATTCATGGCCTCTTCCCCGCAACTGAGTTCACCGTGGCGCCCTCTTCCCCTCTGCACAACTCCAGCGACCCCGGAGCCACCCTAGCTCGCGCCTGCCTCAACTCCGGCGACCTCACCGCCGCGGAGAGGAGTGGCGCCGCCCGCAGCCGTCTGTTTCCCCAGTTTGTTCCCCTCCGTCTGATTCAGATCGAACGGCTCGGACCGCGGGTACCGCTTCGCGCACGCGCGCCTGACGCCATGTCCCGCCTGTCAGTGCCATTCGCAGCCGCTCATCATTCCCGGTCTGATTTCCCTCCGTCCGATCTTGATCGAACGGTTCGGACCTCCTCGGACCCCTCGGACCCCCCCCCCTCAGACCCGCTCGGCTCCTTGTAGCCGTCCGGCGCTGGGCCCGCTCGGTCAGCGCGTTTTCCCCCCTGTCGCTGACACTTCCTGGCCTGCCTATCAGCGCTCGCCTGCCCACGCGTGCGCCCTCGGCCGTAGATCTAATCTCAACCATTGGTTTTAGATCTGACGGTTAGATTCATCTGATACCCCTTCGTGTGGCTGTTTTATTAAAGAGACCCTCGGTTTACTATAAAACAACCCGCCGTCCCTGGTTTCGCACGCAAGCCCTTGTAATCTTACAAATTTAGCCCGGGACTTTTAAGTATTCATAGAATTAGCCCTAATTTCATATTTTGCATTCCCAAACTTGTTGATTTCATAACTTTTGCATATGAACTCCAAATTTAGTGATTCAAATTGCAAAATATTCATAGAATTATTCTCTGTTTAAATAAAATGGTTTCAGTTACTGTCTGCACATTCCAATTTTTATGATTGAATATGAACTAATATAGATGTATTTTTATTTATTTAATAAAATAAATAAAAGGAGAACCTTAGATATTTCATCATGTTTAAACTTGTAAGATTAATGATAGATATTGCAGGAGTTCATCTCTGTTCTAAATTGCAGGCTACGTAGTGAAACCTTACCGACTCACCTTGGTAGTGTTTGAGGGTTTGATCGACCCGAGGCATAAAGGGATCACGATTTGTGGGTAAAGTGTACAACCTTTGCAGAGTGTTAAAAACTGGTATATCAGCCGAGCTCACAGTTAAGAGCAGCCTTGGGATCCTCTTTGATTAGAAAAACTTTGGATACTTTTATGATGATGATTAACAATGATGCTATAAAATCTGATATTTGGTATTTCCTCGTTTGAGGAAGTACTTTTGGGTAATAACTGGGTTTATTACTAAAAGTTGGCTCTACTCATAATAATAAATACTTGACTAACATAAAAGCAACTGCTTGCCCTCAACTCCATATACAACTAGTCCACTTTAGCCAAACGGAACATTTGCTGAGTACGTTGATGTGTACTCACCCTTGCTTTACACACCACCCCACCCTAGGTTGTCCCCACTGTACTCAGTACTTAGGAGGTGATGCTAGCAACGTGGAAGATTTTGAGGAGTTTCAGGACTACAACGAGTTCTAGTTCTTTCTTAGTGGCAAACCCCCAGTCAGCTGCCTGTGTAGGCTTAGCATCTACGTTTCGTATTTCCGCACTTTGATATTAATGTTGAACAATGATTATTTATTAGACTCTATGGATGTCTTGGACATCTTGATGTAATAAAGTATCTTTCCGCTATTTATTTCGAGCATTGTGTGATGATGTCCAATTATGTAATCGTTGTGTACGTGAGTTTCTGATCCTGGCACGTACATGGTTCGCATTCGGTTTACCTTCTAAAACCGAGTGTGACATAAGTGGTATCAAAGCCTTGCTGGCTGTAGGACCGCTAACCTAGACTAGAATTGTCGACCTAAGGACTATAGACCTCTACTCTTACCTTGACCTTAGTGTCTTTTCAAAAGTTGGTTATCTTGACCAACTCTATGTTATCTACTTATCTCAAAAGTTTGTCTCACTTTTCTTTCTGTTTACTTTCTGGTCTCCTAGTTATACTCTTACTCTTGTGCTTACGATGTCTTCTGTAGATGGCTCGTATCAGGTGCACTACACGTAAGTTTGTGATCCCCTTTTTGCCTTCTCGTCTGGCGAAGCGTCCCCTGCTTCGCACAGTGTCAGGTCAGTCCAGCTAGCTGGAGAGACTGCATCATCGCCTGCACGAGGAGCAGGAGCACCGATGCCAGGAGCAGGAGCAAGAGCAGTAGGACTCTTCCCCTTCGCCTCAGCAGGAGGTGGAGTCTGAGAGGCCGCCTTCCCCTGCACCTTAGCTAGAGATGCCCCCTGCACCACCTCAGAGCATCCTAGCTGCTGGAGGAGACCCCAACGGAGACGGAGATGACGACGACGCCGGTGGCAGTTCGAGCCACGGCGCGGAGCTTTCGGAGGAGCCGGAGCCGGATGGATGGATCTCTAGACCCATCACTCGTGACACTGCTCGCGGGTGTCACTTACACGATGCTCTCGATACCTTATTGCGTCGGGCCTTTGACCGACACACTTGGTCTATCGAGTACCGTTGTGTAGTCTACCAGCATCGTCGCGGGCTATACCCGGACCAGTGGAAGGCTACTTGCTTGGTGCGCCATCCGGACGATGATCTCCGGGGTGCAGAGGCCTTCTTAGAGCACTATTCTATTACTGCGAGGGACACTGCCGAGGTAGCCATGCAAGATGCAGCACGACGAGCACTTTCCCAGTATTGCTCGTTGTTCAGCAGGGTAGCTGATGGCCTTGACCTGAAGTACTATCCTGGCCGTTCGACCGACAGTGCTGGAGGTGTGATTGTCTTGCCAGTTGGTGAGGGCAATCCTAGGTTGAACATCATGGTCAATCTGGTCGTCGTGCTCAATACAGAGTTGGACCACGCCCTTGACGAGTTGGGCAAGGTTCGGGCGGAGGTTGCGGAATTGCGGGCTTAACGCGCGGCACGCCACTATCTTGATGGTGGTTCTCCCGCCCCTGTCGGGATTCAGCACCCTTACCGTTCACTGCCCCGTGGTCGCTTCGACTATGGTACTCTAGACTGCAGGACCCGCATAGATTTGGATCCCTAGATCGACAGAGTCGGAGTCTGTAATAATTCTTAGTTCAGTGTCTCAGTCTAATTAGTCTTAGTTCGAGTTAGTTTTCTTATTTTATGTTGGATGCTTGTTATGATGGACATGTACTGAAGTTGGATCTTTGTAATGATTGTCACCAAGGTGTGGGTATCCCCTACAACTTGGTGTAGTTATTAATAAAGTCAGTTATTTAGTTGGGTAATCCATTTATTTCCACTTTCGTCTTTATCTGAGAAGCTGTCAGTGATGATGATCAAGTGTTCAGTGCTATGAAGATCTTCTATACATCTTTTCTTATGCTGAAAGACTGCAGAGTCAGATTGGATATATGTGTGTGATTCCTACAGATGTCTGAGAACAGGCGCAGAGGTGTGAGGCGTGCACAGCTAGAGTAGCAGGCACCCCAAGAGGAGGCAGCTCCGCAGCAGTATTTGCCACCGCCACCCCCGATGACCATTGAGCAGATGTTCTTGATGCAGACCTAGGCAGTTCAAGCAATTGGTTAGACCTTAGCAGCTATGCAGCAGGCGCAGCAGTAGCCACCACCACCTCAGCCTCCAGTGCAAGTCCAGATGCCTCAAGTGCCCAGAGACAAGCGGGCAAAGTTCATGAGGGGCCATCCCCCAGTCTTTGCCCACTCTGCTGATCCCATGGACGCTGAAGATTGGCTACATAACGTGGAGCGTGAGTTGCACACTGCCCAGTGCAACGATCGTGAGAAGGTGTTGTACGGTCCCTGATAGCTGAGGGGAGCAGCCCAGTCTTGGTGGGAGTTTTACTTCGCCACCCATGCCAACCCTGAAGCCATCACTTGGGAGGAGTTCAGGGTCAATTTCTGTCGCTATCATGTACCGAGGGACTGATGATAGTGAGGAAGGAGGAGTTTCTCGCCCTAAAGCAAGGTCCCCTGTCCGTCAGTGAGTACAGGGACAAGTTTCTGCAACTATCGCATTATGCCCTAGAAGATGTCAACACAGATGCCAAGAGACAGTACCGCTTCTTGAGAGGATTGGTTGACCCCCTCCACTATCAGCTAATGAACCACACCTTCCCTACCTTCCAACATCTGATAGATAGAGCAATCATGACAGAAAGGAAGCATCGGGAGATGGAGGACAGGAAACGCAAGATTGGTGGACCTCAGGTTGGGAGTAGTAGCCGTCCTCGCTACTCAGGCAACCCACCTCAGCAATTCAAGCAAGGTCACCAGCACCAACACCAGCATCAGCGTCAGAACCAGCCGCACCAGTACCAAAGGCAGTTTCCTCAGCAGCAACAATACCGTCAGAACAACCAGCAAGGAGGAAATCAATACCAGCGTCAGAGCAACCAGGCAACCCATCTTCCCGCCCTAGCAACCAACCAGAACAATCAAGTAGCGCCAGCTCAAGGAGGAAGTCGTGCATGTTTCCACTGTGGTGAACAAGGCCATTGGGCGAATCACTGCCCAAAGAAAGTAGCTCAGCAGCAGCCAGCTCCCAATGCCCTAGTCAGGCAGAATGCAATGCATCAAGGAGGCAACAACCGTGGGCAACCTCGTGCCCAGTATGGAAAGGTGAACCACTTGGAGACCGACACAGTCCAAGAGACTCCAGGAGTGGCACTAGGTACGTTTTCAGTCGAGTACCATTCTGCAAATGTCTTATTTGATACTAGAGCAACACATTCTTTTATAACTGCATCATGGGTAGAATCACATAACATACTAGTAGCACCCATGTATCCACCTATGAGAGTTAGTTTAGTTGGTGGAAGGACCCAAACTGATAGAGTTCCCCGCCGATTTGATAGTTATGGGTAACCAGGATACAACTATAGATGTCATCCTAGGGATGAATTCGCTAACCAAGTATCAAGCCAGCCTTAGTTGTGATAAGAGAACAGTGAAGTTAGTATCCCTATCAGGAGAAGAAGTGTTAGTAGAGTTGGTCTTGTCAGGACCAAGGAAAGGGAGTTGTCACCAAGTCACCGCTCATATTGAGGAGATTAAACCATCAAAGGCTATCAGTGTAGTATCAGATTTCCCAGATGTGTTTCCTGAGGAGTTACCAGGCATGCCACCTGAAAGGAAAGTTGAATTTGCCATAGAGCTTATTCCAGGCACCGCCCCTATTTCCAAGAGAGCCTATCGAGTGTCCGGACAAGAGTTGGTGGAACTCAAGAAGCAGATTGATGAGTTGTCGGAGAAAGGTTACATCAGACTGAGTACCTCGCCTTGGACAGCCCCAGTGCTATTTGTGGAGAAGAAGGATGGCACGAAAAGGATGTGCATAGATTATCGAGCTTTGAATGAAGTCACTGTCAAGAACAAGTACCCCCTTCCCAGAATTGAGGATTTATTCGATCAGTTGAGAGGAGCCAGTGTGTTCTCAAAGATAGATCTAAGATCAGGCTACCATCAGCTCAGAATCCGCCCCTCAGATATACCGAAGACAACATTCATCACCAAGTATGGACTGTATGAGTTCACGGTCATGTCATTCGGTTTGACGAATGCGCTAGCCTACTTCATGTACCTGATGAACAGTGTGTTCATGGACTACCTCGACAAGTTCGTAGTAGTGTTCATTGATGACATCCTTATATATTCCCAGAATGAGCAAGAGCATGAGGAGCATTTGAGGAAGGCACTTCAGAGGCTACGAGATTGTCAGCTGTATGCCAAGCTTAGCAAGTGCGAGTTCTGGATCAGTGAAGTCCTATTCTTGGGTCACATTATAAACCGAGAGGGATTGGCTGTAGATCTGAAGAAGGTAACAGCTATCTTGGACTGGAAAGCACCAAAAGATGGTCGAGGAATCAAGAGTTTCATCGGAATGGTCGGTTATTATCGGCGTTTCATTGAAGGTTTCTCCAAGATTGCCAGGCCAATGACAACATTGTTGGCAAAGAAGGTTGAGTTCAAGTGGACCCCAGCATGCCAGAAGTCCTTTGAGACATTGAAGGAGAAGTTGACAACGGCACAAGTGCTGATTTTGCCAGATGTTCACAAGCCATTCTCAGTGTATTGCGATGCTTCATATACTGGACTGGGATGTGTGTTGATACAGGAAGGGAGAGTAGTGGCATACTCGTCCCGACAGTTGAAAGTTCATGAGAAGAACTATCCTACTCATGATCTGGAATTAGCAGTCGTGGTTCATGCATTGAAGACCTGGAGGCATTATCTTGCAGAGGTGTGATATCTGGACCATAAGAGTCTCAAATATATATTCACTCAGTCAGAGTTAAACATGAGGCAGCGAAGATGGCTAGAGTTGATCAAAGATTATGAGCTAGAGATTCATTATCACCCAGGCAAAGCAAATGTAGTTGTAGATGCTCTTAGTAGGAAGAGTCAAGTCAATATGATGGCCGCTTACCCGATGCCATATGAGCTAGCAAAGGAGTTCGACAGATTGAGCCTCGGATTTCTGAACAACACTCAAGGAGTGACAATTGAGTTGGAACCCACTCTAGAGCAAGACATCAGGAAAGGTCAGAAGGATGATGAGAAGATCAACGAGATCTGGCAGCTGATCAAAGATGGAAAAGGCAAGGATTTCCATGAGGATGCAGAAGGAATAGTATGGTTCAAGGACAGATTTTGTGTTCCCGACATCAAATCGATCTGGGAACTGATTCTCAAGGAAGCCATGAAACGGCATACTCTATACACCCTAGTAGTGAGAAGATGTACCAAGACCTGAAGAAAAGATTTTGGTGGTACGGTATGAAGAGAGAAATAGCAGAGTATGTGGATGTATGTGACAATTGTCAGAGGATTAACGCTGTTGGGGACGAAGCATGTTCCTAAGCTGTTTCTTTCTGCAGGACCTAAGCTGTTTCTTTCTGCAGGACCTTCGGCGACGAAGCATGGTCCCAACAGTAGCCCCTTCGCGGTGCTAGATCGTTTTTCGTAACGAGCTTGGTCCGTGAAAAAAGTCTCTTAGGCTTCAGGAAGCCGAAGGTCCAAAAAACACCTTCCCTGAGCTCGTTGTCGAGAAACGATACAGTTCCACCATGCAGGTTCACTATTCTGGTTTTTGCGGCCCACCGTTCAGCGGGTGCGAGCAACTGTTTGCTTGGTGTAAAAATCCTGACGATTCACCTTCTTTCTTGCAGCACTATATAAACAGACGGGTAGGTGTGAAGTTACCACAGCATTCATTGCTATTGCACTGTTTTGCTGCCAAAATTTTTAACCATAGCCGAAGCTTGATTTTTGCATTCAAATGAAGCTCTAGTTTAGCGTCTGTTTCGTCAGAAGAAGAGCTTCGGGAGAAAGGTTATTAATTTCCGAGCAATTTTCAAGATATTCAAAATCAAATGGCCAGAGTGCGCTCTACTGCTAGAGCTGAGCGCGAAGGAGACGAAGCCGAAGCTGCGGAAACTGTCCCTATCTCGAAAGCAATGAGGCGATCTGGGTTGGTGACATCGGAGAACACCCCTGCTGCCGAAGCAGAACAAGCAGATATTGAAGAGACTTATTCTGAAGATGATCACAATATCGCAATACCAAGCAAGCCTAGCCACCTGGATTTCGGAAAGTCAACCATCTCCAAGGCTGATTTCCCGAAGATGGTAAAGTCGGGCTACTTTAGCGAAGATGAGAAAAAGGTGATTCGCTTCGGTGGAGAAGAAACTACCCCGAAGCCACAAAATGATGAAATAGTGATTTTCAAGAGTTTCCTCAAAGCTGGTTTGAGATTTCCTTTAAATAGGATGATTGCCGATGTGCTAAAGAAGTTTGGTATCTATTTTCATCAACTAACTCCTAATGCTATTGTTAGGCTTAGTGTTTATATTTGGGCTCTCCGAAGCCAGGGGGTGGAGCCATTTGCCGAAGGTTTCTGCCGGGTACACGAGCTACATTATCAAACTAAGGCCAGAAAGGATGGGTTAAATGAAAATTTTGGTTGTTATAATTTTGCCTATCGGAAGACTACAAATTTTCCTGTGATCAGCTATCGAAGCAAGTGGCCGGCAGGCTGGAAATCGGAATGGTTCTACGTCAAAGTTGACGATGACAAGGAGAAGCTAGTACAGAGTCCGCTTGAACTGATCTTCAGAGAGACCAGACCCCATTGCAGTATGACACCAGAAGGTCCAACTCAAATCGGGTTGGCTGAATTCAGGATTATTGCTGAGCACATTGGCACTAGAGATCTTATGCAGGAATTTCTGTCGTTCAAAATATTTCCATCTATGAAGGAATGGGCTATGCCAAAGCTCGAAAGAGAGAAGAAAGAGGGGGAACTTGTCCGCCTGCCCTACCACTATAAGTTCAAGAAGTATTTTAAAGCACCCTGCCAAGAATGGCTCGAAACAATCGAAGTAATGAGTACTGAAATTCTTGGGAATTATTCTAAAAAAGAAGATCAATTGATGACAGCAGCCTTCGGCACCCGGCCGAAACGAAGGCTAAACAGAGTGCTTGATGCTATAGGCTTTGAATACCCTGACTACGAGCGGCTAGACAAGGGTGCCGAAGGGCAGAAAAGAAAACGAGTGGCTAGCACTTTAATTAAAGACGACGAAGATCAACCAAAAAAGAAGAAAGAAAAGCTTGAACCGAAAGTAGTTGCTTCAAGAAATAGAAAAGCTGCATCTCCGAAGCCTGCATCTCTAGAACCAGAGAGATTGGTCTGAGATGAGGAAGTGTCTCTGACACCTTCTGCTGCCGAAGTAGAAGAAATTTTGAAGGTAATGACTGAATCTTTGTCTGTCAAGCTAAGTCCGCTGGCACCGGAACTGACAAAGTTTTTTCAGAAGGACAAAAAACATCGGCAGCAGAAAGTCCTGCGAAGCCGAAAAAACGGAGAATCATTCAAGTGACAGATGTGATCCATCAGACGCCGCCACCGGCGACGGTGTCAAAAATTGTCTTTGCCGAGACTGCCGAAGCCGAAGGCGCCGTAGCCGAAGCTACCGGAGTGGAAACTACTGAAGCTGAAACCGGTGAAGCCGAAGCTACCGGGGCTAAAGCCGAAGCTACCGGGGCCGAAGCCGGGACCACCGAAGAGTCGAACCTGGAAACCACACTTGAGGTTATTGACAATATACTCCTGAAAATGGCTGAAGAAGAAGCTGTTATGGCTGCGGTGAACACGGCAACTGAAAAGGGGAAAGAGCAGATTGATGAAATTTCGGATGAAGGAGATTTTAACTTTCAAGATTTGCTTGGACAAGAGTTAACAGACGCCGAAAAAGAAGAGTTGAAAAAATATGCCATATCTTGCGGATATAAATCAGGGGCTATGCTATTTGGTGGGGTCAACGAAGGGAAGCTAAGATGCCTTCGGAACCGCACCGAGACCAAAATTGTTAGAACCCTCTCCAAAAGCGTTGGCTTGCCGAAGATAGAAGCAGACCTCTGCAGGTACCAGTGACATCATGTCGCTGGCAGCCTGCTCTACGCGAATTTTAAGGTAAAAATATTATTATTATTTTATTATTATTATTTTTTATGTCTTTCTCTGACGAAGGTTGTTTTGGCAGAGTATATTGTTAAGTAAATGTAATACTCAAAGTTGTATACCAAGAGTAATAGAGAGAGAGCTCCTCATTTTGTGTGTCTTATTTGCATCATAAAAAGAGCACCAATGTAATTGAGAGTGACTAAATAAAACAATTATTCTAAAATAAAGAAAAAGTGCATTTGTTGGAGTTTTATGTGTTTGTGCATTAAATAAAACCATGAGGATAAAAATAATAAGGTAATAATTATTTGAAGCTTGATTAAACCCTAAATTTGAAATTAGGGTTTTGAAAATAAGGAAAAGAGAAGAGATATGAAAATATAAATAAAATGTATAAATAAATATCTTCAGGCTTAGTATTTTTAACTGCAAAAATAGAGTTTATAAATGAAGATCCACAAAAGTTTGAACTAGTTCAAATTGGGTTTGAAAATGAAGAAAATAGAAAGAAAAATGAAAAAGAAAAAGAATAAGAGCTTACCTGGGCCCTGAACCTCAATTCGGCCCACTATCAATTCTGACCCGCGCGGCCCGCATTCACTCCTCCACGCGCGTGCTCCGCCCACTCGCGCATACCACTGACTCGTGGGCCCGGCCGTCAGCTGCTGGCTCGCGCGCCCGTCTCCTGGATGTCGCGTCTATGGCAAACGAGGCCCCCTCGTCAGTCTCGGTGTCCTCCTGTGCATCTTCCCCATCCCGCGCGACGCGCGCTCTCAACAGACCGCTCCGCTCTCCACTCCGAGAATCTCGGACGACCGGTGCACTTGGCCAGCTGCGGACTCGGCGTCGCGGGTCTACAAGTACCCTTCCCTCTCCCTTCTCTATCTCTATCCCCAATTCCTTGCCACCAAGAACGCCTCCGCTGCGCCGCCGAGAGTGACCCGCCGCGGGCGAATCCGGGCGTGCCGACGACCGTGCTCGAATTGTGGAACCCAGGGGCTCCCTTCGGCTGCGTTGAAGGCGACCGCAACCGAATTGCCGAGGATTAGCCACCGGCGGCACCGGAATTCGTCGACGTCGACTCAGCTCCGCCGCGGATCCGCCTTCGCCGTGGCCGGACGCTCTTCGCGCCGAGATTGTCGGTAAGACCTACTCCAGCGTATTCGCCATCCCCTAGGCATTGTGTAGCAGTTTTTAATCGAGTTTTAGAGCACTGGAGCACTCGATTGGAACTTCACCGGCGAGGTTCGCCGTGAATGGTGGGCGGCGCCGCCGTCGATAGTGGTGGATTGGGGGAAGACACGACGACCGTCGATCCGGTCAGTGACGGCCCGGATTAGATCTTCGCGTACCGATTGGGTTAGGTTAGTGCGGGCCGTCCGATCTGGATCCCGTGACCCTGGTTCAATCTCATTTCATTAAACCGCGACCGTAGGATCTAGATCCAAGGCTCCACATTGTGTACCGGTTCAGAGGAAATCAGATCTAATCCTGGCCACCGAAGTTTGATCGTGCGGCCAGTAAACCCCGATACCCCTTCGCGGGTATATTTTGTTAAAGAGCCCCTCTGCTTTCAGGTTATAAACCCGCCGTCCATGTGTTACTATTCTCTGTGTCTAGGATAACTTACGCCAGACCCCCTGACTTTTCCAGAAAATGACGCCCAGTCCAGTGATCGTTTAAATTGAATAAATAAAATAGAAAATAGATTTTTAATATGAAAATAATTGCTAGAACTTTGATAATTCATAGAAAATTCATATGAGCTCCAAATTGGTCCATTCCAGTTCCTAAATTTTTGTAATAATATTGTCTACGCATTAGTGCCTCTGTTTTGGCATGAAAGGCTCATTTAAATTTATCTAATACTTAATCTTGTATTAAATACATAAAAGCTACAGAAATTCATAACTTGAATTCTATAACTCCAAATTCAGTGATTCCAGTTCCTATGGTTTCATTTTAATGTGTAGATTTTTACTGTATATTTTATTCATCTGTTTGGTGTGATGTTGATTTTGGCTATACTATGTATGTATTGTGTTGATGCGAGTAGACGAGCAAGCCACTGTGGAAACTGAGGTTCAACAAGTAGAAGTAGCTGAGCAGGAGCTCATTACAGGCAAGTTGTGCCCTTGATCACTTACTTTTCCCAGCCATGTTCTTATTAATTTTAATGATCTGCATAGGTTAATTTTGATGGGAGCCTTTATGTTACCCCAGTTTTGATTACCTCTATACCTTGTTCACCCCTGAAATATTTTTGGGTAGTACTTGCTATTGCTTTATGTGGATTGGGTATGGAGATTCATTATTCATGATTATTCTGTTATTATTTTGTTATTATTATTGTTCATGTTAAGATCATTAAATTAATGGGAACATGGAGCGACCACCCGGGAAAACAGTGCTACCACAAGGGTTTAATGGGACGCCCTTGGCTGACTAATTAGGAAAGCTAGTGGAAGACTACCTTACCCGAAAGGGGCAAGGGCAGTAGGGGAGTGGTCAGTGTAGGGAGGTCCCTGGTTGATTTTGCTGCGATGGCGGTCAGCCAGGAACCCTGCATTGGAACTTCCTATAAACTGTAGCGGGTTTTCGGAAGCTAGTGGAACTTTGTAAAGGCCTCGTAGTGGATCCCTAGCCATTCACCTCGGTAGTGTCTAAGGGCCTTGCAAACCCTGGCGACATGGGATACACGACTTGTGGGTAAAGATGCGCAACCTCTGCAGAGTGTAAAACTAGTATACTAGCCGTGCTCACGGTCAAGAGCGGCTCGGACCCTCACATGATTAACTATGGAACTTAAGTTTAATTTGACATTTGCATCGCATTTGGGATTATTTTACTATCACTGTTCTTTATTATTATTAAGGTTTGGTATTTACTTACACTTAGTAATTGCTAATAAAATTTTGACCAACTTATAAAAGCAATGCTCAGCCTTAGCCTTTATTTCATTGATCAGCCTTACACTACATGAACTCCCACCTTTGGTGAGTTCATGCCACATTATTCCCCACGACTTGTTGAGCTATGAACGTATGTGAGCTCACTCTTGCTGTCTCACACCCCCCCACAGGAGAAGAACAGATGGTCGAAGAGGAGCCGCCTAATACTGAGGAGTTCGATCTGATCTAGGTGGCGTTTCTCAGTCGACATTGGCGCCGACGATCCTTAGTTCGTTTTATCTTTATTATTTTATTTTGTAATAAGTCTTCCGCTATGTAATAATTACTCTGATGTTTTATGACATTTATCTCTATACACTCTGTTATTATATATGTTGTCTTCTTGGCGCATGTATGAGATGCACCTGGCTTTGTTCCTTAAAGTCGGGTGTTACAGAAGTGGTATCAGAGGAAATGTTGACTGTAGGACGAAACCTAGATAGAAATGGGCAACCCTTACCTACTTATCTCATTCAGATTCATTCTATACTTACCTTACTCTGATTCTTTCTACACTTATCCTGATCCTGTCTCACCTTCTACTGTTCTACTCTGATCATTCTTACCTTTTCTACTCTGAGACAAGATGGATTTCACACCTTGGAATCCCTACCCTTATGACATTTTTAAGAGATAGGGAGCCTAAGACAAAATTAAACTATTTTCTCTAGTAAAAATATTGGCTGATTGTGCTGATGCTAAATGTCTGATTTGCTTCTTTGATTGATTGAAATATTACATGGACATCTTAGCATGTGCCAGCATAAGGTAATAAATTAGCTATGGTAGGTAAAACATTAAACTGCTTAGCTAATAAATCCCCCAAAGTAACATGATTGTAATTACTGCCTTGTCTACTGCTCTTTCTTACCATATGTATCTAACTCAGATGGTCAATACCAGGAGGGGTGGTGGAATTGATTTGCCTCCTAACCAACACACTCGAAGGATATACAGACAACCTCAGCCACAGCCTGCAGAGATGAATCCTCCTAATCCTCCACCAGGCGGAGTTGACCCACTGGTTGCTGCTCAGATGGCGGTGATGCAGCAAATGGCGGACACTATGGCTGATATGCGTGCCCAGATGCAGCAAGAACGCCAAGAGATGCGACAGGAAAGAGAAGACATACGCCAGGAGTTGCGCCAGGAGAGAGATGAGATACGCCAAGAAAGGAGGGCGCAACAACAGCAGCTGCAACAACAACTTCAACAACAGCAACAACAGCAACAAGTGCCATTGCCTCCACCACCACCACCAGTTCCACCTCGTGATAAGCACCGGGAGTTTATGAGTCATAAGCCACCTACATTTGCAAGTTCGCCAGATCCACTTGATGCAGATGATTGGCTGAAAGCAATTGAGAAGATGCTCGACATTGCACAATGCACTGACCGGGAGAAGGTTTTATATGCTTCTGGACGTCTGATTGGTCCTGCTGCTGACTGGTGGGATTCTTATACTGCTGCCCATGATGCTGCGGATACTATTACTTGGGCAGAATTCAGTACGCAGTTCAGGAACTACCATATTCCAGCTGGGATGATAAAGATCAAGAAGAAGGAGTTTCTGTCGCTGAAGCAAGGAAGTATGTCAGTCAGCGAGTACCGCGACAAGTTCATTCAGCTATCCAGATATGCCCCTGAAGAAGTTGCTGAAGACGAGAGGAAGCAGGAGCATTTCATTGAAGGACTTAATGGACCCTTGCAGTATGCTCTAGTGGCACACACATTTCCATCATTTCAGAGGCTGCTTGATAAGGCCCTGGCTATTGAACACAAGCGTGTTCAGTTGGGAGATTTGAAGAGAAAGGCAATATCTCAAGGACAAGGAAGCAGCAGTGTTCGTCCTCGCTACAGTTCACCACAGGGTACACCGACCCGACCAGGAGGACCACGCCCAGTTCAGCAATCACCACTGAGGACTCCACCTCCTCGACAGGCTACTCCCACGGGCACCCCGACGAAGTTTGCAGGACAGAGTCCGGGCACTCAATGTTTCAAGTGTGGGAAGATTGGTCATTATGCAAATGTCTGCCCACAGAGGATTGCTACTACTCCAGCTCAGAACAAGCAACAGACCCCTGGCAAGGGATATTCTATAGCCAGGGTGAATCAAGTCAGCGTTGATGATACTCCTGATGGTGGGGACCTCGTAATTGGTATGTTTTATGTTAATACAATTCCTGCAACCATATTATTTGATTCTGGTGCTACACATTCATTCATGTCTGCTAGATATGCCAACACAAATGAAATACCACTGCTAAATATGAGAAAACCCCTGATAGTAATTACACCTAAAGGGCCTGTTGAGGCGAATCAAATGACACGTAGATTGACATTAACCATTATGGGTAGAGAATTTGGAGCTACTGCTATAATATTAGAGTCAAGCAGTATTGTCGGGGACCATAATTAGGGGTACCCTCAAGACGCCTAATTCTCAGCTGGTAACCCCCATCAGCATAAAGCTGCAGAGGCCTGATGGGTTTGATTAAGTCAGGGATCAGTCCATACGAGTGACTCGATCACGCCACGCCCGAGCCTAGCCTCGGGCGAGGGCAGCCGACCCTAAGATGATTCCGTCTCGCCTGAGGCCTCCTCTTTCACGGCAGACGCATCACCGGCTCGCCCGAGGCCCCGCCTTCGATAAGAAGTAACCCTGACTAAATCACCGCGCCAACTGACCAAGTCACCGGGGCGTTTAACGCAAAAGGTAAGACCGACGGGCGACCAGACTTCGCCAGAGGTGCCATAGGAGGCTCTGCCCGACCCAGGGCTCGGACTCGGGCTAAGGCCCCGGAAGACGGCGAACTCCGCTCCGCCCGACCCAGGGCTCGGACTCGGGCTAAGGCCCCGGAAGACGGCGAACTCCGCTCCGCCCGACCCAGGGCTCGGACTCGGGCTAAGGCCCCGGAAGACGGCGAACTCCGCTCCGCCCGACCCAGGGCTCGGACTCGGGCTAAGGCCCCGGAAGACGGCGAACTCCGCTCCGCCCGACCCAGGGCTCGGACTCGGGCTAAGGCCCCGGAAGACGGCGAACTCCGCTCCGCCCGACCCAGGGCTCGGACTCGGGCTAAGGCCCCGGAAGACGGCGAACTCCGCTCCGCCCGACCCAGGGCTCGGACTCGGGCTAAGGCCCCGGAAGACGACGAACTCCGCCTCGCCCGACCCAGGGCTCGGACTCCGCCTCGGCCTCTGCCGAACGACCTCCGCCTCGCCCGACCCAGGAGTTCGGGCTCGGCCTCTGTCATGCAGGACGGACTCGACCTCGACTTCGGAGAAGCCTCCACGACGCCCGACCTAGGACACAAGACCGCCACGTCAACAGGAAGCGTCATCATCACCCTGCCCTGAGCCGACTCGGGTCGCAGAGAACAAGACCGGCGTCCCATCTGGCCAGCCCCGCCAGATAGGCAATGATGGCGCCTCACTAGACCATGACGACGGCGACTCTTGACTCCCTTACGAAAGCAGGGAGACGTCAGCAAGAGCACAGCTGTTCCAACAGCTGTCCCTCCATCAAGCTCCGTTGCTTCTCCAACAGCCACGACGCCACACCAACAGGGTGCCAGGATCTCTCCGGCTGCCACCTTGGCATGTACTTAGGGCGCTAGCTCTCCCTCGCTAGACACGTAGCACCTTGCTACACCCCCATTTTGTACACCTGGATCCTCTCCTTACGACTATAAAAGGAAGGACCAGGGCCTTCTTAGAGAAGGTTGGCCTCGCGGGAACGAGGGGCAGGGGCAGGCGCTCTCTTGGGGCCGCTCGCTCCCCTCACCCGCGCGGACGCTTGTAACCCCCTACTGCAAGCGCACCCGACCTGGGCGCGGGACGAACACGAAGGCCGCGGGAATTCTCCGACTCCCTCACGACCCGGCTCCGGCCACCTCGCTCTCTCTCTCTCTCTCTCTCCCCTTCGCGCTCGCCCACGCGCTCGACCCATCAGGGCTGGGGCACGCGGCACACTCACTCGTCGGCTCGGGGACCCCCCGGTCTCGGAACGCCGACAGTTGGCGCGCCAGGTAGGGGCCTGCTGCGTGTTGACGAGTAGATTCCCGTCAAGCTCCAGATGGGCAGTCTCCAACGACCTCTTCAACCCGGGACGGTGCTCCGTTTCGGGAGCCTCGAGTTCATGTCTCTCGACAGCAGCTACGACATGATACTCCTTCCACCGCCGCGCGACAGCGACAATGGTGGCGGACAGCCCGCCCGCCGGCGGCGGAATCGACGACGCCTTTCCCGCGTGGGGGAAGGACAACTTTCGAGTTCGCCCCATCCTCTCCCCCGCCATCGCAGGAGGAGGAGGCGGGGCAACCAGGGCCGAGCGGGAGGCAGCGCCCCGACGGCTGTCGAGCAGATCGACATCCCCAATGCCCCAACGGAGGACACGCTAGGCGTCACCCTCGCGTTCGAGGCAAAGGCGAGCGCCGCCCCCCCGCAACACGTCGACCCCGAGCAAGTGGACGACGCCAGCACGCTCACGAAGGGCCTGCAGGACGTTGCCCTCGTACCCAAGACGACGGCGCGATCAACCCCCGACATGACTTCGTCGCTCCTCGTCGACAAAAAGGTACCGACTGCTACCCATCTTTCGTCATTTCGACTCGGCCTCAACCCGCCTGGCGACCTCGCTTTGGCGGGCGCTCACGTTGAGGCGAGTGCAACCTCTCTGGGGTTTCGTGTGCGGTCGCCTTGGGACCGATTGACGGGTGTCTCGACCTACGGACCCTCTGGGTCCGAGGAAGATGACGACCCCAGCATCTGCTGGGATTTCTCCGGATTTGGCAACCCCAGTGCCATGCGGGACTTCATGACCGCATGTGACTACTGCCTCTCCGACTGTTCCGACGGCAGCCGCAGCCTTGACGACAAGGACTGCGGCCCGAGCCGCGAATGTCTCCACGTCGAGCTAGGGGATCCCTCCGGAGGCGGCTGTCTCGGCATGCCGGAGGATGGTGATCCCCCTAGGCCAGCGCCTCGCGCCGACATCCCGCGGGAGCTAGCTGTGGTCCCCGTTCCGGCGGGGGGTCACGACCCACAGCTCGAGCAAGTCCGCGGGGCATAGGCCGGGCTCGATGAGGGAGCAGGAGCGCTCGAGGCAATCCGCCAGAACATCGGGCAGGTATGGGCGAGCCAGCCCCCGGCCGGAGGAATACGTCACCTGCCCCAAGGTCTCCAGCACCGCATCGCCAACGATGCCAGGAACAGACCGCCTACCGCATCCGACGGAACCGGTCAGGACCTGGCCGCCGCAGCGATGCTCCTCCGCGCGATGCCGGAGTCATCAACCACCGAGGGTCGGCGAATCCAGGGAGAACTCAAGCATCTCCTGGAAGGCGCTGCGGCCCGGCGGGCCGAGAGCTCTGCCTCCCGAAGGCAGGGGTACCCCTCGGAACCTCGTGCCGCGACTTCCCGACTCACGCGGGAAGCCTCGGTCTACACCGGGCGCACGCGCAACACCGCGCCTGCGGCCCCGGGCCACCTCGGCGACGAGCACCCTCATCGCGACCGTCGGGCCCGCCTCGACGAAAGGGTGCGCCGAGGCTATCACCCCAGGCGTGGGGGACGCTACGACAGCGGGGATGATCGGAGTCCCTCGCCCGAACCACCCGGTCCGCAGGTCTTTAGCCGAGCCATTCGGCGGGCGCCGTTTCCGCCCCGATTCCGACCCCCGACTACTATCACAAAGTACTCGGGGGAAACGAGACCGGAATTGTGGCTTGCGGACTACCGCCTGGCCTGTCAACTGGGTGGGACGGACGATGACAACCTCATCATCCGAAACCTCCCCCTGTTTCTCTCCGACACCGCTCGCGCTTGGTTGGAGCACCTGCCTCCGGGGCAGATTTCCAACTGGGAAGATTTGGTCCAGGCTTTCGCCGGCAACTTCCAGGGCACGTACGTGCGCCCCGGGAATTCCTGGGACCTCCGAAGCTGTCGGCAACAACCGGGAGAGTCCCTTCGGGACTACATCCAGTGATTCTCGAAGCAGCGCACCGAGCTGCCCAACATCACCGACTCCGATGTCATTGGCGCGTTCCTCGCCGGCACCACCTGCCGTGACCTGGTGAGCAAGTTGGGTCGCAAGACCCCCACCAGGGCGAGCGAGCTGATGGACATCGCCACCAAGTTCGCCTCCGGCCAGGAGGCGGTAGAGGCCATCTTCCGAAAGGACAAGCAGCCCCAGGGCCGCCCGTCGGAAGATGCTCCCGAGGCGTCTACTCCGCGCGGCGCCAAGAAGAAAGGCAGGAGGAAGTCGCAAGCGAAACGCGACGTTCCCGATGCAGACCTTGTCGCCGCCGCCGAGCACAAGAACCCTCGGAAGCCCCCCGGAGGCGCCAACCTCTTCGACAAGGCACTCAAGGAGACGTGCCCCTACCATCAGGGGCCCGTCAAGCACACCCTCGAGGAGTGCGTCATGCTTCGGCGCCACTTCCACAGGGCCGGGCCACCCGCAGAGGGCGGCAGGGCTCACGACGCCGACAAAGGGGAGGATCACCAAGCAGGAGAGTTCCCCGAGGTCCGCGACTGCTTCATGATCTACGGAGGGCATGCGGCGAATGCCTCGGCTCGGCATCGTAAGCAAGAGCGTCGGGAGGTCTGCTCGGTGAAGGTGGCAGCACCAGTCTACCTAGGCTGGTCCGACAAGCCCATCACCTTCGACCGGGACGACCACCCCGACCACGTGCCGAGCCCGGGGAAGTACCCGCTCGTCGTCGACCCCGTCATCGGCGACGTCAGGCTCACCAAGGTCTTGATGGATGGGGGCAGCTGCCTCAACATCATCTACACTGAGACCCTCAGGCTCCTGCGCGTCGATCTGTCATCCGTCCGAGCAGGCGCTGCGCCCTTCCACGGGATCATTCCCGGGAAGCGCGTCCAGCCCCTCGGGCAGCTCGACCTCCCTGTCTGCTTCGGAACACCCTCCAACTTCCGAAGGGAGACTTTGACGTTCGAGGTGATCGGGTTCCGAGGAACCTACCACGCAGTGTTGGGAAGGCCATGCTACGCGAAGTTCATGGCCATCCCCAACTACACCTACCTGAAGCTCAAGATGCCGGGCCCCAACGGGGTCATCACCGTCGGCCCCACGTACAAACACGCATTCGAATGCGATGTGGAGTGCGTGGAGTACGCCGAGGCCCTCGCCGAGTCCGAGGCCCTCATTGCCGACCTGGAAAGCCTCTCCCGAGAGGTGTCGGACGTGAAGCGACATGCCGGCAACTTCGAGCCAGCGGAGACGGTTAAGGCCGTCCCCCTCGACCCCAGTGGTGACGCCTCCAAGCAGATTCGAATCGGATCCGGGCTCGACCCCAAATAGGAAGCAGTGCTCGTCGACTTTCTCCGCGCAAACGCCGACGTCTTTGCGTGGAGTCCCTCGGACATGCCCGGCATACCGAGGGATGTCGCCGAGCACTCGCTGGATATTCGGGTCGAAGCCCGACCGGTCAGACAGCCTCTGCGCCGATTCGACGAGGAAAGGCGCAGGGTGATAGGCGAGGAGGTCCACAAGCTGATGGCAGCAGGGTTCATCAAAGAGGTATTCCATCCCGAATGGCTTGCCAACCCTGTACTTGTGAGGAAAAAAGGGGGGAAATGGCGGATGTGTGTAGACTACACTGGTCTCAACAAAGCATGTCCGAAAGTCCCCTACCCTCTACCTCGCATCGATCAAATCGTGGACTCCACTGTAGGGTGCGAAACCCTGTCTTTCCTCGAATGCCTACTCAGGGTATCATCAAATCAAGATGAAAGAGTCCGACCAGCTCGTGACTTCTTT
Organism: Zea luxurians; assembly: GCA_029449295.1. Lineage (NCBI taxonomy): Eukaryota > Viridiplantae > Streptophyta > Magnoliopsida > Poales > Poaceae > Zea > Zea luxurians. The sequence goes on from JAOPSE010000034.1 coordinate 6,735,164, forward strand.
CATCACGCCCTTCGGCATGTACTGTTATGTCACAATGCCGTTCGGTTTGAGGAACGCGGGTGCAACGTACCAGCGGTGCATGAACCATGTGTTCGGCGAACACATCGGTCGCGCGGTCGAGGCCTACGTCGATGACATCGTAGTCAAGACGAGGAAAGCCTCCGACCTTCTCTCCGACCTCGAACTGACATTCCGGTGTCTCAAGGCGAAGGGCGTCAAGCTCAATCCCGAGAAGTGCGTCTTCGGGGTGCCCCGGGGCATGCTTTTGGGATTCATCGTCTCCGAGCGGGGCATCGAAGCCAACCCGGAGAAGATCGCGGCCATCACAAACATGGGGCCCATCAAGGACTTAAAAGGCGTACAGAGGGTCATGGGATGCCTCGCGGCCTTGAGCCGTTTCATCTCGCGCCTCGGCGAAAGAGGCCTGCCCCTGTACCGTCTCTTAAGGAAGGCCGAGTGCTTCACTTGGACTCCCGAGGCCGAGGAAGCCCTCGGGAACCCGAAGGCGCTCCTCACCCAGGCGCCCATCTTGGTACCCCCAGCTGATGGAGAAGCCCTCCTGGTCTACGTCGCCGCAACCACTCAGGTGGTCAGCGCCGCGATCGTGGTCGAAAGGCAGGAAGAGGGGCATGCTTTGCCCATTCAGAGGCCAGTTTACTTCGTCAGCGAAGTGCTGTCCGAGACCAAGATCCGCTACCCACAAGTCCAGAAGCTGCTATATGCAGTGATCCTGACGAGGCGAAAGCTGCGACATTACTTCGAGTCCCATCCGGTGACTGTGGTGTCATCCTTCCCCCTGGGGGAGATCATCCAGTGCCGAGAAGCCTCGGGGCGGATCGCGAAGTGGGCGGTGGAAATCATGGGCGAGGCAATCTTGTTCGCCCCTCAGAAGGCCATCAAGTCCCAGGTACTGGCGGATTTCGTAGCCGAATGGGTCGATACCCAGTTGCCAACGGCTCCGATCCAACCAGAGCTCTGGACCATGTTTTTCGACGGGTCGCTGATGAAGACGGGAGCTGGCGCGGGCCTGCTCTTCGTCTCGCCCCTCGGGAAACACCTGCGCTACGTGCTACGCCTCCATTTCCCGGCGTCCAACAATGTGGCTGAGTACGAGGCTCTGGTCAACGGATTGCGAATCGCCATCGAGCTAGGGGTCCGACGCCTCGATGCACGCGGCGACTCGCAGCTCGTCATCGACCAAGTCATGAAGAACTCCCTCTGCCGCGACCCGAAGATGGAGGCCTACTGTGAGGAGGTTCGACGCCTGGAAGACAAGTTCTACGGGCTCGAGCTTAACCACATCGCCCGGCGCTACAACGAGACTGCGGACGAGCTGGCGAAGATAGCCTCGGGGCGAACGACGGTTCCCCCGGACGTCTTCTCCCGGGATCTGCACCAACCCTCCGTCAAGATAGGCGACGCGCCCGAGCCCGAGGCACCCTCGGCCTCGTCCGAGGTGACCTCGGCCCAGCCCGAGCCATCCTCGGCTCAACCCGAGGAACCCTCGGAGCCCGAGGGCGAAGCGCTGCGCATCGAGGAGGAGCAGAACGGGGTCGTGCCAGATCAAGATTGGCGAACCCCGTACCTGCAATATCTCCACCAAGGAGAACTGCCCCTCGACCGAGCCGAGGCTCGGCGGGTAGCGCGACGCGCCAAGTCATTCGTCTTGCTGGGCGATGAGAAGGAGCTCTACCATCGAAGCCCCTCGGGGATCCTCTAGCGATGCATCTCCATCGCCGAAGGTCAGGAACTCCTGCGGGAAATACACTCGGGGGCTTGCAGCCATCATGCAGCACCTCGAACCCTCGTTGGGAACGCTTTCCGCCAAGGCTTCTATTGGCCGACGGCGGTGGCTGACGCCACTAGAATTGTCTGCGCCTGCGAAGGGTGCCAATTCTATGCGAAGCAGACCCACCTGCCCGCTCAGGCTCTGCAGACGATACCCATCACCTGGCCCTTCGCTGTGTGGGGTCTGGACCTCGTCGGCCCTCTGCAGAAGGCGCTCGGGGGCTACACGCACCTGCTGGTCGCCATCGACAAATTCTCCAAGTGGATCGAGGTTCGACCCCTGAACAGCATCAGATCCGAGCAGGCGGTGGCGTTCTTCACCAACATCATCCATCGCTTCGGGATCCCGAACTCCATCATCACCGACAATGGCACCCAGTTCACCGGCAAAAAATTCTTGGATTTTTGCGAGGATCACAACATCCGGGTGGACTGGGCCGCCGTAGCTCATCCCATGTCGAATGGGCAAGTAGAGCGCGCCAATGGCATGATCCTACAAGGGCTCAAGCCTCGAATTTACAACAACCTCAACAAGTTCGGCAAGCGGTGGATGAAGGAACTCCCCTCGGTGGTCTGGAGCCTGAGGACGACGCCGAGCCGAGCCACGGGTTTCACGCCTTTCTTCCTGGTCTACGGGGCCGAGGCCATCCTGCCCACCGACCTGGAATACGGCTCCCCGAGGACGAGGGCCTACAACGAAGAAAGCAACCAAGCTAGCCGAGAAGACTCGCTGGACCAGCTGGACGAGGCTCGGGACAGGGCCTTACTACACTCGGCGCGGTACCAGCAGTCCCTGCGACGCTACCACGCCCGAGGGGTCTGACCCCGAGATCTCCAGGTGGGCGACCTGGTACTTCGGCTGCGGCAAGACGCCCGAGGGAGGCACAAGCTCACGCCCCCTTGGGAGGGGCCGTTCATCATCGCCAAAGTTCTGAAGCCCGGAACGTACAAGCTGGCCAACAGTCAGGGCGAGGTCTACGGCAACGCTTGGAACATCCAACAGCTACGTCGCTTCTACCCTTGAGATGTTTTCAAATTGTTCATACACCTCGCACCCACGCAAAGTTTAGTCAACAAGGAAGGGTCGGCCTCGCCTCGGCAAGGCCCGACCCTCCCTCGGGGGCTAAAAGGGGGCAAACCCCCTCTGCGTCAAAATTTTCCTCGAAAAGAAAATCTCTTTTACCAGAATATCTTTCATGCTTTTTGACTACTTCGAAAAGTGGATCCTGGAAACGACGGGGTACACGTAAGCAGTCAAGGCTGACCGAGCCGAGGGACTCCTACGCCTCCGGGATACGGATACCTCACTCATCACCTTCTGCGATAAGTAACTCGCGCTCGGATAAGGTGAATCCACGGATCGAACGAGTCTTTACGTACGGAAGCTCTTCTGTCGAAGCGATTCTTCGAGCCTTCTCGACCGAGTCGGTGACAGGGCCTCATGGACGGGTAAAAGTACGCGTAAGCGGCAAGGCCGACCGAGCCGAGGGACTCCCACGCCTCCGGGATACGGATACCTCACTCATCACCTTCCGCGAGAAGCAACTCTTGCTCGCACTAACATCCCTGCTACCGACAAAAAGTCCAGATACTCGAAACAAGAGGAAAAGAGACGCAGCTTTATAACGCAGCAAGGGTGTGTGTTCTGGCCTCGACGGCCGCACAAGGCCCACGATACAAGACGATTTGACCCTGCAGGCTCGGATCTTGACGCTGGAAGAGGGCGATGACACCCTCGGCATCGACAGCACCTTCGGTAAGGCCCGACCTAGCCTCGGACGGCGACGCGGTCCGAGGGCCTCCGCTCCGAAGGACAACGTCATCACCACGCTCGAGCAATCTCTGCCAGGGACTTCTCCGAGAACCCGGCCCGAGCGGACGGCTCGGCCGGCCACCTCCGGGGCCTCGGCCGACCGCCTTCCGAGGGCGCCAGCTCGATCCGAAGCCTCGGCTGAGCAACTCCGACGACAATCCTGCCAACAGACAACCCGGCTAGGCTCCGGCCAACCAGGTTTCATTTCCGAGCCAACTCCGCCTCTGCTCGTGCTGATATCGCTACCCCCGGCCTCGGCTCGTCGAAGAGCGGCCGAGGGGTCTCTTTAACTAAGCTAGAGGAGCCTCGGACAACAGGGCCGACCGAGCCGAGGGACTCCTACGCCTCCGGGATACGGATACCTCACTCGTCACCTTGACACGGGGCGACTCATGCTTGGTGAAGCGGTTCAGACAATCAGCAGACGAGTCTTAGTGCTCGGAAATGAGGAAAAAACATGGCTCCGCGCCGTAATTACATACATGTTTAGGCCCCAAAAGCCGAAATGAACAAAAAACCCGGCACTCGAAGTGCCATTACAGACGGAACTCCGGTTCCCCCCCCCCCCCGCAGGTACGAACAACCCCACTCGATAGGGGCGGGCCTGCGGGGCGGCGAAAAAACTCTCACCTCCCGAAGACGAGAGCCAGCCATTCAGGCCAGGAGACGGAGACCCAGGGCTACTAATGGAGTTGGCAATCTCATCGGTAGAGAAGCCACTTCCGTCCGCCGACGCCTCGGGACCCGCCACTTCCGGCATGGCTGGAGGAAGTCTCCGTGAAGCTGGAGGATGCCGTTCTCCCCCGGACGCACGGGGAAGAAAAGGGCAACCGACCCACACGGAGACAGCCCCCTGACTCGCCTCGTCCTCCCTCTTGGCCTGGTGATGAAAATCCTTGAGGCTGAGGGAGGGGCAGAGGCCGCACCCGGCTCGCTTTCCCCCACCATCAAGCCAGAGGTTACCATCCTGGGTGACCGCCGGTGGAGGGGTGCAGCCGGGCTGCACGATGAAAATCCTTGAAGCCGAACGATGGCTGAAAGGTACCGACTCCCACGGAGTTGCGTTCCTCCAAAGATGGGGTGAAAAGACGGCGGTTTCCCCCATCCGGGGGCTTGGAAGGTGGAAAGACGCGATGCATAAGGCAGGGAGAGGGCACGGTCGCCTTACGAAAGGGTCGCCCTCCTTTTAAAGGCAACTCCCCCTGCTTGCGCCCCCAACCGTCACGGGCTGAGTCTTCTTCAACACGCCTCCAAAGCCCTCCCCCGCGGCGCGGGGGCTGGGACCCACAAGTCAGGAAGACCGGCTTCGAGCAGAGGAGGCCGAACCGTCGCGCACGACGCACGCAACCACCCAGCGGTCACAAGTAACCCTCCACTTTTGCCCAGACCAGCGGGCGAAAGGGGGCAGGCGGCCATGCAGGCGGCATGCAACCGCGCCAAGTGGACGCGCCTCTCCGACTCCTGACAGGCCAGCGCGACGGCTCAAGCCCACGCGTCGTGCAACTGGCGCGCCGGGTGCTGCATGCGAGCCGCTGTGCCACTCGCTCCACCACCGCACCTCCTCGATTGCGGAACCGATACCGCGATTCGAGGTGACCCAGCCCGCGACCCAGCAGCGCCAGCCTGGCGCAGCGGTCAAACGCGGTCAAAAATGGGCCGGCAGAAATGATGGTGGCAGGCGCGCGAGAGCAGCGGTCACGCCATCTGCCAAGCTCATGTCCCATCCGGAGGCAGCAAGAGAACCCCCTCTCACGGCGTGAAGACGACGCGCCCGTGACCCGTACCTCGAACGGCTCGCGCACGCGCAACGGCAGCCTCGCCAACTACTCGCCCCTGCGCATTAACTCCGCGGCCGGACAGGCGACGCTTCTAGCGGGAGCAGCTGGCGGCGCTTCGCTTTCGCCAACACGACCACACCAAAAAAGGTACGCCACGTCGCTTGGTTTCGTATCCTTTTTTCCCTTTTCCTTCTTTCTCTATCTCTTGCAACAGGGACTGGGAAGGAGGATACCCCCAAAGGGATCCTTCCCCGTGAAGGAACTAGGCTCCGAGCCTCCCTACTGATCATGGGTTCGAAGGCTGGCCCCCCGAGGGGTTCAACAGCCGCCTCAGATCGCGTGGGCCCGACACCCACTACTGGTCAGGGGTTCGAAGGTCGGCCTCCCGAAAGGTTCCACGACCGCCTCAGGCTACTAAGGCTCCGCGCCCATTACTGATCAGGGGTTCGAAGGCTGGCCTGTCGAAGGGTTCACAGTCGCCTCAGACGCCGAGCGAGGGATGACCAGGGGTACGTTCGATACATAACCAAGGCTCGGGCTGCGCTCCCGAGGTACCCTAGGACATTTCCGAGACCAGCGGGAACGACTCTGTAACGGAATCCCATCGGAGGGAGGCAACGAGCCCTCGGACCCCGTCGCTAGGGGACCGGGTCCGGCAGATCACCCGCAGGTACTTTTGGGCGTGCCTCCGGGCCCCTAGCCGACCCCCAACGAACGGGGCACGGACGTCCACTCGGATTACCCGATTGCAGCTCACCGGAGACACCATGTTCGGTGCCCATCGAGGGTAACATGGCGCACTCCCCCCCTCCTCCTTGCGGAAAGGCGACGTAGGGGCGTATATAAAAAAAAGCCGAGTCTGTCCCTGATCGTCCTCTCGCTCCGTGCGGAGGCTCGGGGGCTGCTCTCGCAAACCCGGCTCCGGCCAAACCGTTGACAGCGTCAACATACCAGCCCGAGAACTTGGGCCCTGACAGTGCACCTGGGCTACGCCCTGCTCGCATGAGGGAACCGCCAGACCAGCCGAGGCATTACGCAAGGCATTAAGACCTCGAAGGAGTGAAACCACTCCTCCGAGGCCTCGGGGGCTACACCCGGCGGGTGCGCTCGCGCGCACCCACCGGAACAAAGTACCACCGAGAAAGGCTGGTCCCCTTGCAAAAAAGTGCGACGCAAGCCTCCAAGCGAGTGTTAACACTCTCTTCGAGGCTCGGGGGCTACTGTCGGGGACCATAATTAGGGGTACCCTCAAGACGCCTAATTCTCAGCTGGTAACCCCCATCAGCATAAAGCTGCAGAGGCCTGATGGGTTTGATTAAGTCAGGGATCAGTCCATACGAGTGACTCGATCACGCCACGCCCGAGCCTAGCCTCGGGCGAGGGCAGCCGACCCTAAGATGATTCCGTCTCGCCTGAGGCCTCCTCTTTCACGGCAGACGCATCACCGGCTCGCCCGAGGCCCCGCCTTCGATAAGAAGTAACCCTGACTAAATCACCGCGCCAACCGACCAAGTCACCGGGGCGTTTAACGCAAAAGGTAAGACCGACGGGCGACCAGACTTCGCCAGAGGTGCCATAGGAGGCTCTGCCCGACCCAGGGCTCGGACTCGGGCTAAGGCCCCGGAAGACGGCGAACTCCGCTCCGCCCGACCCAGGGCTCGGACTCGGGCTAAGGCCCCGGAAGACGGCGAACTCCGCTCCGCCCGACCCAGGGCTCGGACTCGGGCTAAGGCCCCGGAAGACGGCGAACTCCGCTCCGCCCGACCCAGGGCTCGGACTCGGGCTAAGGCCCCGGAAGACGGCGAACTCCGCTCCGCCCGACCCAGGGCTCGGACTCGGGCTAAGGCCCCGGAAGACGGCGAACTCCGCTCCGCCCGACCCAGGGCTCGGACTCGGGCTAAGGCCCCGGAAGACGACGAACTCCGCCTCGCCCGACCCAGGGCTCGGACTCCGCCTCGGCCTCTGCCGAACGACCTCCGCCTCGCCCGACCCAGGAGTTCGGGCTCGGCCTCTGTCATGCAGGACGGACTCGACCTCGACTTCGGAGAAGCCTCCACGACGCCCGACCTAGGACACAAGACCGCCACGTCAACAGGAAGCGTCATCATCACCCTGCCCTGAGCCGACTCGGGTCGCAGAGAACAAGACCGGCGTCCCATCTGGCCAGCCCCGCCAGATAGGCAATGATGGCGCCTCACTAGACCATGACGACGGCGACTCTTGACTCCCTTACGAAAGCAGGGAGACGTCAGCAAGAGCACAGCTGTTCTAACAGCTGTCCCTCCATCAAGCTCCGTTGCTTCTCCAACAGCCACGACGCCACACCAACAGGGTGCCAGGATCTCTCCGGCTGCCACCTTGGCATGTACTTAGGGCGCTAGCTCTCCCTCGCTAGACACGTAGCACCTTGCTACACCCCCATTTTGTACACCTGGATCCTCTCCTTACGACTATAAAAGGAAGGACCAGGGCCTTCTTAGAGAAGGTTGGCCTCGCGGGAACGAGGGGCAGGGGCAGGCGCTCTCTTGGGGCCGCTCGCTCCCCTCACCCGCGCGGACGCTTGTAACCCCCTACTGCAAGCGCACCCGACCTGGGCGCGGGACGAACACGAAGGCCGCGGGAATTCTCCGACTCCCTCACGACCCGGCTCCGGCCACCTCGCTCTCTCTCTCTCTCTCTCCCCCCTTCGCGCTCGCCCACGTGCTCGACCCATCTGGGCTGGGGCACGCGGCACACTCACTCGTCGGCTCGGGGACCCCCCGGTCTCGGAACGCCGACAAGTATAGATCTGATCCTTGGTATGTCATGGCTAAGAAAGGCAAAGGCCGTTATAGCATGTGGTAGAGGTACCATAGAACTCACTACCACTAAAGGAGAAAGATTTCAAGTTAATATTGCAGTAACCTCCTCATCCATGCGTGCAATGTTCTTTATGCCTGAGGAGTTTGTTGGTGACAACATCCGGGTGGTTAGAGATTTTCCGGATGTCTTTCCAAAGGAGTTACCAGGAATGCCACCTGATAGAGAAGTCGAGTTTGTTATTGATCTCTTACCTGGAACCGCCCCTATTTCTAAACGGCCATATAGAATGTCCGTAGAGGAGTTGAAGGAACTGAAGAAGCAGTTGACGGAGTTACAAGAGGCTGGTTACATTCGTCCAAGTTCCTCACCTTGGGGAGCACCGGTGTTATTTGTGCAGAAGAAGGATGGATCGCAACGGATGTGTGTGGATTATAGATCTCTTAATGATGTTACGGTGAAGAACAAGTATCCGTTGCCCCGTATTGAGGATTTGTTTGACCAGATGAGAGGAGCTAGAGTATTTTCGAAGATTGATCTCCGATCCGGTTACCATCAGATGAGGATTAGACCATCGGATATTCCCAAGACGGCTTTCTCGACTCGATATGGATTATATGAGTTTACTGTTATGTCATTTGGATTAACCAATGCACCAGCTTACTTCATGAATTTGATGAATAAGGTGTTTATGGAGTATTTGGACAGGTTCGTCGTGGTGTTTATCGACGATATTCTTATCTATTCTAAGAATGAAAGTGATCATGAACAACATCTAAGGTTGGTGCTACAGAAGTTACGAGATAATCAACTCTACGCTAAGTTCAGCAAGTGCGAGTTTTGGATTGACAAGGTGCCATTCCTTGGTCATATTATTTCTAATGGAGGAATAGCTGTGGATCCTGCTAAAGTAAAGGAGATAATGGAGTGGAGAGTGCCCACTACAGTTACTGAGATTCGGAGTTTCTTGGGACTCGCAGGATATTATCGGAGATTTATTGAAGGATTTTCTAAGATTGCTAAGCCCATGACATCGCTTTTGGAAAAAGGAAGAGAATTTAAGTGGGATGAGAAGTGCCAAGAAAGCTTTGATCAGTTGAAGGAGAGATTGATGTCACCTCCAGTATTGATTATGCCAGATCTGCAGAAGGGATTTGACATTTATTGTGATGCATGTGGCCAAGGACTTGGATGTGTGCTTATGCAAGATGGTCATGTGATTGCCTATGCATCTCGTCAGTTGAGGAAGCATGAATTGAACTACCCCACCCATGACTTAGAGCTGGCTGCCGTTGTGCATGCACTTAAGATTTGGAGACACTACATCATGGGAACTAAGTGCCAAGTATACACGGACCATAAGAGTTTGAAGTATATATTCACTCAGAAGGATCTCAATCTTAGGCAACGCCGTTGGTTGGAGCTCATTAAGGATTATGACTTGGAGATTCACTATCACCCAGGCAAGGCGAATTTGGTTGCAGATGCCTTGAGTAGGAAGGAACATGTTCACTCCGCTTGCGTTGTCCAGCTACCTGCTGAATTAGCAAAAGACTTTGAGAGGCTCAACCTGGGAATTGTTACACATACGGAAGGAGTGACTATTGAATTGGAACCTACCTTGGAGCAAGAAATTCGTAAAGGTCAGGTTGGTGATGCCAAAATCCAGGAGATCAAGGATCTGATAACAGAGGGTAGAGGCCCAGAGTTCACGGAGGATGAGCAAGGCACGATATGGTTCAAGAATCGGATATGTGTTCCCGATATTGATAGTCTTCGGGAAACCATATTGAAGGAAGCGCATGACTCAGTTTATTCTATCCACCCTGGGAGCACTAAGATGTATCAGGATCTGAAGCAAAAGTATTGGTGGTATGGTTTAAAGAGAGATGTGGCTGCACATGTGGCTATGTGCGATGTATGCCAAAGAGTTAAGGCTGAACACCAGAGGCCAGCCGGACTATTGCACCCACTGAAGATACCTGAGTGGAAATGGGAAGAGATTGGCATGGACTTCATTGTTGGATTACCCCGCACGTCTGCTGGATATGATTCTATATGGGTGATTGTGGACAGGCTAACTAAAGTAGCCCACTTTATTCCAGTGAAGACCACTTATTCAGGAGCTAAGTTGGCAGAGTTGTACATGGCACGGATTGTATGCCTGCATGGTGTGCCAAAGAAGATTGTGTCAGATCGAGGATCACAGTTTACCTCTCGATATTGGAAGAAGTTGCACGAGTCATTGGATACAAGATTGAATTTTAGTTCGGCTTACCATCCCCAGACTGATGGGCAGACTGAGAGGACCAACCAAGTGCTAGAGGATATGTTAAGAGCTTGTGCTCTTAAGCATAGTGGTAGTTGGGATAAGAGTCTACCGTATGCGGAGTTCTCATATAATAATAGCTATCAGGCCAGTTTGAAGATGTCACCGTTTGAGGCTTTGTATGGCAGAAAGTGCAGGACTCCCTTGTATTGGAATCAAACTGGTGAAAGGCAGTTGTTTGGGCCTGAGATTATACAAGAAGCAGAGGAACAAGTTCAGCAAATAAGGGAGAATTTGAGAACTGCACAGTCCAGGCAGAAAAGTTATGCTGATACCCAGAGAAGACTACTTGAGTTTAAGGAGGGAGATTATGTCTATTTGAAGGTGTCACCACTCCGGGGTATGAGAAGGTTCAAAGTCAAAGGAAAGTTGTCCCCTCGCTTTATTGGACCCTTCTTAATCTTAAAGCGAGTGGGAGAAGTTGCATACCAATTGGAGTTACCGGATCATCTTGCTGATGTTCATGATGTCTTTCATGTATCTCAGCTGAAGAAATGCCTCAGGGTGCCTGAAGAACAGTTACCAATGGAGGACCTTAGTGTTCAAGAGGACTTGACTTATGCTGAGTACCCCATCAAGATTTTGGATACTTTGACTCGAGTTACGAGGAATAAGGTTATAAAGATGTGCAAAGTGCAATGGAGCCACCACGGTGAAGATGAAGCAACTTGGGAAAGAGAAGAAGAGCTTCGCATAGATTTTCCCCACCTTTTCCCTAGATCTTCTTAAATCTCGAGGACGAGATTATTTTTAAGGGGGGTAGGATTTGTAATACTCAAAGTTGTATACCAAGAGTAATAGAGAGAGAGCTCCTCATTTTGTGTGTCTTATTTGCATCATAAAAAGAGCACCAATGTAATTGAGAGTGACTAAATAAAACAATTATTCTAAAATAAAGAAAAAGTGCATTTGTTGGAGTTTTATGTGTTTGTGCATTAAATAAAACCATGAGGATAAAAATAATAAGGTAATAATTATTTGAAGCTTGATTAAACCCTAAATTTGAAATTAGGGTTTTGAAAATAAGGAAAAGAGAAGAGATATGAAAATATAAATAAAATGTATAAATAAATATCTTCAGGCTTAGTATTTTTAACTGCAAAAATAGAGTTTATAAATGAAGATCCACAAAAGTTTGAACTAGTTCAAATTGGGTTTGAAAATGAAGAAAATAGAAAGAAAAATGAAAAAGAAAAAGAATAAGAGCTTACCTGGGCCCTGAACCTCAATTCGGCCCACTATCAATTCTGACCCGCGCAGCCCGCATTCACTCCTCCACGCGCGCGCTCCGCCCACTCGCGCATACCACTGACTCGTGGGCCCGGCCGTCAGCTGCTGGCTCGCGCGCCCGTCTCCTGGATGTCGCGTCTATGGCAAACGGGGCCCCCTCGTCAGTCTCGGTGTCCTCCTGTGCATCTTCCCCATCCCGCGCGACGCGCGCTCTCAACAGACCGCTCCGCTCTCCACTCCGAGAATCTCGGACGACCGGTGCACTTGGCCAGCTGCGGACTCGGCGTCGCGGGTCTACAAGTACCCTTCCCTCTCCCTTCTCTATCTCTATCCCCAATTCCTTGCCACCAAGAACGCCTCCGCTGCGCCGCCGAGAGTGACCCGCCGCGGGCGAATCCGGGCGTGCCGACGACCGTGCTCGAATTGTGGAACCCAGGGGCTCCCTTCGGCTGCGTTGAAGGCGACCGCAACCGAATTGCCGAGGATTAGCCACCGGCGGCACCGGAATTCGTCGACGTCGACTCAGCTCCGCCGCGGATCCGCCTTCGCCGTGGCCGGACGCTCTTCGCGCCGAGATTGTCGGTAAGACCTACTCCAGCGTATTCGCCATCCCCTAGGCATTGTGTAGCAGTTTTTAATCGAGTTTTAGAGCACTAGAGCACTCGATTGGAACTTCACCGGCGAGGTTCGCCGTGAATGGTGGGCGGCGCCGCCGTCGATAGCGGTGGATTGGGGGAAGACACGACGACCGTCGATCCGGTCAGTGACGGCCCGGATTAGATCTTCGCGTACCGATTGGGTTAGGTTAGCGCGGGCCGTCCGATCTGGATCCCGTGACCCTGGTTCAATCTCATTTCATTAAACCGCGACCGTAGGATCTAGATCCAAGGCTCCACATTGTGTACCGGTTCAGAGGAAATCAGATCTAATCCTGGCCACCGAAGTTTGATCGTGCGGCCAGTAAACCCCGATACCCCTTCGCGGGTATATTTTGTTAAAGAGCCCCTCTGCTTTCAGGTTATAAACCCGCCGTCCATGTGTTACTATTCTCTGTGTCTAGGATAACTTACGCCAGACCCCCTGACTTTTCCAGAAAATGACGCCCAGTCCAGTGATCGTTTAAATTGAATAAATAAAATAGAAAATAGATTTTTAATATGAAAATAATTGCTAGAACTTTGATAATTCATAGAAAATTCATATGAGGTCCAAATTGGTCCATTCCAGTTCCTAAATTTTTGTAATAATATTGTCTACGCATTAGTGCCTCTGTTTTGGCATGAAATGCTCATTTAAATTTATCTAATACTTAATCTTGTATTAAATACATAAAAGCTACAGAAATTCATAACTTGAATTCTATAACTCCAAATTCAGTGATTCCAGTTCCTATGGTTTCATTTTAATGTGTAGATTTTTACTGTATATTTTATTCATCTGTTTGGTGTGATGTTGATTTTGGCTATACTATGTATGTATTGTGTTGATGCGAGTAGACGAGCAAGCCACTGTGGAAACTGAGGTTCAACAAGTAGAAGTAGCTGAGCAGGAGCTCATTACAGGCAAGTTGTGCCCTTGATCACTTACTTTTCCCAGCCATGTTCTTATTAATTTTAATGATCTGCATAGGTTAATTTTGATGGGAGCCTTTATGTTACCCCAGTTTTGATTACCTCTATACCTTGTTCACCCCTGAAATATTTTTGGGTAGTACTTGCTATTGCTTTATGTGGATTGGGTATGGAGATTCATTATTCATGATTATTCTGTTATTATTTTGTTATTATTATTGTTCATGTTAAGATCATTAAATTAATGGGAACATGGAGCGACCACCCGGGAAAACAGTGCTACCACAAGGGTTTAATGGGACGCCCTTGGCTGACTAATTAGGAAAGCTAGTGGAAGACTACCTTACCCGAAAGGGGCAAGGGCAGTAGGGGAGTGGTCAGTGTAGGGAGGTCCCTGGTTGATTTTGCTGCGATGGCGGTCAGCCAGGAACCCTGCATTGGAACTTCCTATAAACTGTAGCGGGTTTTCGGAAGCTAGTGGAACTTTGTAAAGGCCTCGTAGTGGATCCCTAGCCATTCACCTCGGTAGTGTCTAAGGGCCTTGCAAACCCTGGCGACATGGGATACATGACTTGTGGGTAAAGATGCGCAACCTCTGCAGAGTGTAAAACTAGTATACTAGCCGTGCTCACGGTCAAGAGCGGCTCGGACCCTCACATGATTAACTATGGAACTTAAGTTTAATTTGACATTTGCATCGCATTTGGGATTATTTTACTATCACTGTTCTTTATTATTATTAAGGTTTGGTATTTACTTACACTTAGTAATTGCTAATAAAATTTTGACCAACTTATAAAAGCAATGCTCAGCCTTAGCCTTTATTTCATTGATCAGCCTTACACTACATGAACTCCCACCTTTGGTGAGTTCATGCCACATTATTCCCCACGACTTGTTGAGCTATGAACGTATGTGAGCTCACTCTTGCTGTCTCACACCCCCCCACAGGAGAAGAACAGATGGTCGAAGAGGAGCCGCCTAATACTGAGGAGTTCGATCTGATCTAGGTGGCGTTTCTCAGTCGACATTGGCGCCGACGATCCTTAGTTCGTTTTATCTTTATTATTTTATTTTGTAATAAGTCTTCCGCTATGTAATAATTACTCTGATGTTTTATGACATTTATCTCTATACACTCTGTTATTATATATGTTGTCTTCTTGGCGCATGTATGAGATGCACCTGGCTTTGTTCCTTAAAGCCGGGTGTTACAGTAAAGTGCTGAAAATGCAACAAGATCTTGAAGAGGAGAAGAACAAAGCTATCATCAAAGATTTAGAAGAAAAAGTTGAAAACTACGAAGCTGTTCTGAAGAAGGACTTCGCCATTCAAGATCTTGAAATTATGGCTAAAGAACACGAAGGTGCTTTAGAAAAGAAAGACTTTATTATTCAGTCTATGGAAGGCTCCTTGGCTGAGGTCCAAGCCGAAAATGACAGTTTAAAGAATGAATTACTCAAAAAGTCAGAAAAATATGAGCAAGAAAAGGAGAAGCTTGAAGCAAGTCTCAAGACTGAGGTCGAGAAAAATTCAAATTTGCAAAAATCATTGAAGGATCTCCAAGAGAAATGTTTAAATTTCGGCAGCCGATGCGTGCAGCGGCTGAAGGACGTATTTCACTCTATCGGAGCCAGTTCTGAAAAATTTTCACCTTCAGCCGAAAACCTGCTGAGCACCTTGGAACATATTGAAGGCAAGGTTGATGCTCTTGACGAAGTTATTGGTGGGCATGCCGATTTCTGCGCCCTGGTAGCTTCTCGAGGCACAGCTGCCGCTTTTCTGAAGACTGGCTGTACTCATGGGAAAATTGTGAATAGACCAAACTTTAGCTTGTCAGCAGTAGACTTGATTAATGTCCCGAGCCTAGCCCGAAGCATCGAAAATAGATTTATGACCCAGATTTGGGTAAATGGCGGGCGAAGGATGGCTGGTGACGAAGCTTGAAGTCACCTTAAGCCGGTAAGAAACTTATATTTGTTACTTTTACCTTCTCCTTGAAATTTGCACCTTTCTTATTCTGCTCCTTAATATGTGCAGGATGACGAAGCTGAAGTATGACGAAGCTGAAGCTTGAAGGTTGCTATAATAGACTTTCCTACAAAAAATTCTGAAGGGATCTTTGTAATATCATTATGGAAAAAACTTATGTAAATTTGTACATACCTTGTAATATATTCTGTCTCCTCTATCCGTGTACAATTTGCTTTGCTGTGGACGAAACTTCTCTTTTTGAGCCGAAGGCGAAAAACACCTTCCCTTCTTTTCGTACACAACGAAGCACGAAAAATTTTCTCTTTCTTCGAAATTTTTGCTCATTGCCGAAGCATCTGTCTTTTTGTGTGGTATGATAATGATTCTATATATGTCTAAATGAATGTTTATGAATGCAAATGACATGATGTAATGTATCGTGCAAATGAATATCAAAACACATATTCAAAAACCATAATCATAGCCCTTCATCCCCTTGGGAATGGTTCAAATCTTTTGGCTGTTTACTTTTCGGCTTCACTGTTTACTTTTCGGTGTATCAGCGTTGACTTTTCGCTGTAAGCCTCCCTTAGGAGCTTCTTCGCCTTTTACTTTCAGCGGAATCAGCGTTTATTTTTCGCTGTAAGCCTCCCTTAGGAGCTTCTTCGCCTTTTACTTTCAGCGGAATCAGCGTTTATTTTTCGCTGTAAGCTCTGCATTCCCTTAGGAACGACTTTTGATCTTCTCCCTATTTTCTTTTCTTTTTCCTTTGCATTTACATTTACATTTCTGGGGGATATCACTCTTATAGAATTGAAATAAGGAAAATTACATGTTGTGGCCCCATTAAAAACCTTTCTCCCCCTTTGGAAAGGAAAAGGGTGCCACAAAAAAGAATAGAAAAAAGGAAATTACATCAAACTAAACATAATATCGCCGAAGCTCATCCGCATTCCATGATCTAGGAATGTCGTTGTCGTCCATATCCTTCAATCTGTAGGAACCGGGTCTTGACGAAGATGCTACCAAAAAAGGTCCTTCCCACTTCATCTGTAATTTGCCTATTGTCTCAGGATTGGCTATTCTTCGAAGCACCAAGTGTCCTGGCTCAATGTTCTTCAGCCTAACCTTTCTGTCGCGCCATTTTATTGTTTCAACTTGATATTTGTTGATGTTTTCCACAGCTTGAAGCCTGATCCCTTCTATAGCATCTTTTTCCACAGAGTGATCAACTGCATCTTCGCCTTCTGTCGAAGCTACTGTTCTTATTGATCCTGCTTTGGCTTCTTCCGGGGTTATTGCTTCGTCACCAAACAATAGTTTGAATGGCGTAAAACCTGTTGACCTTGACACTGTTGTGTTATGGCTCCACACCACTTTGATTAATTCTTCTGGCCACTTTCCCCTGGGCTGATTGAAGATTAGCTTCATTATCCCTGTCATTATGATCCCATTAGCTCTTTCAACAAGTCTGTTTGACTCCGGATGTCGAACTGATGCAAAATGGATCTTCGTGCCAATTTGATCACAAAATTCTCTGAAAGCTTCAGAATCAAACTGTGTCCCATTATCCACAGTAATGGCCTTCGGCACTCCGAAGCGACAAACAATATTTTGCCAGAAAAACTTTTGAATGGTAACCGAAGTGATTATGGCTAAAGGCTTTGCCTCAATCCACTAGAAAAATATTCCACTGCCACTACAACATATCTTAAATTCCCCTGTGCTGGTGGTAATGGACCTAGCAAATCAAGGCCCCACCTTTGCAACGGCCAAGTGGTTGTATTAATTGAGTTAAAGACGAAGGTTGTTTTTGATCTCTTGCACATTTCTAACAACCTTCGCACTTTTGAACTAAATCCGCTGCATCCGAAGCTGCTTTTGGCCAATAAAATCCTTGACGAAAGACTTTTCCTAGCAAAGGCCTAGATCCAATGTGAGATCCACACAGGCCTGCGTGTATTTCCTTCATCAATTCTATGCCTTCGGTTCTAGATAAACACTTGAGTAACGGGGAACATACCCCCCTCTTGTATAATTCCCCTTCTATTATGACATATGGTCGAGCTCTTGCTTCTATCCTCCTGTTATAAGCTTCGTCATCTGAAAGAAAATTGCCCTGAAGGAAAGAGATGATCTCAGTTCTCCAATCTTCACTATAAACAGGGGATATGTTGAGGACTGCTCTTTCAAGAAGCTCAACCGAAGGTGCTTTTATCGTTTCGAAAAATACTTCCAAAGGTAAGGGCAGCCCCTGTGCTACTGACTTGGCTAGTAGATCAGCATATTCATTTTCTCCACGGGGAATATTTTTAACAGAAAATCCTTCGAAGGAAGCCTCAATCCTTCGGACTGTATCTAAATATTTTTCAAGCTTCGGATCTCTTGCTTTGTAGCTTTTGTCAATATGACCAGAAATAACTTGGGAATCAGTTTTAAGAATGGCCCTTCTGATTCTCATTGCCTTTAACTTCCGAAGACCCAAAAGCAGAGCTTCGTACTCAGCAATATTGTTTGTGCAACTGAAATCAAGTCTTGTCGCATAACAAGTTTTAACTTTGGAAGGTGAAACCAACACAGCAGCTGCTCCTGCTCCGAAGGTTCCCCAAGACCCATCGCAAAACACTGTCCATACTTCGGCATCTTTATTTGTTTCTTCCTCTTGAACCCCTGGCGTCCAGTCAGCAATGAAGTCTGCCAACGCTTGGGATTGAATCGAAGACCTATGCACATAATCAGTGCAAAATTCATTGAGCTCTGCAGCCCATTTTCCAATCCTTCCAGTAGCTTCTCGATTTCTCATGATGTCCTTCAATGGTTGTGAACAAGGAACAATTATATTGTAAGCTTGAAAATAATGCCGAAGCTTCCTAGAGGCCATCAAAACAGCATACAGTACTTTCTCCAATTCCGTATAATTTTTCTTTGATAGACTCAGAACTTCTGATACGAAGTATATTGGGGCTTGCTTTTTGACTTGGCCTTCAAGCTTCTCCTAGACGAGTGCTGCACTTACCGCTGAGTGCGAAGCTGCCACATATAATAATAGAGGAGCCCCTGGCATTGGTGGAGTTAGTGTTGTTAGGTCTATTAAATATTGCTTCAGCTCTTCGAAGGCTTTCTGCTGAACTGGTCCCCATTGAAAAACTTCAGCTGATTTCAGTACTTCGAAAAATGGTAAGTTTCTCTCTGCTGATCTAGATATAAATCTGTTGAGAGATGCCAGTCTTCCTGTCAATCTTTGAGCCCCCTTCTTTGTACTTGGTGGCTCCATTCGAAGGATAGCTTCGATTTTGTTTGGATTAGATTCAATCCCTTTTGTTGAGACTAGACATCTAAGAAATTTTCCTTTCTTTACTCCGAAGACACATTTTTCTGGGTTCAACTTTAAACCAGCTTGTCTAAAATTAGCGAAGGTCTCCTGCAGATCAGCAATGTGATTATCTTGCTTCGTGCTTTTTACAATGATATCATCAACATAAGTTAGCACATTTCTGCCTATCTGGGAATGAAGAACCTTCGCTGTCATTCTGCTGAAGCTTCCTCCAGCATTCTTAAGCCCCTCAGGCATCCGAAGATAACAATATGTTCCACTAGGGGTTATGAAGCTGGTTTTCGGTTCATCCTCCTTCTTCATCCAAATTTGGTGATAGCCTGAATAGCAATCCAGCAGACTCATAAGCTCTGATGAAGCTGATGCATCGACTAGGGAATCTATCCTTGGTAATGGAAACTCGTCCTTCAGACAGGCCTTATTGAGATCAGTAAAATCGATACACATTCTCCATTTTCCATTGGCCTTCTTCACCATAACAGTGTTAGCCAACCATTCTGGGTATTTTACCTCTCTGATAACTCCGGCACTGAGGAGTCTTTTCACTTCATTCCGAGCACCTTCGGCTTTGTCATCAGACATCTTCTGAAGCCTCTGCTTTCTGGGTCTGAAGGATGGATCAACATTGAGCGAGTGCTCAATAACATCCCTGTTAACTCCGCAAAGATCATTAGCTGACCAAGCAAAAACATCTTTATTGTTGAACAAAAACCTTATCAAGGTTTTTTCCTGTTCCTCGGACAGTTGAGATCCCAATAGCACCTTCTGCTCTGCTATATCCTCACATAAGAGCATGGGCTTTGGCTGATCAGCCGAAGCAGCTTTTTCTCTTCTGAACTTGTATTGCTCACAAGCTTCGGCTCCATCTATATTATGGATTGCTTTTGAGTCTGTCCAATTTCCTTTGGCCCTTCTGGCAGCTTCCTAACTTCCATGAATAGTAATGGGCCCTTGGTCCGAAGGTATCTTCATGCAAAGATAAGCTGGATGAAGAATTGCTTCGAAGGCATTGAGAGTACCACGACCAATGATTGCATTGTAAGGGTATTCCATGTCAACATTATCAAACACAACTTGTTCAGTCCTTGTGTTGTTGATAAATCCGAAGGTCACTGGCATTGTGATTTTGCCGAGTGCTACAATCTGCCTTCCTCCGAAGCCGCAAAGGGGATGTGTGGCATCATGAATTTTGTCTTCGGACTCTTGCATCTGTCTGAAGGCCTTAGCAAATATGATATCAGCTGCACTGCCTGTATCAACCAAAACATTGTGGACCAGAAATCCTTTGATCACACAAGAGATAACCATAGCATCGTTGTGTGGGTAGTCCTTGAGTTGAAGATCCTCTTAGGAGAAGGTAATTGGAATGTGAGACCATCTTGACTTGATGAAGGGTCCTTGCACCCCGACATGTTGTACCCTTCTATGTGCCTCCTTCTTCTGCTTCTTGTTGGCTGGCTCTGAGCATGAACCGCCTGTTATCGGGAGTACCAGCTTCAGAGCTGAAGCAGCTCCAGCTTGATTGTTGAACGAAGCCATCAGCTCAAAAAAGTGGAAGTGAGTTCACCGGAGGTGGGCGCCAATGTTGGGGATTTGTTCTCAAATGCTATGAATTAAGAACAAGGCAACATAAAATGTTAAATATTAATGCCCTTCGTCCGCCGGAGCATTATTTCCATAAGGATTTAATGAACTTCGGACGAAGGTCACGAGCATAATATTACGAAGGTTTCACCTTCGTAATTAAACTTATAAAGATAATACATAGTAAAGTAAAACATTAAAGATAAATACATCGAAAATAAATGACATCATTCACATATCTTATTATATGAATTTAAGATATTTGAATACAACGTTTTTAGGTACATTTATACCTTTGCCTTGACAAGCAATGATTCCCGAGTGATTCGTTATCAATTACAGGAATGCGTGGACAGTAAAGGAATACTGTTCACTATTTATAGGCACAGGACACAGCCTGTGAGGAATTACAATCATGCCCCTCATAAAAGTTTACAATAGTGACTCAGACCCCTATGGGCTAAAAGGTCATTCTATCTTTAAGTCGGTTCGACTCTTCATCTTCGGATATGTTATAATACCGAAGCTTCATGAATGATGCCTTCGGCGTCACGTACGAGCAGCTTCAGCCTAAGCTGTTTCTTTCTGTAGGACCTTCGGCGACGAAGCATGGTCCCAACAAAAGCAGAACATCAGAGATCTGCAGGTTTGTTGCAACCGTTGTAGATTCCTCAGTGGAAATGGGATGAGATCGGAATGGACTTTATAGTCGGTTTGCCCCGCACTCGTACTGGTTATGACTCTATCTGGGTAGTAGTGGACCGTTTGACAAAGGCGGCCCATTTCATACCAGTCAAGACCACTTACAATAGTGTGGTGTTAGCCGAACTATACATGGCTCGGATTATGTGCTTGCATGGCGTTCCGAAGAAGATAGTATTAGATAGAGGCACCCAATTCACCTCTCATTTTTTGCAGCAGTTGCATGAAGATTTGGGCACACACTTGAAGTTCAGCTCAGCTTATCACCCGCAGACAGATGGTCAAACAGAGAGAACTAATCAAATCCTGGAGGATATGTTGAGGGCTTGTGCTTTGCAAGATAAGATAGGTTGGGACAAGAGATTACCATATGCAGAATTCTCTTACAACAATAG
The DNA here is from genome assembly GCA_029449295.1 of Zea luxurians. NCBI lineage: Eukaryota > Viridiplantae > Streptophyta > Magnoliopsida > Poales > Poaceae > Zea > Zea luxurians. The sequence goes on from JAOPSE010000034.1 coordinate 6,756,461, forward strand.
CTACCAAGCCAGTCTGAAGATGTCACCATTTGAAGCGCTCTATGGGAGGAATTGCAGGACTCCATTGCATTGGGACCAACCTGGTGAAAGACAAGTGTTCAGTCCAGATATTTTGCTTGAAGCCGAAGAGAACATCAGAATGGTCTGGGAGAATTTGAGGGCAGCACAGTCCAGACAGCGAAGCTATGCTGACACTAGAAGAAGGGAACTTAGTTTTGAAGTGGGAGATTATGTCTATTTGAAGGTGTCACCCATCCGAGGAACCAAAAGGTTTGGAGTCAAAGGCAAGCCAGGACCTCGTTATATTGGACCATATCAGATTCAAGCCAGACATGGAGAAGTGCTTATCAACTCAGCTTACCAGAGAATCTGTCAGCTGTGCACAATGTGTTCCACGTGTCACAGTTGAAGAAATGCTTGAGAGTGCTAGAAGAGCAGTTGCCAGCAGAGGATCTTGAAGTTCAAGAAGATCTGACTTATATTGAGAAGCCAACTCAAATTCTGGAGATAGCAGATCGGGTCACTCGGAGAAGTACCATCAGGATGTGCAAAGTCAAATGGGGTCATCACTCAGAAGAAGAAGCAACCTGGGAAAGAGAAGATGATTTGAAAGCCAAGTACCTGAGCTCTTTTCTAGCCAGCCCTGAATCTCGAGGGCGAGATTCTTTTAAGAGGGATAGGTCTGTAACACCCTGATTTTGGGGGTATAAAATTTCTTTCTAATTATCACCCAAAATCATGTGTTACTCTTCTTTTTTCTCACTCTAGGTTTTCTCTCTCTCTAGATTCATTCTCCCTTTTTCCTTTTTATTAGCGATAGCTTAAACTAGTGGAGGTTAATTATTTATTTTTGCCAAAACCTTATGGGTCATGACATGTTGCATCATGCTGAGCTTAAAATACTCTTTGAAGTGTTGCACATGTTTGAATTTATTTGAAGTTGAAACCTAGTTTTGATTTTGGATTTGAAAACCCTATGGAAAAATAAATAGAAAAGGAATTAGAAAATCCAAGGAAAAAGAAAAACCATTTCGGCCCAAACCAGCCCATCAGGCCTAGTCCCGCGCGTGCGCCTGCCGTCCCTAACAGGCGGACCCCACCTCTCGGTGCCAGTCTTCCGCGCGCGCTCATTCTCTCGCTCGCTGCCCAGTGGGGCCGATCTATCGGCGCCAGTTTCCATCGCTCGCGCGCCCCTTCTCTCTCTCTACCTCGCGGGCCCGGTTCGCCAGTTGCCGAGCCGTTGCCCCGTGCGCCCCCTTTTTCTCTCTCTACGCCATGGGCCAGCCCTGTCAGTTCCACCTTCTTCGCGCTCGCCGTGGACCGGCGCGTGCGCACTTGCGCACGTCGCTGGGTTTCTCGGCCACGACGCCTGCCCTCGCGCCCAGCTCCATTTATAGAGCCCTGCCAGTGCCCCGCACACACCCCTCATATGGCAGAATCTCCCAAGTTATCGGGCCCACATGCACCTGTCTTTGTCTCAAAGACCTTAGACTGCTATGCAGGTGCACCAGATAACTTAACAGGATCCGTCTGATAGCCCCAAGGACATCGGATAAACCACTTACAACCAAGATCGCAAGATTAAGAAACACAAATCACACACACCAATATTTTTGCAGCGGAAATCTTATTACCAAATTTTACAAGTTACAAAAATTTTACATTATTTTATCGGAGTGATTACAAAAGTATAGTTTGAAATATATGCTAGCTCAAGTGACCATCCTCAATAAGATGTATAAGGGAGTTACTTAGACTTATAAGAAGGCCGAGCCCACCGGCACTTAACACCATCATCAGCAGCACAAAACTATAACCTGAAAAACAACAGAGAATAAAACCCTGAGTATGGAATTACTCAACAAGACTTACCCGACTAAAGAAAAGACTCTCAAGGGTATGCCGGCTAGAGGGATTCAAGGTATGGCTTATCAAGAATCAAAGACTCTGTTTTGCAGAAAAGCTTACTATGAGTGGATCCTTAAAAATCCATTTTTACTTGTCAGGTTAAGTAAAGTTACCTGCATCTAGAGTTCTTTCTACCCTAGTTCAAGCACTTGGCCTGCACTAGCCATCTTTTATCAACCCTTTAAGTTCACTGGAATGCTACGTGTAAGTCAGTGACCAAGTCTTCATGTCCGCAAAGTTACGGCGATCCAAATCGATTATACTCAGCTGAGGATCTCCAATTACATGACATATGTAGCTCTTAACCCTTGCATATGTCAACTCACCACCGGGGTTCTTAAGACCAGATCAGGTTCACGCCAACCGAGAGCACAGATACACCACCGTCCAGCCTCTTGCCATGGAGGGTACACGCTACTCTCGCCATCTCTCCACTCCCATTGCATGTTATCTTATTCTGGTATTAGTCTGCCCGAGGCAAAGCTTAACCATGATGAGGCATGTGACCAATTAAAGAGTCCTCGGTCAGCAGGCCTACATCGACAAGGTCCTTAATCGACTCAGACGGAGACACTACACCAAGACTCCCTTCTCGTGCAAGTCAACCGCCTGGTCTCAGCTTTATCATTTCAAACCCAAAGTTTGGTACCTGGCAGAGGTACATCTTTTCCGATGTTGAACCCATCATGGCCATTATGGATCCACCATCAAGTTTTTATTTTTGAAAACATCCCATCCCACTTGAAGCATCACTTTTTGTTTTAAAACAAAACATTTTGTTTTTCTAGAGCAAGGCTAAGCATCAAAAATCCTTTTTATAAAAGGGTGTCAGGGAAGGGTATTCAATTTTCCAAGGAAGGAAATGCATCAACGGTTTAGCACACAACTCCTATCACCTAATGCATCAAACAAGGTGATAAAGATTTTAAAACCTCAAGGAAGTGGCGAATGCACCGGGGCTTGCCTGAATAACACTGGGTTAGTGTTTATTAGGTGACGACCACTTGGCGATCAACCTTGTCCTAGCACTTGATCAGGCAGGTTCGTCCATCCGCATCATCCTGCGGATTAGCCCGCGCTTGGGGTCGACTTGGGTCGTCTTCTGCATCACGTGATTAATTAACGTACCTCATGAGATGCACGATGCACATGTATGAGCATGAGTATAACGAGTATAATATAGATAATCTACACTAAAAAGGATGAAACACTTAAACCAAGCATTAAGCATCATGGATATCACAGCAGGGCATCGACTACATCCATTAACCAAATTGACATATTAACACTAGAACATCTATTTTCATTCCCATCTTTTTATTAACTCTTTAAACTATGTATCTTACTTACTTGATTTACCGATTTACCTAAATCGATCATCACAATATAGGCATGCTAAATTAATAACATTTATTGTGACCAACAATTCTATTTAATCTATTTATAGGCCTAGTTGACTAGAATACGAATCAACTTACCCTTATGACATCCGACTTGAAACCACGAAATCGACGACGCCTTTTAGCTCAGCATTTCACCGAAAATAGGGTGAGTGTTGCGTCGAATCGCGCTTCTTCTTTATCCGCATCGAGTATTCTCCAGCCGCGTACTAATTTATTTTCTCCTGCCCCTAATCTTCTCGGATCTTAGCGTAGACGAGGATGACGATTGACGACTTGTTCGAGCTTTTTGTCACGCACTTGATGAATATCACGCTGCTAGCTTCGTCTTCACCTGATTCTTGGGATTTCTTGGGGATGCACGAACGACGACGAACTTCAATTGAAGTCGGGAGCGAGCTGGTGAGGTGGGGGTTGAGCAGGGGATGACGGGTTCGACGACTCAACGGCAAACGCGAGCACGCATAAAAATCGATGGGCGAAGAGCAAGCGCACACGGGGCAAGCAACACGGATTTGAAGCATGGAGAAATTGCCCACGGCGAAACGAGCCGAGCAAGGAGCGCTCATGAACCCTATGGCAGAATCGGCGATAGCCGATGCTAGAGCGCACGGCGAGGAAACTTCACAGTTTGACGAGACCGTGGCCGAGCGAATTTTATGGCGCAGACTGGGGAAGGACTCGGCGAGCAGCGACACGGAGATCAAAGCGAAGTTGCGGTCGGGCAGGCTCGGACACAAGCGCACGCAGCGTTTCACCGTGTCCAACACGCGCGTCACGGACTCGATGTCGACTGCGAATAGTTTCGCGTGCACGACAACGCGACGAAGGAGAACTGAACAGGGAGCTTCGCGACAGCATGCGCAGGAACAACGGAACACGTGCAACGCAGCCATGGAGGAACAGGAAGCAGGGATGCTGGGCGAGCCACGCACGCAATAGAAGGACTCGGCTGAGCTTGCGCTTGAGCGGGCAGGGCGAGCGCCAGGAAGCAGAGCGCGGCGGAGAGGCTTGAAACCGAGCGGAGAGGAGCACGCGGAGCACGCATAGAACATAGAAGCTGGGCGCGGCCATGGACGAAGCGGGCGAGCTCGAAGCTGGGAAGCAGGCAGCGCCGGCCCTGGCGGGGGTCGAGCGGTGCCCCCGACCAGGGCCCCTAAATTAGTTGGGCCTCACACCACTCACATCATGTACTAAATAACAATATATATATATATATATATATTATGGGTTTATCTGCTAGCTCTATAAAAATTTAAAGGTCTAATTATAAGTTAACAACACGACAACAACAAGCAAGGATAATTAGACATAGCCTATCAATATTGATTTCTATATTCTAGTAGTAGTACTTCATAGTCTTAGGCCCAACCACCTAGACTCTCAGCGTACAACGAGACAACGATGTCTGACGTTTCATCTCTATTTCTCGCATAGTTATAGACAATATATATATATATATGTGTGTAATAATTATTATTATAAAGGGCCTCTTTGATAAGTCTTGTCCTAGGCCTCCAAAATGTCAGGACCGGCACTGGAAGCAGGGGCGCCATGGGAGATCTTCAGCAGGGTGCGGCGTGGGGGAAAGAGAAACTGCGACGCGCAGGAGCTCTGGCTGGGCGCGCGCGGAGGAAAAACCAGCGAGCTCGCGCACAGGGAGTTCTCTATGGCGCGCAGCGAGCAGAACGGGTGCCGTGGCCAGGAAAAGCAGGGGAAGCGGTGGCCCAAGAAAGAAGCTGGAGCGGGGGAAGGAAGTCGTGGCGCAAGGAGCAAGGAGGAAGAACGAGCGGCCGCCATGGGAGGGAGCCGTCCGTGGGAGCCGAGCAGAGGCCGGTGCCGTGGAAGATGAAGCCGAAGAGGAGCGACCGGTGTTGAGGGCTGGGGCGTGGCATTGGAGAACGAGCAGGGAGAGCAGAGGAGCTGGGCGCGCCACGGGAGAAACCTTGAGAGATCTGCGCGCGTCCATGGCAAACGCAGGGCGCGATCCTGTGCACGCCACTGGAGGAAGAAGACGAGGGAGAGACAGAGAAATCCAGGGTGCACGCGGGAGTAAGGACAAGCTGAAGAAAAATCTGACGGGGATAAGGCTAGGGCGGCTACGTGTAGAAGATAAAGCCATCGGGTGAAAAAAATCTAAAGAGGCGGCAACAGGATAGGATCGACGAGGATAGGATTAGTAGATATTTTTCTGTTTCTTTTTAATTTCTTTAACCGAAAAATCACAGATATTTGGGGTTTTGATATTTGGATTTGAGAGATATTTAAAAGGTCGAACCAAAATAAGTTCGACAGAATATTTAAGAATGATTTGATTTGATGACTAATCTAGAGTCAGATGAATTCGTATCTGTTATTTATACTTAAAGATTTAGATCGAGATGAGATACACACGAATTGAACCAAACAAGATTTGATCTGGTTTAAAATCAGATGAACATATGTCTAACATCTGAACACCTGGTTCCACAGCCAGGATAATTTATCAGTGAATCGATGCACAATTTTTGGATCCTTGTACGCGATTTCACGGTTGACGAGTGTGAGCCGAATTGTTTGCACTGAAAACCTTAGTCGACGAGTTCAAATTAATTTATTCCAAATAAAGTCATCAAAGCTGGTCGGGCTTCCGGAATTTCGTATTCGCGCGAGCGATGAGTTTTAAATAATCACCGGACGCACCGATTTTCGGAACAACTATGTTCCGAACATCACAAAAATTTAGGAAGAGCCCGGATAAATAAAAACGATGTCGAACCCGCGACAGACGAAACAGATTAAGACAGAGAGACTGTTATTTAGTTCCGTCTAATTTTTACGATCCTCACCAATGATCGATCATTTGATCTGACGCCAACGATCACATGCTGAGAGGAACGATTCACTTAATCAGCTGGCACATCATTCTGTTCGGACAGCGTGGCCTCCAAATTGTTCATAAAATCAGAAGTCTTCTGATTTTCGTATTCACTTACGCGCGTGATTCAAACAGTTCAAAATTCGCCAGCGACGAAGATTCGATAATCCAAAAGCTTCATGAAACCCTTTTAGCTATTTAGATTATCGAAATGAAAACGGCACCAAACTCGATAGATTTTAATTAGGCACAGGACTCGCAAATTTTGGGAACAATTACGTTCTGAATTTCGTGAAAACTTAGGAAGAGTCTAAATAGACATAAATAGATGCGATATTAAAATTGCGATAGGCAAAGATGATTAAAATTTAGCATCCGTTTTATCCACTGATATTACGTGCTTAAATCCGTAATCGCTGTTTACAGGAGATAACACCTGGGGTGTTATAGCCCTCCCCCCTTAAAAGAATCTCGTCCTGAGATTCGGAACGAAAGACTTCTAAGAGTAGAGAAGCATGTAACCCATGTCCATATCAGTGGTAATCATAAGGCAACTCCAAGCAAAGATGAGTGTCTCAGGGTGTTGTTTCTCTAGTGGACATAACATGTATCGCCTTAGGCTAATTTAGAGATGTCCAACAATAGAGACGATGTCTGCTAGAAGAACACATAAGGTTCCATGTGTGCAGTTGGCTTTTTCTGATGACACTGTACTATCTGAGTCTGTTGAGCGAGCGGTAGATATACGGCTTTACCCAAACAGAACCAGATGCACCATCTTGGGTAAAACTCACAGAAAGAGGTTTACCAACAAGTGGTCATAGTAAGTTTATAGCACACGAGACGGGTGTGAAGGTCGAATAACATCATAGTTAACTCGTGTTAGCTAGAGAATCCAAATCCAAGAAAAATGATAGAGACTCGAAAAATCACCAGTGAAGGGATCAGTAGATATTGACTTCATGTCTAATCCATTTTATCAAGCACTAGGCATGGCTCGACTTGAACACACATGCTGGAAAAGCACACGTGAGACGTTCGAGGCATGACTAGAGCGATAATTAGGTGGTTATTAGTCGACTTGACTTAATTCTTGCAAGTACTCCCTTACGATGGGTTGAACCAAAATGAGTTTAGACAACTCGATAAAACAATCTTTAAACTCAATCTTGGTTCACAAAGCAGTTACAAGTTAGTAAAAACCAACTTGTTGAACTACTTATGACATTGAGTAGGACCTCTTAGTACCATCGGTAAGCCAAGGGTTGAGAGTTCACATTTGCTAGCAAAAGGTCATGCATTTGGGTAGAAATCCATTTGGTCCGGTTGTTCATCCATTTCTTCATGCAAGATGAACTGACTTGGTTCGGGAATACATGGATTAAATAAAAGAGCGAATGAACAAACTCCTGCATTTTAGCTACAAGGGAAGGCAATCACCATTTTGAGAGCTAATCAGCGGTCTTCCAACACTAAAAAGATTCAAGGCTTCACCTTTACACAAAGGACATAAAGGGAACGTGTATGTGTGAAGTCACCATCAAAGTCAAGGAAAAGAGACCACACATGAAAGGGGTATGCCCTTTTGATTCAATAGAGATGATAGATGTTGCTTGATCACTTGACAAACAACACCGAAATCATTTCAAAGAAGAGATCTACAGAAGATAATATATTAGTGTAGTTCCACAATGGATCATGACTAGAGACCTCGATACCAGCATGCGCCAAGCAGCATAACCTTGTGTGTACATTCACAAGGGGCTCTCAGTTTCACGGCGGCACCATAAGTCATTAACCATGACACCATTACCGAACTGGCACCAATAAAGAATCTCACGTAGCAAAAACAGATTGTGCCAATATAACACATTGATATAGTCTCCTAATGGATTACAACTACTAACCGTGATACCAACGCGTGCCAAGTAGCGCAACCATATCTGTACATTCATAGGAGGCCCTCGGTTTTGTCGCGGCATCACCAATTTTAGTCATAACGCCATTACCAGAAGTAACCAATGAGAAATCTCGCGCGACACCAATGGATTAGGCAAGAGTGACAATATACAAAGAGATACTCCACTTGTTAAGAACGGTTACAAGTAGAGAGCCAAATAGATTATGGCCCGATGAAATGAACAAGGCATGGCCATAACCTAAATTTGATGAAAGGAGTACGATGTGAGACTATTACTTCAGCCCCAAGCATATTTCTATGCCCATCGTAGAGATCACAAAGTCAAGGATCAGTATCTGATTAGATACGGACGGAAAACAATCATAAGATTGAGTGGATATGCCTTAGATAGATATGAGGAAACCAAAGGCATCAAACTAAAGAAAATGGTCGGACATGTCTTTCCTAAATTAGGTTGGTAAAACAACATGGCGATCTTCAAGAACAGGCAAACTAGATAAGGGACATCAGCTTGCACCAACCGAATAAGGGAATGGTTTTGGGAGGAAACATGACTTGAGATTCTTGTTTTAAGCTTAGGTACATTTTATGTCCAATAAAGAAATTATCTAAGCGTTTATTTGTATGTGTTTGGTCATGAAGCAATAACGGAAAATTCAAATTTGGGTCATGGTTCGCTAAATAAGAATATGGCCTAGTTTTGAGTTTAGGCAAACAAGTCACTAACCTTCTATCGACACATCAAGTACAAAAGCAAGCACATATAACACCTAAATAGATTACCTAAAGAACGGAGGACAACTATTTCATCGAAGTTCACAATACAACATTACACCACATTATCTACAATCATCGGTTATTAGAATAAAGGTGAGAGAAGCATTTTGGGTGTATAGGTGACAAACATGATGCAACAATCAGGATGCATGCTCGTCCTATGCGTCCTCACTGATTTTTGCCAACATAATGTGGCGATAGCGTTCTATATCGGTGGCATACTTATGACTCTCACGGTATTTTGCTAGTCGTCAGCTACACATACGTTTTTCGAAGTTAGTGTACCTGCAGAAAAATCCATCACAACCCAATTTCCCATGATGCAGTTCACACATGACAGTTTATCACAGTTTATACTCCATATATTTCTATATGGAGGCCAGCTCATCATTAAGCGCCGAGCCACGCATAGGCGTCGTTGCCACACTTTAACCATAGGGCAACTCATTATGGTAACTCACCTTCTTACCTGAGCGTAGGTGCGTCGTTACAACTACAATACACTTCTCAGTATTCCCATGTTTGTATACCCATATACATCCATGGGGTACTAAATCCCCAGAAAAGTAAATACTCCACATCGCAGCCTTCATATATACATATGTGTAACATGTATATAGTCAAGCGCTTTTTATACTCTTCCCTAGACCGACGGTTGTTCGGTCATGCTCTCACATCTCACCTTACCTGAGCGTTGATCCATTCAAAACTGAATGGCCTCAAAAATAACAATACACATGTATGCAATACCCCCGGTTGTGGGTTAGTGGTTTTTACATAAGCCACCTGATAGTCCTTAACTTAGGGCTTAATAGAGGATGTCGCTAGCATTATAGTTTTTCAAAATTGTTTTTCAAAGCCAAACAATGTGTTTGGTTGAAAATAGGTTTTCTGAAACCAAAATTTTGTTTTTAAAATACGTATGTGACCATATTATGCTTAATCCTGCTCCGATACCAGCCTGTGGCAGAACCTCCCAAGTTATCGGGCCCACATGCACCTGTCCTTGTCTCAAAGACCTCAGACTGCTATGTAGGTGCACCAGATAACTTAACAGGATCCGTTCGATTGCCCCAAGGACATCGGATAAACCACTTACAACCAAGATCGCAAGATTAAGTAACACAAATCACACACACCAATATTTTTGCAGCGGAAATCTTATTACCAAATTTTACAAGTTACAAAAATTTTACATTATTTTATCGGAGTGATTACAAAAGTATAAGTTTGAAATATATGCTAGCTCAAGTGACCATCCTCAATAAGAAATTTAAGGGAGTTACTTAGACTTATAAGAAGGCCGAGCCCACCGGCACTTAACACCATCATCAGCAGCACAAAACTATAACCTGAAAAACAACAGGGAATAAAACCCTGAGTATGGAATTACTCAGCAAGACTTACCCAACTAAAGAAAAGACTCTCAAGGGTATGCTGGCTAGAAGGATTCAAGGTATGGCTTATCAAGAATCAAAGACTCTGTTTTGCAGAAAAGCTTACTATGAGTGGATCCTTAAAAATCCATTTTTACTTGTCAGGTTAAGTAAAGTTACCTGCATCTAGAGTTCTTTCTACCCTAGTTCAAGCACTTGGCCTGCACTAGTCGTCTTTTATCAACCCTTTAAGTTCACTGGAATGCTACGTGTAAGTCAGTGACCAAGTCTTCATGTCCACGAAGTTATGGCGATCCGAATCGATTATACTCAGCTGAGGATCTCCAATCACACGACATATGTAGCACTTAACCCTTGCATATGTCAACTCGCCACCGGGGTTCTTAAGACCAGATCAGATTCACGCCAACCGAGAGCACAGATACACCACCGTCCAGCCTCTTGCCACGGAGGGTACACGCTACTCTCACCATCTCTCCACTCTCATTGCGTGTTATCTTATTCTGGTATTAGTCTGCCCGAGGCAAAGCTTACCCATGATGAGGCATGTGACCAATTAAAGGGTCCTCGGTCAGCAGGCCTACATCGACAAAGTCCTTAATCGACTCAGACGGAGACACTACACCGAGACTCCCTTCTCGTGCAAGTCAACCGCCCGTTCTCAGCTTTATCATTTCAAACCCAAAGTTTGGTACCTGGCAGAGGTACATCTTTTCCGATGTTGAACCCATCATGGCCATGATGGATCCACCATCAAGTTTTTATTTTTGAAAACATCCCATCCCACTTGAAGCATCACCTTTTGTTTTAAAACAAAACATTTTGTTTTTCTAGAGCAAGGCTAAGCATCAAAAATCCTTTTTATAAAAGGGTGTCAAGGAAGGGTATTCAATTTTCCAAGGAAGGAAATGCATCAACGGTTTAGCACACAACTCCTATCACCTAATGCATCAAACAAGGTGATAAAGATTTTAAAACCTCAAGGAGGTGGCGAATGCACCGGGGCTTGCTTGAATAACACTGGGTTAATGTTTGTTAGGTGATGACCACTTGGCAATCAACCTTGTCCTAGCACTTGATCAGGCAGGTTCGTCCATCAGCATCATCCTGTGGATTAGCCCGCGCTTGGGGTCGACTTGGGTCGTCTTCCGCATCACGTGATTAATTAATGTACCTCATGAGATGCACGATGCACATGTATGAGCACGAGTATAACGAGTATAATATAGATAATCTACACTAGAAAGGATGAAACACTTAAAACCAAGCATTAAGCATCATGGATATCACAACAGGGCATCGACTACATCCATTAACCAAATTGACATATTAACACTAGAACATCTATTTTCATTCCTAGCTTTTTATTAACTCTTTAAACTGTGTATCTTACTTACTTGATTTATCGATTTACCTAAATCGATCATCACAATATAGGCATGCTAAATTAATAACATTTATTGTGACCAACAATTCTATTTAATCTATTTATAGGCCTAGTTGACTGGAATATGAATCAACTTACCCTTATGACATCCGACTTGAAACCACGAAATCGACAACGCCTTTCAGCTCAACATTTCACCGAAAATAGGGTGAGTGTTGCGTCGAATCGTGCTTCTTCTTTATCCACATCGAGTATTCTCTAGCCGCGTACTGATTTATTTTCTTCTGTGCCTAATCTTCTCGGATCTTGGCGTAGACGAGGATGACGATTGACGACTTGTTCGAGCTTTTTGTCATGCACTTGATGAATATCATGCTGCTAGCTTTGTCTTCACCTGATTCTTGGGATTTCTTGGGGATGCACGAACGACGACGAACTTCAATTGAAGTAGGGAGCGAGCTGGTGAGGTGGGGGTTGAGCAGGGGATGACGGGTTCGACGACTCGACGGCAAACGCGAGCACGCACAAAAACCGATGGACGAAGAGCGAGCGCACACGGGGCAAGCAGCACGGATTTGAAGCGTGGAGAAATTGCCCACGGCGAAATGAGCCGAGCAAGGAGTGCTCGTGAACCCAATGGCGGAATCGGCGGCAGCCGATGCCAGAGCACATGGTGAGGAAACTTCGCAGTTTGACGAGACCGTGGCCGAGCGAATTTTATGGCGTGGACTGGGGAAGGATGTAACACCCCAGGTGTTTATATTCCGCTCGACAGCGAGTACGGATTTAAGCACGTAATCAGTGGATAAAACGGATGTTAAATTTAAACATCTTCGCCTAGCGCGATTTTAATATTGTATTTGATCGGTTGTCGCGAGTGCGACGTTGTTTTTATTTTTTATCTGTCCGGGCTCTTCCTAAATTTTCGTGATGTTCGGAAATAGTTGTTCCGAAAATCGGTGCGTTCAGTGATTATTCATCGCTTGCGCGAATACGAATTTGGAAGCTCGATGTGCTTTTACGCATTTTATCCCGGGCACATTAATTTAAACTCGACAACTAAAATGGTGGGGGAAAATAATCTGTATCGCGTGATGTCTGAGAGAAATCGTGCGCGAGGTTATGATCCCATTTGTTCTTCAGTCCACTATGTACGATAATAAAATCAACTGTGTTCGGATATCGGATAAATTTTTATCCGATTTTGACTAAACCAGTGTTATCTCAAATATTGTAGCTGATATCCAGTCCATTGCTTCTCGCTTCGGTCTAAATCTTCAAAAGTGAATTAACTGTACGATTTTGTCTGAGTTCAGAAAATTCGCCAACTCAAATTGTTAGTCCTCGGATTTCTGTTTCGTGATCCAAGAAAATAATGTGTGTAGCCGGTTGTCGTATCACGCATCGACTCTTTGTTCGTATCACGCATCGACTCTTTGTTCATCGCTAAAAATCCCGATTCAAAAACATTTGTGAGTCTTTATTAAAAAAAGAGAAAATGAAAAAAAAATCTGCTGGCGTCCTTATCCCTGCCGCCTTCTCTCTCTACTTAAGGCTATCCGCACTCGTGGAACCCTAAATTTCTACTCTAAAAGGAATATTTCATCCTGGTCAGCGAGATTCTCTACTCTATCCTATAATACTCCGCGTTCATATTCACCCTAAATATCTACCCTATACCAACTACCCCATATTCTATCATTTTTCCTTACACTTTTTTATCCCCACCCTATTATCCAGCGACGCAAGCAAGCAGCTGGCGGGAGGCGACTGGCGGGAGGCAGAAGCAGCTGGCGTGCGACAGTACATAGGGTTGACATCGTAGAACCCTTTATTCAGCGTTTCAGTTGCTCTACTGGATAATAGCGTCACGTATCGAGTCCTTCGCTGCAGCGTTTTCCAACTGTACCGTACACTCCAAATGAATAGCGTAAAGGTTCCCAGTCGCCCACTGCGGCCAGCCTAATCTTCATCCGTGCACACATTTGTTTCCACTGTCGTTCTCTCTCCTTGGATATTTCCTTGCACACGGGCATCTCCAGCTGCCCAGCTTCTTCTCCCTGGTGCGCGCTGCTCCAGCCCTTCGCTCCCTGGCGTCTTCCTCCCTGGCTCCTGCTCCCCTCGTCGCGCCCCCTGCTCACGTCCCCCAGCCAGCAGGTGCAGACTCTCCACTTCCTTTGCTCCATAGCGCCATCCTCCATCCCCAGCCGCACCGCTCGGCTTTGAGCTCCTGTCTCCCATGCGCCCGCTCGCCACCTCGCCGTGCAACTTGTCCTGGCTCCTCGCCTCCCCCATGGCCAAGCGCTCCTCTCTGCTGTCACGCTCATCTTCTCGGATCTCCCTCTACCATGGCGGACTCACGCGCGTCCCTGTTTGCCGAGCGCTTCTTCTTCTCCCAGCTGCCTCTGTCTCCCTCAGCTCACCAGCGCTCTGCTCTTCTTTGCGCTGCTCTCTCTCTCTCTCTCCTGGTGCTTCTTCACTGCTCCCTGTCCCAAGCTCTATGGCTCGCCGCGGTGTTTTCCCTAGCCGAGGTCGGTCGTGTGCTCAGCAGCTTCTCTGCTCGGGTTTCGCCCCAGCACCCTTGCCCTCTCCCTCTGTTGTCTTCTTCCTCTGCTCGCGTCGCGCGCAGCTCTAGCTCCCCTGCGTGTGCGTCCTCGCCGCGCCGAGCGCCGTGAAGTCTCTGTGCGCCGTGCTTTTTCCTCCTCTGCTCGGTGCTCCTGCTTCAGCTCGCACCTGTGCGCGTCCTGCTCGGCTCTCTGGCACTTGGTTGTCGCTGTGCCTGTGTGCGCGCGTGCCCAGGTTCCAACTCGCATTCCCTGCGAGCAGTGCACGACTTTCATTTCCGTCGTGTCGCTCCGTCGACTCACCTCGCCGTCGCCCTGGTGCTCTGCTTAGTGATTTGATATGGGGCTCATGCTTGACTGTGAGAGGATCATTGTGTCGCGCTACTGTGGCATCCCATCCTGCTCTACCGTGCCCGTGACCCCCTATGCCATCTCTAGTCCGCCATGGTACAACGCCGCTGTTAGATCTGGTCTCAATCCCGCCACGGCGTTTGCCGGACTTCGCCGGTAAAGTTTGTGGTCGTCCTCTGGTTCCAGCCCGACCCATCCGTGCTGCTCGCCCCGCGGCGCACTCGCTCCACATCCATCGGGTTTCGGCGTGTTCACATTTACCGTCGGGTTGTCGAACCCGTCATCCCCTGCTCGACCCCCACCTCGTCAGCTCGCTCATGACACAATCTCGTCGTCGTTCCACGCGTCGGCAAGAAATCCCAAGAGTCGGTTGAAGACGAAGCTAGCAGCGTGGTGTTCACCAAGTGCGCGAAAAAAAGCTCGAACAAGTCGTCGATCGTCATCCTCGTCTACGCCAAGATCCGAGAAGATTAGGCGCAGAAGAAAATAAATCAATACACGACCGAAAAGTTCTCGGTGTGGACTAAGAAGAAGCGTGATTCGACGCAGCACTCACCCTATTTTCGGTGAAATGCTGAGTTGAAAGGCATCGTCGATTTCGTGGTTTCAAGTTGGATGTCATAAGGGTAAGTTAATTCGTATTCTAGTCAACTAGGTCTATAAATAGAATTGTTGGTCGCAATAAATGTTATTAATTTAGTATACGTGTATTGTGATGATCGATTTAGGTAAATCGGTAAATCAAGTAATTAAGATACACAGTTTAAAGAATTAATAAAAAGCTAGGAATAAAAGTAGATGTTCTAGTGTTGTTATGTCAATTTGGTTAATGGATGTAGTCGATGCCCTGCTGTGATATCCATGATGCTTAATGCTTGGTTTTAAGTGTTTCATCCTTTTTTAGTGTAGATTATCTATATTATACTCGTTATACTCGTGACCATACATGTGCATCGTGCATCTCATGAGGTATTATAAATAATCGTGTGAAGCGGAAGACGAACCCAAGTCGACCCCAAGCGCGGGCTAATCCGCAGGATAATGCTGATGGATGAACCTGCCTGATCAAGTGCTAGGACAAGGATGATCGCCAAGTGGACATCGCCTAACAAACACTAACCTAGTGTTATTCAGGCAAGCCCCGGTGCATTTGCCATCTCCTTGTGTTTTAAAATCTTTATCACCTTGTTTGATGCATTAGGTGATAGGAGTTGTGTGCTAAACCGTTGATGCATTTCCTTCCTTGGAAAATTGATTACCTTTCCTTGACACCCTTTTTGAAAAGAATTTTTGATGCTTAGCCTTGCTTTAGTAAACAAAAATGTTTTGTATTAAAACAAAAGTGATGCTTCAGTGGGTGGGAATGTTTTCAAAAATAAAACTTGTGATGGTGGATCCGTCAAAGGCTGTGATGGGTTCAACATCGGAAAAGATGTACCTCTGCCAGGTACCAAACTTTGGGTTTGAAATGATAAAGCTGAGACTGGGCGGTTGACTTGCACGAGAAAGGAGTCTCGGTGTAGTGTCTCCGTTTGAGCCGATTAAGGACCTTGTCGATGTAGGCTTGATGATTGAGGACCTTTTAACTGGTCACATGCCTCATCATGGGTAATCTTTGCCTCAGGCAGACTAATACCAGAATAAGATAACACGCAATGGGAGTGGAGAGATGGCGAGAGTAGCGTGTACCCTCCGTGGCAAGAGGCTGGACGGTGGTTTATCTGTGCTCTCGGTTGGCGTAAACCTGATCTGGTCTTAAGAACCCCGGTGGCGAGTTGACATATGCAAGGGTTAAGTGCTACATATGTCGTGTGATTGGAGATCCCCAGCTGGGTATTAATCGATTCGGATCGCCGTTACTACTCGGACATGAAGACTTGGTCACTGACCTACACGTAGAAATCCAGTGAACTAAAGGGATGATGAAAAGACGGCTAGTGTAGGCTAAGTGCTTGAACTAGGATAGAAAGAACTCTAGATGCAGGTAACTTTACTTTACTTGACAAGTAAAATTGGATTTTAAGGATCCACTCATAGTAAGCTTTTCTGCAAAACAGAGTCTTTGATTCTTGAACAGCCATACCTTGACTCCCTCTAGCCAGCATATCCTTGAGAGTCTTTTCTTTAGTCGGGTAAGTCTTGCTGAGTAATTACGTACTCAGGGTTTTATTCCCTGTTGTTTTTTAGGTCATAGTTTTGTGCTGCTGATGGTGGTGTTAAGTACCGGTGGGCTCGGCCTTCTTATAAGTCTAAGTAACCCTTCTATACTTCTTATTGAGGATGGTCACTTAAGCTAGCATATATTTCAAACTTATAATTTTGTAATCACTCCGATAAAATAATGTAAAATTTTTGTAACTTGTAAAATTTGGTAATAAGATTTCCGCTGCTAAAATATTGGTGTGTGTGATTTGTGTTACTTAATCCTGCGGTCCTGGTTGTAAGTGGTTTATCCGATGTCCTTGGGGCAATCGGACGGATCCTGTTAAGTTATCTGGTGCACCTGCATAGCAGTCTGAGGTCTTTGAGACAAGGACAGGTGCATGTGGGCCCGATAACTTGGGAGGTTCTGCCACAAAGGACTCGACGAGCAGCGACGCGGAGAACAAAGCGAAGTTGCAGCCGGGCAGGCTCGGACACAAGCGCACGCAGCGTTTCACTGTGTCCAATGCACGCATCACGGACTCGATGTCGACTGCGAGCAGTTTCGTGTGCACGACAACACGATGAAGGAGAACTGAACAGGGAGCTTCGCGATAGCATGCGCAGGAACAACGGAACGCACGCAACGCAGCCATGGAGGAACAGGAAGCAGAGACGCTAGGTGAGCCAGGCACGCAACAGAGGGACTCGGCTGAGCTTGCGCTTGAGCGGGCAGGGTGAGCGCCAGGAAGCAGAGCACGGCGCAGAGGCTTGAAATCGAGCAGAGCGGAGCACGCGGCGTGCGCACAGAACACAGAAGCTGGGCGCGACCATGGACGAAGCGGGCGAGCTCGAAGCCGGGAAGCAGGGGTGCCATGGGAGATCTTCAGCAGGGTGCGGCGAGCTGAAGCAGGAGCAGGGAGCTTGGGGGAAAGAGAAACCGCGGCACGCAGGAGCTCTGGCTAGGCGTGCGCGGAGGAAAAACCAGCGAGCTTGCGCACAGGGAGTTCTCTATGGCGCGCGGCGAGTAGAACAGGCGACGTGGCCAGGAAAAGCAGGGGGAAGCGGCGACCCAGGGAAGAAGCTGGAGCGAGGGAAGGAAGCCACGGTGCAAGGAGCAAGGACGAAGAATGAGCGGCCGCCATGGGAGGGAGCCATCCGTGGGAGCCGAGCAGAGGCCGGCGCCGTGGAAGATGAAGCCGAAGAGGAGTGACCGGCGTTGAGGGCTAGGGCGCGGCACTGGAGAACAAGCATGGAGAGCAGAGGAGCTGGGCGCACCAGGGGAGAAACCTTGAGAGATCTGCGTGCGTCCATGGCAAATGCAGGGCGCGATCCTGTGCACGCCACTAGAGGAAGAAGACGAGGGAGAGACAGAGAAATCCAGGGCGCACGCGGGAGATAAGGACAAGCTGAAGAAAAATCTGATGGGGATAAGGCTAGGGCGGCTGTGCGTAGAAGATAAAGCCATTGGGTGAAAAAATCTAAAGAGGCGGCAACAGGATAGGATCGGCGAGGATAGGATTAGTAGATATTTTTCTGTTTCTTTTTAATTTCTTTAACCGAAAAATCACAGATATTTGGGGTTTTGACATTTGGATTTGAGAGATATTTAAAAGGTCGAACCAAAATAAGTTCGATAGAATATTTGAGAAGGATTTGATTTGATGACTAATCTGGAGTCAGATGAATTCGTATCTGTTATTTATACTTAAAGATTTAGATCGAGACGAGATACATATGAATCGAACAAAATAAGATTTGATCTGGTTTAAAATCAGATGAACATACGTCTAACATCTGAACACCTGGTTCCACAGCCAGGATAATTTATCAGTGAATCGATGCACAATTTTTGGATCCTTGTACGTGATTTCACGGTTGACGAGTGTGAGCCTAATTGTTTGCACTGAAAACCTTAGTCGACGAGTTCAAATTAATTTGTTTGGAATAAAGTCATCAAAGCGGGTCGGGCTTCCGAAATTTCGTATTCGCGCGAGCGATGAGTTTTAAATAATCACCGGACGCATCGATTTTCGGAACAACTATGTTCCGAACATCACAAAAATTTAGGAAGAGCCCAGATAAATAAAAACGATGTCGAACCCATGACAGACGAAACAGACTAAGATAGAGAGATTGTTATTTAGTTCCGTCTAGTTTTTACGATCCTCACCAGTGATCGATCATTTGATCTGACGCCAACGATCACATGCTGAGAGGAAGGATTCACTTAATCAGCTGGCGCATCATTCTATTCGGACAGCGTGGCCTCCAAATTGTTCATAAAATCAGAAGTCTTCTGATTTTCGTATTCACTTACGTGCGTGATTCGAACAGTTCAAAATTCGCCAGCGACGAAGATTCGATAATCCAAAAGCTTCATGAACCCCTTTTAGCTGTTTAGATTATCGAAATGAAAACGGCACCAAACTCGATAGATTTTAATTAGGCACAGGACTCGCAAATTTTTGGAACAATTACGTTCCGAATTTCACGAAGACTTGGGAAGAGTCTAAATAGACAGAAACAGATACGATATTAAAATCGCGATAGGCGAAGATGATTAAAATTTAGCATCTGTTTTATCCACTGATATTACGTGCTTAAATTCATATTCGCTGTTTAGGGAGATAACACCTGGGGTGTTACACCTCACCTCATTTCGCATAGCTTCACCCTCTCTCGCGCTCTGCCCTCGCCGCCAGCCGCCGCCGGAGACCTGCGCCCGCGTCCCCGGCCATCCAGCTCGCCGGAGACCGCCCCAAGCCTCCCCGAGCTCCGCCCCGAGGTGAGACACCCGTCCCCGTGCCCAATTTCCCCTATTGCGCCCTGTGTTCGGCCAATTTCGCCTTTGTCGGTGCTCGACCGCGGCGGTCCGCCGTGCTCGCGCGGTGACCGGCCGATTCAGCCCGGTCTAGTTCACCAGAGTAGGTCCCTGTGTCACCCTGCCTCTCCTGAAGTTAGCCAAGTCCTTAGCGCGCCTTAAGTCCCCTCCCCGTGGCTAGAATGGCTAACCGGAGTTTCTACGACCCGCCCGAGACCTTCTCACAGCCGTTCTACGACCCGCCTCTTCCCCATCACTGAGTTCACCATGGCGCCCTCTTCCCCTCTGTCCAACTCTAGCGACCCCGGAGCCACCCTAGCTCACGCCTGCCTCAACTTCGGCGACCTCACCGCCACGAAGAGGAGCAACACCGCCCGCAGCCGTCTGTTTCCCGCTCTGATCCCCTCCGTCCGATTCAGATCGAACGGCTCGGACCGCGGGTACCGCTTCACGCACACGCGCCTAACGCCCTGTCCCACCTGTCAGTGCCATTCGCAGCCGCTCATCATTCCTGGTCTGATTTCCCTCCGTCCGATCTTGATCGAACGGTTCGGACCCCCTCGGACCCCCCTCGGACCCGCTCGGATCCCTGTAGCCGTCCGGCGCTAGGCCCGCTCGGTCAGCGTGTTTCCCCCCTTGTCACTGACACTCCTTGGCCCGCCTGTCAGCGCTCGCCCGCCCCCGCGCGCCCTCGGTCGCAGATCTAATCTTAGCCGTTGGTTTTAGATCTGACGGTTAGATTCACCCGATACCCCTTCGCGTGGTTGTTTTATTAAAGAGACCCTCGGTTTACTAGAAAACAACCCGCCGTCCCTATTTTTTACGCGCAAGCCCCTGTAATCTTACAGATTTAGCCCGGGACTTTTAAGTATTCACAGAATTAGCCCTAATTTCATATTTTGAATTCACAAACTTGTTGATTTTATAACTTTTGCATATGAACTCCAAATTTAGTGATTCAAATTGCAAAATATTCATAGAATTATTCTCTGTTTAAATAAAAATGGTTTCAGTTACTATATGCACATTCTAATTTTTATGATTGAATATGAACTAATATAGATGTAGTTTTATTTATTTAATAAAATAAATAAAAGGAGAACCTTAGAGACTTAATCATGTTTAACTTGTAAGATTAATGATAGATATTGCAGGAGTTCATCTCTGTTCTAAATTATAGGTCACAATAAAATAAATTGGTCTATGATTATGTACTTGTAAACAACACTTAGGGAAATAGTAATCTATTTTCAAATAAAATTAAGGTATGTTGTAGTTCATGTTATAATTTGAATTCATTATCCCTTATGTAGTATTGTGCCTTTTAAGATATGTTCCAACGTTTGTACATGTTTGGTGTGATGTTCATTTGTACTTTCCAAATGTATTGAATGCATGCTCGCCTTATTTAGACAACGAGCAGCTCGTGGTTCCTGAGTGTGTTGCCGAAGATCCCTCTGAGCAACAACCTGGTGAAGGCAAGTGTCCTCTGACCTATTATGCCCTACATACTTTATGATTCACTGTCCCGCATTACTTTATGAAACCTAAGGATTGACTAGCTTTCTGTTTACCTTATCCTTGTTTACCTTTTGGGTTATCATGGTTAGCATGTTGCTATTGCCTTAACTTAATCAATGAACATGATGTGAACATTCATGATACGATATTGTTATCCTGAATTTGTGGATGATTTTGTGTTACCTTAGGGGACCCAGGCCTTTTTCCTAAGTACCTCTCCATAAGGACCTGTTCGTGGAGTGACCACTCGGGATAACAGTACAACCATGAGGGTGGAATGGGACGCCCTTAGCTGATTAATTAGATGAACCTGGGGTGTAGTTGGCTTTGCCGGAGGGCCATCAATGGGGGCCGGGGCGTAGTGCTCGCTCTGCCAAGGTTGGGGTGCAGAGGTTCATTCGATTTGGTTTTTGTTAGTCACCCACCTTGGGGAGGTGTACTGCATTTGTACGATTGGCGAAACGTAACAAGCAGCTATGCACCAGGGGAGTCTTTGTAAAGGCTACATAGTGAAACCTTGTCGACTCACCTTGGTAGTGTTTGAGGGTTTGATCGACCCGAGGCATAAAGGGATCACGACTTGTGGGTAAAGTGTACAACCTCTGCAGAGTGTTAAAAGCTGGTATATCAGCCGAGCTCACGGTTAAGAGCAGCCTTGGGATCCTCTTTGATTAGAAGAACTTTGGATACTTTTATGATGATGATTAACAATGATGCTATAAAATCTGATCTTTGGTATTTCCTCGTTTGAGGAAGTACTTTTGGGTAATAACTGGGTTTATTACTAAAAGTTGGCTCTACTCATAATAATAAATACTTGACTAACTTAAAAGCAACTGCTTGCCCTCAACTCCATATACAGCTAGTCCACTTTAGCCAAACGGGACATTTGCTGAGTACGTTGATGTGTACTCACCCTTGCTTTACACACCACCCCACCCCAGGTTGTCCCCACTGTACTCAGTACTCAGGAGGTGATGCTGGCAACATGGAAGATTTCGAGGAGTTTCAGGACTACGACAAGTTCTAGTTCTTTCTTAGTGGAAAACCCCCAGTCAGCTGCCTGTGTAGGCTTAGCATCTACGTTTCGTATTTCCGCACTTTGATATTAATGTTGAACAATGATTATGTATTAGACTCTATGGATGTCTTGGACATCTTGATGTAATAAAGTACCTTTCCGCTATTTATTTCGAGCATTGTGTGATGATGTCCAATTATGTAATCGTTGTGTACGTGAGTTTCTGATCCTAGCACGTACATGGTTCGCATTCGGTTTACCTTCTAAAACCGGGTGTGACTAAACATAACTTCTTTAGTTATGAACTAGATCATTTGTTCCTAATTCGAAACTCTAATTAATGAAATAGCCTTTCTCATAATCTATTAATTAAGTTTATATCTCAATTTGTTCATAACTAGTATATAGGCTTGATTAATCATTTCCTCACATTTAATCCATGTTTCCAAAAGGATAAAATAACTAAATTAGTGTTCATGTTTTTATAATTAAAATGTTAGTTTACATATTGTTTTGTATATAACCTTCTTAATAAAGAATATAGACCATGTACCATCTAATAAAAATAAAAGATAGTTAATTGTTTATTATCTTTTGCATGAAAATCCACTTAAGGCCTATAATCTAACTCTTCATAAATAGGTGTTTAATAATATAATTATGATCTTTTCACATAAAAAGTTGTTTAAGCTATTAATGAGATTTTTATAAAAGTAATGATTAATAATGTGTTTCATAACTCATCAACCTTAGATATATAACATATATCTTCTCTAAAAGGTTAAAAAGTTTTAATATTGTTATAACATGTTTTATCATCCTATAAACCCTTAATCTTAGACACATCACATATGACATTTATAAAAGATTAAATTGGTGAACCTAAAATTTGTATATTTTAATTAAGATATTTTTAAGCTCATGTCTTGTTTTATAAAGTATAGATCACACATTTTTGAAAAGAATACTTTATTATTATAACCTTTGCGTGTAATGTTTTTGAAAAGTGAATGCTCTTTTCGTTAAGCTTTCTTTTAGCTTTGCGTATGGTGAATGTTGTATGTTATTGAGTGGTGTTTGTTTCTTCTTGTTTGTTTGTGTGATATTCAGTGGTTGATCTAGTAGTTAAGAATCAAGATCTATTTCGATCCGTGGAAGAATCTCAAGTTTTCTATAAGCAAGGCGAGTGGACTTCTCCCTCTGCATACTCTGTTTGATCCCAAACAATTCATTTAATAAAGTTTATTCTTGGATGTATATGCATAATTTGATGGGTTACCTATTCAGATACACCTAACCTTTCCAACCTTATTTCTTGTTAACCTGGGTTTTAATCTAATCAAGTAGCTATGCTATTGCTGCAACTTTAACTTTATGCTGGTACTCCTACTGATGATATTAATGTTCCAAATGGTAAGTTTACATTATTGTTGTTAATCCGATGATTAAGCAAGATCATATTGTGATAATTGGAACATGGAGTGACCACCCAGGAAAATAGTGCAACCACGAGTGCTATCATGGCTCTGGCTTTGGTAATTAGCTTTATATGCTTAGTGCCTAGCAACCTTACCTGAAATATGGGCAAGAGGGAGAGCGGCAGTGGTGGCAGCTCACGTTAACATGGGGACATATTCTTGGCTAAGGTACCTCACCCAGAGGGCCTCCATACCGACTTAGAAACCTTAGCAGGTTGCTTTGTATTAAGTGTATTCTGTGAAAGCCTCATAATGGATCCCTAGCCATTCACCTCGGAAGTGTTTACGGGTTTGGCCGACCTAGGCTAGAGGGGATACACGGCTTGTGGGTAAAGTTGTACCACCTCTGCAGAGTGTAAAACTGATATATCAGCCGTGCTCACGGTTATGAGCAGCCTGGACCCTCACATGATAATTGAACTTGAAGATGAAAATAAATCATGGTCCTTTATGGTTCAAGTGGTTCTGAGCTTATGCTGGTGATTATTTATGTTGATGATATATATATGTTGATGATTATCTCGCTTATGCTTAAATGGGTTTGGTATACACTTATACCTAGTAATCAGGTGTTGATAATAAAATGTTGACCAACTAAAATGCCAATCGCATTAAACTTTAGCCTTACCTTGTTACCTTGCATTTCCCCCACTTGCTGAGCCCCGACCATAATTGTGCTCACCCTTGCTTAATTTTGACCAGAAGTTTGCAGATGAAGATTATGATGGTGAACTCCATGGATGCTAGTCTAGTGATACCCCCGGTCATCTTCCTATGGAAGGATGTCCATGTTTCGTTGTACTTTGATAAATAAAGGTTAAGACATTATGTCTGTTCGAAGTGTAATATGTTAATATAATCTTTATTTACGCTTTTATGCATTGTTCTTTTGATATATTATACTTGTGACATCATATGTGTGGAAATAGATCCTGGCACACATATGCACGCGGCCAGGCGGGCGCGCGGCCAGGCGGGCACGCGGCCAGGCGGCCGGGCGGCCAGGCGGCCGGACGGCTGGGCGGCCAGGGGGGGGGCGCGGCCAGGGGGCCAGGCGGTTGGGCGGTTGGGCCGGGGAGGGAGAGGAGGGGAGAGGGGAGAGGAGGGAGGAGGGAGGAGGGGAGAGGGGAGGCTCACCGGGGACGGGGAGCGACGGCGAGGGGCGGCGGTTGGGCCGGCGGCCAGGGGGCGGCCGAGCAGGGGGTAGGGGCGGCGTCGGCTAGGGTGGGGAGAGGGAGAATGAGAGGGAGAGAGAGAGAGTTGGGGGAAAAGGGGAGGGGGTGGGGGGCGGTTGGGCCGACCAGGGCCCAAGAGGGGGCGCGCAGGGGGGCGGCTGGGCCGGCCAGGAACGGCCCACGGCGCGGGAGAGAGAGAAAAAGAGGAGAGAGGAAGAAAAAGAAAAAGAAAGAAAATGTTTTCTCCTTATTTTCGAAATCCGATCTTCCTAGATGAATGCATTTGCGCTTTCAAACAATCAAAGAATGCATAGTTCGGCATGGTGCATCAAACAACATAAAACAATTTTAGGGTTTTTCTTTACACGGGAATTCCAAACCGAATCCCGCTAGCTTTGGAAAAAGTCAAGGTCTAGCGAGGGGAAAAAGAAAAAGAAAAGGTAACGCCCGAATTTGGCGAGTAAAGAAAAGAAAAAATTCAACTGCAAAATTCGGGGCGTTACAAACCTATCCCCCTTAAAAGAATCTCGCCCTCGAGATTCAGGGCTGGCTAGCAAAGAGCTCTGGGTACTTAGCCATCAAATCATCTTCACGCTCCCAGGTTGCTTCTTCCTCAGAGTGGTGATTCCATCTGACTTTGCACATTCTGATGGTCTTCCTTCGGGTGACTCTATCTGCAACCTCAAGGATCTGAGCTGGCTTCTCGACATAGGTCAAGTCCTCCTGGACCTCCAGACCTTCCACTGGCAACTGCTCTTCTGGCACACGCAAGCACTTCTTCAACTGAGACACATGAAAGACATCATGCACAGCTGACAAATTCTCTGGCAAACTGAGCTGATAGGCCACTTCTCCACGCTTTGAGAGGATCTGGTACGGACCAATGTAGCGGGGTGCTAGCTTGCCTTTGATTCCGAGCCTTCTGACTCCTCTGATCGGTGACACCTTCAGATAGACGAAGTCTCCGACTTCAAAACTCAGCTCTCTTCTCCTTGTGTCTGCATAGCTTCGCTGCCTCGATTGCGCTATCTTCAGATTCTCTCGGACCATCTTGATGTTCTCTTCAGCTTCAAGCAAAATATCTGGCCCAAACACTTGCTTTTCTCCAGGTTGATCCCATTGCAACGGAGTTCTGCAACTCCTTCCATAAAGCGCTTGAAATGGTGACATCTTCAAACTGGCCTGGTAACTGTTGTTATAGGAAAACTCTGCATAAGGCAATCGCTTGTCCCATCCGGACTGATCTTGCAGCGCACAGGCTCTCAACATATCTTCAAGAATTTGATTGGTTCTTTCGGTCTGGCCATCTGTCTGCGGGTGATAAGCTGAACTGAAATTTAGATGTGTGCCCAAAGCTTCATGCAACTGCTGCCAGAAATGAGAGGTGAACTGCGTTCCTCTGTCTGACACTATCTTCTTTGGCACACCATGAAGACAAACGATCCGAGACATATACAACTCTGCCAATACTGCACTGCTGTAGGTGGTCTTGACTGGTATGAAGTGGGCTGACTTGGTCAAGCGGTCCACTACTACCCAAATGGAATCGTAGCCGGCTCGAGTGCGAGGCAATCCGACTATGAAATCCATACCGATTTCATCCGATTTCCACTGAGGGATCTGCAACGGTTGCAACAATCCAGCAGGTCTCTGGTGCTCTGCCTTAATTCTTCGACAACTATCGCACATAGCCACATGCTCTGCGATTTCCCTCTTCATTCCATACCACCAGAATTTCTTCTTCAGATCCTGATACATCTTCTCACTGCCAGGGTGAATCGAATAGGCTGTCTCATGAGCTTCCTTGAGAATCAACTCCCGAATGGGCTGGACGTTGGGAACACACAAGCGGTCTTTGAACCATATCACGCCTTCTGCATCTTCTCGAAAATCTTTGCCTCTGCCATCTAGAATCAGTCGCCGAATCTCACTGATCTTCTCATCATTCTTCTGCGCTTCTTTGATTTCTCGCTCCAAGGTAGGTTCCAGTTCAACTGTGACTCCTCGCGAATTGTTCAGAAATCCGAGACTCAACCTGTCAAACTCCTTGGCCAACTCATAAGGCATCGGACGAGCGACCATCAGATTGACTTGACTCTTTCTGCTCAAAGCATCTGCCACTACGTTTGCTTTGCCTGGATGGTAATGGATCTCCAACTCATAGTCTTTGATCAACTCTAACCATCTTCGTTGCCTCATGTTCAATTCTGACTGAGTGAATATGTACTTCAGACTCTTGTGATCTGTGTAAACATCGCATTTCTGTCCATACAGATAGTGCCTCCATGTCTTCAGTGCGTGAACCACTGCTGCCAACTCTAGGTCATGGATTGGGTAATTCTTCTCATGAACCTTCAGCTGTCGGGACGAGTAAGCCACAACTCTTCCCTCTTGCATCAACACGCATCCCAAACCTGTGTAACAAGCATCACAGTACACAGAGAAGGGCTTGTGCACATCAGGCAAGACTAGGACAGGCGCTGTTGTCAACTTCTCTTTCAGCGCTTCGAAAGCCTCTTGACATTTCTGGGTCCACTTGAACTCAACCTTGTTGCCTAGCAATGCTGTCATTGGTTTCGCAATCTTCGAAAACCCTTCAATGAATCGCCGATAATATCCGGCCATTCCAATGAAGCTCTTGATTCCTCGAGCATCCGTTGGCGCTTTCCAGTTCAGAATGTCTGCCACTTTCTTCGGATCCACAGCCAATCCTTCTTTGTTGATTATGTGACCCAAGAACAGGACTTCACTAATCCAGAACTCACACTTGCTCAACTTTGCATACAACTGGTGCTCTCGCAATCTCTGCAATACCATCCTCAAATGATCTGCGTGCTCTTCTTCGCTTTGAGAATAAACCAGAATGTCATCAATGAATACCACCACAAACTTATCGAGATAATCCATGAACACACTGTTCATCAAGTTCATAAAGAAGGCTGGTGCATTGGTCAAACCAAAAGACATCACTGTGAACTCATACAAACCATACTTGGTAATGAATGCCGTCTTCGGAATGTCCGAAGGTCGGATCCTGAGCTGATGATAACCTGACCTCAGATCGATCTTGGAGAACACACTGGCTCCTCTCAACTGGTCGAACAGATCTTCTATTCTGGGCAAAGGATACTTGTTCTTGATCGTGACTTCATTCAAAGCTCGATAATCGATACACATCCTCTTGGTGCCATCTTTCTTCTCCACAAACAGGACAGGGGCGGCCCAAGGCGAGGTGCTTGGCCGGATGTAACCTTTCTCTGACACCTCATCAATCTGCTTCTTAAGCTCAACCAACTCTGGTCCGGATATTCTGTAAGCTCTCTTGAAGATAGGGGCGGTTCCAGGAAGAAGCTCTATGGCAAACTCAACTTTCCGCTCTGGTGGCATACCCGGTAAGTCCTTTGGAAACACATCTGGGAATTCAGACACAACCTTGATACTCTCAATCGGGTCTGCTTCACTGCTATCGACAGCCATCTGATAACAACTTCCTTTCTTTGGCTCAGGCGGGACTAACTCGGTCACCACTTCCTCTCCTAGTGGGGACACCAACTGGATTGTCCTTTTATCACAACTGATAACTGCCTGATACTTATCTAGCCAATTCATCCCTAGGATGACATCTATTCCCTGAGTACCCATTACTATAAGGTTAGCGGGAAACGCTATCCCCCTTATTTCCACACTTATATTCAAACATATGCTATCAGCTCGAATTCTACCACCGGCTGAGTCAATTTGAATGGGGGTTGACATGGTAGTAATTGGAAGATTATGTGCTTCTACCCATGATGCAGTAATAAAAGAATGCGTTGCTCCAGTATCAAATAACACTTCTGCAATATGGGAGTCGACTGGGAACATACCTACTATCATGTCGGGAGTCTCCTGAACTGCTTCAGCCTCCAAATGGTTCAGTCTTCCATGATTATAGCGCTGCTAAGGGCGGTTGCCTGCTCCAGACTGAGACGCATTCTGCTTTGCTGGGGGATTGGGGCCTGACTGCTGCTGGGCTGCCTTCTTCGGACATTGCATCACCCAATGGCCTTGCTCTCCACAGTGGAAACATGCTCTGTTTCCAACCTGAGCTGGTGCTGCCTGATTGTTCTGCTGGTTTGCTGGGGCAGGAAGACGAGGTGTCTGCTGATTCTGCCTCTGAAACTGACCTCCTGATTGATTGCTCTGACGGTTCTGGTACTGATGCTGAGGATACTGCCTTTGAAACTGCTGATACTGCTGACGCTGCTGATGCTGCTGAGGTGGACGCTGGTTCTGCCTGAACTGCTGAGGTTGATTGCCTGAAAAACGAGGACGGCTGCTGCTTCCAGGCTGGGGTCCACTGATCTTGCGCTTACGATCCTCCATCTCCTTACGCTTCCTTTCTGTCATGATTGCCCTGTCAATCAGGTGCTGGAATGTCGGGAAGGTATGATTCATCAGTTGGTACTGAAGAGGGTCAACCAAGCCTCTCAAGAAATGGTACTGTCGCTTGGCGTCGGTGTTGACATCTTCAGGGGCGTAGCGAGACAACTGCAGAAACCTGTCTCGATACTCACTGACAGATGATGACCCTTGCTTAAGGGCCAGGAACTCCTCCTTCTTCACTGTCATCAGACCTGCAGGCACATGGTACTGACGAAAGCTACCTCTAAACTCTTCCCAAGTGATGGCATCGGGGTTGGCATGGGTGGCGAGGTAAGACTCCCACCATGATTGGGCTGCTCCTCTCAATAGACGGGGACCATACAAGACTTTCTCCCTGTCATCACACTGAGCGGTATGCAACTCCCGCTCCACAGTGCGCAGCCAATCTTCAGCATCCATGGGGTCAGAAGAATGAGCGAACGTTGGGGGATGACCTCTCATGAATTCAGCACGCTTGTCTCTGGGCATTTGAGGCATCTGAGGCTGGGGTGGAGCCTGCTGCTGTTGCTGCTGCTGAATGGCGGCCAGAGTCTGACCGATGGCCTGAACTGCCTGAGTCTGCATCAGAAACATCTGCTCGATCGACATCGGGGGCGGGGGCGGCAGCTGCTGTTGCTGGGGCGCCTCATCCTGCGGAGCGGCCTGCTCCTGCTGAGCACGCCTTCCTCCTCTGCGTCTGTTCTCTGACATCTGCAGAACGCAACCACACATCAGAACTGATCTGGCAAATCTTGCAGCATAAGAAAAGAGTATAGAATTCTCCAACAGCACTGAACAGATGAGCATCTTCACTGATCTCCAACACAGACCACACAGCTTCTCAGATAAAGAGGAAAGTAGAATAAAGGTTTTCCCAACTATATAACTAACTCCATTAACATAATATGTAAACCAAAATGCAGGGGATACCCACACTCTGGTGACAATCATTACAAAGATCCAAACCAAACATAGTTCATCATGACAAACATAAATGCACAGGATATAGCAAACTACCCTGTCTAACTAAGACTAACTAAAACCGAGACTAACGCTAAGACTGAAGCTTCTATGTATATATTTTGTATTAATTACAAGATCCAACTCTAACGATCTATGGTTCTAGATTTATCTTGGTCTTGCAGTCGGGATTGCCATAAGACTGGAGTCCACGCCGAGGTGAGCGGTACGGGTGATGAGTCCCAACGGGAGCGGGGGAACCATCATCCAAGTGACGACGTTCCGCGCGCTCAGCCCGCAGCAGGGCGATCTCAGCACGAGCCCTACTCAGCTCGTCTAATGCATGGTCCAGCTCCGTGTTTAGCACGACGGCTAGGTTGACTGTGCTACTCAACTTAGGATTGTCCTCACTAGCAGGTGAAACAATCGCGCCTCCTGTGCTGCCAGATGGACGACGGGGGTAATACTTCAGGTCGAGACCATCAGCTACCCCACCGAGAACCGAGCAGTAGTGCGAAAGCGCACGCCGTGCAGCATCCTGCATGGCTGCCTCAGCTGAGTCCCGCTCAGAGATAGAATAGTGCTCTGAGCAAGCCTCCGCGCCCTGGAGACTGTTCTCCGGACGGCGCACCAAGCAGGTCGCCTCCCAGCGGTCCGGGTAAACCTCGCGACTATGCTGGTAGACCACACAGCGATACTCGATGGACCAAGTACGCCGGTCAAGTGCCCGACGTAGCAGGGTGTCGAGCGCGTCGTGGAAGTGACACCCGCGAGCAGCGTCGCGAGTGATGGGTCGAGCAACCCATCCTTCCGGCTCATGGTCAGCAGAGAAGTCGATGTCGTGGCTCAAGCTGTCGTCGCCACCTCCGTCGTCTGGGTCTCCTCCAACAGCTACTCCAGAAGCTGGGGCGCCCAGTGGTGGTGCAGGGGGCGCCTCCAGAGGAAGCACAGGGGAGCAGCTCCTCACAGACTCTATCTTCTGCTGGAGCGAGAAGGAAGAGCCCCGCTGCTCCTGTCGTCGACGTTCCTGCTCCTCATGCAGGTGGTGGTGTAGTCTCTCCAAGTGGCTGGTCTGTCCGGCCACGGGACGGCGAAGCGGACGCTCAGCAAGGCGGGAGGGTAAGAAGGGGATGACGGACTTTCGTGCAGTGTGTCTAAGTCGAGCCATCTACAAAAGACATCGCCAGCAAAAGGGTGAGAACAGAATTAATATGACCAGCAAGTAATGAATCATAAATAAATGAAGGATCAGAATAAAACATAATTTTCAGCAAGGTATAATATATAGTAGAACATAGGTTTGGTCAGTAGGACCAACTTTTGAAGGGACACCAAAGTCAAGGCAGGGACAGAGGTCTATAATCCTTAGAACGACCATTCTACTCTAGGTTAGCGGTCCTACAGTCAGCACGGCTTTGATACCACTTATGTCACACCCGGTTTTTAGAAGGTAAACCGAATGCGAACCATGTACATGCCAGGATCAGTTATTCACGTACACAGCAGTTACATAACATGGACATCATCACACAGTGCTCAAATAGTATTAAAAGGGAAATAATAGTCGATTACATCATACGTCTGAGACGTCCATATAGTTCTTACAATAAATCAAAGTGCGAAAACGAAACGTAGATAACCGCGGCCTTCACAGGCAGCCGACTGGGGGTTGCCGCTAACCCACGCCTAGAACTCGTCGTAGTCTTGGAACTCCTGGAAGTCTCCTTCCACAGCTTCATCTTCTCCTGAGCAGTGGTTGCAATGCTGACAACCTGGGGGGGGGGTTTGGTGTGTAGAGCAAGGGTGAGTACGCATCAACATACTCAGCAAGCATCCCGTTTGGCTATAGTGGACTAGCTTTATGTGGGGATAAGTCAAGCAGTTGCTTTTAGTTGGTCAGGTTATTACTTACTAGTAGAAAGCCAGGTTTTAACATTAACCCAAGTTATTAGCCCAATGTATCCTTTCCAAACGGAAAGAATACCACTTACCAGCACCATAATCATAATCAGAACCATCAATCTCACTGCCACATGTACCAAAATGTCTCTGATCAAGTATCACTAATCTCTGGAGCTCCCTTGGCCGCTCATAACCGCGAGCACGGCTGATATATCAGTTTCATAACACTCTGCAGAGGTTGCGCACTTTACCCATAAGCCGTGATTCCCTCTCTAGCCCGGGCTTGCAAGACCCTTATTCACTCCCAAGGTGAATGGCTAGGGATTCACTACGAAGCCTTTACAAAGATTCCCCGGGGCTGTAGCCACCCGTTAGGTTTCCTAAATGTACCGCACTCCTCCCCAAGGGACAAATCAACCTTGGCAGAGCGAGCCGCATACACCGAGCCCCATTGACGGCACGACGGCTAAGCGAACTACACCCCGGTTCCTCTAATTATTCAGCTAAGGGCGTCCCATTCCACCCTCATGGTTGCACTGTTTTCCCGGGCGGTCATCCGTAGAACAGGTCCTTACGGAGAGGCACTCGAGAAACCGCTCGAGTCCCCTTAAATGCCACAAGTATGATCATAAATAAGAAGGGGAAAACAGCGTATCATAGATAATCACATCATGTTCATTGATTAGAGTTGAGCAATAGCATCAGACTAAGCAGTAATAATCCGACCCAAATAGGTAACAAGGACATGAATAACAAAAGCTAGTAAATCCTTAGGTATAAATGTGTAATGCGGGAGGTGAATTAAAGAATGAATAGGACAGAAATAGGTCAAAGGACACTTGCCTCCACCAACCGACTACTGCTCAGGGGCTTCTCCTGCGAATTCCTCGGGCTCTTCGACCGGATCGTTCTCTATGCGAGCGCAAACATACATACATCCACATATTTAATACAAAAGAACAGTACACCATACAAGGGAACAAGTAAAGCGAATATGCATCAAGTATGACATTCGATATCGCATTTGTTATGGTTAGAAAGAAACGGGGAAGGGTCTCGCAGGGGGTTAAAGTTTATGCACTAATGATTAGTTTCAACTGGTTCTTAACAAAAGAATTCTGTTATATACACTAATGGAAACTTAGTCATTCTAAGTTGATCAACATTGAACGAGATAAACAATTAACTAAATGAATCAACTAGCGCAACGAAATTCTAAATTAAGTTTCCTATTTCAATAACATGAACAATGATTAGCCTACCTAAAATAAAATAGCTATGATAACAGAAAGTAAAACAAAAATAAATAAAATAAAAAAATAAAAAAAAGGGGGGGCGGTTGAACCGGCCCTGGGGGCGGTTGAACCGGCCGAGGGCAGGGCGCGCAGGGGCGGCCGAGCCGGGGCGGCTGAGCCGGCCGAGCGGCCAGGGGGCGCGGCTGGGGGGGCGCGCAGCCAGGGGGCCAGGGGCCAGGCGGCCAGGCGGGCGCGCGGCCAGGCGGGCACGCGGCCAGGCGGCCGGACGGCTGGGCGGCCAGGGGGGGGCGCGCGCGGCCAGGGGGCCAGGCGGTTGGGCGGTTGGGCCGGGGAGGGAGAGGAGGGGAGAGGGGAGAGGAGGGAGGAGGGGAGAGGGGAGGCTCACCGGGGACGGGGAGCGACGGCGAGGGGCGGCGGTTGGGCCGGCGGCCAGGGGGCGGCCGAGCAGGGGGTAGGGGCGGCGTCGGCTAGGGTGGGGAGAGGGAGAATGAGAGGGAGAGAGAGAGAGTTGGGGGAAAAGGGGAGGGGGTGGGGGGCGGTTGGGCCGACCAGGGCCCAAGAGGGGGCGCGCAGGGGGGCGGCTGGGCCGGCCAGGGACGGCCCACGGCGCGGGAGAGAGAGAAAAAGAGGAGAGAGGAAGAAAAAGAAAAAGAAAGAAAATGTTTTCTCCTTATTTTCGAAATCCGATCTTCCTAGATGAATGCATTTGCGCTTTCAAACAATCAAAGAATGCATAGTTCGGCATGGTGCATCAAACAACATAAAACAATTTTAGGGTTTTTCTTTACACGGGAATTCCAAACCGAATCCCGCTAGCTTTGGAAAAAGTCAAGGTCTAGCGAGGGGAAAAAGAAAAAGAAAAGGTAACGCCCGAATTTGGCGAGTAAAGAAAAGAAAAAATTCAACTGCAAAATTCGGGGCGTTACAAATAGCTACATAGTCAATCGACAGGTACGTACGAGTTTATATATTACATCATTAGCAGAATTCAACCGTTGAGGATCGCTTCAATATATATGACACTACGAAGGTTTCAACAGCTTGGTTATATGTACACAAAAGCATTCATGCTCCAAAAGTGATGATGCTCATCGTAGATATGCAACATAGGTACCTGTAAAAAAGGTGAGTGTAGTTAAGGTGTCTTTGAGCTACTATGTGTTTTGTGGTATGGTTATAAAGGTGAGTGAAGAAGAATATGTAGATTATACTGATTACAAATTATGTAGAAGGCAGGGGAGTAGAATGTGTAGTACCTTCATGAGAACTGTGATGATTTAACAATTAAGGTTGTGAGGGTCTGTACTGGCTGGATAGCCTTGATCCTATGTGTTTGTTGGTGTTAGTGTGAACTATGATTCATACCTGCAGAATTGAATAGTATATACAACTCGGGTTGTATTCTTTTAAAAAATACATACTTCTTAGGAGGCTACACAAGGTTATCTTTGTTGAGCTGATTTGAAAGTTGGTCATCAACCTGTAAATAAGTGGATAAGAAGTGTCAAGTAACATGGCTAATATAAAATAAAAGTTAATATTATTGAAGTTCAATGCCTTTTTAGAAAGCATTGTAGAGTTCTTGAGAAGTGAGTCGTTTTTATTATCATGTCAATATGTCACACATATGTGTGTTGTGTAGCCTAGGCTATTGATCTTGTCTTTCTTATTCACAAGGGAAGACACAAGGATTTGCTGAATATTTTCAAGAGAATGGAGAGTTCTATAATTGCTTAATCTACGGAAGAAGATGTCTACATTTAATAATATTGACACCCAGATGGAGATACTCACAAAAAGGCATGCCGATTTGAGATGTATTAATTAATATTTACATAGCAATCCTGCTCACAAAATAGGTAACATGTTTCAGGTCGTACTTAAAGAGTTTATTGGTAATTAGATCATTATATTATGATAAAACTGAGACAACAGCTTTAGTTGTCCACAAATTTACTTCCGTGTTTTCATCCTGATGCTTCTATTACTGAACCAGGAAGGATGTGACTTCTGCAAGTAGTTGCTTATTTTTTTTGAAAGATCAGGAGGGGAAACACCTACAGTTAAATTTTATTAATAATGTAAAATTACAACTCGACTAGAT
Source organism: Zea luxurians (assembly GCA_029449295.1). Taxonomy (NCBI): domain Eukaryota; kingdom Viridiplantae; phylum Streptophyta; class Magnoliopsida; order Poales; family Poaceae; genus Zea; species Zea luxurians. The sequence goes on from JAOPSE010000034.1 coordinate 6,791,810, forward strand.
TACAAGAGTTAGAGATGAGCTGGGAAGGTCTAGTTAGGGAGCTAAAAAGAGGGACCAGAGTAATACGAAAGTTATGCCTGCCACTGATCAAGCCAGTTCGGAATTGAGTTGTCATATTTCCCTCTCGCTTTGTGTACAACCAACCGTAATTCCTTGCTGAATTCATTCTTACAGTGTTGTACTGAAGGGTCTTTGTTTTCAAATAACCATTCATTTCGACATTTCCATATGCTCCATGTCATGAGTATAATGATCTCCATAGAAAAAGGAACACTAAGTTGGTGCTTAAGGTTTGTCGAGGCCTCCTCTGGTTGAGCAATTCTGGGGGGAGTTATGCCAATTGAATTTCAACAGGCTTTTGCAAAATTGCATCTGAGAAACAGGTGATAAAGAGTCTCCTCACTTTGCCATATACAGTTCTCACATGAATATGACTCTAGTGTCATATTTTTCCTTCTCAACATATTCGTAGTGTTCAGTCTGTTTTTAAGCCATAACCAGTAGAAAACTTTATGTTTTGGTTGACATTTGTTTTTCCATAGACACTTGTAAATAGAATGAACCTGTGTCTGTTCCATTAGGTGTCTGTAGGCCTTTTTTGTTGAATAACTGTCTGAATCCTATATATATCTCCATCTGTCCTTTGAAGTATTTAGGTCAATTTGCTCCCAAACTACATGTAACTCCAAATATTGAAAAATATGAAATAGATGATCTTTCTCTTTAGCCTCTGCGATAGAAAGTTTTGTGCTGTTTGCAAAAGAGAATAATTCGGGATATTGCTGACTTGGAATACTCTTATTCCACTGATCTTCCTAGAAAAGAATTGATCTACCATTGCTAATGATTGGGTACGCCAATCCCTTGAAATTATGTAGAAGTTTCAACATACTTTTCCACCAAAAAGAGCCAATTCGTCTATGACCAGGGAGGCTGCCAGACGTATAATAGCTATTCCAAATGATATTTACCCATGGTAAGTCATGACTATTGAAGAACTTGTGGAAGAATTTTAGGAGAAAGGCATCATTTTGAGTTTCTAACCGTATCACCCCAGGGCCTCCACTGACTTTTTGCTTAGTAGTCGTGGACCATGCAACCAGCGGCGGCTTTTTTGAGCTTGTGTCATTCCCCCTCCAAAGGCAATGCTTCCTGTAAATGTCTATCTGTCTAATGATAGAACTCGGGATTTTGAGCGTGCACATAAAAAAAGTTGGCAAGGCTGAAAAAATTGAGTTTACCAACTCCAAACGCCCAGCCTGAGATAGAAAATTAGAAGTACATGACAATCTCTTTTCAATTCTTTGGATTAAAGGTAGGAACTGCTGAAGTCTAGGCTTTGAAAGACCCGGTGGCAATCCAAGGTAAGTGAAAGGCATTGCACCTGTCTGACAATTGAGAGTTCTTGAAAGAATCTCCATTTTCCCAGGGTTAACGTTTATTGGATACATACTTGATTTGTTATAATTTACCCTTAGACCAGTTGAGGTTGCAAAGGAATTGAGAATTGCCTTAAGAAAGAATAACTGCTTTGGGCAGGCCTCCATTATCAAGAGAGTATCATCAGCATATTGTACAATAGGGAAATCTTGTTCACAACTATCTGGCAGAGGTAGCTGAAGCAAATTCGGATGTCTGGCCTTATTGATAATACTCTGAAGGAGATCAGCTGCCAAGACAAACAACAGGGGTGAGAGAGGATCTCCTTGTCTGACTCCCCGTTTGCAATGAAAGGTTTTCCCTGGGACTCCATTGAGTAACACCGAAGAAGTGCCAGAGTGAAGGATATTTCGAATCCAATTAATCCACTTTGGACCAAATCCTTTATGAATCAGAACCCGCAGAATCAGTTCATGCTCTAAAGTATCAAAAGCCTTTACGAAATCAAGCTTAAGAACAATGATTTCTTTTTTTGAGGAATGGCATAAATGAATGTATTCATAGGCCCAATCCAAGAAATCTTGAATTGTTCGTCCTTTTATGAAACCATATTGGTTCCTGTGAACTAACCGTGTCATCATTGTCTGCAATCGATTTGCCAGAAGTTTCGTGATAATTTTCATACTATCGTTTAGCAGCGATATTGGCCTATAATCTCCCACTTTTTGCGGGTTATCCTTCTTCGGAATCAAAACAATGAAGAATCCATTAATGCTTCTCAAGCAAACCTCTTCTTGATAAAACTTTTCACAAAGGTCATAGAAGTCTTAAGCAATGACATGCCAGCATTTTTTAACAAAATTGGTGTTAAACCCATCAGGACCGGGGGATTTGTCAGAAGGAAGGGATTTGATAATGTTATCAATCTCTTGCTTAGTGAATGGAGAGTCTAACCATTGGAGACCTTCGTTTCTAGGTAAAAGATCTGTTAGGTCAAAATCAATGCCTAAGAAATCAGAAGATCCCAGTCTGCTCTTGAAAGCATTCCAAAGAAGATTTGATTTGTGGTCATGCTCCGAGTGAATTATCCCATTATCGTCGGTCAATGAAGCAATTGCATTTCTTCTGTGTTTTACCGTGGCATGTGCATGAAAAAAACACGAGCAAATATCTCCTTCAGTGATCCATTTGATAGACGCCCATTGCTTCCAATAAATTTTTTGAATGTTTAGCAATTTAGCCACTTTGTTCTGCATAATATCTCTGAAGTTCCATTCCTCGATAAAAAGATCACGGTGCTCTTCGATATTGTCTATGAACTCGATTAGCAGCTTGGTGTCACTCACTGTTTTATCAATTTTTGGTAATGATCTCTGCCAATCCTTGAGAACCTTCCTTGCAATCTTAAACTTGGTTGTTAAGTTTTTTGCTTTATCAGACAGACTTGGAAGGCCAAGCCAGGTACTTTGAAAGATATTCATGAATCCTTCATATTCCAGCCAAAAATTTTCAAACCTAAAAATATTAGGTTTAGGAACCTTGGACTTAAAAGAAACCAGACAAGGCACATGATCTGAGATGTCACATGGCATCGTTTTTGCACGAGTTTCAGGATAAACTATTGACCATTCTTGAGAAATGAAAAACTAGTCTAACCTCTGAAGGAGGGGTTCCCTCTGGCTATTCGACCAGGTGTAGGATAGACCGTGGAGCGAAATTTCAACCAAATCTAGGTTACTTATTGCTTCATTGAACTTCAACATTAAATTAATGTCGCCCCAGCTTTATTCCTATCTTCCTGTCACCGGATTAAATTAAAATCTCCAACAATAAGCCAAAGTTTATCCGAGGGCATATTAATATTATAGAACCAGTTGAGGAAATCAATTTTCCCTTGCGGAGTACATGGTGCATAAATGTTCGTAATAATCCAGGAGCATGCCGATATATTGGATATAAATTCCATTGATTGAGCATAATCATTTTGAAAAATAACATTGCCTGTCAATTTTGAACTTTTCCAAATGATAATTGAGCCAACCGAGTTCCCCACCAAAGAAACAAAAGCAAAAGAATCAAAGTGATTAGGATAGAAATTTTTTAGATAGGCCGCATCGAATAGCTCCTTTTTGGTATCCTGTAAGCAAATAACATCATAGCCAGATTCCCGAATTGCACAACGAATGCCATTCCATTTAACACTAGAATTAATCCCTCTGACGTTGTGGCTCAGGACAGACCACTCAGAATAATTAGCAGAACTAAAATTATTCATTAAGTAAACTTGAAGGTTTTTTGCCAGAAAGAGACCCAAACCCAAACACTGGGTGGGTAAACATGTGCTGATCAACAAACGATAAAGTATCAAAGGCAGAATATAGACACACCCAAGTGCCAACCGAGAAACATAATATCCTGGGATTAACCAGCCAAAAAGCCCAGCAATTCAAAAGACAATAACAAATCCCCAACCGGCACTTCATCGGCCTACTTTTTGTCTTCTTCATTATTATCTTCATTCTTGTCATTTTTGTCCGTTTTGCTTGTCTTCTTTGGACCGACAGATCCTGATGAAAACTTCTTCTTCTTCAAGCTGTTGTCTGATAAATCTTCTTCTAACATGCTACAGAATTTGGCCCCAAGGTTCTGGATAACCTTGGAAGACAGAGATGGTGGACCATCAAAGTTATGATGGCACATCAGACAGTTCCTTTTTGGGCAAGAACCTTGTCTGAACCCAGCTCTGGAGTCTTTCAGTCTTTTACTCCTTCTGAGCTCTGATTCCACAATGGTCGGACCAGGGACACTAGAATTGTTATCTTCCTGCTCAGAGTTTGTTGGCCGGGATCCTCCGAGAGAACATCATCTAGAAATTTATCCTTTGGGTAGCTCTTGGGAATGGCAAAAGATAGAGACTCAAGCTCCGGTTCCAGCAACGTTGAAGGAATCTCTAATGACAAGAAGGGCTTGGACCAGTTAAACGATTCTGGGTGAAGCAAATTCGAGAGGAAAAAGGGCGACCATTTTTTGGGAATCTTCACTGAAATATTTGGGTTCCCCACTGGCGCAAAATAATTGGCCCAAATCCTGTAAAACTGAGCAGACCTTTTCCTCTCCATGTGCAACTGAAACACTGGATCCGGTTGCCACTCCTGGGCGAACATGAAGTTCATTTCCACATTGTGTAAGAAATGGTTATTATTATGCCCCCCTCCTGGGCTTCTGGTGGCTGGCCATCATTCACAGCATGAGGATCCAACTGAATAACTAGGCCATCAACTTCTTGTGGCCCATTAATAGGAGCAGCATTTAAGGCAAGGACAGCAGGCACATTCACTGGCACAACAGGCCCAACCATAGGATGATCCTCTAAAATCTGGCCATTCTGAAGAGGCGCGCCCTGGTTGAGACCAACAGAGTTGTTTGACGATAAACCAGAGTGCTGGTTACTGATCTGTTGCTCATCCGGTTGGATGGCCTGCTGAATCTGCTGTTCAGGTTGAATATTTTTGATCCATTGGTCCCACTCCCCCTGAACATTGACATCATGTTGGGCCGGAACTTCACCTCCCAAAGGAACTGGCGGGAAGTTGAGGTCGAGGCCAGCAGGAGGCAAAGGTTGACCCAGACCAAAAACAAGAGGAAGTTGTTGACCATCCTCCAGAGCCTCCGGTACTGGGTCCTCATCTTGAGCTTGCCCACCCAGCATGTTTTGTTGGATGATTTCACACTGAACCGTCCAGGAATCCCCAATGAATCCATCTGCTTCAGAGAAAACAATGAACTGCGGGACTTCTTCAAGAGATGTGACACGAACTCGAAGCAGTGTCCTGGTGACATTATGTCGATCCTCCTCCCACAGAATCAACCTGCCAAAAGAACCAATAGCTGCTTGCAGGTACTCTGAAGAGCGGTAGTCCAGAGGAAAGCCCAATAACATCAGCCAACATTCACGATTGAAAAAAAGAGCCCCGTGATTCCAAGCATCATTATGACGAAGAGCAGTGAAAGTAGCATCTAGGTACTGTTGGGGACCAAGCAAAACAAGATTATCTTGCTCCAAAACACTGTAAAACTGCACCAGCACCTGACCCAAGTGGGAGCGCTGAATATCCCTCACCCCTAGCCTTCGGTGCTCCACTAAATATTCCCTAATCACATCTCTGACCGCGGGAAATAGGACCTCATGCTCAGGTAAAGGATGAATATTTATAATCGCCTAGTCCTCATGCATTGGCAGAAGTCTCCGAGAAACTGACCTAGACATGATTTCACGGTGTTGTACCGCCATGGCGTTGAAGCCCAGAGGAAGGAAAGGCTCTGGGTCGACATGCCGGTACGCCATTGCAAGAGAGTCCGAAGATCGCCAACAAACGAGAGGCAAAGGAGCGGTTTGGGGTTTTGGTGAAGTGACACCCAGCGAGAGCTCTAGGGACGCGATAGGTGTTTGTTCAGATTTTTTTAATAAAACCGCCCTAGCGAACTCTTCGAAGCAACCAAACTTAGGAGGCCCAGCAGTCAGGGACCCTAGGAGAGGGCGGAACCAAGAGCTGTAGTCCAAGGATTTTAACGTCCCCTCCAAATTGATCGTCTCTCAAAGGAAGGGAACGAAGATAGAGGATATCTGAAATTTGTTTTCTTTAAAATACAAAATAATTCCAAATGTCCCTTGACTTTATAAAACTGGCATCGAAAAGCCGAAGGGCCCACACCAGACGATCCAGACGACACAGAGATGTCCAAGGCCAAAGGCCTAGGCCCAGACGCGAAAGGCCCATTCCTCAAAATGGGTCGCCATTGGAGGTTATGAGGTCTAGGTATATTTAAATTTGAATCCTGGTGAACAGCGCGCCCGCGACGACCGCGGCTAATCACGCCTCCATTAAGGCTAGAGTAACTCACCGCGGAAAACGTCCGACTAGGAAGAACAATCATGGGAATTGCCGAGTTCTTCGCATTGATGAAATTTCTAGAGCCCCGAAATCTTGAGTAACGAGCAGAAGATCCCAATCGCTTGAAGACAGAAATTCTTGTCTCATCAAAATTCCCAACAGGATGAGTGAGAACCTTTCTGCTAAGAATCGGGACTGTATTTGCACCAGATAGGGGAGGAGGCTTAACAATATTAGCAAAAGAATTTTTGTTCTTGCCCCTAATAATCCACCAATTGGCATTTTCTTCCTGAATGAATTTCCTGAATTCATGAATCCAATTCTTGATTCCATAGATTGAAGAAAGCCCTAAATTCTGAACGATCAATGTATTTAGAATTATAAACATGAAAACTCACGGCCTTGGAGAATACCGAAAAGCGAAAAACCTGATCAGATAGCTGAGATACATTGAAACCCTTTGCAAAACCTCCCAGAGAAGCTTGAAGAAGATAGTCAACTGAATCTGTGTCTAGCTTGAAGGTGCAATGACCAAAAGAGATGACCAACCAAAAGGTCGAAGGGAGATCCGGACGCCCAGGACACACCGGAGAAGCTAGAAGGCGCCGAATATCATCCTCGAAGATTGTTCCCGGCCGAAAATCCAACTTTGCCAGATCCATCCAGAAGAAATAAAGAAGACCAGGTAAGAGGAGAAAGGGGAAGCAGAAGAGCACCTCAAAGCAGACCAATCCCAAAAACCATAGGTAGATGAAGAGCGCGTCGTGGAAAACAGAGATCCACACGCCATACTCATCACCAGGAGACGTCGATGCCAGCAGAACAGAATCGCCAATGCTCCATCACCATAGCCTTGCGGAGTTAGGCACAGAAGGGCGCGGCGGCGCCGAGGCGGCACGGGAGGCGCGTGCGTGTCCACCGGAGAGGAGAAGTTCCGCACCCCTCGTTCGTTTTAAGTAGTTGCTTATTAGCCTATACAAATATAAGTATCTGGGGATTGTTTATTGTTAGAGTTTATTCGTAATTAGATCATTATATTATGATAAAACTGAGACAACAGCTTTAGTTGTCCACAAATTTACTTCCGTGTTTTCATCCTGATGCTTCTATTACTGAACCAGGAAGGATGTGACTTCTGCAAGTAGTTGCTTATTAGCCTATACCAAATATAAGTATCAGAGTTGCTATATATATATATATATATATATATATATATATATATATATACACTAAGTTTTGTTAGAATTATGTTTCCTCATGCCTTGATCATTTCTGTTTCCATGTTTAGGTATATATATCTGCCTGTGCATGAACAATATATATTATTTTATGAAACACATCCTATATTTGTTTTCTGGATATTGTCGATCATAGTGAGATATTATTGATTAGTTGACATAATAACAGATCTGTGGTAAATAGCAGATGCGTCTGATGCAAAGGCGTGGAGGCATGGTTGTGGGAAGTTAGAAATGCTGGCAACCATGTGCATCAGGGAGAATGTTTGATGGGCTTGGAAAGGTTGGGGGCACTTAGCAGCGATCAAATATCACTGGCAAAAACCTGTTTATAGGAGCAGTTGTGACACAGATAGACTCAAGGTGGCATCGCTGTTGGAAATAGGTAAGTACAGGAGGGTGGAGAGGCTACAATTTTAAGGCCAACAATGTCAACAGCATTAATCTAAACAGTTGACTATTAATCTAAACAACATAGTTTTGGTTATACTGCATTTCCCTCTCTGTCATTCTTTTTGGCCAGTTTAAGCTACTACTGTCCCATCTGATCTCAACTAACTTATATATTATATAATGATGATGCCCATTGTAGCTAGGGCTGATCTCAACTAACTCATATTGTATTTGCATATTAAAGTAATACAAATAATTATGTTAGTATAAACTACATACCAACAGCATAGTTTTGGTTTCAAAGCAAGTTGGTTTAGGTTGGGGATGAAACCAATAAGAAACAAAGATATTGAAAAGTATGGAAAGAGTAAAAGACAGTGAGCTAAAATTCTTTCTTACTTCTATAAAATATGTATGAAGCAAGAGTGGATTGTAATATGTGTTTCTTGTTGCAACAAGAGTAGACAACTGTTTAATTGTGGGAACATATGTAATATAGATGTTAAAACATGTTTCATTTGCGAGTGGATTTTTTTGTTGATTGTTGCAACAAGAGTGCATAGCTATGTATTTCTGGAAACATGTGGAATTGAAATGTATCAATATAACATACTTACATTTGTGTCCTTTCAGAATACATAAGTTTGCGTCGTGGCTGCCTAATACATTTGATGAGTCCATACATGTATATATAAGTTGATATGGAGTACTTGTAGTTAATACTAAGAAATATCTTACCACATTTTCTTGATTGTTAGAAGTGGATAGTTTGGCGAGAACCAATTACCTCTCTGGATAAACCTTGGTTATGTGATTGTTGTAATCAATGGAATCCAAAAACAGTTTAGAGTGTTGCTCTAAAAGTATCCAGAACCCAATGTTGATTCTCTTGTACTGTGTGTTCGCTGCACATGGAAAAAATCCCTATGTGCCATCGAAATTTATAACCATTCCTTGTGTGTCATTGAGTGACATATAGAAAATTATTTTTTATGTGTATGACATGTGTGGTCAGTGGCACACAAGGACTGTGTATAATTTTCAATGGCACTAACTTAGTCGATGGCGAAGCACAAGAAACACACAAACACAATGAGATAAAATTATTTCATGAAATACAGGTGAAATTAGCTCATATTAGTACTACATTAACATCCTAAAACAATATAAGTGCAACATGTAGAAGCAATCCTTTGTTTGTCGCCGCATAAAAGACGTTCTATAAACCAAATCAATAAAGCAGAATGCAACATGTAGCAGACGCAGCACACGAATAAAGGGTGCTTATAGAAAATGGTATGCCACCGAACAGTTCATGTAAGGATACAATGGCACAGAAATAGAGTACAACATAAAGCAAGAGCCAATTACCTCTTCGGATAAACCTTGGGTGTGTGATATTGTTGCACAGACTGCAATCTGACAACGATTAGGGGTGCTGATGTAATAAATATTTTAATGGTATAGATCTAAAGTTGCAATCTTTTAATAGTATAGATTCAATTCTTCCTAATCTAAAATGCCATATATCACCCCCCTATTTTTACTAGGTTTTTGAGGAGTTCAATAGCGTATAGCGAAGGCCCCATTTAGTTTGAAAGACTTAGTCCCTACATTTTAGTCTCATTTAGCCTATAAATTGTCAAACGGTGAGATTGAAATAGGGTTTAAGCTCTTTTAATCTCTAGTCCCTCAAAGGCAGGGCCGTACCTGAGAGGGTGCGAGGGTATGGCCGCACCGGGCCCCAAAAAACAGAGGGTCCCCCTAGCCACTGGACGCTAGCACTTTTTCCTGTTAAACCTATCTATTCTAGGCACAAATACGCAAAGAGCGATGCGCTATCGATCAGTCTCGTTTAGATTGTTAAACTAATGTCTCAATTACTTATCGAATAATCCATCCGTTTCAAAATAATATTTGCTTTAGCTCTTGATTTTTATGTTTATATTCAACTATATAATGATGAATCCACTAAAGAAGCAAAACAAATTCTATTTTGATATAGAGAGAGTATTATTTACTATACACATGATGATTGTATTGGCAGAGAGAAGCTTTTTAAAATTGAAATATTTTTGTGAACTATTTATGGTCAACAATAACTCAAGAGAGGTTAAATGGCTCGACAATTCTATATATCGAAAAAAAGTTGTTGGATGGGATTGATCTCAATGATATAAGCGATGACTTTGTATCATAAAATGTTAGAAGATATTTTTAATGATATCAGATAACAAGTGTTTTTGCTATATTTTACATTTGTTATCTTATAAACTTCAAAACAGTGCATAATAATTTTATACGTCAAATATTCGATACTACATGTACAATTATATATATTTGTGTGTGGACGGGGCATCCATATCGGATTTTGCACTGGCCCCCGAAAAGTCAGAAACGGCCTCAAATGATGACTAAAAATGACTAAACCATATTAATTTCGCCTTTTTTCCCTTTCTTTATTTCAGTTGCACTAATTACAGAAGAATATTAAGGAGTATTTGGATCCTTACTATTTATATAATGCTTTTTGACTACTTTTAATCTCTAGAACTAGAGACTAAACTTTAGTCTCCTGACTAAGCTTTAGTCGCTGCCTCGCTGGACATTATCACACTCAAGTGATCTCATCACACGTATCACAAGGGTGGATCTAATCTCACGGATCGATGGATGTGTTCGAGAGGGATGCTTCGGAGCAAACACCGTCTGATCTATGGACGACGATTTAACATGTATAAATATGAGGTTAATCAATGAAAATTCAAAATCACAGTTCAATCATTATCTCTCGATTACAACCACGCTCAAACAGCTACATTATGTGCCGTCGACACCAGTGCAGTCTCATCGTCATGGATCGTCATAACAATACATTATCAGTTACAACACATGAGAAAGCACAGCAGTCATGTGGTTTTTAATTTCGCTGCTGCCTTGATTCACCACAATCCAACACCAGCAGCCACATTTATGCAGTTTCCGTCTCAACAAAAAACGAATGACAGCAGTGGCAACAGATAAATCAAGATCACCTCACAAACTGTCCAAGCTGTTAATTCTTTCCAGTGGTTTGTTTCCTGCACTTGTCCAACAGCAGTAATATGCACAGATAAATCAAATGGTACAGTATAGTACATGCAAATTACATAATTCTCGCAAAGCAACAAGTGGTAAGTAGTAGTAACAACACAAGACATCACACGCTTAGTGTAAGAGAGGCTATGGAAGGTGTTAAATTGAATATTACTACTAGGCCTGGGAAGGCTGTGACAGCAGACTTCTTCCACTTGAAGTGCTGTTCTTGCGGTTGGTTCCATGGTGGGAGCTGCTCAGTAGGAGTCATGAGCTGGGCTGTCCGAGTGCATGTCCATGGACGAATCATTCGAAGCCGTGGGGTTCACGTCGCGGCTTGCACCGTTCGCAAAGTACCCTGCATCCCCGTCCTGCTCTAGGTGGTAAGGTTGCAGGCTCCGCCGGATGGGGCTGGATAATGCGCTTGAAAAGACCATGGAATTCTTGGACTGTGTCAACCCAGGGTTTCCTGGAGCAAATAAGCTTGGCGATGGTTGCTGGTTGCTTGTGTTGGGAATGTGCATTGTCGGTGCAGTGCTTTGGCTAGGGTATTGTGACCTTGGAGAGGCTGATGCATTGTCACCTCCATACTGAATCTCATGCTACACACAGATGATACATAAGTGTGTAATCATTCTTTGCCTGAATATGCGCAAAAGGAAGAACAATGGTGAAACTGTATGCAAACATGCTATGGCTGGAGATGTAAAAAGGCAAAGAAAATAATCAGAGGATAGGAACAGGATCGAAGTTAAGTCTGCAAGAACAACAAGTTCATCTCATCTCATTTGTTATAAACTATTGTTCATTAAGGCAACAAGTCAGTAGCACACAATTTAGAACTAATCATGACCTATGAAATGGCAATATATGCAGGTTTTTTACCTGAGTTTCTATTCTCAATTTGGATAGAAACATATCAAGGAACGATCGCAAACTTACCTGGATATGGGAGGCTACATCAGCAACTGTTAGCCTCAAACCATTTTCGTGCTGCCTCAGGATCCATTCATAAAGTTTTTCCTGAATCAACCAAATAAAATGGAATTTTATTAGTAAACGGGGTGTATGTGTGTGTGTAGTGAACTAGTGATGGTGGTTGGGGGCGCTGAAAAGAAATAAGAGATACCAATACTGATACTAGTAGTATGGATGTACATTGTCTGCCTACAATCAGTGCATTTTCATGAAAAGGGTTCATGATCGAAACAAAAAAAAAAACATTATTTGCACCTTACAAAAACCAGGGCAAAAGAAACAAATGTGAGTACATGGGGTAGTGGCAACTTAATAGTTAGTATTGAGTTTGGCGTTAATTCCAGAACATGGAAAACGGCACCCTGGTTATTATGTCAAAAAGAAAAACTCAAATGCCCTACACCATCCACAGATTGGAACGTCAAAGCAGTATCAGAAATCGTGTTATGTAAATCTCACACCTGCTAACTGGTTTTCAAACAGTGTGACATATTAAATAAATTTTTAACACACATAGAGAGATGATATAGCCTACAGAAGATGGATAAATAACAACAATGAACAAAGATCAGCATGGTCATTAATTTTAGGTAAATGCAGTTTGGACTGAAAATTTGAGGCAAGAGCATGCTCCAGATTCCAAATTCACAGATAGTTCTGTGAAAAAGATAAAATCATGCTACTAGAGGGCACAATCGTCACCTGTTGTAGAAGTGTGAAATCATGTACTCACTCATAGAAATAACTGCACTATTTTTTCTACCTCTACCTATTTAATTCTAATCACAATTTGTAGACAACCTGGCTATGTACCTCAAGAACGTATTGTGCTTCAATGCATTGCAATGAACTAGCTGAAAGCCTAGAACTTAGGCAATGTATAATGCTATTATGTGGCATGCGCATAGTGGAATGTTGCATCTGTTTTGTTGGAACTTGGAACTCACACCGTCTTGTGGGATGCTGGAGGAGGGCTGGAGGCATCTGCAGTTTTTCCTAGTCTCCAGGTGATGGCACTTGGTGAGATGACAGCTGCTGGCAATCAGGGCTAGAGACAGCTTAGGCTCTACGAGGTTGGTTATGCACATGAGGAAGTGAATACTAAGTTGTCAACTAGATGCCAGTACTGACAATTCCAATGCGTTCACTAGTTTCCGGTTGTACGAGGGTATACCCGACTATCCATTTGATGAGATAAGAAGAGGAGATTTAGTCTAATAAATATGCATACACGTTTAGATACAATATTGCACTACCAAAGCTTACTTGTTGTGTCTGAAAAATAAATGTTAACTTCTTACCTAACAATAAAACAATGTGGACCACAGAACAACACCTATCATAGAAATCAAGTACTGCAATCTCTGACTGGAACAGTACAGTAGTACACTGAATGGCGAGACTTCCATATAGCAGTGCACAAGCAAAGTGAGGTTTGAAAGGATGCATCCTTGGTACTACTGCTTAAGTAAGCTGCCCCAAAAGTAAAGTCTCTAGCCCCTCCCACCAGCTTTCCGATTGCACACCATCCCTCTGAACCTAACCAAGGCTAATCTGAGCCTTGCAAGTTGCAAAGCACAAAGTGAGACGCCCACAGCCGCTTCCACCCAGAACGGAAAAAGGCTAAAGTAACACGGAAGCAGCTAATTAGAGAAGGAGCAGCAATTAGAGCTGGTAAAATTCCAAGCGGAATGACTCCAAATGGCAATACAACAGTGATTCTTTTATCAATCAGTTTTGTTGGAGGTGCGAAATTGAATAAGAACAGGATGGGCTAGGCATCAAGTACGAATAAGCATTAATCCCAGGAAAGGTTGGCACTGGACGTGGATCGAAACTAACCATGCTCAGCCTATCCATCCATCCAGGAAATTCAGTCAGAACTTGCGTCGGGACGTAACATGCATACTTGCTACTGACATCATAACCTTTGGCATCGCAAACAACAAATCGAAATCAGTATCGAACTGGACTTGAGAAATCCAACCCCCCTCCCAGTAGAGGAGAAGTCGGCACCAGAATTCCCAACTAATCGAGCCTAAAACACAGGAATTCACACCACGCAGACTGACAAAGCGCCCAAAAGCGGATAGGCCCGAATTGGCCTCCGCCAGGACGCATCTGCCACTACCACCGTGGAACGACAACCAACAGGTACCGCAATCCGCCGCCTGGGGAGAAGAGGAGGGAGATGTGCCGTGGTCCGTGGACGTACCATGGCGTGGCGTTCGCCGGCGTGGAAGGAGGCCTTCTGCGCGCCCATGCCGAGCGTGTAGAGCTGCGAGAGCGAGTTGGCGGCGCCCCGGAAGGCCCCGTAGAGCGCCCGGTCCGTCTCCTCCAGGCGTGCCGCCTCCGCCTTGCGCTTCTTCCCGGCCATCCCAGCCAGTCCCCTCAGGTCGTCGCTTCCCGATCCGTCCGGCGACGGAAGGGAGCTCTAAGGGACCCCGCGGCGAGACGGGCCCCGGCGGCGAGGTGACGTCGACGCGCACGAAGCGGCGGCTTTACGTCTCTCCCTGCCTGTGCCTGCGCAGTGTTTTTCCCCCCGTCTCGTCTCCTTCCCGTGGTTTTGGTTGGTTTCTCTTACTCCTCGCTCTTCATATCGTCTCGTCGTCGCGTCGTTTGCAGTGGCCAGTGGGTGTGGTGTGGCTCGTGTCGTGAGCGCGCGCGGAGAATGATGCCGACGCTGGGCCCGCATGGCGGTGGGAGGAACGGGACGGGAGCGTACAAGCACGTGGCATGGGGGCTGACAGATTGACGGCGTGGATGCGAGGTAGTGGGACCATCGGAGCTGCCCGCCTGGCAGCACCGGTGTCAGTGACCTCTGTTGAGGCGTAATAGGCCCAACGGCCCACTACAGATTAATAGGCCCAACGGCCCACTGCAAGCAGCAGTGGCCGGTCCAGTGGCCTCGGAAACGCGGGGAGCCAGAGAGCTAGACTCTAGCTTTGCTTTGAGTTGTCGTCTCTTCTTCGCACTCCTTGGCGACAGCGTCCACCCCGCATGGAAGCCATATCCCAAGGGGTTCGTCGAGAGGGTTCTCGGTCAGCCGGGCCTTTAGAGATACGTATGATAAAAACAGAAATGGTAATTTTCAGATATTGGAAATTATTTTAGAAGTTTTACCGAAATTTAGGTCTAAATAGAAACAGTTATCGAAAATACGGGAACGAAATCGGTAGAAAAAATCGAAAACGGAAACGGTTTACGTTTTTTCCCGACCGTTTCAGGAAATTACCATTTTTATTCGGTATTTTACCGTCGGTAATAAATTCGGTATTTTTCAAAAAAATATTAAATCTGAAGTAACATTTATAAATTTATAATAAATTGATCTTGGCTTAAAAATTATGAAACTAATTTTATTATTTTCCTAAAATCAATATCTATCTAATGATATATAGTTTAGAATCGTTTGAAGCTTTTATAAATCTTATTTATGTTTTCTTACCTATTAATACTCTTGATACATATATTCATAATTTGTACGAGAACTTAAGAAAGACTAAGAGGACACTAATTATATTGAATATACCAAGTAGTATGAGTACAAATAGAATGTAAGTGTCATATCATTATGCATTTGATTCTACTTTATTTAAATACGTAATAATGATTTTATTATTGTGCACTTCTTACCTTATATATTTATTGTGACCTCATACCTTATATATTATTACTAATTTATATGAATGTATGACTTGCGTGAATTTTTAAAGTTAATTGAGGGTACATGTTACAATTTTTACCGACCGAATTTTAGATTGCGATCGTAACCGGTGTAATTTTCTTACCGAACTTTCGTTTCTGAATTACTGATGTCGTTTTCGTTTCTGGAGTTACCGTTTTCGATCTTATTTCCGAGAAAAAATATGAAAACGAAAATGGTTTTAGTGTCTACCGATCGTTTCACCCCAGAGATTTGTGTGAGTAGGAGACACGGGCTTAGAGAGGTTGCGGTGTTCCTATTGGACCATGACAACTTCACCATTGTTCCTATCACGACTCTAGCGAAGATAACACATTCCATTTTAACATAAATTCTCTGGTAAATGGAGGAAACCTGGCACCGCCTCCTGCCCAGCAACAAGTTAACTAGCAGTTGGCGCGCCTTGGGCGCGCTTCATTGTGCACTAGGTGAGTGTCCGTACGTTGTAACGGGAACATATAATAACATAATAACTTATATACAAAATGTGTCTTATATTGTTATAAGAAAATGTTTCATAATCTATTAGTAATCCTGGTCATACATAATTTTTGTTATTTTAATTTAGCTGTTTCACTACTACATTGCAACCATCAGTATCATGCAGACTTCGATATATGCCACGATTTGCATGGTCTCATCATTGAAGAGCACGTGTCACACCTGCCGGTACAAGTTCCCTCGTACATTGTCAGTCATCAGGTACGCACCACCATACACGCTTGCTTAAACAAAAAAGGCAAGTGTCTGCGAAGAGAATTAAAGGCAGGCCGGCACAAAAGCTACCCTGACGATGGCAAGTGGTCATTTCTGTCGGTCCTCCTCTGCGTCACCTCTAGCGCCAAGATGACACCACATACCTTGATATAGTAGTCGTCGAACGCGCACGACATGGCGAGTACCGATGACTCTTGTCTGGGCTTCCAAACGAAGTGCACCCCAGGCTCATCAGCGAGGTAGTACACCTAGTCATTGCACCGCGGATGTGCTACTCCTCTACATACATCTTGTTCGAGGACACTCACACAACGTCAGCAACGGCCGTCGTCCTAGCGCACAAGAATTCATGGCCGGCCAGTAGCGACTTACGTGGCAGGTTGAGCTTCAGATGGATGATGAGCTGGACGGCGTGACAGCGCCGTCGTCGGATGTGGTGCCTAGAATAACCCGAGAGTCGCCAGCGTTGGGGACGACCATGAGGTCCCCCTATTTGAAGATGGACAGCGCGGTGCAGCCGCTCTGGACCACGTCCAAGCGACGGCTGCGCCGGAGCTTGTCGAACATAGCGGCGCATGCAGACACGTAGGACTGCTTCCAGAGGTCGAACTGGCAGTCACCAAGCTTCTTCTCATCGTCGATGAGCAACGCCAACGCGAGCGCCTCCAGTCAGTAGTGTTTGTTCGGGGTTTCCAAGTAAGAAACATGGATTCATCTTTGGTGTTGGTTTATGAAAATGACTTACAAGTCAGATCTATGGAAAAATATTACGGAGAATAAATGTCACACATATAAAAAAGGAATTGAAGTTGAAAATATTATAAAAACAAAAGAAATTGCATGCAAGGCTCTTCTTTAAATACTACTGCCTCCGTCCAAAAATATAATTCAGTAATCACGTTGATAATTATCTACTACTACACATTGTGCAAGGGTAGCAGGTGAGATTTGGGAGAGATGTAGTAGATATTTTTACTGTAACAAATATTGATATAAACACACATGTGGTGTAGTGGTAGCTACGAGCACATTTGCTTGAGGGGTCGTGGGTTCGAATCCCATTGGGGCCATATTTGTGTTTTTTAATTTAATTTTAGTTAGGCGTGGGATGCACGTGGGAATGGGAATGAGAAAGAACAACCGGGAATGGGAATAAACGTACTAAATATAGAAGGGAACTATATTATTATTTAAATGTTGAAATGAAAAAATAGAATATTGTCGGTGTTTCGAAACCCGGGGGGTCCCTGGACCGACGAGTGAATTGTCGCCGCGTGCCCCAGCCCAGATGGGTCGACGCGAGGCGGAACGCGAAGGGGGGAAAGGAGGCAGCCGGAGGGAGGCAGGCGTGTGAGAGAGCGGATCTCGCGGCCTTCGTGTTAACCCCGCGCCTGAGTCGGGTGCGCTTGCAGTAGGGGGATACAAGCGTCCACGCGGGAGTCGGAGCGAGCGGCCTTACGCGAGCGCCGTCCTGTCCTCCTCCGCGTGGGCCAACCCTCTGTAAGAGGGCCCTGGTCCTTCCTTTTATAGGCGTAAGGAGAGGATCCAGGTTGTAGGAAACGGGTGACGCCTAAGAGGGGGGGGTGAATTAGGACTTCTAAAACTTTTACTAAACTAGGCCACAATTAAATCCCTAGAGCAAAACCTATGCAAATAATCAAACTAGAGAGTGCAATCTAGGTTTTGTCTAAGTGTTGCTATCTCTACCGCAAAGGCTAAGTTTCAATCTACACTAAATAAGTATGACTACAAGATTGAAACTTAAATGCTTAATATAAATGCGGAATGTAAAGAGCTAAGTAGTGAAGCAAACTCTCGTGGATGACGCCGGTATTTTTACCGAGGTATCCGGAACCACGCAAGGTTCCGACTAATCCTCGTTGGTGCCCCTACGCAAAGGGAAGCCCACGCGAGGGCCAAGCACCACGGTCGAGTAACTCCGTAGAGAGTCGCGGGCCTTCTCCACGCGCAAGTGGTGCTCCGCTTCCGGCTCCTCTCGGACGCTCCCCGCCGTCTCCACTATCGAGCTTCTGGCCGAAACGCCGCGGGCCTCGTTCCCTCCGGTACACGGTGGCGGCCGTGACACAAACGCGGTTGTCACGGTCTCGCAAGACTCTCGCCCCACTCGGTACAATTACAACGACTCACGCAAGAGCCGAGGGGTTGTGTGGTTTTACAAAACTCACTCAACTAACTAGGGTTCACCTAGAGCAAGCGCTAAAGCGGTCTAACTAACCTAAGCACTTCGCAAAGCACCTACGCTAATCACCGAGTGATTCTATTAAGCACTTGGGTGTTTGAGCACTTGGGAATATGCACTATGTGTCTTGGTATGTTGCTTGGGCTCTCACACTTGAGAATGGCCGGTTGGGGTGGTATTTATAGCCTCCACACCCCAAACTAGCCGTTGGACAGAAAGCAGCAGCTTTCTGTCGTCGGGTGCACCGGACAGTCCGGTGCACCACCGGACATCTACTGTGCAGTGTCCGGTGCACGCCACGTCAGCCGACCGTTGGCGCCTGTAGCAGTCAACCGTTGGATCCGACCGTTACCGTCTGCCCGTGGCACACCGGACAGTCCGGTGCTACAGCCAGAGAGCGCCTGTCTGTGGCCTCTCTGCGCAGACTGTCCGGTGCACACCGGACATCAATGTCCGGTGCGCCACCAGGCGCTAGCTGACAGCCCGTTTCTTGGATTCCTTTGCTGATTTCTTTGGGCTTCTTTTGTTCTTGAGTATTGGACTCCTACGCATCTTTTTATGTCTTCTTTTGAGGTGTTGCATCCTCTTTGCCTTGGTCCAATTCTCTTCGCATCCTGTGAACTACAATAATAAACACTGGCAAACATATTAGTCCACAGGTTGTGTTAATCATCAAACACCAAAACTCAATTAGCCAAATGGCCCGGGGTCCATTTTCCTTACAATCTCCCCCTTTTTGGTGATTGATGACAACACAACCAAAGCAAGCAAATAATACAAGTGTTTGAATTAAAATATGCAATCTACTTGCTAAGATGTATGATTGTCCCCACAATATGAAATTATGGACTTAAGCCTCCCCCTAACTCTATAATTCACTTACTTCCTATTTTTGGACCAAATAACCAAAACCACTGGAAAAACCATTTGTAGATATAAAATTTTAAATTGGTGGTGTTTGGTGTTTGATATAGTTTTCATTGCTTTGGTCCCTAAACTTCTCCCCCTTTGGCATCAACCACCGAAAAGGAAGACATTAAAAGCATGTAGGAAGTAAATAAAAGCTTGCCCTCAACAAGAATTGTATCAAATGATATCACTAGAAGGATATTAAAATAAACCATATGAATGATACCAGTTGAAAGGAACTCCCCCTAAATGAGTGTTCTCTTTAGAAAGAAGTTTCTCCCCCTTTTTTAGAGATGAAGAAATACTCCCCCTGACAGAGATCCTCTACTTAGGAAAAAGCATGTGAAAATTAGAGGTGCAAGACATGATTTGAAAAGACTAACTTCCCTTATGCATAGGTAACAGAATATGAGTTAACTACTTATGCATTTTTGCAACATGGAAGCATATGATATGAAATATAGTCTAATCAAATTTTGGAGAAGTCATGTAAATGATACTGAAAGTAGTCTCAAAAGATACCAATTGAAAGTCAGTGGTTAGCTTGAGAGACATGAGAGTTCTTGGAGATTTTGCAGTGGAAGATTGTTGTCTTTCTCCGGGGACCTTATTTTCCTTACAATGAGACTATCACATGAAATAGACTTGAAAAGGTGTTAGTCTCAAAGTGTTAGATTATAGAGTAACCTCCCCCTAAAGGTGTGCATACAAGTTTTGAATACTTGTAGGAGACATGCACTTTGATTTGATATCAAGAGGGGTAAATTATCTATAATCCTAACTTTGGCACATATAGGTTAAATGATACAACTTGTAGAAATCAAAATTTTCAATTGATGCATCATTTACTATGGTGTGATATAAAAGCTATGTGTCGTGCTTAAATAAACATTTTAAGCCATGTAGGTTTGCTTAAGTATATGAATTAAAAACAAGCAATCCTACCATATGTTTTACCTAGTATGCATGATTTTAAACAAAAGTACATAACAAATGTAATACTAGGCAAGAAAGGTAAACTAGATAAAAGGTAAATAGATACGCATATCTAAAAACGAAGAATACAATAAAACTAGTTACCTTAGTCATGGGTGGGAAATTTGGGTCCAAAATTTTTACTAACCCACTTGGCAATAAACTTGATCCAATATGATGTATCCCATGATATACATCCCGAATTTGCCAAGTCTCCAAATTTCCCGAAGACCTTTGGTCCACTCACTTCCCTTTCGGGATCCAAACCTTCTTGGTGCTTTTCATGGTTGAAATTATCTCCTTTGGCACCCAGATGCGTTTGGCCCCTTTTCCTTTGTTGGCTTGCTTGTTGGCCTTGATTGCTATCACCTTTCCATTCTTTTTCTTTTTGATCAAATATGGTGTAGCATCCTTTTTGTTCACCTTGTAGGTGTTGGAGATTTTGCTTGATGGCTTTTGCCTTTGTTTATCCCCGGTCATCGCCTTGCATTGGAAAGACTTGTGGCCTTCCATGTGGCATAGCCTACAAATCACCGTTTCTCCCTCTACAGGCTTGTTCACTCCCACATTGGTGTTATCCTGTGGAGGTCGGATTTGTTTGGCTTTGCCTTTCTTGTCATACAAAGCCTTGCCAAGGCGAGCCACTTCTTGCTTTAATTGTTCATTTTCCCTTGCAACCTCATCCGAACATGTCTCTACAATAATATTCTCAACAACGACTTGGTTGCAGGGGTTAGAATCATCAATTAAATCAAAGCAGGAAGTAGAAGCATCTTTCTTAATTATTTCAGGTATTTCAACTAAAGATGCTGCTGGGGTGCTACCAATGTTTTCTAGCTTAGTAGTTAGCTCATTATTGTGTATGCTAAGAATTTCCATTTTCTCTAGCAAATTTTCAATAGCTTCTTGGGAGCTAGCTAACTTAGCCTTAAGTTTTTCATTCTTTTTAATAAGGCTATCATCGGTAGCAGTGGATGGAGCACTAGATTCCAATAGCTCAATTTTAGTTGATAGCTCACTATTTAAGTTTGCAAAAGTTTCAAATTTTTCAAGCAAACCTTTGTAATCATTTTGAGAGCTAACCAACTTATTTTTCAAAGTTTTAAGTTGAGCTTTTTGCTTAGTGCAAACATCCTGGAAAAATTCTACGGCTTCCGCAAGCTCATCTACAGAGGGCTTTCCCTCACCTTCATCATTACTACTACTTTCATCACTAGAGGATGGAATGCTTTTGTTACCTCTTGCCATAAGGCATTTGTGTGATGACCGTGATGAGCGTGATGAGGATCGGTGGCTGCGCGTCCTTGGAGGTTCATCTTCACTTGAAGAATCATCCCAAGTTCTAACACTTGTTAGCGCCTTGCCTTTGCTCCTCTCATTTTTGGGTTTGGCCATATTTGGACAGTTGTCCCTGAAGTGGCCCTTCTCCCCACATGCGAAGCATCCTCTCTTCCTTTGCTTTTTCCTGTCAATGTTAAAGAGAAGATCCTCGACCTGTAGGGGTACACCCATTAGATTAATCTTGTGAATCATCCTCATTACCTTCCCGACGCGTCGGATTGTTTCTTCGTCCTCGGAGGATGATGTGCATGGTTGATTATCTTCATCATCATCACTTTCTTCTTCTTCCTCTTCTTCACTTGAGGAACTTGTAGTGGGAGCCTTATTTTTGCCCTTCCTTTCATCACATGCAAAAGCATATGGTTTTGAGGGAGTTGGCTCCTCTCCCCGACTCATTTTTCGCGACATCTCAAAAGCCGCGATTTTCCCAATCACAATGGTCGGGGTCATGTTGCTCAAGTCCTCCATGTTGTGAAGGATGGTGATGATGCTCCCATATCTTTGTTGTGGTAGCAGGGAGATAATCTTCCTCACAATATCCGCATCACCTAGCTTATTAATGCCAATCGAATTGAGCTCATTGATAATTAGATTCAAATGAGAATACATGTCTCTAACAAGCTCATCATCTTTCATAGCAAAAGAATTATACTCATTTAAGACTAGGCAATGTTTTTGCTCACGGACATTGGATGTGCCGTCATGGAGCTCATGCAATTTTAGCCAAATCTCATTAGCAGTTTTCAAGGTAAATACTTGATTAAAAATATCCATGCTAAGAGATTCATACAAGCAATTTTTGGCTCTAGCATTTAAATGAATTTCTTTTTCCTCACTCGTGGTGGGTTTCTCGGGATTCTTGAGGGATTTCATCCCGTCACGAGTGACTCTCCAAACACCTAGATCAACGGCCTCTAGGTAACAAGCCATTCTAGCACTATAATATGGGAAGTTAGTGTCGTCGAAGTGTGGTGGCCTATGGGTATCCATCCCTTCCTCTAAAAGGCGTCGGCTCTTTTAGCGGTGAAGCTAAAGCGTTTTAAATGAGCCAAACCGGGCTCCGATACCACTTGTAGGAAATGGGTGACGCCTAAGAGGGGGGGTGAATTAGGACTTCTAAAACTTTTACTAAACTAGGCCACAATTAAATCCCTAGAGCAAAACCTATGCAAATAATCAAACTAGAGAGTGCAATCTAGGTTTTGTCTAAGTGTTGCTATCTCTACTGCAAAGGCTAAGTTTCAATCTACACTAAATAAGTATGACTACAAGATTGAAACTTAAATGCTTAATATAAATGCGGAATGTAAAGAGCTAAGTAGAGAAGCAAACTCTCGTGGATGACGCCGGTATTTTTACCGAGGTATCCGGAACCACGCAAGGTTCCGACTAATCCTCGTTGGTGCCCCTACGCAAAGGGAAGCCCACGCGAGGGCCAAGCACCACGGTCGAGTAACTCCGTAGAGAGCCGCGGGCCTTCTCCATGCGCAAGTGGTGCTCCGCTTCCGGCTCCTCTCGGACGCTCCCCGTCGTCTCCACTATCGAGCTTCCGGCCGAAACGCCGCGGGCCTCGTTCCCTCCGGTACACGGTGGCGGCCGTGACACAAACGCGGTTGTCACGGTCTCGCAAGACTCTCGCCCCACTCGGTACAATTACAACGACTCACGCAAGAGCTGAGGGGTTCTGTAGTTTTACAAAACTCACTCAACTAACTAGGGTTCACCTAGAGCGAGCGCTAAAGCGGTCTAACTAACCTAAGCACTTCGCAAAGCACCTACGCTAATCACCGAGTGATTCTATAAGCACTTGGGTGTTTGAGCACTTGGAAATATGCACTATGTGTCTTGGTATGTTGCTTGGGCTCTCACACTTGAGAATGACCGGTTGGGGTGGTATTTATAGCCTCCACACCCCAAACTAGCCGTTGGACAGAAAGCAGCAGCTTTCTGTCGTCGGGTGCACCGGACAGTCCGGTGCACCACCGGACATCTACTGTGCAATTTTCGGTGCACGCCACGTCAGCCGATCATTGGCGCCTGTAGCAGTCGACCGTTGGATCCGACCGTTGTCGTCTGCCCGTGGCACACCGGACAGTCCGGTGCACACCGGACAGTCCGGTGCTATAGCCAGAGAGCGCCTGTCTGTGGCCTCTCTGCGCAGACTGTCCGGTGCCTCACCGGACAGTCCGGTGCACACCGGACATCAATGTCCGGTGCGCCACCAGGCGCTGGCTGACAGCCCGTTTCTTGGATTCCTTTGCTGATTTCTTCGGGCTTCTTTTGTTCTTGAGTATTGGACTCCTACGTATCTTTTTATGTCTTCTTTTGAGGTGTTGCATCCTCTTTGCCTTGGTCCAATTCTCTTCGCATCCTGTGAACTACAATAATAAACACTGGCAAACATATTAGTCCACAGGTTGTGTTAATCATCAAACACCAAAACTCAATTAGCCAAATGGCCCGGGGTCCATTTTCCTTACACGGGTGTACAATGGGGGGTGTAGCAGAGTGCTACGTGTCTAGCGGAGGAGAGCTAGTGCCCTAAGTACATGCCGTCGTGGCAGCCGGAGAGGTTTAAGCACCCGGTTCGTGTGGTGTCGTGGCCGTCGGAGGAGCGCTGGAGCCTAGCGGAAGGACAACTGTTGGGGCTGTCGAGTCCTTGCTGACGTCCTCTTGCTTCCGTAAGGGGGCCGAGAGCCACCGTCGTCACAGAGCGTGCGGGACGCCATCATTGCCTATCTGACGGAGCGAGCCAGATGGGACGCCGGTCTTGTTCCCCGTAGCCTGAGTCAGCTCGGGGTAGGGTAATGATGGCGCCTCCTGTCGACGTGGTCGGTCCACGCCCTAGGTTGGGCGATGTGGAGGCTCCTCCGAGGTCGAGGTCGAGTCTGTCTTCCGTGGCCGTGGCCGAGTCCGAGCCCTTGGGTCGGGCGAGGCGGAGACTGTCGGCTGAGGCCAGGGCTGAGTCCGAGCCCTGGGGTCGGGCGAAGCGGAGTCCATCGTCTCCTGGGGCTGAGCCCGAGTCTGAGCCCTAGGTCGGGCGAGGCGGAGTTCGTCGTCTTCCGGGGCTGAGCCCGAGTCCGAGCCCTAGGGTCGGGCGAGGCGGAGTTTCCTATGACGCCCGAGGCCGGCCTTGGCTGCTGTCAGCCTCACTCTGTCGGGTGGCTCAGCAGTCGGAGCGGCGTAGGCGGCGCTGTCCTCTTGTCAGACCGGTCAGTGGAGCGGCGAAGTGACTGCGGTCACTTCGGCCCTGTCGACTGGAGGGCGTGTGTCAGGATAAAGGTGTCAGGCCACCTTTGCATTAAATGCCCCTGCGACGTGGTCGGTCGGCGTGGCGATGTGGCCAAGGTTGCTTCTCAGTGAAGACTGGGCCTCGGGCGAGCTGATAGTGTGCCCACTGCTGGAGGGAGGTCCTCGGGCGAGACGTAGGTTCTCCGGGGTCGGCTTCCCTTGCCCGAGGCTAGGCTCGGGCGAGGCACGATCATGTCCCTTGAATGGACCGATCTTTGGCTTAATCGCACCCATCAGGCCTTTGCAGCTTTGTGCTGATGGGGGTTACCAGCTGAGATTTAGGGGTCTTGAGGGTACCCCTAATTATGGTCCCCGACAGTAGCCCCCGAGCCTCCAAGGGAGTACTAATACTCACTTGGAGGCTTTTGCCGCACTTTTTTGCAAGGGGACCAGCCTTTTTCGGTTGCATTCTGTTCCGGTGGGTGCGCGCGAGCGCACCCGCCGGGTGTAGCCCCCGAGGCCTCGAAGGAGTAGTTTTACTCCTTCGAGGTCTTAGTGCGCTTCGCAACACTTCGACTGGTCTAGTTGTTCCCTCATGCGAGCTGGTCGTAGCCCGAGTGCACGGTCGGGTCCCAAGTTCTCGGGCTGGTATGTTGACGCTGTCAACGGTTTGGCCGGAGCCGGGTTTGCGAGAGCAGTGTCACACCCGGGCTTTAAGGAACAAAGCCAGGTGCATCTCATACATGCGCCAAGAAGACAACATATATAATAACAGAGTGTATAGAGATAAATGTCACAAAACATCAGAGTATTTATTACATAGCGGAAGACTTATTACAAAATAAAACAATAAATATAAAACGAACTAAGGATCGTCGGCGCCAATGTCAACTGAGAAACGCCACCTAGATCAAGTCGAAAGCCTCGGTGTTAGGCGGCTCCTCTTCGACCACCTGTTCTTCTCCTATGGGGGGTGTGAGACAGCAAGGGTGAGCTCACATACGTTCATAGCTCAACAAGTCGTGGGGAATAATGTGGCATGAACTCACCAAAGGTGGGGAGTTCATGAAGTGTAAGGCTGATCAATGGATTAAAGGTTGAAGCTGAGCATTGCTTTTATAAGTTGGTCAAAATTTTATTAGCAGTTACTAAGTGTAAGTGAATACCAAACCATAGTAATAATAAATAAAAATAATAATAAAATAATCCCAAATGCAATGAGATGACAATTTAAGTTTAAGTTCCATAAATTAATCATGTGAGTGTCCGAGCCGCTCATGACCGTGAGCACGGCTAGTATACCAGTTTTACACTCTGCAGAGGTTATGCATCTTTACTCACAAGTCGTGTTACCCATTTGCCACGGAGTTGATCAGACCCCATACACCTCTACCAAGGAAGCGAGGCAGGGTACCACTACGAGGCCTTTACAAAGTTCCACTAGCTTCAGACTACCCGCTACAGTTTATAGGAAGCTCCAGTGCAGGGTTCTTGCCTGACCGCCATCGCAGCAAAATCAACCCAAGGACCTCACTACACTGACCACTTCCCTACTGCCCTTGCCCCTTTCGGGTAAGGTAGCCCTCCACTAGCTTTCCTAGTTAATCAGCCAAGGGCGTCCCATTAAACCCTTGTGGTAGCACTGTTTTCCCGGGTGGTTCTCCATGTTCCCATTAACATAATGATCTTAACATGAACAGTAAAGAATAAAACAGATAATAAAAAGTATAACAATGAGTGATGAATATCTCTATACCCAAATCCATATAAAGCAATAGCATGTACTACCCAAAACTTTAGTAGTGAAACCAGTGGTGAATCAAGGTATAAAGATAGTCAAAATCTAGGGTATCCTATTGGGTCCCATCAAAATTAACCTATACAGATCATTATGATTAATAAGAACATGAATAGATAAAAGAAGTGATCAAGGGCACAACTTGCCTTCAATGAGCTCCTGCTCAACTATCTCTACTTGCTGAACCTCAGATTCCACACTGGCTTGCTCGTCTACTCGCATCAACACAATACATACATAACATAGCATAAATTCACATCACATCAAACATGCAAATAGAATATACAGTAATAAACTAGACATTAAAATAAGATCACAGGAACTGGAATCATTAAATTTGGAGTTATATATTTTAAGTTATGAATTTTCTAATGTTTTATGTGCTTAATACAAGATTAAGTGCTAGATAAATTTTAAATCATCTTTCATGTTAAGACAGAGACACTAATGGCTAGACAATAATATTATAAAAATTTTGGAACTGGAATGGATCAATTTGGAGTTCATATGCATTTTCTATGAATTAAACAAGTTTCTAGATTTATTTTTGTATTAAAAATCGATTTCTAATATTAATTTCCTATTTTCAGCTCTCTCTGGATTGGGCCTCAATTTCAGGAAAGCGCAGGGGCTCCCACGAAAAATGTCCTAAGACTCAGAGAGTCCCTGGCGAGGACGGCGGGTTCAAAAACCCCAAATCCCAGGGGTTTATATGCAATTGGTGTGACTGAAGGGGTATTGGGGGTTTCTGTTCGCACGATCAAGAATGGACGTGCTAGATTAGATCAGGCAAGTTCTGAACCTGCATTCATCTCTGGTCGCCGGATCAGAGATCCACGGCTCCTAGACACGATCGCCCTCGATCTCACTCATGTCGTACGATTGAAATCCAACGGTCCGAATCCTATCTAATCGAACCGGTATGCGGCATCTAATCCGAGCCGTTCACGGGCAGATCGACGGCTCTGATACTCTCTCCTACCTCCAGGTTGCGCGGACGGCGGCGCGCACCCAAGGCGACGGAAGCCCACTGGCGAACGCGTCCAACGGTGAGTCCCCGACCGATTCATGCACCCAAATCGATTTTCACGGACACTCGACTACCACGAGTCACGTGGATCACTCCCAATCACGAACCGTTGCGCCCAGGTCCCAACCCGCGGCAAAGCACCAAATCACGGCGGCTTCACTACGGCGGCGAGAAATCAGCCCACCCAAGGCTCGCCAGGCGCCCCAAATCTCACCGAATCAATGCTATGCACAGAGAAGCATCGGACGAACTCGGTGGGGGTGTTTCTTACCGGAAATCGATGCACAGATCTCCACGACGATGGGAGCGGCGGCCCGGTAGCAGCACAGAGTCCACGGATCCACGGTCTCTGTATAGATGGGGGTCAAGGCGGCGAGGGCTCCCTCCCCGGTATTAATGCCCCCAGCTGCGGTCGAAGCGGGGCTAGAGGCGGCTGTAACAACTCGCGAGATTTCTATGGTCGCAACAGCCATCGCGAGGATTCTTACAGGGACGACGCGTGAAATTTGCCCAAGTCCGTTGGGGACGATGGGCCTGCGGTTCGGCCCCACCATGTCAGCGACTGGCACGAGAGAGTGCACGTTGGTGGGAGAGGCTGTCAACGGGCCCCGCGCGGCAGTGACAGCGAGTGCGAGGGGCGTGGCTAGTGGCTGACCGAAGGGCCCAGCCGGCCAGGGAGTGTGCACACCAGGAGAAGCTAACCAGCGCGCGTGGAAAATCAAAATGGCTCGCTGTGCGTGCGTTAGTGGGCCGAGGAAGGGTAATTCAGCCCACCAAACATGTTCATGTTTTCTTTTTTCTCATTTTCTGATTTTCCTTTCCTATTTCAAATTCAAGTGTTCAAACCGAATTTAAATCCCTGGTTTGAGCTTCAAATTCCAAGGGCCAAATATTCTTTAATGTGAATATAACTTTAGTGTTTTAAAATATTAAGATTCATTCTCTTCCCTTTTATTTATGGGAGGAATAAAATGGTTTCATGAACTTTTCCTTTCCCATTTTTTTTCATTTGACTTTCTAATTTCTATTTTAACTTCAAATCAATTCCAAGTTTGAATTCCAACTTTTACCTTTAGATGCACAAACAAAAATCCCAATATGATGCATATTTTATTGAAGTGTCTTATTTAATTCTTTAAATGTGGTTATTTCCATGAGTTAATGTGTGGATGGCTCAACACATAACGAGATCAACTCTTATATAATTTTGGGTATTACAAATCCTACCCCCCTTAAAAAGAATCTCGTCCTCGAGATTTGTGAGGAAAGGGTGTATACTCATATTGTCTCAACACATATGCACAAACAAAAATCTCAGCATGATGCATGATTTATTAGCAACACGTAGGGTCAAATAGACCTTATTATTCCACCTAACATAGTATCATATCATCTACTAACTAAAATAACATTTAGATCTTACAAATAGTAGTAATTTATATATATGTTTATGTAGCTTGGTGAAGCTGGTGGTGGTGGAGGAGGTTGTTGTTGTCGTTGTCTTTCCAACCGGGATTGCCTTATTTCTTGACGTATCTCCAAACGGACCTGACGTATTTCCTCGCATTCTTGTCTTATCTGATTTTGCATTTCGGTCACCATGTCTGTCAATTGTTGTATTACCAACCTTTGGGTGGCAACCACTTGATCGATTTCAATAGATGGAGGATTTGGAGGATTCATTTCTGCTTGCTGTTGTCTGATAATCTTTCCTTCCTGGTATTTACCATCGAAGTTAGAATCATATGGTAATATAATTTTGCAAGGAAAATTATTTGGCAGGCAGACGTATAGGCCAATAACTGGTTACGATCTGAAGATTTTTTTAGCAGGGCTTAATCTTTGTTTTATGTCCGGATTGGGGTAACTAGTCGTATAAGGTGAATATCCAAAGGTAGGATAGAATTTGTCAAGATGAGATAGATATGGGTGAGATAGGCCATATGATGTAGATTAAAGTTTGTTTAATGTTAGGTAGAAATAGACAGGTTATGCAATTCATCATGACACTATTGGTTGGGTTAGCTCTTCTGCTCATGGTTGAGTTGGTTTAATGCACTAACTTTAGGTTTAAGTGCATGAGGGGAGAATAAAGTGTCCAGAATCTTGATAGGGTACTCAGCATAAGTCAGATCATCTTGAACACTAAGGTCCTCCATTGGTAGCTGCTCCTCAGGTATCCTGAGGCACTTCTTTAGCTGGGACACATGGAATACATCATGTACATCTGACAGATGATTAGGTAACTCCAGTTGATATGCAACTTCTCCCACTCGCTTTAAGATCAAGAAAGGTCCAATGAAGCGAGGGGACAACTTTCCTTTAACTTTAAATCTCCTCATCTCTCGGATTGGTGACACCTTCAGATACACGTGATCACCCTCCTTAAATTCCAGTAATCTTCTCCTATTATCAGCATAGCTCTTTTGCCTGGATTGTGCAATCCTCAAATTTTCTCTTATCATTCGAACTTGTTCTTCTGCCTCTTGAATAAGCTCAGGCCCAAAGAACTGTCTTTCTCCAGTCTGATCCCAATACAGGGGAGTCCTGCATTTCCTGCCATACAAAGCCTCAAAAGGTGGCATCTTCAAGCTGGCTTGATAACTGTTATTATAAGAGAACTCAGCATAGGGTAAGCTCTTCTCCCAACTGCCACCATGCTTGAGGGCACAAGCTCTTAACATATCTTCTAGCACTTGATTAGTCCTCTCTGTCTGTCCATCAGTCTGGGGATGGTAGGCTGAACTGAAATTCAACTTTGTATCCAAGCTCTCATGCAACTTCTTCCAAAATCGAGAAGTAAACTGCGATCCTCGATCAGACACGATCTTCTTAGGTACTCCATGTAGGCAAACTATCCGAGTCATATACAATTCTGCTAGCTTGGCTCCCGTGTAATTAGTCCTCATAGGTATGAAATGAGCTACTTTCGTCAATCTGTCCACAATCACCCAAATAGAGTCATATCCTGCTGGTGTGCGGGGTAGTCCAACAATAAAATCCATACCAATTTCTTCCCATTTCCACTCGGGTATCTTCAATGGGTGCAATAATCCAGCTGGTCTTTGATGTTCGGCCTTGACTCTTTGACACACATCACACTTAGCCACATGTGCAGCAACATCTCTTTTCAGTCCATACCACCAATACTTTTGCTTCAAATCTTGATACATCTTAGTGCTACCAGGGTGGATAGAATAATCAGAATCATGGGCTTCTTTCAATATAGTCTCACGGAGGCTATCAATCTCTGGAACACATATCCGATCTTTGAACCATATAGTACCTTGCTCATCCTCCGTGAATTCCGGAACTCGACCTTCCGTAATCAGATCCTTAATCTCTTGAATTTTAGCATCACCAACCTGACCTTTACGAATCTCTTGCTCCAAGGTAGGTTCCAACTCTATGGTGACTCCTTCAGTGTGAGTAACAATTCCCAGGTTGAGTCTCTCAAAGTCTTTTGCTAATTCATCGGGTAGCTGGACAACAAAAGCGGAGTGAACATGCTCTTTCCGACTCAAGGCATCTGCAACCAAATTTGCCTTGCCCGGGTGATAGTGAATCTCCAAATCATAATCCTTAATGAGCTCCAACCAACGACGTTGTCTGAGGTTGAGATCCTTCTGAGTGAATATATACTTCAAACTCTTATGATCTGTATATACTTGGCACTTAGTTCCCATAATGTAATGTCTCCAGATCTTCAGTGCATGTACAACGGCTGCCAGTTCCAAGTCATGAGTGGGGTAGTTCAATTCATGTTTCCGCAACTGACGAGACACGTAGGCGATCACATGTCCTTGCATGAGCACACATCCCAAGCCTTAGCCACATGCATCACAATAAATATCAAATCCTTTCTACAGGTCTGGCATAACCCACACTGGTGGTGACATCAATCTCTTCTTCAATTGATCAAAGTTGTCTTGGCATTTCTCGTCCCACTTAAATTCTCTTCCTTTCTCCAAAAGCGATGTCATAGGCTTGGCAATCTTAGAGAATCCTTCAATAAATCTCCGATAATATCCTGCGAGTCCCAAGAAACTCTGAATCTCAGTAACTGTAGTGGGCACTCTCCACTCCATAATCTCCTTCACTTTAGCAGGATCCACTGCTATTCCTCCATTAGAAATAATATGACCAAGGAATGGCACCTTACCAATCCAAAACTCACACTTGCTGAACTTAGCATAGAGTTGATTATCTCGCAGCTTCTGTAGCACCAACCTTAGATGTTGTTCATGATCACTTTCATTCTTAGAATAGATAAGAATATCGTCGATGAACACCACGACAAATCTGTCCAAATACTCCATAAACACCTTATTCATCCAATTCATGAAATAAGCTGGTGCATTGGTCAATCCAAATGACATAACAGTGAACTCGTATAATCCATATCGAGTCGAGAAAGCCGTCTTAGGAATATCCGATGGTCTAATTCCCATCTGATGGTATCCCGATCGGAGATCAATCTTCGAAAATACCCTTGCACCTCTCATCTGATCAAATAAATCCTGAATACGGGTAACGAGCACTTGTTCTTCACAGTAACATCATTAAGTGATCTGTAGTACACACACATCTGTTGCGATCCATCCTTCTTTTGCACAAATAACACCGGTGCTCCCCAAGGTGAGGAACTCGGACGAATGTAACCAGCCTCTTGTAACTCCGTCAACTGCTTCTTTAGTTCCTTTAACTCTTCTACCGACATCCTGTATGGTCGCTTAGATATAGGGGCAGTTCCAGGTAGAAGATCAATCACAAACTCAACTTCTCTATCAGGTGGCATCTCTAGTAACTCCTCTAGAAAGACATCCGGAAAATCTCTAACCGCACGAATGTTGTTACCCACAAACTTCTCATCTACTAAGAATGCCGCTAGTCTGATGGCGGTAGTTACTGCAACTTCAACTTCAAATCTTTGTCCTTTGGAACTAGTGAGTTCTACGGTTCCCTTAGCACAATGTATATACTGCCTTTGCCTTTCTTAACCATGACATACCAAGGATCAAATCTATACTGCTCTCTTCTAACAGTACAGGGGTAGCCCATTTGGGTTAGAAACATAGGGTAAGAAAGGAAGGATTATAGACAAGGAATGTAATTACGAGGCATATTACTGCGGGGGATTTATTAGCTAAGTAGATTAGTGTGTTATCCACTAAAGCTAATACATTACCTTATGGTGGTACATGCTAAGATGCCCGTTTATACTATTTCAATCAATCAAAGAAGCAAATCAGACATTTGTCATCAGAACAATCAACCAACTTTCTTTATAGAGAAAATAATTTTAATTTCTTTTTGTCTTAGGTCTCCTATCTCCTAAAAATGTCATAGGGGTAGGGATTCCAAGGTGTGAAATCCATCTTGTCTCAGAGTAGAAAAGGTAAGAATGATCAGAGTAGAACAGTAGAAGGTGAGACAGGATCAAGATAAGTATAGAGAGATTTAGAGTAAGGTAAGTATAGAATGAATCAAAATGAGATAAGTAGGTAAGGCTTATCCATTTCTATCTAGGTTTCGTCCTACAGTCAACATTTCCTCTGATACCACTTCTGTCACACCCGGGCTTTAAGGAACAAAGCCAGGTGCATCTCATACATGCGCCAAGAAGACAACATATATAATAACAGAGTGTATAGAGATAAATGTCACAAAACATCAGAGTATTTATTACATAGCGGAAGACTTATTACAAAATAAAACAATAAATATAAAACGAACTAAGGATCGTCGGCGCCAATGTCAACTGAGAAACGCCACCTAGATCAAGTCGAAAGCCTCGGTGTTAGGCGGCTCCTCTTCGACCACCTGTTCTTCTCCTGTGGGGGGGTGTCAGACAGCAAGGGTGAGCTCACATACGTTCATAGCTCAACAAGTCGTGGGGAATAATGTGGCATGAACTCACCAAAGGTGGGGAGTTCATGAAGTGTAAGGCTGATCAATGGATTAAAGGTTGAAGCTGAGCATTGCTTTTATAAGTTGGTCAAAATTTTATTAGCAGTTACTAAGTGTAAGTGAATACCAAACCATAGTAATAATAAATAAAAGTAATAATAAAATAATCCCAAATGCAATGAGATGACAATTTAAGTTTAAGTTCCATAAATTAATCATGTGAGTGTCCGAGCCGCTCATGACCGTGAGCACGACTAGTACACCAGTTTTACACTCTGCAGAGGTTGCGCATCTTTACCCACAAGTCGTGTTACCCATTTGCCACGGAGTTGATCAGACCCCATACACCTCTACCAAGGAAGCGAGGCAGGGTACCACTACGAGGCCTTTACAAAGTTCCACTAGCTTCAGACTACCCGCTACAGTTTATAGGAAGCTCCAGTGCAGGGTTCTTGCCTGACCGCCATCGCAGCAAAATCAACCCAAGGACCTCCCTACACTGACCACTTCCCTACTGCCCTTGCCCCTTTCGGGTAAGGTAGCCCTCCACTAGCTTTCCTAGTTAATTAGCCAAGGGCGTCCCATTAAACCCTTGTGGTAGCCCTGTTTTCCCGGGTGGTTCTCCATGTTCCCATTAACATAATGATCCTAACATGAACAGTAAAGAATAAAACAGATAATAAAAAGTATAACAATGAGTGATGAATATCTCTATACCCAAATCCATATAAAGCAATAGCATGTACTACCCAAAACTTTAGTAGTGAAACCAGTGGTGAATCAAGGTATAAAGATAGTCAAAATCTAGGGTATCCTATTGGGTCCCATCAAAAATAACCTATGCAGATCATTATGATTAATAAGAACATGAATAGGTAAAAGAAGTGATCAAGGGCACAACTTGCCTTCAATGAGCTCCTGCTCAGCTATCTCTACTTGCTGAACCTCAGATTCCACAGTGGCTTGCTCGTCTACTCGCATCAACACAATACATACATAACATAGCATAAATTCACATCACATCAAACATGCAAATAGAATATACAGTAATAAACTAGACATTAAAATAAGATCACAGGAACTGGAATCATTAAATTTGGAGTTATATATTTTAAGTTATGAATTTTCTAATGTTTTATGTGCTTAATACAAGATTAAGTGCTAGATAAATTTTAAATCATCTTTCATGTTAAGACAGAGACACTAATGGCTAGACAATAATATTATAAAAATTTTGGAACTGGAATGGATCAATTTGGAGTTCATATGCATTTTCTATGAATTAAACAAGTTTCTAGATTTATTTTTGTATTAAAAATCAATTTCTAATATTAATTTCCTATTTTCAGCTCTCTCTGGATTGGGCCTCAATTTCAGGAAAGTGCAGGGGCTCCCACAAAAAATGTCCTAAGACTCAGAGAGTCCCTGGCGAGGACGGCGGGTTCAAAAACCCCAAATCCCAGGGGTTTATATGCAATTGGTGCGACTGAAGGGGTATTGGGGGTTTCTGTTCGCACGATCAAGAATGGACGTGCTAGATTAGATCAGGCAAGTTCTGAACCTGCATTCATCTCTGGTCGCCGGATCAGAGATCCACGGCTCCCAGACACGATCGCGCTCGATCTCACTCATGTCGTACGATTGAAATCCAACGGTCCGAATCCTATCTAATCGAACCGGTATGCGGCATCTAATCCGAGCCGTTCACGGGCAGATCGACGGCTCTAATACTCTCTCCTACCTCCAGGTTGCTCGGACGGCGGCGCGCACCCAAGGCGACGGAAACCCACCGGCGAACGCGTCCAACGGTGAGTCCCCGACCGATTCATGCACCCAAATCGGTTTTCACGGACACTCGACTACCACGAGTCACGTGGATCACTCCCAATCACGAACCGTTGCGCCCAGGTCCCAGCCCGCGGCAAAGCACCGAATCACGGCGGCTTCACTACGGCGGCGAGAAATCAGCCCACCCAAGGCTCGCCAGGCGCCCCAAATCTCACCGAATCAATGCTATGCACAGAGAAGCATCGGACGAACTCGGTGGGGGTGTTTCTTACCGGAAATCGATGCACAGATCTCCATGACGATGGAAGCGGCGGCCCGGTAGCAGCACAGAGTCCACGGATCCACGGTCTCTGTATAGATGGGGGTCAAGGCGGCGAGGGCTCCCTCCCCGGTATTAATGCCCCCAGCTGCGGTCGAGGCGGGGCTAGAGGCGGCTGTAACAACTCGCGAGATTTCTATGGTCGCAGCAGCCATCGCGAGGATTCTTACAGGGATGACGCGTGAAATTTGCCCAAGTCCGTTGGGGACGATGGGCCTGCGGTTCGGCCCCACCATGTCAGCGACTGGCGCGAGAGAGTGCACGTTGGTGGGAGAGGCTGTCAACGGGCCCCGCGCGGCAGTGACAGCGAGTGCGAGGGGCGTGGCTAGTGGCTGACCGAAGGGCCCAGCCGGCCAGGGAGTGTGCACGCCAGGAGAAGCTAACCAGCGCGCGTGGAAAATCAAAATGGCTCGCTGTGCGCGCGTTAGTGGGCCGAGGAAGGGTAATTCAGCCCACCAAACATGTTCATGTTTTCTTTTTTCTCATTTTCTGATTTTCCTTTCCTATTTCAAATTCAAGTGTTCAAACCGAATTTAAATCCCTGGTTTGAGCTTCAAATTCCAAGGGCCAAATATTCTTTAATGTGAATATAACTTTAGTGTTTTAAAATATTAAGATTCATTCTCTTCCCTTTTATTTATGGAAGGAATAAAAGGGTTTCATGAACTTTTCCTTTCCCATTTTTTTCATTTGACTTTTTAATTTTTATTTTAACTTCAAATCAATTCCAAGTTTGAATTCCAACTTTTACCTTTAGATGCACAAACAAAAATCCCAATATGATGCATATTTTATTGAAGTGTCTTATTTAATTCTTTAAATGTGGTTATTTCCATGAGTTAATGTGTGGATGGCTCAACACATAACGAGATCAACTCTTATATAATTTTGGGTATTACAAATCCCCCGAGCCTCTGCACAGGGCGAGAGGACGGTCAGGGACAGACTCGACTTTTTTACATACGCCCCTGCGTCGCCTTTCCGCAAGGAGGAGGGGGGGAAAGCGCCATGTTGCCCTCAGGGGGCGCCGAACATGGTGTCTCTGGTGAGCTGCTGGCGGGTAATCCGAGCGGACGTCCATGCCCCATTTGATAGGGGTCGGCTAGAGGCCCAGAGGCGCGCCCAAAAGTACCTGCGGGTGATCTACTGGACCCGGTCCCCTGTCGACGGGGTCCGAGGGCTCGATGCCTCCCTCTGATGGGATTCCATTACAAGATCGTTCCCGCTAGTCTCGGAAATGTCCTAGGGTACCTCGGGAGCATAGCCCGAGCCTTGGTTATGTATCGAACGTACCCATGGTCATCCCTCGCTCTGTGTCTGAGGCGACTGTGAACCCTTCGAGGGCCAGCCTACGAACCCCTGATCAGTAGTGGGCGCGGAGCCCGAGTGGCCTGAGGCGGCTGTTGAACCCTTCGAGGGGCCGACCATCGAACCTCTGACCAGTAGTGGGTGTGGAGCCCACGTGCTCTGAGGCGGCTGTTGAACCCCTCCGAGGGGCCAGCCTTTGAACCTCTGATCAGTAGGGAGGCTCAGAGCCTGTTCCCTTCACGGAGAAGGGTCCTTTTCGGGGTATCCCCCCTTCCCGGTCCCTGTTGTAAGAGAGAGAAAGAGGAAAAGGGAAAGGACACGAAATCGAATGACGCGGCGCACCTTTTTTGACGCGGTCATTATGGCGAAGGCGAAGCGTCGCTTGCTTCTCCCGCCTGAGGCGCCGCCTGTCTTGCCGCGGAGTTAATGCGATGGGGCGAGCGGTTCGCGGGGCGGCCGTTGCGCGTGCGCGAGCCGTTCGAGGAACGGATCACGGGTGTGATGGAACCTCCCAAGTAATCAGGCCCACCTACAGTTGTCCTTGTCTAACAGACATCCGACACCCCGTAGATGTTCCTAAGTTACTTGACAAGTTCGGTATCTTTCCCGACCTTACCAGGAACGTTTCACCCGTCTTGTAGACATTACAGACCATCGGAGATGCGGAAGCGAATTACATAAACTTACATTTATTTCAAAAGCAAGCTCGAGTTAATTTATTACAGACCAGTCTAAAAGTGAGTGCATAGAAGTAATAATTATACAAACCAGGGAGACACAAACTTCTCCCGCAAG
The DNA here is from genome assembly GCA_029449295.1 of Zea luxurians. Taxonomy (NCBI): domain Eukaryota; kingdom Viridiplantae; phylum Streptophyta; class Magnoliopsida; order Poales; family Poaceae; genus Zea; species Zea luxurians. Next base: position 6,829,793 of record JAOPSE010000034.1, read on the forward strand.
GCTATAAACAAAAGATCCTAGATGGAGGACCGAGTCCTCCCGCACTTCAGTCTTGTTTTTCTTCTTTGGGAACCACCTTAGCACAGAAGCAGCAAAAGTCTGCTACTTCCCCACCTAAAAACAACAAAGGGATAAACCCTGAGTATGGAATTACTCAGCAAGTCTTACCCGACTAAGGAAAAGACTCTCAAGGGTATGCTGGTTATATGGGAGTCAAGGTAAGGCTTCTCAATAATCAAAGACTCTGTTTTGCAGAAATGCTTACTAAAGTGGATCCTTAAAAATCCAATTTTATTTGTCAAGTTAGGTAAAATTACCTGCACTAGAGTTCTTTCTACCCGAGTTCAATCACTGGTCCTGCACTAGCCAATTTCTTGAACAAAAGCCCATCATCTTTAGTGGAATGCTACGTGTAGGTCAGTGACCAAGTCTTCATAACCGCGAAGGTACGGCGATCCGAATCGATTATACTCAGCTGAGGATCTCCAATCACACGACATATGTAGCACTTAACCCTTGCATATGTCAACCCGCCACCGGGGTTCTTAAGACCGGATCAGGTTCACGCAAACCGAGAGCACAGATACACCACCGTCCAGCCTCTTGCCACGGAGGGTACACGCTACTCTCGCCACCGCTCCACTCCCATTTCGTGTTATCTTATTCCGGCCTTAGTCTGCCCGAGGCAAGGCTTACCCATGACGAGGCATGTGACCAGTTGAAGGGTCCTCGATCATCAAGCCTACATCGAGACGGTCCTTAATCGACTCAGACGGAGACACTACACCGAGACTCTCTTTCTCGTGCAAGTCACCCGCCCGGTCTCAGCTTAACCTTTTCAACCCAAAATTACATCTATATCCTGGCCTCTTAGAACAATCATGTTAGCAGGAAAGTTCCGTCCGGCCATAGTTACTGGCACTTCATAGGCCACTTCTCTAGTAAAAATGTGTCCCCCAGGTGAATGAATTTTAAATCCCTCTTTTGATTCATGACATGCAATGTGATGTTGCTCCACAAATGTCTTGCTAATGAAGGTATGCGAAGCACCAGAATCAAAAAGAATAATTGCAGGGTGACTGGCCACAGGGAACGTACCCATCGTCACCGGCTCTCCCTCCGGTGTGGTAGCCACTTGCGTATAATATACTCGCCCCGTCTTCTTGATATTCTTGCCCGAAGTACTTCCCTTGCCTGGAGCTGAATTTCCCGATCCTTGCTGATTATTAGCCTGATTTTGCCTAGGATAGGGGCAATCTTTAATAAAATGCCCAGATTTGCCACAGTTAAAACATCCAGTTGAAGAACTTGGCAGAGCAGGGAATCGAGTGCCTGGGGCACCCGGCTGACTTTGGACAGTAGGGGCTTTGTTGGGACGAATAATTATGGGCTGCTTGAAAGGGAAAGATGGTGCACTTGAACGGTTCTGGTTAGAGGGCCGGAGAATAAACCGTTGCCTCTTTACCGGGCCCTGATTAGGCCTATCACCACTGAATCCCTTATTCTTTCCAGAGCTTGAGCATTTTGCTTCCACAGATAAGGCTGTGCTGACAGCCTTCCCATAGGTAAGATCAATACATGCAGCCATTTTTCGCTGCATCCGGTCATTCAGACCTCTTATAAAACAATTCCTTTTCTTCAAATCCGTATTCACCTGATCAATTGCGTATTGTGACAGGTGATTGAACTTGTTGAGATACTGATTAACAGTATCTCCCCCTTGTTTCAGTTTCATAAACTCTTCTTGTTTCATGTGCAGCACTCCCTCAGGAATGTAATGCTCGCGGAATGCTGCTTTGAACTCGTTCCATGTAATTTGATGGTTGTCCGGTTGGATGGCCACAAAGTTTCCCCACCAAGTACTGGCAGGGCCTCGGAGTTGCTGTGCCGCAAACAATGGCTTCTGGGTTTCCGAACAACGAAGAAGGCCAAATTTCTGTTCAATGACTCGTATCCACTCGTCGGCTTCGAGCGGGTCTTCTGCTTTGATGAAGAGAGGCGGACGAGTCTCGGAGAAGTCCAGATAAGTAGTCTCCCGGGGACCTTGTTGAAAACCTCTTCCTGCTTGTTGCTGAAGCTGCTGCTGACCCGCCATTTCCCGAAGGAAGCGGGTATTGTCGGCTGTAGCATTCACCAAGGCAGCAATTGCCTCGGCTAGCGTGGGTGGAACTGGAGGTGGATTCGGTGTAACATCCCGACCCCCGGATGTTCCGGCTGCGTCCTGTCCGCGAGTCCGGGTCGGCATCTGAGGCAAAAACATTTGAATAAACATAATATGCCAAAGAAAACCTTCCATTTTACATTACTATAAAGAGTAATGATACAGACTCGATATTACACAACAGGATACATTACCCATTTTACAAAAGTTTAACCTATTATACAACAGTACACCCTACAATACACTACTCTACTTTTATTACACCATTAGTCCTGCTTTCCGTTGCTTTTGGCGGCTTCATTGTCGGGTGTGGGAGTCCAGACGTCAACCAACCTCAGAGAAGGAGGGGGTTCAAAAAGATCTAACTCCCCACCCAACGCGCGTCCCGCAACGTGAGAGGGTCCGGCTTCCGCCTCAGCAGAGTGTACAGGCTCACTAGGGTGTAATTGTGAATATAACACATGGACTTCCTCATGCAACGTATTGCAGTAGACCTGCAGGTTATCAACAGCTGAGCTAAGTTCTTTAATTCGGGCCTGAGCCCTTGCTTCCTTAGCACATGCCAACATACGAGACTGTACTGCCCAGTCAAGTGCTAAGTCCCGATCAGCCAGCTGATCCTGCAGGTGACGGATATCTCTTCTTAGTTCATTGATTCTATCTCCGTCTGCAATCCAAGCGTTGGTCCTGTGTCGCAGCGTTGTTTGAAGTCGACTCACTTCGGCTTCCAGGTCTCCTATGGGGTCATTACTCCCGCTGCTACTGCTCTCGTGTCGAGGGGCTAGCTGATGTCGGGGTACTCCAATTGGTCCCGTTGACTTTCGTGCCGTTAGCCTTGTGCGTGGCGGCATCTTTCTAAGGGGGAAAACTTATTAGCATAATTCTTAGCATGATGCATGAATAAATACAGAATCAACCTTGGTCGATTCAACCTTCTATACGTTGCACTCTTCCTATCTGGTCTTTAAGATAAACTCTTCAGAGTACTTAGGTAAGAGGAGAAAAGAATCTTTAGGTAAGACTTTTGAAAATCTTTTTGAAGATGCCTCATAATATCTGCAAAGAAGGGCTACGCTCCGATACCAGCTGTGACGGAACCTCCCAAGTAATCAGGCCCACCTACAGTTGTCCTTGTCTAACAGACATCAGACACCCCGTAGATGTTCCTAAGTTACTTGACAAGTTCGGTATCTTTCCCGACCCAAAAACTTGGTACCTGGCAGAGGTACATCTTTTCCGATGTTGAATCCATCACGGCCATGATGGATTCACCATCAAGTTTTATTTTTGAAAACATCCCTCCCACTTTGCCAAACATCTTTTGTAAAACAAATCCTTTTGTTTTTCTAAAGCAATACTAAGCATAGTAAAACCTTTTTGTAAAAACAGGATTTCAAGGAGGGTAATCAAGATCAAGGAAGGTAATGCAGGAATTGTTTAATCAATCAACTCCTATCACCTAATGCAGCAAGCAAGTGAGAAAGATTTTAAAAACATCAAGGAAGGTGGCAAATGCACCGGGGCTTGCCTTTGTTATCAGATGTGTCCTGCTCGGATCCACAAATATCGAAATAAAAGCAGTTGTCTGCTTGAGGATCAGAGGTTGGTGGTATCCCTTCTTCAGAAACTTCTTCTTCTTCTTCGTGCTCTAATATAACCATATACATGCATAAGAATGGATGTCATGGAATGCTCATGAGGATGCAAAGATAACATAAACTTATTATTTATGTCTTGAGTACAACTTTCCTTCACGGTACTCCGAGAACCTAGGGTTTCCGGAGTCAGTAAAGGAGTTCATGGAGCAGGGGGGGTGGTTTTGGGTTTAGTGATCAAACAAGGTCCAAATCAACCCAAATTCTACCCAAGGCTTCTAAATAATGTGAAAAGCTCACATAAAAAGTTTGGGAAATTTTGGACTTATTATTTATTTTCTAAAAATCTAGAACCAATAGTTTAGGCTATTTTAAATACCCTAAAATTCCCTATTTGATCTAAAAATCATGAAACTATTTTTATTAAATTCTAGAGAAAATAACAAACCTAGGAAAATTAGTTTCACAATTTTAGCATTTTTCTACATTTTCCTATAATTATTTTGGCTCTGCTGGAAAAAGAAAAAGCAAAAGGATGGAATAGGACTGGGCCGATTCTGGCCCAACTAGCCCAGGTCCACGATAAAACACGCCCGCGCCCGCGAGGGAGGTTTTGCGCAGAGGCCCTCAGATTATCAGCTAAACCGAAACAGGTCCATTCACTATTGTATTAAGTCACTGACGATTTGCAGAAATGTCCTCAGGTTTCTATTTCTTTCCCGCGATTGCCCCTGACCACGCCGCGTTGTTCGTTCATCACGGACAAGGTCCGTACCGGCCATGACCGGCGATGATCGTTCAAGCTAACTGTCGGAGAGGCTCTACGGACCTAAGGCGACCTAAGAACGGTCCTCAATTTCGAATGGTGCTCCAAGAAAGTGTTCTGCCCACGCTCAGGGCGGAAACCGGGGCGTCGAGCTCACGTTCCCATACAACCATGGCCGGACTGAGCAAACGGACGCCACCGAGAGCTTCACAAGCATGCAGAGGCACGGAAACAATACACGAATTGAATGGCGACTTACCAGAACGAGCTGGCCACGGGAGGGTTATTCTTCACGGTGCGGCGGACGGAATTGGGGGAAGAAGGCGTCGCGGTGGCTCTGGGCGAAATTGGGAGATGGGATTGGGACTACACGGCCGTAAAGAACCACTGATTCCCCGTGTACAACCAATTTGAAGAGTGGAAGAGGAGACACGGCGAATTTTGGATTGCAATTGGTTTGCGGGTAGAGAGGAAAACACCTCGTCGTGGACCACCGTGCTATTTATAGCCACGGCGACCCAACAGTCGACCTCCGGCCACGGATAACATCGCAAGCGCATGCATAACACGTTGGTAGGAGGCACAGCGAGGACAGCACGGCATGTGTGACAGCGCGGCGAGAGCTCCCTGAGTCACGGTGGTCGCCGGTGAGTAACTCCGGCTGGGCCCGGGAGAGGGTGCCACGTATGAGTCATCCTTTTCCCGGCGTTATCCATCCCTCACCGTGCATGAATCCGGCGGCGGTGGCGCGAATTTTGACGCGGGGAGGTCGCCGGCGGTGGAGGTTTGTCACGCTGGCGATCAAATCTATTCGGTTACTGTACCATGGGAAGACCCCATCAGTTAGCCTGACAGAGCAAGTTCAGAGCAGTTTTTCTCCCAATTTTACACTGCAACTTTGTCAATACTCTGTACCAAAGTTGTAGAGTTACAAACCAGCTACAATTCAACTATAGGATTTGAACACATTTGAGTATAAAATCAAGGTTGAACTCGTGCTCAAAGTTGGCTCCGTTACACTGAAATTCTGAACTTCAGACTGAACCAGCCTGACAGCCAGTTTTGGATTGGGTTTTTCTCCAAATTTCTCATAACAACTGAGCTCACACTCTTTAGCAAAGTTGTTCCCCTATAATTGGTCTTCAACTTTGATGTGGTGACCTAGGGCAAAAACCCTATATCCTGAAAGATACAAAGCCCCAAAGTTGAGCCAATTCTCTGAATTTTCAGACTTAGAGTAAAACTCAAATGAGGTCCATTTTGCATTTAAGTCCAAAACTTAGGGTTTGGCCTGCAAATTCACATATGAGTGACCCAAATACCTTAAGACACTTACTTGACCTGATTTTTGCACTTTAGTCCAAAAGTGGACTAATTTTGCACTTAGGTCCCTAGGGTTTGGTTTTAGGGTTTCCCAGGGTTCCAATTAGGGTTTCTGGTATTCCAGGGGTATAAATGTGATTCAACTTTATTGTTGGGGTCATTTTATGACTTTTACCCTAAAGTCTTTAGGTTTTCTTAACTTGGGTTAAGCTTTACCCCTTTAACCACTATTTAGGGTTAAGTCCTTTAACCAGGGTCCTATTTGTAAAACATTAAAACAATACAACTTGTTTGAAATTTTTGCCTAGTGAATGCACTCTAGGTGTGTCAAACATATGCAATGCCCATGCTCATGATGCCATGCTCAAGTTTTAGTTATAGTAACACCAGGGGTGTTACAACGGGCGCACCGTCTTCACACCGTGGGAGAGGGCTCCCTCGCTGCCCCTAGATGGGACGTAAGCTTGGCTGACGACGTGACCGCTGCTCCTGCCCACCTGTCATCGCCATTACTGTCGGCCCATTTTTGACCGCATTTGACCGTCGCGCTTGGCTGGCACTGCAGGGTTGCCTCGAGTCGCGGTATTGACTCCGCAGTCGAGGAGGCGCGGTAGTGGCGTGAGTGGCGGTGCAGTTGCTCACACGTAGCAACCGGTGCACCGGTTGCATGACGCGTGGGCCTGGACCTCCATGCTGGGCTTGTTGGAGTCGAAGGGGTGCGCCCACTTGGCACGGTTGCATGCCGCCTGCATGGCTGTCCGCCCTTTCACCCGCTGGTCTGGGCGAAAGTGGAGGAGTGCTTGTAACCGCTGGGCGGTTGCATGCACCGCGCGCAGCGGTTTGGCTTCTTCTGCTCTGGGCCGGCTTGCATGACGTGTGGGACCCAGCCCCCGCGCCGTGGAGGGAGAATCTTGGAGCGTGTTGGATGTTCCAAGCGTTGCCGTAGACCTCGCCTTGACTGTTGGCCAGCTTGTATGTTCCGGGCTTCAGAACCTTGGCGATGACAAACGACCCTTCCCAGGGAGGCGTGAGCTTGTGCCGCCCTCGGGCGTCTTGTCGCAGCCGAAGCACCAGGTCGCCCACCTGGAGGTCTCGGGACCTAACCCCTCGGGCGTGGTAGCGTCGCAGGGACTGCTGGTACCGCGCCGAGTGTAGTAAGGCCATGTCCCGAGCCTCCTCCAGCTGGTCCAGTGAGTCTTCTCGGTTGGCTCGGTTGCTTTGGTTGGTGTAGGCCCTCGCCCTCGGGGAACCGTATTCCAAGTCTGTGGGCAAGATGGCCTCGGCCCCATAGACTAGAAAAAACGGTGTGAAGCCCGTGGCTTGGCTCGGTGTTGTCCTCAGACTCCAGACCACCGAGGGGAGTTCCTTCATCCACCGCTTGCCGAACTTGTTGAGGTCGTTGTAGATCTGAGGCTTGAGTCCTTGCAGGATCATGCCGTTGGCCCGCTCCACTTGCCCATTCGTCATGGGGTGTGCCACGGCAGCCCAGTCCACCTGGATGTGGTGATCCTCGCAGAAGTCCAGGAACTTTCTGCCGGTGAACTGGGTGCCGTTGTCGGTGATGATGGAGTTCGGGACCCCAAAGCGATGGATGATGTTGGTGAAGAACGCCACCGCCTGTTCGGATCTAATGCTGTTTAGGGGTCGGACCTCGATCCACTTGGAGAATTTGTCGATGGCGACCAACAGGTGCGTGTAGCCCCCGGGTGCCTTCTGCAAGGGGCCAACGAGGTCCAGATCCCACACAGCAAACGGCCAGGCGATGGGTATGGTCTGCAGAGCCTGAGCGGGCAGGTGGGTCAGCCTCACGTAGAACTGACACCCTTCGCAGGTGCGGACAATTCTAGTAGCGTCAGCCACCGCCGTCGGCCAGTAGAATCCTTGTCGGAAGGCGTTTCCAACGAGGGTTCGAGGTGCTACGTGATGGCCGCAAGCCCCCGAGTGTATCTCTTGCAAGAGCTGCTGGCCTTCGGCGATGGAAATGCATCGCTGGAGGATGCCTGAGGGGCTGCGGTGGTAGAGCTCCTTCCCATCTCCCAGCAAGACGAAAGACTTGGCACACCGCGCCAACCGCCGAGCTTCGGCTTGGTCGAGGGGCAGCTCCCCTCGCTGGAGATATTGCAGGTACGGGGTCTGCCAGCTTTGATTAGGCATGACCTCGCTCGGTCCCCCCTCGATGCGCAGTGCCTCACCCTCGGGGGCCGAGGGTACCTCGGGCTGAGCCGAGGGTACCTCGGACTGGGCCGAGGGTGCCTCGGGCTGGGCCGAGGGTGCCTCGGGCTGAGCCGAGGGTGCCTCGGGCGGAGCTGAAGGTGCCTCGGGCTCGGGCGTGTCCTCGGTCTTGATGGAGGGTTGATGCAGGTCTCGGGAGAATACGTCCGGGTGAACTATTGTTCGTCCCGAGGCTATTTTAGCCAGCTCGTCCGCAGTCTCGTTGTAGCGTCGGGCGATGTGGTTGAGCTCGAGCCCGTAGAACTTGTCTTCCAGGCGCCGAACCTCATCGCAGTAGGCTTCCATCTTCGGGTCGCGGCAGTGGGAGTTCTTCATGACTTGGTCGATGACGACCTACGAGTCACCGTGAGCATTGAGGCGTCGGACCCCTAGCTCGATGGCGATTCGCAACCCGTTTACCAGAGCCTCGTACTTAGCCACGTTGTTGGACGCCGGGAAGTGGAGGCGTAGCACGTAGCGTAGGTGCTTTCTGAGGGGCGAGACGAAGAGGAGGCCTGCGCCGGCCCCCGTCTTCATCAGTGACCCATCAAAAAACATGGTCCAGAGCTCCGGTTGGATCGGAGCCGTCGGGAGCTGGGTGTCGGCCCATTCAGCCACGAAGTCCGCCAAGACCTGGGACTTGATGGCCTTTCGAGGGGCGAACGAGATCGTCTCGCCCATGATCTCCACCGCCCACTTCGCAATCCTACCCGAGACCTCTCAGGACTGGATGATCTCTCCCAGGGGGAAGGATGACACCACGGTCACCGGATGAGACTCGAAGTAGTGTCGTAACTTCCGCCGTGTCAGGATCACCGCGTATAGCAGCTTCTAGATTTGTGGGTAGCGGATCTTGGTCTCGGACAGTACCTCGCTGATGAAGTAGACTGGCCTCTGGATGGGCAATGCATGCCCTTCTTCTCGTCTCTCAACCACGATCGCGGCGCTAACCACCTGGGTGGTTGCGGCGACGTAGATCAAGAGGGCTTCTCCGGCAGCGGGGGGCACCAAGATGGGCGCGTTCGTGAGGAGCGCCTTCAGGTTCCCGAGGGCTTCCTCGGCCTCGGGAGTCCAAGCGAAGCACTCAGCTTTTCTCAAGAGGCGGTACAGAGGCAGACCTCTTTCGCCGAGGCGGGAGATGAAACGGCTCAGAGCCGCAAGACATCCCATGACCCTCTGTACGCCTTTCAAGTCCTTGATCGGCCCCATGCTAGTGATGGCCGCAATCTTATCCGGGTTGGCTTCGATGCCCCGCTCGGAGACGATGAACCCTAAGAGCATGCCTCGGGGGACCCCAAAGACACACTTTTCGGGATTAAGCTTCACGCCTTTTGCCCTGAGACATCGGAATGTCGCTTCAAGGTCGGAAAGGAGGTCGGAGGCCTTCCTCGTCTTGACTACGATGTCATCGACGTAGGCCTCGACCGTTCGGCCGATGTGTTCGCCGAACACATGGTTCATGCATCGCTGGTACGTCGCCCCCGCATTCCTCAAACCAAACGACATTGTAACATAGCAGTACATGCCGAAGGGTGTGATGAATGAAGTCGCGAGCTGGTCGGACTCTTTCATCTTGATCTGGTGATACCCGGAGTAGGCATCGAGGAAAGACAGGGTTTCGCACCCAGCAGTGGAATCCACGATCTGATCGATGCGAGGCAGAGGGTAGGAAACCTTCGGACATGCTTTGTTTAGACCAGTGTAGTCTACACACATCCGCCATTTCCCCCCTTTCTTTCTCACAAGCACAGGGTTGGCAAGCCATTCGGGATGGAATACCTCTTTGTTGAACCCTGCCGCCAGTAGCTTGTGGATCTCTTCGCCTATGGCTCTGCGCTTTTCTTCGTCGAATCGGCGCAGAGGTTGCTTCACGGGTCGGGCTCCAGCTCGAATATCCAGAGAGTGCTCGGCGACTTCCCTCGGTATGCCGGGCATGTCCGAGGGACTCCACGCGAAAACGTCGGCGCTCGCGCGGAGAAAGTCGACGAGCACTGCTTCCTATTTGGGGTCGAGCTCAGAACCGATCCGGATCTGCTTGGAGGCGTCGTTGCAGGGGTCGAGAGGGACGGACTTGACCGTCTCCGCTAGTTCGAAGTTGCCGGCATGGCGCTTCACGTCGGGCGCCTCCCTAGAGAGGCTCTCCAGGTCAGCTGTAAGACCCAAAATTAGTAGGAAAAAATATAAATAAAAGTATCATAATGCTTTGGAAATTAGGGAAATAAGAAAGTGATGAGAAAAGAACCTTACTTTTAAAGGAAACCATTCATACATCCCATGAAATAAATAACAAGGAGAATAAACTTAACTTAGTAATATTAAAATAGTATGGTTTATATTCACCCTTGGGATTCAATTGATACATTTGAAAAATCTGAAAACTAAAATAGAAGTATAAATTTGAATTTGGAATAGAAAATAGAAATTAGAAAAGTGAGGGAAATAAATATTATGTAGAGAAAAATAAGTAAACAAGGATATATGATTCCTACACTAGGGTTTGAATTGGTATAATTTACTCAAAGGTGAAGCTCATAACAAACTTTGAATTTAAATTTGAATTCAAACTGAATTTGGGAATAAGGAAAAATAAGAAAAGATAAAAGAAAAAGAAAACAAAAATGGAAAAAAAAACGCTCCTGGGCCGAAATCACCTCTGCTCGGCACATCTCACCCTCCCCGCGCGGCCCAGCTCCCACCACGGCGCCGACAGGCGGGGCCACCTTGTCAGCCGCACGACCCAAGCCCAGTCTTCTCGCTGTGCTCCGCTGCGACTGACCATGCGGGCCCACTGCCAGCCGCTCGTCACCCATACTCGCGCGATCGTCGCTGGTCACTGACTGATGGGCCCGGGTGCTCAGACCTTTCCTCCCCACCGTATCGCAACAGACTCCGAATCCGGTCGCGCTCGCTGGATGTCCGCCAAGCTCGGCTGCGGCCGTTTCCTTGCCGGTGGAGCCGCCGGGAATCGCGGGTACGGACTTCACTGTCAGGGCGCTATAAAAACGTGAGCTGCTACCCCCCTCGCCATCCACTGCACCGCCACCTTCGTCTCTCTCGCCGCGACCGCGGATTAGCGCTCTGACCGTCGCCCCGGCCTCGGCTTGGCTTCTGGGGCTTCATCAGGTCTCGCGGATCACGTCCGCGACTTCGACTGGACGAATTACGTTCCGGTCAGCCCGGAATTCCTCGCCGGTGCCCGATCTCCGCTGCTGGACCGCACTGCGCCGCGGGCAGGGGGCCTAGGCTGCACATATCTCGGTGAGGAACCCTTTTCCGTGTTCGCCATGCCCTGTATTACATATCGCTCACCATGGATTAGGATTTAGGGCTCGTTTGCGTAGCTTCGCCGACCTCCGGCCATCTCTCCGCCATGGAGGATCGCCACCGCCGCCGTGACCCGGTGCGGTGTTGGGAGAAGGCCTCCTGGCCGTCGGATCCTTTTTCAACGGTGACGATTAGAATCGAGATAACGTTTCGCCCCGAGGAATCTGTGCCGTTGGATCGATCGGACGGATGAGGTTCATCTGGGCAGTATAAAATCCTGGCCGTTGGGATATCATCGGATGGCTGTGGGTGGATACCGGTTCATAAGTGTGCGATGTGATCTGGTCCATCCAAGTGTGATCGGACGGTGGAGATTGAAGCATACCCCTTCGGCCCGTACGTTTTACAAAAGAGACCCCGGAAGAGAGTCAAATTAACCCGCCGTCCGGTCTGACTGTGCGCTGTGTCTTAGAAAATTTTACCCGAGCCCCCTGCGCTTCTGTTTAATTGAGGCGCAGTCCTGTGGATAGGAAAATCATAGAAAATGATTTAGAAAATGATTTTTAGTGTTAAAATAAATCAGAAACTTATTTAATTCATAACTAATTCATTTTAGCTCCTTTTTGACCCATTCCAGTTGCAATAATTTTGTTTTAATATTATTTACCACTTAGAGCCTCTGTTTTGTCATAAAAACAATTAGAAATTTAATCTCTCACTTAATCCATTTTAAACACATAAAACCTTTGAAAATTCATACCTTAAAATCTATAACTCCAAAATTAATGAATCCTGTTCCTATGATCTTATTTTAATATGTATATTAATAATGTGAATTTTGTACTTATGTTTGGTGTAATGTTAATTTTGCCTATACAATGTTTGTTTGTATTGCTACGACTAGCAGTGAGGTCACGTGTCATCTGAAGAATCATCCTGGTACCTGGAATCTCAAGTCCCAGGCAAGTTGTGCCCTTGATCACTTCTTTTTACCCACTCATGTTCTAATTAATCATAATGATCTGCATAGGTTAATTTTGATGGGACCCAATAGGTTACCCTAGTTTGTCTATCTTTATACCTTGTTTACCACTGAACTTTTTGGGTAGTACTTGCTAGTGCTTTATGTGGTTTTGGGTATGAAGGTACATTATTCATGATCACACTTTTATTATATGTTTATTATTACTGTTCATGATAAGATCATTATGTTAATTGGAACATGGAGCGACCACCCGGGAAAACAGTGCTACCACAAGGGAGGAATGGGACCCCTTGGCTGATTAATTAGGAAAGCTAGTGGAAGACTACCTTATCCGAAAGGGGCAAGGGCAGTAGGGGAGTGGTCAGTGTAGGGAGGCCCTCGGGAGGATTTTGCTGCGATGGCGGTCCTGCAAGGGATTCCTGCATTGGAACTTCCTATAAACTGTAGCGGGTTTTCGGAAGCTAGTGGAACTTTGTAAAGGCCTCGTAGTGGATCCCTAGCCATTCACCTCGGAAGTGTCTAAGGGCCTTGCAAACCCTGGCGACATGGGATACACGACTTGTGGGTAAAGATGCGCAACCTCTGCAGAGTGTAAAACTAGTATACTAGCCGTGCTCACGGTCATGAGCGGCTCGGACCCTCACATGATTAATTTATGGAACTTAAACTCAATTTGTCATATGCATTACATCGCAGGTGAAGGTTGTTACTTTTGTTCTACTATTAAATTGGGTTGGTATTTACTTATACCTAGTAACTGCTAATAAAATTTTGACCAACTTTAAAAGCAATGCTCAGCTCTAACCATCCTCTTTGGTAAGCCTTACACTTCACATGAGCTCCCACCTTTGGCGAGTTCATGCACATTATTCCCCACAACTTGTTGAGCGATGAACGTATGTGAGCTCACTCTTGCTGTCTCACACACCCCACAGGTCAAGAACAGGTACCGCAGGATGAGGCGCTTGGAGGATGCTTCGATGTGTTCGTGAGAGGTCTAGGCCGTCGTCTCCCAGTCAACTTTGGGTTGCTGGACCGTTGTCTCCCTATAATGTAATTATTTATTTTGTATAGAACTCCTGTTATATATAAAGATGTGACATTCGATCCTGTGCCACTATACATCATATGTGTGAGACTTGGTCCCAGCATACCTGGTGTTTATGTTCGCGCCCGGGTTTTGGACCCCTAAAATCCGGGTGTGACATCAGCGATGAGGGCCTCGGATTCGGCGAGGGCCTCGGCGTACTCCACGCACTCCACATCGCATTCGTATGCGTGTCGGTACGTGGGCCCGACGGTGATGACCCCGTTGGGGCCCGACATCTTGAGCTTGAGGTAGGTGTAGTTGGGGACGGCCATGAACTTCACGTAGCATGGCCTTCCCAGCATCGTGTGGTAGGTTCCTCGGAACCCGACCACCTCGAACGTGAGGGTCTCCCTTCGAAAGTTGGAGGGCGTCCCGAAGCAGACGGGTAGGTCGAGTTGTCTAAGGGGATGAACGCGCTTCCCAGGGACGATCCCGTGGAAAGGCGCAGCGCCCGTCCGGACCGAGGACAGATCGATCCGCAGGAGCCTAAGGGTCTCGGCGTAGATGATGTTGAGGCTGCTGCCTCCGTCCATGAGGACCTTGGTGAGCCTGACGTTGCCGATGATGGGGTCGACAACGAGTGGGTATCTCCCCGGGCTCGGCACGTAGTCTGGATGGTCGGCCTGGTCGAAGGTGATGGGCCTGTCAGACCAGTCTAGGTAGACTGGCGCCGCCACCTTTACCGAGCAGACCTCCCGACGCTCTTGCTTGCGGTGCCGAGCCGAGGCGTTCACCACTTGCCCGCCGTAGATCATGAAGCAGTCGCGGACCTCGGGGAACCCTCCTGCCTTGTGATCTTCCTCCTTCACGTCGTTGGGGGCCTTGCCACCCTCCACGGTTGGCCCAGCCTTGTGGAAGTGTCGTCGAAGCATGGCACACTCCTCGAGGGTGTGCTTGACGGGCCCTTGATGATAGGGGCATGGCTCCTTGAGCATCTTGTCGAAGAGGTTGGCACCTCCGGGAGGTTTCCGAGGGTTCTTGTACTCGGCAGCGGCGACAAGGTCCGCGTCGGCGGCGTCGTGTTTTGCTTGCGACTTCTTCTTGCCCTTCTTCTTGGCGCCGCGCTGAGTTGATGCCTCGGGAGCATCTTCCGGTGGGTGGCCCTGGGGCTGCTTGTCCTTCCGGAAAATGGCCTCAACCGCCTCCTGGCCAGAGGCGAACTTGGTGGCGATGTCCATCAGCTCGCTCGCCCTGGTGGGGGTCTTGCGACCCAGCTTGCTCACCAGGTCGCGGCAGGTGGTGCCGGCGAGGAACACGCCGATGACATCTGAATCGGTGACGTTGGGCAGCTCTGTGCGCTGCTTCGAGAATCGCCGGATGTAGTCTCGGAGAGGCTCTCCCGGCTGCTGGCGGTAGCTTCGGAGATCCCAGGAGTTCCTAGGGCGCACGTACGTGCCCTGGAAATTGCCGGTGAAGGCTTGGACCAGGTCGTCCCAGTTGGAGATCTGCCCCGGGGGCAGGTGCTCCAGCCAGGCTCGAGCGGTGTCGGAGAGGAACAGGGGGAGGTTGCGGATGATGAGGTTGTCATCGTCCGTTCCACCCAGTTGGCAGGCCAGCCGATAGTCCGCGAGCCACAGTTCCGGTCTCGTCTCCCCCGAGTACTTCGTGATAGTAGTCGGGGTTCGGAACCGGGTCGGGAACGGTGCCCGTCGTATGGCGCGGCTGAAAGCATGTGGACTGGGTGGTTTGGGCGAAGGACTCCGATCCTCCCCGCTGTCATAGTGTCCCCCACGCCTGGGGTGGTAGCCTCGGCGCGTCCTGTCGTCGAGGTGGGCCCGACGGCCGTGATGAGGGCGCTCGTTGCCGAGGCGACCCGGGGCCGCAGGCGCTGTGTTGGCGTGCGCCCGGAGTGGACCGAGACTTCCCGCATGAATCGGGAAGTTACGACGCGATGTTCCGGGGGGAACCCCTGCCTTTGGGAGGCAGAGCTTTCGGCCCGTCGGACCGCGGCGTCCTCCAGGAGATTCTTGAGCTCTCCCTGGATACGCCGCCCCTCGGTGGTTGATGGCTCCGGCATCGCGCGGAGAAGCATCGCTGCTGCTGCCAGGTTCTGGCCGACTCCGCTGGAATCCAGCGGCGGCCTCACCCTAACGTCGTCGGCGATGCGGTGCTAGATGTCCTGGGGGAGATGACATGCTTCTCCGGCCGGGGGTTGGATCGCCCATTCCTTCCCGATGTCCCGGCGGATCGGCACAAGCGTTCCTGCTCCCTCGTCGAGCCTGGCCTGCCTCTCGCGGATTTGCTCGAGCTGTGAGTCAGGACCCCCTGCCGGGACGGGGACCACAGCTAGCTCCCGAAGGATGTCAACGCGAGGCACGGGCCTAGGGGGATCACCGTTTTTTGGCATACCAAGATGGTTGCCTTCGCCGGGACCCCCTAGATCGACGTGGAAACATTCACGACTTGGACCGCGGTCCTCATTGTTGAGGCCGCGGCTGTCGTCGGAACAGTCAGAAAGGCAGTAGTCACATGCGGTCATGAAGTCCCGCATGGCACTGGGGTTACCAAGTCCGGAGAAATCCCAACAGAGGTCGGGCTCGCCATCTTCCTCGGACCCCGAGGGCTCGTAGGTCGAGTCGGCCGTCAGTCGGTCCCAGGGTGACCGCACACGATACCTCCGGGGGTTTGGGCTCGCCTCTATGAAAGTGCTCACCGAAGTGGAGTCGCTTGATGGGTCGAGGCCGAATCCAAAAGACACGAGATGGGAATCGGTCGGTACCTTTCGGTCAACGGTCGGTGACGAGGTCGCGTCTGGGACTGACTGCACCGTCGTCTCAGGTACGAGGGTGACGCCCAGCAAGTCCTTCGTGAGCGTGCTGGCGTCGTGTGTTTGCTTGAGATTGGCGTGTTGCGGGGAGGCGGCGCTCGTCTTCGTCTCAGACGCGAGATCGACGCCCGACGCGCCATCCATTGGGGCGCCGACGCCGTCGACTCGCTCGACAGCCAACGAGGTGCCGCTTCCCGCTTGGCCTTGGTTGCCCCGCCTCCTCCTCCGTCGGCGGGAGAGGGGACGGGACAAGCCTGAATGTCGTCCTTCCACCATGTGGGGAAGGCGTCGTCGATTTCCCCGCCGGCGAGTGGGCTGTCGACCGCCATTGTCGCTGTCGCACGGCGGGGGAAGGAGTATCATGTCGTAGCTGCCGTCGAGGGACATGAACTCAAGATTCCCGAAACGGAGCACCGTCCCGGGCTGGAAAGGTTGCTGGAGACTGCCCATCTGGAGCTTGACAGGAAGCTGTTCGTCAACACGCACCAGGCCCCTACCTGGCGCGCCAACTGTCGGTGTTTCGAAACCTGGGGGGTCCCTGGACCGACGAGTGAATTGTTGCCGCGTGCCCCAGCCCAGATGGGTCGACGCGAGGCGGAACGCGAAGGGGGGAAAGGAGGCAGCCGGAGGGAGGCAGGCGTGTGAGAGAGCGGATCCCGCGGCCTTCGTGTTAGCCCCGCGCCTGAGTCAGGTGCGCTTGCAGTAGGGGGATACAAGCGTCCACGCAGGAGTCGGAGCGAGCGGCCTTGCGCGAGCGCCGTCCCGTCCTCCTCCACGCGGGCCAACCCTCTGTAAGAGGGCCCTGGTCCTTCCTTTTATAGGCGTAAGGAGAGGATCCAGGTGTACAATGGAGGGTGTAGCAGAGTGCTACGTGTCTAGCGGAGGAGAGCTAGTGCCCTAAGTACATGCCGTCATGGCAGCCGGAGAGGTTTAAGCACCCGGTTCGTGTGGTGTCGTGGCCATCGGAGGAGCGCTGGAGCCTGGCGGAATGACAGCTGTTGGGGCTGTCGAGTCCTTGCTGACGTCCTCTTGCTTTCGTAAGGGGGTCGAGAGCCGCCGTCGTCACAGAGCGTGCGGGACGCCATCATTGCCTATCTGACGGAGCGAGCCAGATGGGACGCCGGTCTTGTTCCCCGTAGCCTGAGTCAGCTCGGGTAGGGTAATGATGGCGCCTCCTGTCGACGTGGTCGGTCCACGCCCTAGGTTGGGCGATGTGGAGGCTCCTCCGAGGTCGAGGTCGAGTCTGTCTTCCGTGGCCGTGGCCGAGTCCGAGCCCCTGGGTCGGGCGAGGCGGAGACCGTCGGCTGAGGCCAGGGCTGAGTCCGAGCCCTGGGGTCGGGCGAAGCGGAGTCCGTCGTCTCCTGGGGCTGAGCCCGAGTCCGAGCCCTAGGTTGGGCGAGGCGGAGTTCGTCGTCTTTCGGGGCTGAGCCCGAGTCCGAGCCCTGGGGTCGGGCGAGGCGGAGTTTCCTATGACGCCCGAGGCCGGCCTTGGCTGCTGTCAGCCTCACTCTGTCGGGTGGCTCAGCAGTCGGAGCGGCGCAGGCGGCGCTGTCCTCTTGTCAGACCGGTCAGTGGAGCGGCAAAGTGACTGCGGTCACTTTGGCCCTGTCGACTGGAGGGCGTGCGTCAGGATAAAGGTGTTAGGCCACCTTTGCATTAAATGCCCCTGCGACGTGGTCGGTTGGCGTGGCGATGTGGCCAAGGTTGCTTCTTAGTGAAGGCTGGGCCTCGGGCGAGCCGATAGTGTGCCCGCTGCTGGAGGGGGGTCCTCGGGCGAGACGTAGGTTCTCCGGGGTCGGCTTCCCTTGCCCGAGGCTAGGCTCGGGCGAGGCACGATCATGTCCCTTGAATGGACCGATCCTTGGCTTAATCGCACCCATCAGGCCTTTGCAGCTTTGTGCTGATGGGGGTTACCAGCTGAGATTTAGGGGTCTTGAGGGTACCCGTAATTATGGTCCCCGACAAATATAGACACAGTAGTTGACACTTAAGTTACTTTATATACCGGAGAGGTCTAGTAAATTCCTACCATCGTCATGACCACCAATCATGCCAGCGAAATTGGAGCCTTCGACCATCGTTCAACAACCAAATGTCCTCCTTTTGTTTTCTGCAATTCAGCTTTCGCCATGTTGTCTTCCTTACACTGCTAGGAGTTCCTTACACCGCTTGGAGGTAAAGATAGCCCGCACATCAAGAGTACATCAGAAATTCAGAATTAAGAACTAAATTCTAGTTATTGCAAGCAAGTGTAAGCATGTAACCAGCGTTTAAAAGCTACATACTTTTTAGATTTAAAAATTCAAGAAACTCATGAAACAACTACAGACACCGAAGCTACATCAAACCGACCAATGATGGAACGTCTGTCCTCACATGCCCAGAAACTGACGAATTTGATTAGGAACACAGCCAATGAGCATCCCAAACTCACTGACACGCAATAGTAGGACCGGTATGACTCCTTGATGACGACGGCGGTAGCAGGGTCCATCGTCGTGGCAGGACTTCAGGAGGATGGGGGGAGAGGGAGCGGCGACTGTGGTAGGAGAAGCTCCGGTGGCTCATAATCGCTAGATACGACGAGCCACCGGCTAGCATGTTAGGCAGGCCGCTGTGTAGCGTGTGAGGAAGTGCTCCTAATTTTATCAGTGGAATGAGATGAATGCGAACGAACGATACGTGAGGGGCCAGTGAAGAGGAAGACAACTCGAGTCTGCCTCTTTTTTCCCATGCGCTGGACCTCTCTAGAAGCAGCGTGACTCTCTGTAGGCAACATGTCGAGACCTCCGTGATCGTTGATGCTTCATCGCAGGGTTTATATTCTTTTTGCTAACGTGGACGGGCTCAATGAGCTGCTTTGCGTCGCGCTTTATTATATATAGAAAGAAATAGCAATATTGCTTCATTCCAGCGATTCATCGCCCATAACTTTGACGCCAGCGACCATGGCACATCAGGCTTCCCTGTTGTTGTTAATAGGATCGACATACTAGATATCCAATTTTCAACACTAACAGTCACACGACAATGTGCTAGTGAGGAAGCTTACGATGGCACATGTCGCTTTGGTTACAAGACAAAGTTGTGTTTTTCCTTAGTACTATTGCACTCACATCATTTGTATGAATGTTTACATTTGAAATTGGCTATTTTAATCATGAATATCTAAAAAGTAACTAGGTAGGGTTTATAGTTTTCTGTAATGGCTTTGGCTCCTCCAGAAAAGTTGCTTTTGTCAAGAAGCCAGCGCCAAAGTCATTTCTGAAGAAGCTAAAACCATACCAAAGGAGGCTTAAGTTGTGTTTTGCTAAGTTTTGAAAAAGTGTTATTATGACAAAAATAAAATATTAACCAAATAAATTGAGACAAAATTAATGTTTATAGTGAAAGTTCCCTATGCCCGGGAACATGATCTGGATGTCGCCTAGAGGGGGTGAATAGGCGAATAATAATTATCACTTTTATAACTAGAAATACTTACTCTACTCGAAGGCTGGATTGCAGTGTAATGAAAGACCCTTCGAGTAGGTTGCAGCGGAATTGAAGTTCCTATCTTAAAATACCTTGCACTTCGAAAATAGCTTGTATCACATATAAATATTGAAGTGCAAGTATAAACATTAAATAAGACAGAGAAACAACACACAACACAGAGTAGAGCACATAGACACAGGGATTTATCTCGAGGTTCGGTCAAGCCTGAAATGCTTGCCTAGTCCTCGTTGGAGTTAGCCACACCTTGGCTTGGAGTCTATTTCAAATCCTTACTCCATTTGCTCAGATTTGTCAGTGCGACAGATAGAGCCTTCCACTATGTTGATATCAGTTACAACGATGTCGTGGTTGCTTACAATCTTCTCGACAGCACTCTGACAGAGTAACAATGCGCTCAAGATTTTGCTCTAGCTCTCAGCAGCACTTCCCCTTTCTCTAAAGGCTTATAACTTCGCGTCTACACAAACTAGAGAGATACATAAGAGAGGGAGAGAAAGAATTGATCCAAATAATGTATGGACTTGTTGGCTCCTCTTGTGTGCTTGTTGGAGGCGCCTAGGGGTCCCTTTTATAGTCCCAAAGGGCCTAGGAGCCGTTGGAGCTTCATTTGGAAGCTCCCAGCCTTCCCTGGTTGCGGGTGCACCGGACTGTCCGGTGGAGCACCGGACAGTGAACAGTAACGGATCTGATTGACAGTTTCCTTCTCTGGAAGAGCTAGCCGTTGGTGCACCGGACAAGTTACCATTCACTGTCCTGTGCACCAGATAGAGTAACTATTCACTGTTCTGTGCACCGGACAGAGTAACTATTCATTGTCCTGTGCACCGGACAGAGTAACTATTCATTGTCCTGTGCACCAGACATGTTACTATTCACTGTCCTGTGCACCAGACATGTTACTATTCACTGTCCTGTGCACCGGACAGTTACTATTCACTGTCATGTGCACCAGCCAACAGCACACTAAGTGCTTTTTCATTCATTCTGTCTCCGTTTGACTTCAACTTTTGGGAGGTTTTTTCTGAGACTTAAACAAACACATTTAGAGTATAATCCAATTGATTTAGTACTAGAAACTTACCGCTTTCTTGTTCTTCTCCTAGCTTTTCTGTTTCTCCTCAAGCAGAGATCAGAATGGCACTTTCTCTATAGAAAGAGTTAGAGTGCAAACCAAAGCACCAAACTTGTAGTAAGAGGTGTATGCAAAATGGTTGAACACTCAAACCTTACATACTTAACTTTTTTCATCGTTTTACCCAATTTGCATGTTTGAGGTCGATGTTGGACTCTAAACCATCAAGTCAACTTGACTTGATCTAGATTGACATATCTGAGCTCCAACCCCCTTGTTCACTTCCCGAGCTTGATCTTGAGTCTTATGACTTACACCACATAACTGTAGATGTTACCTCATTGGTTGTAAGTCATGTCCTTATTTAGTGATCCTTGATGCACCGTTCCTGGTCTCCTTGACCTTCTCCCGTGCACTCGGTACCTTGAAGCTCTTCTTGCCTCCATCCTTGGCTTGATCGGTTGTCTCTGAGTTACGCACATCGAGTCTCACTTAAGCAATGTCCATCTTACTTGTGATGCCCATTATCTATAGATAATCTAGTCTTTGGACCATCACACTTGTTCATTTGTGTTGAACCCTGTTAGCTTTGCATTAAGCACCTATTCAACACTAGCACACTTATTAGTCCTTTAATTGGGTTGTCATCTAAATACCAAAACCCACAAGAGAGCTTTCATATAGATACAATTGTTTTCACGAAGTACAATTTATAGAGCACCTTATGAAGTTTGTAGACATGGTCGGGATGCTCGGGATCTTGAAAACCTAGTCGTTGCTCCACATAACTATCTTGGTGATAGGTCCATTGAGAAGCACCCTCTTGACATCCATCCCATATAACTTGAAGCCATGATGGGCAACAAAGTCTACAAAGCATTTGGATTGCTTCAAGTCTCACCACTGGTGTATGCCTCTTCAAAGTCATATGTTGGTCACAAAATATTGGAGTTTGTAAATCTCATCTATGACTTTTGTTGTAGTTGTATGTAGTGTTTATTATCCCAAAAGTCCACAAAAAACTCTTAGATCTTTTGTATGACTTCACAGTTATTTGATGATCATTTGAACCATAATGAATTAGTGCTCTAATAATAATTTTGTCAAGACCCTATAGTTAAGCTGAGAGATTCATTCAATAATCTTTTAAACAGTTTTGGTGCAAGTAACTGTAAGATCATTTAGAACCATATAGGGTCATAGCTATGAAATAAAAAGCATGTTCAATTGATTTTGGAGGTCCTACATCTGGTGTCCTTGGCTCTTATCCCCTCCATGACACTACATCATCTACATCTTCTATGATGATTGTGTATCCGATGCAAGAAATTAAGCTACCCTCTTCTACATATTTATTACCTTCACAACAAACCTAACCCTAATCCCAAAAAACAACATCACAAGGAAAAGAGGTTTTAGGATTTGACCTGCGCCTCCTTGTAGCTAGGATAAACAAGTTAATGGTCACATATGACGATCCTAAAACCGGTGAAATCTTTCTTTTGTCAAGGTGGATTTGAGACATAGATGCGGGAATAAGTGGGACACCTCGCTGGTGCACTTTGTCATCATATCATCCACTCGAGATCACCGCCAAGCTCCTCTTATTCGTTGCGCGTCGACGGTGATGCCTTTCCTGGCCAGATCCAGCGACGATGGTGATATCTAGAGTTTGCGTTCTCCTAGATTTGAGGGGTCCACTTTCAAACCTGTCAAATGGGTGGTCACTAGAGCCTAGTTTCGCCACACTGAAGGGCACATCTTCCCTAGCTCCAAGTGGTCGTGGGAGGGAGAGTTGGACCAGGGAAGAGATCGAGCATGAGGGGAAGTCCCAGAGCGAGCGCGAGAGAAGGGGGGTAGTAGTCAGGAGCGGAAAGAGCCACCACATTTAGAGGACGTCCTCCTCTTTCATAAGGGAGCATTTAGTTCATCTTATTGGAGAGACAAAGGAGGCAAGCACATGCTAAATGTAATGAACCAAATACTTTATCGTGTTGTGCTTGAGACAACCTCATCGGTGCTCGCGAGAGTAGGGTTCATGGACATTCACAATAGCTTGGGCTCAACTTAACAGGTGAGAGACCCATAATGATTGTGATTGAATGATCAATATCGTGCAAAATTGGATCGCATGGTTATCGACCTAATGGGGCGACATGACTTTATTAGTTTTCCATGATTTGGCCCATGATTCTTATATAGAAAGAAAGATAAAGAGATCCCTATCCCAAAACCAACATGGATTTTAATCTATCCCTCCATCCATTTCCATAAATCCAAACACCACCATAGTTTTTTTGTTCCTAGGACTCCAATCAGTAGGGCTAGATATCGAGCTTGCTCAGCTTAGCTTAGTCGAGCTCGAGCTCGCTCAGCTCGTTAAGAAATTGAATCAGAGAACCAACTTGGTTCGACTCGTTTGCGAGCTCGAGATAGATCATTTAGTTCACGAACCACAACCAAAAAAATATATGCATATATACATATGCATACACACATATGTATCAACATAATCCATTGCTAGTTAATTCCACGCCAATTTAACATCATTAAAGAGTATTAATGTTCACATTTTCACAGACCACATCAATTCAACACCAAATTCACAGAATTCATCACTCATAGTTCATCCAACACAAGCACACACACACATGTTCATCAATTTTAATCCACACGCACAATCGTGGATACCAATTTAATATACAATTTTATCAATCACCAGTTCTATGCATAAGCCAGAAGCATATACATGTAACACTAGCAAAGTGATCATACATTGCTATGATTTTCATTTATGCTTGAGTATAGAATATAAAACACAAAGACATATATGTTTTGTGGGTTAGCTGGATTTGAACGTGAACTTGGAGCCAACAACTATGGTTCAAAACCCTAAAACAACATAAAGGATTTGTGAACGTGGATTTTAGCGTTTTTACTATTTAAATGTGGGCAGAAAGACATACGTAAATATTTTTTTAACATTTAGATGTGGAAGAGCAAAGTAGAGCCGAGCTAAAGGGGTGCTTGGTTTGTCGCATCAAATGCTTGAATATTAATTATAAATATTAACTAGGTTTAATAATCTTATCTTATCTTTTAGTGTTAAATTATTTTTTTATAATTAGACTATATTTAATACACACAATTATCACTTAAACATTTGGTGTGACATGGACACCCCTAACCACCAGGGAGCTGATGAAGTGATGAGCACGGGACGTGCTATTTGCAATTAGGCCTGTCATGTTGCTGGTCCATCTTGTATCAGATGGAAAGACTAAAAAAAATCGAAAAAGCGTTTTAACACCTCGCAATCTAAAACCCTAGTTTTGTCCAGACAGCCCTTCGGAACATCAGGACCGTTGGTTGCAATCTGCGAGCCAATCGAGACCGCTCTTATCTACTTCCGCTGCTACATATAAACCTGCACGAGCTCTCTCTCGTCTCCGGCGGCGGAAGGAGAAGTGCAAGGAAGCAGGCGGCCACCATGGTGAAGGGACGCACGGGACAGCGCGTCAGGCTCTACGTCCGGGGCACCATCCTCGGATACAAGAGGTGAGATCCGCGCCGCCGCTTCTTCTCCGTCTACATACATCTGGCCTTTCTCGGTTCGATTCCGCTAACAGTGGTTGCGGTGGTGGCTATGCAGGTCCAAGTCGAACCAGTACGAGACCACGTCGCTTATTCAGATCGAGGGGGTGAACACCAAGGAGGACGTCGCGTGGTACGCTGGCAAGCGCATGGCGTACATCTACAAGGCTAAGACCAAGAGCAGCGAGACCCGCTACAGGTGCATCTGGGGCAAGGTCACCCGCCCGCACGGCAACTCGGGCGTCGTCCGCGCCAAGTTCAAGTCCAACCTCCCGCCTGAGTCCATGGTCTGTGCCGAACTCCCTAAGCTATGTGATGTGCTGCTTCCCAATTCCTGCCCTGTCCTGATGCCTTTTTTCATTTGAGTGCAGGAGCGCAAGGTCAGAGTGTTCATGTACCCGAGCAGCATCTAAGGTTAGGTATGATCCACAAACGTCTGTTATTCTCTATTTGTTTGGCTGGTTGATCTTGAATTTGTTGTTTGCTATCAAATGATATGACAACGAATTCTGCTTAGTTTGCACTCGACATTGCTGTAGACCATAGGCTAGGTCTTTAGGTTGTTAAACGCATCATAGTTTGCGGTTACAGTTGTTTGTTAGGATTAGGAGGCACATTGAGTCTGCGTAGCAGAAAACAGTGCCTATTCAGCTGAGAATCATGGTAATTTGGCTATTGTGGTTTGGTCTGCTCATGTTGATACTGGCCTGAATTCGGTGAGCTTATTATAGCTGGCTGAGGGAGTAATTCACTTTAGTGAAGAACGCAAGTTAAAAACTTTTCACTGTTCTTCACTCTAGTCAAGGAAAATGACATTGTCCTCATCAATCAACAAGCAATATTGTAAGAGAGAAAACTGCTGGAAAATTAACAGCAAGGGATAGGAATAGCGTAATATGCCAGAAATGTTTGCATTCGTGGAAACTCTAAAAAAATGCTTACCCTTATTAGGGATGGAGGGGAGTATATACAGTTGTTCCAACTAAGGTAGTGTTTGGTTACTAGGGACTAATTTTTAGTCCCTCCATTTTATTCTACTTTAGTTTATAAATTGTAAAATATGGAAACTATAACTCTATTTTAGTTTCCATATTTGACAATTTAGTGACTAAAGTGGAATAAATTGGAGGGACTAAAAATTAGTCTCTAAAACCAAACACCCTCTAATGTTTACCACCATTTGATTTTATCAGTTCCTTTGCATTGGAGCTCCTCAATGCTGTTTTGCATCAGTTCTTTAATTGTGCTGCCACTGTATATTGCATATAGTGATGCCTATTTTGAGCAATTGAGACTTGGCAGTTTTTATTGCTTCCATTTATATTTATATTGGGCAGCTTTTCTTGCCATAGAAGTGCACTGATATTTGGTAATGTTCATTGCCTTTGTGATACAATACAATGGCTGTAAACATACCGTGTCTTGTTTAGAACATTGGGCATCGTGTCTCCCAACACGAAGTTCGAATCCAATGCTTAACCCTTTCAAAACAATTCCATGTGCATAGCCTGCAATGCCTTCGCTTATGCTATTATCTGGCTTTATGTCTGCAGGTTTTTGTTGGAGTAAAGGTGGACTCTAAATGGCCATGCTTATTTCTTCTCTCTGAGCTTAAAATGCCATGTGTTGGCAACTTAGATTGTTCATGTACTGAACCTGCTGAAGTTCTACCAAAATTTGTTGTCGAACGGCTGAACAGTTGTCCTAATGTTATGCTATAAACAGAGCTTATCTTTCCCCGTGCCATCGCTGTCTGATTGCAGTATTTTTTTCCTCTCTCCAACTTTTATAGACATTTTACACTTGTTTGCCCATGTTCGTCTACCACATCTGAAAATGTCGGAAACGGCTTTCGTTTGGTGTGAATGTGTAATGCTCTTCTACGATTCCCTGGGATGCCTTTTCAGTAACTATTTGTGAAAATAATTAACGCTTTCAGTTTGTGACAACATTTCGCATGTATGCTTTCTTCGTCCTGGAAATAAAATTTAGAGCTGTCCTCCACAAACTCTTGAACTACAAATTCTGCCAAGACTGCTTGTTGCAGCGTATCGCTTTATTTGTACGAAAAGAGGTTTATTTGTAAAAAGAGAGAGGAGTTAAAAACTAAACTATGCGTAAACAGGGCAAGAATAACTTTAATTCGTATTAACTCCGGCGTTCGCCCGAGCCAAATCCCTTCTGCCCTTGTTCCAGATCAACGCGAAAAACCTTCGGCCAACATTGCAGTAGTCATTCAAAGGTTCTTCACGTGCTAATCTCTGTTGCCAATCTTTACTACTTATTAAGGCTGTAAGAGTAGTCTGCTATTTCGTTCTAGCACCATTCCCGTTCTGCCACCATTCTTATTCCTTTTTCTGTGTTTCTCATTCTCATGTCATTATATGTTCTCCCATTCCTATTCTTTGATCTGCTTTTCTCTTTTCCCCCTCCCCGCAACCCCACGTCTAGCTAAAATACTAAAATTAAAAAAACACACATGTCCTCAAGGGGATTTGAATCCATGACCTCTCAAGCAAAGGCCAAAAATAGCTACTGCTACACTACATGTGTGTTTATATCTACATCTATGACAGGAAACACATCTACTACATCTCTCACCAAGCTCACTTGCTACCCTTACACAATACGTAGTAGTAGGTAAGTATCACCGAGATTCTTGAATTATATTTTTGAATGGAGGTAATATTATTTAAAGAAGAGCTATGCATGCAATTTCTTTTGTTTGAATAATGTATTATACTTAAATTCCCTTTTTTGCATGTGTGACATTTTTTCTTCGTAATATTTTTTCCATGAATCAGACTTGTGAGTCATTTTCATAAACCAACGCCAAACATGAATCCATGTTTCTTACTTGAAACCCGGAACAAACACCATGAGCAGGAGGCACTCGCGTTGGCGTCGCTCATCGATGACGAGAAGAAACTTGGCGACTGTCAGTTCGACCTCTAGAAGCAGTCTTACATGGTCGCATGCGCCGCTGTGTATGACAAGCTCCCGCGAAGCCGCCGCTTGGACGCGGTCTAGAGCAGCTGCACCGCTCTGTCCATCGTTAAGCAGGGGGGCCTCATGGTTGTCGCCAACGTCGATGACTCTCGGGTTGTTCTGAACACCGCATCCGACGACGACGCCATCACGTCGTCCGGCTCATCGTCCACCTGAAGCCCAACCTGCCACGTAAGTCGCTACTGACCGGACATGAATTCTTGTGCGCTGGGACAATGGATGTTGCTGACGTTGTGTGAGTGTCCTCGAACATGATGTATGTAGTGAAGTAGCGCATCCGGTGGTGCAACGACCAGGGGTACTACCTCGCTGATGAGCTCGGGGTGCACTTTGTTTGGCAGCCCAACCAAGAGTCATCGGTACTCGTCATGTCGCGCGCGTTCGACGACTACTATATCGAGGATTGTGGCGTCATCTTGGCGCCGGAGGTGACACAGAGGAGGATCGACAACAGTGACCAGTTCGTCATCCTCACCACCGTCAGGGTAGCTTTTGTGCCGGCCTGCCTTTAATTCTCTTCGCAAACACACACACACACTTACATTTTTGTTTAAGCAAGAGCGTATGGTGGTGCGTGTCTGATGACTAACGATGTACGAGGGAATTTCTTTCAGCATGTGTGGAACGTGCTCTCCAATGATGAGACCATACAAATTGTGATATATATCGAAGTCTGCATGATACTGATGATTGCAATATAGTGGTGAAACAACTAGATTAAAATAACAAAATTTATGTATGGCTAGGATCACAAATTGATTATGAAACATTTTCTCATAACAATATAACACACATTTTGTATGTAAGTTATCGTAGTATACTGGTATTATATATTCCCGTTGCAACGCACGTGCATTCAGCTAGTTAAAATGTTGAAGTTAGAGCAAGAGTGCAAGACATTCTTCATATGAGCGCAATCGTCGTCTTCTTCAGTCGCAATAGTCGTCGCTTGACTCAAGAATGGACGATAAACCGTCTACTTCCTCAACCATTTTCTTAAGTGCCCCAACTGAGTCTCTATCCTCGACATTCGCTTCAGACGTGCTTCGACTGAAGACAAAATGCTTTGGACTCTGTAGGCGGCGTAGCTTGGGGCCGTTTCAAAGAGGGAGTTCACAGTTGATCGTAGAGCTAGGGCTGTAAGGGCATCTTGTAGTTTGCAAGTTTCCTCTTTCTCTTTTCGAATCTCCTTAATAACTATATACTGTAGTTTGTGAGGCAACAACTTCCTTGTGTTTCTCCTGCACTTTGACTAGTTGATGATGAGGCACTAAAATATCTGCATCATGTTTTTGTTGTGCTTCGGATATTTGGGTTCGACCTCTCTATTCCTTCATCTCTAGCATAGACCGAAGGTTAGCCCTCTCATCAGTAAGGGTCTTGATGACACCTTTGTACTCCTTGGTATCAGTGGCCAAAGAGTTTAGCATCTTCATTTTCTCATCATCATTCTTCCTCAACAAAATGATCTCTACACGAAGCTAGGAGACGACCATATCATGACTCTCTTCCTATATATATGTCGCCTTGAGATCTAAGAGCCTTGTCGAGAATAATGTCCTAAAAAAGTTAAATCAGAAAGATGGTCTTTAGAAACTAGGTGGTTCAATAAAAGTGTAAGCAAACTGTACGAAACAAAACAAAGCAAGTGCAAAACCTGAGGCTAGTGTGTGTATGAAGGCACTCAGAGAGGTCTCATTTGCTTAAGCCAGTGATTTGTCCTCGAGCATGGGCATGGTGAAGTTGTGCATCACATCTCATACAATGTCAATCTTCTTCATGTTTGGCACACATTCTAGCGGGGTTGAAGGACCACCACCAGTAAAGTGCAGTCAGCACTTGGCCTTGAAATTGTTTCTCCTTCGATTATAGGGGTTACGGGTGAAAGGGAAATAAGATCTAACCTTTTCCTAAATGATTTTGGTGGTTGAATTGCCCAACACAAACAATTGGACTAACTAGTTTGCTCTAGAGTATATGTTCTACAGGTGCCAAAGGTTCAACTTAAAACCAATACAAAGTCAAAAGAAAGGGCTAAAAAGAAAGGAGCAAAGGAAACCGAAGTGCTCCCTAGTCTGGCGCACCGGACTGTCCGGTGCACCACCGGATCGTGTCCGGTGCACCACCGGACACTGTCTGGTGCACCAGGGAAGATCGACTTCAAACTCTTCACCTTCGGGTTTCCCAGGCGCAGCTCCGCTATAATTCACCGGACTGTCCGGTGGGTCATCGGACTGTCTGGTGCGCCAGCGGAGCAACGATCATCTGCGCGCAACGGTCGACTCTGACAGTGAACAGTGCAGAATAGTACACGTGGCAGAAGTCAGAGCAGTTGGTCAGAGGGGCACCAGACTGTCCGGTGTCGCACCGGACTGTCCGGTGCCACATGAGGACAAAGCCTCCAACGGTCGACTAGCTCCAAGCCCTAACGTCTGGATGACGTGGCGGCACACCGGACACTGTCCGGTGGCGCACCGGACTGTTCGGTGCACCCATCGCCAGCAGCCTTCTCAAACGGCTACAATTTGGTTGGTGGCTATAAATACCACCCCAATCGGCCACTTCAAGGTGTGGGAGTCCAAGCAACATTCCAAGTCATCTAGTTGACATATTGAAGCCCTCCCAACCACATACATTCATTGATCCATCCTATACACAAGATTTAGACCACTACAACCAACACAAGTGCCACAAAAGAGAGAGCAAGCAAGAGAGAGCTACTCATTTGAGTTTGGCACTAGTGCCTTGTGAGATTCACTGAGAGATAGTGTGTGCTACATCTTTGTGTTCATTTGTGCGTGGAGTTTTAACTCCCATTGAACTTCCTCCAAAGTTTTAGATGCTTGTAAAGCTAGCAAGAGACACCAAAGAGTGTGGTGGTCCTTGCGGGGTCTTAAGTGATCCTTGAAAAGAAGAAGAGCTCGCCGGTCTTTGGTGATCGGTGGAGAGAGGGAAAGGGTTGAAAGAGACCCGTCCTTAGTGGACTCCTCAACGGGGACTAGGCCTTCGAGGGTCGAACCTCGGTAAAACAAATCACCCGTGTCCCTTGTGTTCATTTCTTGTGATTTGTTTGCTTTCCCTCATACTAAGCTTTCTTGCACTATTCTTTGCTAACATTATTTGGTATTGCTTCAAAGTAAATTCTCATTTAGTGAAGCAACACCTTGCAAGAAAGAACTTATGTCATTGCTCTTCTTATCTAAGCCCTCTTGCTTTATTCTCATAGACCTATTAGTTGTATTGTTTTATCTATTCCACATTATTTGAAAGCAATACTCTTTACAAGCAAGGACTTAGTTTTTTTTATACTCCGATAATTATATATCTTGTTCTAACCACTAATCAAGGGATCTAGTTGGGGGATAAAGTTTTAATTTTTTAGGTTTCGCCTATTCACCTCCCCTCTAGGCGACTTTCAATTAGTATCAGAGCTAGGCACTTCATATTGAGTCTAACAACTCGAAGTGATGGCTCGTAGAAGATCCCAAAAGAACAAGAAGACCCAGGAAAACATGGAGGTAACTCCTGAGATATTACTTTCCGATTGTTCTAATTATGATTCATGGTCTACTAGAGTGATAAATGCTTTTAGAACCATAGATCCTCAATTAGAACAAATTTTAGACAAGAGTATTATTCCTCCTAATTATACTAGGGAAATGCTTCCGAGGAAGATCTAAGATGTATACGCTTAAACTATCTAGCTTATGACATCTTAAGTAAATCCCTTAGCAAAGAAGATTATCATGCCTTCATAATAAAATATGATGAACCTATTTGTGATGTGCATGATATTTGGACTAGAATTAAAAGCAAATTTGATGAGTCCAAACATGATAGTTCATTTTGTGCCTCTACTTCCTTTGGTATTTGTGAAACTAACCCTTTGAAGGAAGAAGAAGAAAATGAACGATGGAGACCAAACGATGAATCCATCTCTCCAAAAGGTTTGTCTTCCCATTTCGATTCCCACATATGTTGTGTGGCTAATGAAAATGATAGCTGAAGCACAAATTAGGATGAGGAGGAAGAAAGAAGCTTCTTGTAACTCTACACTCGCCTAAGCCAAGAAGATAAGGCAGTCATGCTCAAACTTCTAAAAGGAGCAAGATAGCAAAGAGAAGCTCATCAAATTCTAGAAGATATTCTCTCCATAAAAATGCTAAGCTTTGACGAGTTGACTAAAGAACATGAGGAGCTAAAGTGCTCTCATGTTTATTTGGTCCAAAGGTATGAAACTATTTCGATTGAGCAAGATAACTCTTTACATTGTATCGCTCAATTAGTAAACAGGAATGCCTTACTTAAGGACCAAGTAGAAAAGCTAAACTTTGAAAATCTAGCTTTTCAAGAAAAATATGATATGATTCTATGTTCTCATGAAAATCTTATGGATAATCATATCATATTAAATATTGCTCATGAGGTTGTGATAGAAAACTTAAAATCCCAACAACCTCACTCATGCACATGTGTTCAAATTAAAACTACATTACCATGTGCTAATGCTTGTTGTCCGTCGACAAGCAAATATTCCTTTGAGCTAGAATTTACAGGAACGAAAGATGATACATATCAAAAGCTCAAAGAAGAAAATGAGAGGCTAAAAATGAGCTTGACACAACTAAAAGGGAAGTGCATTGCTCAACCTTCTCAAGATAACCATGATCACATGGTGAAGAAGCTTGAGATGGGAACAACCGTGGCATGCACTAAATCCCTTGAAGAAAATGTCAAGGACTTGAGGATTGTCAAGAAGAAGGAACAAAAGAAGAAAATCAATACCTCTTCCAAAAGCCTCAACCATGCCTCCATAAAAAGGTAACATCCAAGGTAATAATCAAGTCACACTTCACACTAAGAGAAGTAAGAAGTGTAGTGAATGCTTTGAAAAAGGGGCACTCTATTAGGTCATGTCCCTATATTAAAAATGACTTGATTATTAACAAGGATGATAAACTTTGTTTTTAATGCTCCAAGAAGGGACACTTGTTTAGGTCTTGTCCCCATCTAAAACAAAAAGGCATAGTGTTAGAAAAGAAAATATTCACTAACCATGTAGCAAGAAAGAAACAAGGAAAGAAGAAATCTTCAAGACTTGAGGATCGCCTATGCTACATATGCCGAAAGAAGGGACATCAATGCAAGGATTGTCCCATTGGTAACAATCCCACTCCTAGCTTGTCAATTAATTCTCATGTAACTAGGCAACCCAAAATTGCAACTTGTGCTAGAAAGGTAATGAGTTTACCTAGTGCTAACACAAAGGATGTTTGGGTTCCTAGATCTTTGTTGACTAACCTTGATGGACCCATCAAGAGATGGGTACCAAAATATGCTTGACAAGCTTTGCAGGAGAAGGAGATGATATGAAACTTTGGGGTGCTTGAGAGAGTCAATTCAATTCTTGTTAACTCAAGCTATCAATCTTCAATGATCTATATCCATGACTGACCCAAAGTTATTTTTCAAATTACTATGTCTTAAACTCATATCATCTCGGGGAAAAGTATTGATGTTGTAGGAAATAAAGAATTATCCTGTGCGGAAACAACAAGGCCTACAACGTGGAGGAAAGCCAAAGGATGGTAACATCTATGTTTTTCAGTGCAAATATCTTAAATTACTATTTCTCATGTGTCTTGTGTAGTCACATAGAAAAATGAAGCACCTCAAATATCTTTAAATTATGTCACCATTCTTTGAAGAAATTCCTCTCATATGGTAGATTGCATATTCATCATTTCTGTACTTTGGCAATCTACATGTTTTTAGTTATTGTAAGTACCTCATGGCATGTTTTTCACTAGTCATTCTATTATTGCCATGCTTCTAGATATAGAGAGATATTTCATGTTCTTAAAAGAATAAGGTGTCATGTAAGGAATTCAAATCCTTAGGACACTTATAAAAGGAAAACTCTCTCTGTAACTAGAATAGTGAGACTAATGCTTTTATCTAAGTATCCCAAGTAGTCTCACTTGTAGAGAATAAGTTTCTCTTTGGAAATGCGTAATCTAACATAAAAAGAAAAATCAATCCAATGATTTATGATGTATTTCTACTTGCTTAAGTTGGATATGATTCTTCTACATTTATCGCTCTCCATGTTATGAACTAGAGCTATTCCATAATCTAAAGAAATTATTTATGCTTGTTTTATGAGTTAAAATTGAGCATAACATCATCTATAGGATAATCTAGTTCATGCTATGAAGTTTTCATGTTTTAGTAATCTAGTTTTTCATTCCTTATAAAAAATGATTACAAAAATGGAAATTAGTGCTTGTGTTACTAACAACGTATCTCTTGAGCTTACTTATGAATATCTACAAAAGAGAAAGTGCACAAGCCTCAAGGGTTGCTATTCACCCAAAGGAAGAAAGGTAAAAGCAAAGGTATGGGAACTCTTTTTCCCATCATTGGTTATTTACTCTAAATTTTGATATTCTATCCATGTAAAGAATAGATTCTTTAGTGGACTTAAATTAACTAAGTATGCATTCAATCTCATTCTCATAAATGCTCTTGTCTATTAGAATCCAATTCATGCCTTTGCTATATATATATGTTCTCATATTGATTTGCTTCTAAGTAATAATTACTAAATTCAATATGAAGAAGTAAATTTACAATGATTGATTAAAATGTTTAAAAGGTGCATATTCCTCTTTCTCAATGAAATGCACTAATGTTAAGGATTTTACTTCATGTCTATGTGACTTATGGTTGATGAATTGTGTTTATTTCCTATCTAAAGAAATCATCCTTCATTATATACTCCCTTGTGCTATTAATATCTTTCTTGAGTATTTTCAATAAGTTTGGAAGGAAAAAGAAGCCACTGCAAAGGGAGGACTCTCAAATGAAAGAGGAGGACATCAAGAACAACACCACCTACTTCTACAAAACAATCAATGGTGTGGTTGTGATTATTCTAAATCCTTTTCATTATGAGAATATCAGGCATAAGATGTTTATTGCAAATCTTATAAGCCTTGATCAAGATGTATAATGCTTCTCCCTACATGTGTCTAAAATGAATGCATCTTTTCATCTCATTAAAATTCTTTGATGCATATCTATAGGGGGAGCCTACTTCTATATCTTGATCATATTGAGACTAACACTTTATCTTAGTAATTTCATATAGTCTCAAGTATGAGAATAAGTTTCTCATGAAGTAATGCTACTACATATCAATCCAACTTTCAATTGGTATCCAACTTGTTAAAATAATGTCGCTTTTATCAAGGATTGTTGCTTTCATTGCTAAAGTAGCATATTT
The DNA here is from genome assembly GCA_029449295.1 of Zea luxurians. Lineage (NCBI taxonomy): Eukaryota > Viridiplantae > Streptophyta > Magnoliopsida > Poales > Poaceae > Zea > Zea luxurians. Next base: position 6,864,416 of record JAOPSE010000034.1, read on the forward strand.
ACTGGATTCTCCTATTTTGAGCTTATTTTCTAATCTAATGCATATGTTGTTCTTTTGATCACATCTATTATATGTTTGATCATCGAATAACTTCAATTAACACTTATGTTTCTTAGTGTCGTATATACTATCAATCGATATCTCTCTTGATATGCACTAAGTTAAAAGGAGAATTCATGATACATTTATGCAATTTGTGATCCATTTGATATATGCTAACCATGACTTGGAGAAGGATCATGAGTTGTAGAGCTCTCTCTTGTGCAAAATATTTCCATATATTGTCTTGAGTATAGGTCTTAAGCAACTAAGACTGAGGACAAAGCACAATGAAGAGAGCGTCTCTATGTGAAGGTACAAAAGGGTAAAACTACTTCATCTCATTTAAACATGTACCTAAATCTCCCTTTTATATACATTCTTTGCATACCTTGTATAAAAGGAAGAGAAAACATGTCCATGCATTAACCCTGCTTCATACCTAGTTTAACTTCTCAAAAATCCCACTCCTACATTAATGCATCTTTTGTTAAAACTAGATGAAGTGTTTTTATTGTCAAAGAGCTTAAAGCTTAACCTTGTAACGAAGATAAGCTGCCTTTGTTCCAAAGGTGGATGGTCCTTAAGTCTCTTTGAAATCCTTAAGGGAAAATGCTTAAGATGTTTATAACATGCTTTCATAAGTGCATAAACTGTCATGAGCGTCACACTTATACTATGACACAATGCACTTCACATTCTCTATGATATAGACTTGATCTCATTAACCTAACTATGTGCACTTGGCATTTAAGGCCCAAATTTGTATTCCTCTCAAGGCACGTATTTAGGGGGGAGCAATCTATATTATATAGAACTATGATTAGGCTTAATTGAAATATCTTTTGATCATATCTCTTTACGTCTATGACTAATGTGTTTTTAAGTGTAATCTTATGCTTAGTCATAGAATTGAAAGGGAAATGGAGTATTCAGCAAAGACGACGCTTCCACTCAACTCCATCGGTATTATCTACTCTTTGCCGGTATTCCTCATTGTTCTTAACTTTGGTATAATCTTCACTCATATTTATTTGTTTACCATTGGGGAGAAAGAAAAAGGGCTTGTATTTCACTCACAAGCATCCGTTTTGGCGATTCATGCCAAAGGGGGAGAAAGTATTAACCCAAAACAAAAGGACCGCACCACCACCAAATTTTAAAAATGAAGTTTTTCAAATTGATATCTTATTGTGTTCAAAAGGGGGAGAAAGTAGTATCTTCAAAACTTGCAAAACCCTCTTGAACACTAAGAGGAGAATTCTATTTAGGGGGAGTTTTGTTTAAGTCAAAGGAAAAGCATTTGAAACAGGGGGAGCCAAATTTTAAAAATGAAGTTTTTCAAATTGATATCTTATTGTGTTCAAAAGGGGGAGAAAGTAGTATCTTCAAAACTTGCAAAACCCTCTTGAAAACTAAGAGGAGAATTCTATTTAGGGGGAGTTTTGTTTAAGTCAAAGGAAAAGCATTTGAAACAGGGGGAGAAAATTTCAAATCTTGAAAATGCTTCTTTCAATCTTATTCATATACCTTTGACCTTTTGCAAAAAGCCTTTGAAAAGAATTTTTACAAAGAATGTGCAAAAACAAAACTAGTGGTGCTAGCGTGGTCCAAATATTTAACAAGAAGAAAACAATCCATGCATATCAAATAAGAAATAATTATATTGGTTTCATTCCAAGCAACCTTTGTACTTACCTTATGCAAACTAGTTCAATTCTGTACTTATATATTTGCTTTAGTTTGTGTTGGCATCAATCACCAAAAAGGGGGAGATTGAAAGAGAAATAGGATCTAACCTTTTCCTAAATGATTTTGGTGGTTGAATTGTCCAACACAAACAATTGGACTAACTAGTTTGCTCTAGAGTATATGTTCTACAGGTGCCAAAGGTTCAACTTAAAACCAATACAAAGTCAAAAGAAAGGGCTAAAAAGAAAGGAGCAAAGGAAACCGAAGTGTTCCCTGGTCTGGCACACCGGACGGTCCGGTGCACCAGGGAAGATCGACTTCAAACTCTTCACCTTCGGGTTTCCCAGGCGCAGCTCCGCTATAATTCACCGGACTGTCCGGTGCACTAGCGGTGTAACGGTCATCTGTGCAACGGTCGACTCTGACAGTGAACAGTGCAGAACAGTACACGCGGCAGAAGTCAGAGCAGTTGGTCAAAGGGGCACCGGACTGTCCGGTGTCGCACCGGACTATTTGGTGCCACATGAGGACAAAGCCTCCAACGGTCGACCAGCTCCAAGCCCTAACATTTGGATGATGTGGCGGCACACCGGACACTGTCCGGTGCGCTCATCGCCAGCAGCCTTCTCAAATGGCTACAATTTGGTTGGTGGCTATAAATACCACCCCAATCGGCCACTTCAAGGTGTGGGAGTCCAAGCAACATTCCAAGTCATCTAGTTTACATATTCAAGCCCTCCCAACCACATACATTCATTGATCCATCCTATACACAAGATTTAGACCACTACAACCAACACAAGTGCCACAAAAGAGAGAGCAAGCAAGAGAGAGCTACTCATTTGAGTTTAGCACTAGTGCCTTGTGAGATTCACTGAGAGATAGTGTGTGCTACATCTTTGTGTTCATTTGCACGTGGAGTTTTAACTCCCATTGAACTTCCTCCAAAGTTTTGGAGGCTTGTAAAGCTAGCAAGAGACACCAAAGAGTGTGGTGGTCCTTGCGGGATCTTAAGTGATCCTTGAAAAGAAGAAGAGCTCGCCGGTCTTTGGTGATCGATGGAGAGAGGGAAAGGGTTGAAAGAGACCCATCCTTAGAGGACTCCTCAACGGGGACTAGGCCTTCGAGGGCCGAACCTCGGTAAAACAAATCACCCGTGTCTCTTGTGTTCATTTCTTGTGATTTGTTTGCTTTCCCTCATACTAAGCTTTCTTGCACTATTCTTTGCTAACATTATTTGGTATTGCTTCAAAGTAAATTCTCATTTAGTGAAGCAACACCTTGCAAGAAAGAACTTGTGTCATTGCTCTTCTTATCTAAGCCCTCTTGCTTTATTCTCATAGACCTATTAGTTGTATTGTTTTATATATTCCGCATTATTTGAAAGCAATACTCTTTACAAGCAAGGACTTAGTTTTTTTATACTCTGATAATTTTATATCTTGTTCTAACCACTTATCAAGGGATCTAGTTGGGGGATAAAGTTTTAATTTTCAAGTTTCGCCTATTCACCCCCTCTAGGCGACTTTCAACGGGGCTATGTGTCGGCGTTTTGGACCCGGGGGGTCCCTGGACCGACGAGTGAATTTGTCGCTGCGTGCCCCTGCCCAGATGGGTTGGTGCGAGATGGAACACAAGAGGTGGGACAAGCCTTGTATTATCCTGCACCAGGGTGCTCGTAGTAGGGGTTACAAGCATTTCGCGAGAGGGAGAGAGAGAGGGAGCCTGTTCGTTCGCTCCTTCCCCCGCGCGAACCCTCCTCCTCCCTTCTCCTTTCGCGGGAAGGCCTTGGACCTCCCTTTTATAGATGCAAGGAGAGGGTCCAGATGTACAATGGGGGGTGTAGCAATGCGCTAACGTGTCTGGCAGAGAAATGCCTAAGCCCTATGTACATGCCAACGTGGCTGTCGGGGGAGAGCTTGAGCCCTGTGAAAGCACAACTGGCGGTGTGGCAAGGATCCTACTGACGTCTCCTTGCTACCGTAAGGGGCTGAGAGCCACCGGTGTCATGGTTGCACGCGGGGCACCATCATTACCCGTCGCCGGGGTAAGCCAGATGGGACGTCGGTCTTGTTCCTTGTAGCCTAAGCTAGCCAGGGATAGGGTAATGATGTATCCCCTATTGGCGCGGTCGGTCCAAGCCCAAGGTCGGGCGAGGCGGGGACTTATCCTAAGGCCGAGGCCGGGGTCGGGCGAGGACGCGATTCCTCCCGAGACTGAGGTTGAGGCCGAGTCCGAGGTCGGGCGAGGCGGAGACTTCCTTCTGAGGCCGGAGCCTGAGGTCGGGCGAGGCAGAGCTTCCTGCTGCGCCCGAGGCCGAACTCGATGGTTGATCATGACTTGTTGTCAGCTTCGCCTAGGTGGTTGGCACGACAGTCGGAGCGGGGCGAGCGGCACTGTTTTTCCGTCAGATCGTACAATAAAAGGGGGGCGAAGTGACTGCGGTCACTTCGGCCTGACCGATTGAGGTGCGTGTGTTAGGATACGACGTCAGGCGACCCCTGCATTGAATGCGCCTGCGAAGCGGTCGGTTGGTGAGGCGGTCTGGCCAAGGTTGCTTCACAACGAAGCCTGCCCGAGCCAGGCCTCGGGAGAGCCGAGGGTGTGCCCGCTGCCTGAGGAGGTCCTCGGGCGAGGCGTGAATTCGTCCGGGACTACTGCTCCTGCCCGAGGTTGGGCTCGGGCGAGGTCGTGTCCCTTGGGTAGACGAAGCCTTGACTTGAACCGCGCCCGTCAGTTGGTCTGAGGGTGTTTACCAGCCGTGATTATAGGAGTGTTGGGGGTACCCCTAGTTACGATACCCGACAGTAGCCCTCGAGCCTCGAAGGGAGTGTTGGTACTCGCTTGGAGGCTTTTGCCGCATTTTTGGTGAGGGGACCGGCCTTTCTCGGTTTTACTTTGTTCTGGTGGGTGCGCGGGAGCGCACCCGCCGGGTGTAGCCCCCGAGGCCTCGGAGGAGTGGTTTGACTCCTCCGAGGTCTTAATGCTTTTCGTGGTGCTTTGGCCGGTCTGATCGTTCCCTCATGTGGCCTGGCCGTAGCCCGGGTGCATGGTCAGGTTCCGAGTTTTCAAGCTGGTTTGTTGACGTTGTCAACAGTTTGGCCGTAGCCGGGTGCGAGAGCAGCCCTCGAGCCTCTGCACGGAGCGAGAGGACGATCAAGGACTTTTCTGACTTTTATCATACACCCCTGTGTCGCCTTTCCGCAAGGAGGGGAGGGGGGGAAAGCGCCATGTTGCCCTCGGAGGGCGCCAAACATGGTGTTTCCAGTGAGCTGCTAACGGGTGATCCAAGTGGACGCCCGTGCCCCGTTCGTTAGGGGTCGGCTGGTGGCCCAGAGGCGCGCTCCAAAAGTACCTGCGGGTGATTCACCAGACCCGGACCCCCTTCAACAGGGTTCGAGGGCTCGATGCCTCCCTCCGGTGGGATTCCGTTACAAATCGTTCTCGCTGGTCTCGAAAATGTCCTAGGGTATCTCGGGAGTGTAGCCCGAGCCTCGGCCATGTATTGGACATACCCAAAGTCATCCCTCACTCTGCATGCTCTGGGGCGGCTGTCGAACCCTTCCGAGGGGCCAGCCTTCGAACCCCTGATCAGTAATGGGCGTGGAGCCCAAGTGCTCTGGGGCGGCTGTCGAAACCCTTCCGAGGGGCCAGCCTTCGAACCCCTGATCAGTAGGAGGGCTCGGGGCTCGCTTCCTTCACCGAGAAGGATCCTTTCCGAATTATCCCCTTCCCCAGTACCTGTAGCAAGAGAGAGAGAGAGAGAAAGAGGAAGAGGAAAAGGATATGAATTTAAATAATGAGGCACACCTTTTTTGACGCGGTCGTCATGGCGGAGGTGAAACGACGCCCGCCTCGCCTGCCAGAGGTGTCGCTTGCTCTGCCGGGGAGTTAATGCGACGGGACGGGCGATTCGCGTGGCGCCCGTTGCGCATGCGAGCCGTTCGAGGAACGGGACACGGGTGCGTCATCTTCACGCCGTGGGAGAGGGCTCTCCTGTTGCTTCAGGAGGGGACGCGAGCCTGCAGGCGATTTGACCGCTGCTTCCACTCGTCTGCCGCTGCAATTACTGCCGACCCACTTTTGGCCATGCCAACCGTCATGCCTATCCCCGCGGCTGACTGACCCATGATCGTTGCACTTAATTGGCACTGTTGGGTCATGTGCAGGGTTGCCTCGAGTCGCGGCACTGGTTCCACAGTCGAGGAGGCGCGACATTCGGCGCAAGTGGCGGTGTGGCTTTTTGCACGTCGTAACCGGCACGCCGGTTACATGACATGCGGGCCCACTTCCTTCGCGCTGGCCCACCAGATGTGGTCAAAGCCGAAAGGGTGCGCATCCGGGGTGTGGTTGCCTGCTCCCTTCGCGGCGGTCTGCCCTTCGGTCTGCTGGTTTTGGTGAAGATGGGGGAGCACTTGTAACCGCAGGGCGGTTTCATGCTTTGCGTGCGGCGGTTTGCCTCCTTCGCGTCTCGGGTCAGCTCACATGACGTGTGGGACCCAGCCCCCGTGTCGTAGGGGGAGTACTCTGGAGCATGTCAGTGGAGACTTTGCCCGTGACGCTAGGGGGTGCAAGTAAGGAGGTCTGCCTATAAAAGGGGACTGATCCCTCGGGCAGTGGCCATGCCTTCGTTCTTCCCTCATGCATTGCGCCCTTCCACCTTTCGAGCCCCCAGATGGGGCGCACCGGCGTCGCCTTGCTCTTGTTGTCGTTGGAGGAGCGCGACCTTGTGGAGATCGGCGCTCTTCAGCCATTGCTCGGCTTCAAGGATTTTCGTCATGCAGCCCGGCTGCATTCCCTCACCAATGGTCAGTTTGGTGGGGAGAAGCAAGCCGGGCTGCAGCCTCCGCCCCACCCTCAGCTTCAAGGATCTTCGTCATCCGGGCTGAGGTGGGGAAGCGCGCCAGGCCGCGAAGGAGACGTCCTCCAGCCATGCGGGGGGAAGGCGAACTGCTGCTCCCTGGCTGGGGTGCAGCTTTCCGTCCTCCTCCCGGGCAGCGGTCGTGCCGCGCGCGGGCCGACCACATCCAGGTCCTCCTTGCACCGTCAGCTGCGCCGGGGGGTCGCCCAGCACGTCGTACACCGCGTGGGCGGTACTCGTGTTCTGGGATGGCCTCGGCAAGGACAGGAGTGAGGACCTGCCGGTGCGCTTTGGGGCGGCCACTGTTCGCCGGCGCGGTGCCGGTGGGTTCGATCCCATGGACGGCGCCCTCCGACTCTTCGGCCTTAACGGCTTATCCTCACCCCTCGTGTGGGGACATGGGCGAGGGCCTTTTTACAACAGCGTCTGTCCTGAGGTCATCGCTGCTGCTGTTTAGCCGCCCGAGGTGGAGGTCGTTGTCTCTGCTGCTGCAGAGGTCGCCGGTGAGCCGCTTGGAGTTTGTTATCCCGTGGCCCCCCTGGTGTGGAGGTTGTTCATACCCGCGGGAATGGAACCAGAGTCCCGTTTGTAAGGGAATATACTGGGTTTTTGCCTGAGCAAAATGTAACCGCTTCAAGGACTTAGACATTTGTCGTAGGTCGGGAGAACCGCCGAGGGTTCTGCCGACGTCTAAGTCTGTGTAGCATAGTTACCCCGAGTATATGTGTTTGTTCTTTGTGGCTGTCGAGGCCTGAACATTTGGGTATTCGAGTATAAAACTGCGTTTCTTCCTCATTTCAAGCACTGGGACTTGCCTGTTGGCTAGCCGAACCACTTAACCGAGCGTGAGTTGCCTTTCGCGGAAGGTGACGAGTGAGGTATCCGTATCCCGGAGGCATAGGAGTCCCTTGGCTCGGTCGGCCTTGCCGCTCTAGGCCTCTCTTGCTTAGTTTTTAGAACCATAGGCTGCTCTACGATGAGCCGGAGCCGGAGGCAGCGGTGTTGGCGTGGATAGAGGCGGAGTCGGCTCGAAAAGAGACTTCGTCGGCCCGGGAGCTGGTGGCTTCCTAGGCCGAGGAAGATGTGGCAGCAGCAGCTGGAGCTTGGCCAAGACATCCGCGAGCATGGTGCTGGCGTCCTCCCTTGGGTGGAGGTCCTTTCGCCCGGGTCACCGTCCGAGGCTGGGCCAGGTTCCGCCGAGGGTGGAAACAACGCCAAGGGTGCTGCTGCTCCCCCTGCCGATGCCTGAACCTGCAGGAACAATTTGTCTGTAGCATGTGCATGTTTTTCGTGGGCGTCGAGGCCCAAACACTTTATCGTCGTGTTAAAAAGCTGCGTTTTCTTTCCTCTCGTTTCGAGCATCATGACTTGTCTGTTAGTAGCAGAATCGTTTATCCAAGCGAGAGTTACTTTTCGCGAAAGGTGATGAGTGAGGTATCCGTATCCTAGAGGCGTAGGAGTTCCTCGGCTCGGTCGGCCTTGCCGCTTACGTGCACTCTCATTTGGTCGTAGGATTCTGTTATCAATACAGTCGAGAAGGCACGGAAGTCGTTTTCTACCCGAGTGTTTGGACTTGTTCGGTAGCAGGATCGCTTATCCGAGCGTGAGTTACTTCTCGCGGAAGGTGATGAGTGAGGTATCCGTATCCCAGAGGCGTAGGAGTTCCTTGGCTCGGTCGGCCTTGCCGCTTACGTGTACTCTCGTCGTTTTCAGGATCCCGCTATCGATACGGAAGTCGAAAGCACGAAGGTTGTTTTGGTAGAAAATTTTTTCCGAGGAAAATTTTGACGCAGAGGGGGTTCCCCCCTTATAGCCCCCGAGGAAGGGTCGGGCTTTGCTGAGGCAAGGCCGACCCTTCCTTGACAGTTAGACTTTATGTATGTAAAGAAAATGAGGTACATGAACGACTTAAAACATCTTAAGGGTAGAAGCGACATAGCTGTTGGATGTTCCAAGCGTTGCTATAGACCTCGCCTTGGTCGTTGGCCAGCTTGTATGTTCCGGGCTTCAAAATCTTGGCGATGATGAAGGGCCCTTCCCAGGGAGGAGTGAGCTTGTGGCGCCCTCGGGCGTCCTGTCGCAGACGAAGCACCAAGTCTCCCACTTGGAAGCCTCGGGGCTGAACGCTTCGGGCGTGGTAGCGTCGCAGCGACTGCTGGTACCGTGCCGAATGTAGTAAGGCAACGTCCCAAGCCTCTTCGAGCTGGTCCAGCGAGTCCTCTCGGCTGGTCTGGTTGCTTCGGTCATTGTACGCCTGGTCCTCGGGGAGCCGTATTCTAAGTCCGTGGGGAGGACGGCCTCGGCCCCATAGACTAGAAAAAACGGTGAGAAACCCGTGGCTCGGCTCGGCGTCGTCCTCAGACTCTAGACTACCGAGGGTAGCTCTTTCATCCACCGCTTGCCGAACTTGTTGAGGTTGTTGTAGATCCTCGGTTTGAGTCTCTGCAAAATCATACCGTTGGCACGCTCCACCTGCCCATTCGTCATGAGGTGATGTGGTGGTCATTACAGAAGTCCAGGAACTTTTTTCCGACGAACTGCGTGCCATTGTCGGTGATGATGGAGTTTGGGACCCCGAACCGATGGATGATGTTGGTGAAGAACGCCACTGCCTGCTCAGACCTGATGCTGGTCAAGGGTCGGACCTCGATCCACTTGGAGAATTTGTCGATGGCGATCAGCAGGTGCGAGAAGCCCCTGGGTGCCTTTTGCAAGGGACCAACAAGGTCCAAACCCCATACTACAAACGGCCAGGTGATGGGTATTGTCTGCAGGGCCTAAGCGGGCAGGTGCGTTTGCCTCGCGTAGAATTGGCATCCTTGGCAGGAGCGTACAATCCTAGTGGCGTCGGCCACCACGGTTGGCAAGTAGAAACCTTGTCAGAAGGCGTTTCCCATGAGGGCTCGAGGTGCTGCATGGTGACCGCAAGCCCTCGAGTGTATTTCTTGCAACAGCTCTTGTCCTTGGGCGATGGATATGCATCGTTGGAGGATGCCCGAGGGGCTGCGGTGATAGAGCTCCTTTTCATCACCCAGCAAGACGAACGACTTGGCGCGCCGAGCCAGTCGCCGAGCATTGGCCTTGTCGAGGGGAAGCTCTCCTCGGAGGAGATATTCCAGGTATGGGGTCTGCCAGTTCGGATCTGGCGTGACCCCATTCTGTTCCCCCTCAACGGGCAAGGCCTCCTCCTCGATGGCCGAGGGTACCTCAGGCTCGGCCAAGGCCTCCTCGGGCTCGGCCAAGGGTACCTCGGGCTGGGCCGAGGCTTCCTCGGGCTCGAGCGTGTCGTCGATCTTGACGGATGGTTGATGTAGGTCTCTGGAGAAGACGTTCGGGGGAACCGTCATCCGCCCCGAGGCTATCTTCGCCAGCTCATCCGCAGTCTCGTTGTACCGTCGGGCGATGTGGTTGAGCTCCAGCCCGTAGAACTTGTCTTCCAGGTGCCGAACTTTGTCGCAGTAGGCCTCCATCCTCCGGTCACGGCAATGGGAGTTCTTCATGACTTGGTCGATGACAAGCTGCGAGTCGCCACGAGCGTCGAGGCACCGGACCCCTAGCTCGACGGCGATGCGCAACCCGTTAACCAGAGCCTCATACTCGGCCACGTTGTTTGATGCCGGAAAATGGAGGCATATGACGTAGCAAAGATGCTTTCCGAGGAGTGAAATGAAGAGCAAGCCAGCGCCTGCTCCTGTTTTCATGAGTGACCCATCGAAGTACATGGTCCAGAGCTCAGCCTAGATTGGAGCTGTTGGCAACTGGGTGTCGGCCCATTCAGCCAAGAAGTCTGCCAAGACCTGGGATTTTATGGCATTCCGAGGGGCGAATGATAGCGTTTCGCCCATGAGCTCCACTGCCCACTTTGCTATCCTACCCGAGGCCTCACGACACTGGATGATCTCCCCCAGGGGGAAGGATGACACCATAGTGATCGGATGAGACTCGAAGTAGTGTCGCAACTTTCGCCGTGTCAGTATCACTGCGTATAGTAGCTTCTGGATCTGTGGGTAGTGGATCTTAGTCTCGGATAGCACTTCGCTGATGAAGTAGACCAGCCTCTGGACGAGCAGTGCATGCCCTTCTTCTCGTCTCTCGACTACGATTGCGGTGCTGACCACCTGAGTGGTCGCGGCTACGTAGATTAAGAGAGCTTCTCCCGCAGCGGGGGCACCAGGATGGGTGCATTTGTAAGGAGCACCTTAAGGTTTCCGAGGGCTTCCTCGGCCTTGGGGGTCCAAGTGAAGCGCTCGGCCTTCCTTAAGAGGTGGTACAGAGGCAAGCCTTTCTCGCCAAGGCGTGAGATGAAGCGGCTCAGAGCCGCAAGGCATCCCATGACCCTCTGTACTCCTTTCAAATCCTTGATTAGTCCCATGTTGGTGATGGCCACGATTTTCTCCGGATTGGCCTCGATATCCCGCTCGGAAATGATGAATCCTAGGAGCATGCCTCAAGGAACTCCAAAGACACACTTCTCGGGATTGAGTTTCACGCCTTTCGCTCTTAGACACTTGAATGTCGTCTCAAGGTCGGAGAGGAGGTCAGAGGCTTTCCTTGTCTTATAACGATGTCATCAACGTAAGCTTCGACCGTTCGGCCGATGCGCTCTCTGAACACGTGGTTCATGCACCTTTGGTATGTTGCACCTGCATTCCTCAAGACAAATGGCATAGTAGTATAGCAATACATGCCAAAAGGTGTGATGAAAGAGGTCGCGAGCTGATCGGACTCTTTCATCTTGATTTGATGATAACCTGAATAGGCGTCGAGGAATGATTATGTCTCGCACCTAGCAGTGGAGTCCACAATTTGGTCGATGCGAGGCAGAGGGTAGGGAACCTTTGGACATGCCTTGTTTAAACTGGTGTAGTCTACGCACATCCTCCACTTCCCACCTTTCTTTTTCACAAGCATAGGGTTAGATAACCATTCAGGATGAAATACTCTTTGATGAACCCTGCAGCCAGTAACTTGTGGATCTCCTCGCCTATGGCCCTACGCTTTTCTTCGTCAAAATGGCACAAGTGCTGCTTCACGGGTCGGGCGCCGGCCCGGATGTCCAGTGAGTGCTCGGCGACATCCCTCGGTATGCCGGGCATGTCCGAGGGACTCCACGCAAAGACTTTGGCGTTTGCGTGGAGAAAGTCGACGAGCACTGCTTCCTATTTGGGGTCGAGCTCGGAGCCGATCTGGACTTTCTTGTCGGCGTCGTTGCTGGGGTCGAGAGAGACGGACTTGACCGCCTCAACTGGTTCGAAGTTGCCGGCATGCCGCTTCGCGTCGGGCGTCTCCTTGGTGAGGCGCTCCAGGTCGGCGATGAGGGCCTCAGACTCGGCGAGGGCCTCAGCGTACTCCACGCACTCCACGTCGCATTCGTACGCGTGGCGGTACATGGATCCGACGGTGATGATCCCGTTGGGGCCTGACATCTTGAGCTTGAGGTAGGTGTAGTTGGGGACGACCATGAACTTGGCGTAGCATGGTCTTCCCAATACCACATGGTAGGTTCCTCGGAACCCGACGGCCTCGAAGGTGAGAGCTTCCTTTCGAAAGTTGGAGGGAGTCCCGAAGTAGACGGGTAAGTCGATCCGTCCGAGGGGCAGGATTCGCTTTCCGGGTGTGATCCCGTGGAAGGGTTCCACACCGGCCCGGACCTCGGACCTATCAACCCCCAAGAGTTCCAGGGTCTCGGCGTAGATGATGTTAAGGCTGCTGCCTCCGTCCATGAGGACTTTGGAGAGCCTAACGTTGCCGATGATCAGATCAACGACGAGCGGGTACCTTCCTTGGCTTGGCACGAAGTCGGGGTGGTCGCCTCGGTCGAAGGTGATAGGCTTGTTGGACCAGTCTAGGTAGACTGGCGCTGCCACCTTCACCAAGCAGACCTCCCGGCGCTCCTGCTTGCGGTGCCGAGCCGAGGCGTTCGCCGCCTGCCCGCCGTAGACCATGAAGCAGTTGTGGACCTCCGAGAACTCTTCTTCCTTGTTGCCCTCCTTCTTGTTGTTGTCATGGCCTTTGCTACCTTCCGTCGGGGGCCCGGCCTTGTGGAAGTAGCGCCGGAGCATGACACATTCTTCGAGGGTGTGCTTGACGGGACCCTGGTGATAGGGGCACGGCTCTTTGAGCATCTTGTCGAACGCACCGGCCCCTCCAGGAGGTTTTCGAGGGTTCCTGTGCTCGGCCGCAGCGACGAGATTCGCGTCAGCGGCGTCGCGCTTCACTTGCGACTTGTTCTTGGCCTTCTTCTTCGTGCCCCGCTGGGCTGACGCCTCGGGGGCATCTTTCTTCGGCTCTCCCTGAGGCTGCTTGTCTTTCCGGAAGATGGCTTCAATCGCCTCTTGACCCGAGGCAAACTTGGTGGCGACGTCCATCAATTCGCTCGCCTTGGTGGGAGTCTTGCGCCCCAGTTTGCTCACCAGGTCTCGGCAAGTGGTGCCGGCAAGGAAAGCCCCGATGACATCCGAGTCGGTAACGTTGGGCAGCTCGGTGCACTGCTTCGAAAACCGCCGGATGTACTCTCGGAGGGACTCCCCTGGCTGCTGGCGGTAGCTTCGGAGATCCCATGAGTTCCCAGGGCGCATGTACGTGCCTTGGAAGTTTCCCGCGAAAGCCTTGACCAGATCGTCCCAGTCGGAGATCTGCGCAGGAGGCAGATGCTCCAGCCAGGCTCGGGCGGCGTCGAAGAGGAAAAGGGGAAGATTGCGAATGATGAGGTCATCGTCGTCCGCTCCTCCCAACTGGCATGCCAGTTGGTAGTCCGTGAGCCACAACTCCGGCCTCGTCTCCCCCGAGTACTTGGTGATGGTAGTCGGGGCTCGGAAACGGGCAGGGAACGGTGCTCGTCGTATGGCCCGACTGAAGACTCACGGACTGGGCGGCTCGGGCGAAGGACTCCGATCCTCCTCGCTGTCGCAGCGTCCCTCGCGCCTAGGATGATAGCCTTGGCGCACCTTCTCCTCGAGGCAGGCTCGACGGTCGAGATGGTGGTGCTCATTGTCGAGGCGATCCCGGGCGGCAGGTGCCTCGTCCCGCGTGCGCTCGGGGCAGAGCGAGGCCTCCCGCATGCGTCGGGAGGACACCGCGTGATGCTCCGAGGGGTCGGCTCGCCTTCGGGAGGCAGAGCTCTCGGCACGTCGAACTGCAGCACCTTCTAGGAGATCTTTGAGTTCGCCCTGGATACGCCATCCCTCAGTGGTTGATGGCTCTGGCATGGCTTGAAGTAGCATCGCCGCTGCAGCTAGGTCCTGGCCGGACCCACTGATGGCCGGAGGCAGCGCTGCCCTAGCGTTGTCGATGACGCGACGGCAGACGTCTTGGGCCTGATGGCAGGCTCCTTCGGCGAGGGTTCGGCCTGGCCACTCCTGCGCGATGTCCTATCGAAGTTGCACAAGTCGGCCTGCTTCCTCATCGACCCTAGCCTGCATCTCGCAGATTTGCTCGAGCTGTGCGTTCTGACCCCCGCGGGGATTGGGACCACAACCAGCTCCCGTGGGATGTCAGCGCGATATGCGGGCCCGGGGGGATCGTCGACCTCCAGCATACCGAGATGGTTGCCTTTGTTGTGATCTCCCTGATCGACATGGAAACACTCGCGACTCGGGCCATGACTCTCATCGTCAAGGTTGTGGCTGTCGTTAGAGTAACCAGAGAGGCAGTGGTCACACGCGGACACGAAGTCCAGCACAGCGCCGGGATCACCGAGGCCAGAGAAATCCCAACCGGAGTCGGGGTCGTCATCCTCCTCGGAATTCGTTGGTCCAGAGGTCGAGACGGCCGTCAGTCGGTCCCAGGTTGACCACATATGATATCCCGGAAGGTTAGGATATGCCCTTACGAAAGCACTCGCCATAGCGGGGTCGCTAGGTGGATCGAAGCTAAACCGAAAGGGTACGGGATGGAAAATGGACGGTACCTCTTGGTCGATGGACGGTGGTGAAGTCGCGTCAGGGGTGGAGCACACCGTCATCTCAGGTACGAGGGTAATACCCAGTAGATCCTTTGCGAGGGTGCTGGCGTCATCAGTCCGCTTAGGGTTGGCACGTTGCGGGGAAGTGACACCCAACGTCATCTCAGGTGCGAGGACAATGTCCGACATATCCTCCGCTGGGGCGCCGGCGTCGTCGACTCGCTCTGGTGCGACAGCCGACGAGGTGCTGCCTCCTGCTTGGCCACGATTGCCCCGTCTCCTCCTCCTGCGGCGAGGAGGGTGGCGAGGCAGACCCGAATGCTCCTCTTCCACCGCGGGGAGATGCTGTCGACGAGTTCGCTGCCGCCGGGCGAGTCGAAGACCGTCATTGTCGTTGCGCCGCGAGGGGAGGAGTGCTATGTCGTAGCTGCCATCGAGGGACATGAACTCGAGACTCCCGAAGCGGAGCACCGTCCCGGGATGAAGAGGTTGCTAAAGACTCCCCATATGGAACTCAACGGGAAGGCATTCGTTAACACGCAGCAGGCCCCTACCTGGCGCGCCAACTGTCATCGTTTCGGACTCAGGGGGTCCCTGGACCGACGAGTGAATTTGTCACTGCGTGCTCCTGCCCAGATGGGTTGGTGCGAGATGGAACACAAGAGGTGGGACAAGCCTTGTATTATCCTGCACCAGGGTGCTTGTAGTAGGGGTTACAAGCACGTCGCGAGAGGGAGAGAGAGAGAGGGAGCCTGTTCGTTCGCTCCTTCCCCCACGCGAACCCTCCTCCTCCCTTCTCCTTTCGCGGGAAGGCCCTGGACCTCCCTTTTATAGATGCAAGGAGAGGGTCTAGATGTACAATAGGGGGTGTAGCAATGTGCTAACGTGTCTGGCAGAGAAATGCCTAAGCCCTATGTACATGCCAACGTGGCTGTCGGGGGAGAGCTTGAGCCCTGTGAAAGCACATCTGGCGGTGCGGCAAGGATCCTGCTAACGTCTCCTTGCTGCCGTAAGGAGCTGAGAGCCACCGGTGTCATGGTTGCACACGGGGCACCATCATTACCCGTCGTAGGGGTAAGCCAGATGGGACGCCGGTCTTGTTCCTTGTAGCCTGAGCTAGCCAGGGATAGGGTAATGATGTATCCCCTGTTGGCGCGGTCGGTCCGAGCCCAAGGTCGGGCGAGGCGGGGACTTCTCCTGAGGCCGAGGCCGGGGTCGGGCGAGGACACGATTCCTCCTGAGACCGAGGTCGAGGCCGAGTCCGGGGGTCGGGCGAGGCGGAGACTTCCTTCCGAGGCCAGAGCCTGAGGTCGGGCGAGGCGGAGCTTCCTGCTGCGCTTGAGGCTGAACTCGGTGGTTGATCATGACTTGTTGTCAGCTCTGCCTAGGTGGTTGGCACGACAGTCGGAGCGGGGCGAGCGGCGCTGTTTTCCCGTCAGATCAGACAGTAAAAGGGGGGCGAAGTGACTACGGTCACTTCGACCTGGTCGACTGAGGCGCGTGTGTCAGGATACGGCGTCAGGCGACCCCTGCATTGAATGCGCCTGCGAAGCGGTCGGTTGGTGAGGCGGTCTGGCCAAGGTTGCTTCACAACGAAGCCTGCCCGAGCCAGGCCTCGGGAGAGCCGAGGGTGTGCCCGCTGCCTGAGGAGGTCCTCGGGCGAGGCGTGAATTTGTCCGGGACTACTGCTCCTTCTCGAGGCTGGGCTCGGGCGAGGTCGCGTCCCTTGGGTAGACGAAGCCTTGACTTGAACCGTGCCCGTCAGTTGGTCTGAGGGTGTTCACCAGCCGTGATTATAAGAGTGTTGGGGGTACCCCTAATTACGGTACCCGACACTATGTGCTCCCTTTGTATAAGGTTCAAGATTAATAACATTAGCTCATAGAGGTCCATGGGGTTTGTTTTGTCATGGTCTCAAGCATGTACATAGTCCTAGAAGTCGCTTGGCTTGTTAACATCTTTCTGGTGGCTAGTTTGGTGAGCTTCCTTTTTCTAGCATCGATCGGTTGACTTTGAAGGATTCATCTTTATTTGGCACAGAGGTCTTGAAGTGCTTATATTTCTTCAGGATGCGCTTTGCTTCCTTCTGTATCGTGGTCACCTCATATTTTCTCTTTACCCTAGTCTCATCATCTTTGGCGAGGTTAGGATAATTTGTGTTCAAATCCATACGCCTTAAAATCAGAGTTGTAACTCCGCTTACCACGGTGATCAATTTTTTGGTCAGTAACTTATATTCCTTTGTTATATAGTTCCCTAGTATTTCATTGGTGATCATGTCAATAGTTGTAAGCTAATCCTCACAAGGCTTAGTTTACTTGGTGAAGGGTTGAAACTTGAAGGGCAGTGTGATGATCTCTTTGTTGGCAATTTTCTTCTTCATCTCTTCTTCATCATCATGCTTCGACATCTACCACCCATCCTTGGTTAGGAAAACTTAATAGTCAATATGCTCTTGAGCCAAGTTGTGTGTGCACATGTGCTGATAGATAACATTGTAAGCAATCATCATTGTCCTCGAAGCACTGCAAAAGAGAAGAACATGCGTTTTATCCCAAATGAAAATTTCAATGGGATTATGATAAGCACCTTCATCTTGGGGAACTTCATCAAGTCCACCTTATAAAAAAACCATTCCCGAGTCCACATGATGTCCCACTTGGTTCGAAGGGGTAGATAGATAGTGGTATTATTTGTATTTTTCCTTTCATAATGGTTTTTGTATATTTGTACCCCTCATATATCTGTTTATATATTTGAGCCAGTTGCCACATAATAAATATGTGCTATTCATAATAGGTAGTAGCATTAGCCTATGTCTTTTTCTCAAACCTATTGAAGATGTCATTCTAAATATTCGTCAACTCAAGGTTTCCTCTAGTAGTTCTCAGTTATATCATGTTAAGGTGTTAAGGCCATTAATCATATTTACATAGAGAAAGTTCATATCTTCACATAGATTTCAGTGTCTACATGTGACATATTTTTACATCATATGAATCTTGCCTTTGCATGTGCATCCTAGCAGGTAGATTGTATTTTACTTTTGGTATTTAATTATTTGCTTGCTTTGGTTGTGTTGTCATCAATCACCAAAAGGGGGAGATTGTAAGGAAAATGGATTGAGGCTCATTTGATTATTGAGTTTGGCGTTTCATGATCAACATAACCATTTGGATTAACATTATTTGCTAGTGTTATGGATATAGTTCAAAGAATGCAATGTGAACTTAGACAAAGGCAAAGTCATGATTGAGAAGATCAACACCTCAAGCACGACATTAGAAGAATCATTGAAGACCTACAAACACCATGCAAGAGTCCAAGACATAAGATAAAAGAAGCCCAAATCAATATACACAAAGAAGCAAAAAATTAGAATGCTAAGTAGCCTAGATGTGTCTGGTGAAGCACCATATAAAGCATCAAACATGAGTGACACATGTACTAAAGGAAGGGTTGAAAATTAGAATACATCATACACACAGGTGTGCACCAGATATCGCACCGGACAGGGCACCAGATATGATACTTAGAGAGGTGAAAGAGGTGTATAGTGTGTTTGGGGAATTCCATAAGACACCGAACATGTCTGGTGTGTCAACGGATACCCCATCGGATAAGGTACTCAAAGAGGTTACAAAGAAACTCGAGGAATCCTACAACACACCGATTGTGTTTGGTGTAACACTAGTGGTAACACCGAATGCATGTACTCAAACGACCAACAATAACTTGTTCCAATGGGTACCTGACATGGACATAAACTGAACGTGTTCGTGGGTGCATCAGAGTATTTAGTGAGTATGAAAAATTTCTGTTTTGCTTTCAATGGCTAGTTTTGGACTTGGGGTTTGTATATACCACCCCAACCAACCTTTTAGAAGTGTGGGAGCTGAGAAATATTGATAAAGAGTTAATACTCCATTCCTACAGCTCTAGAGACCCAAGTGCTCAAAGATCACTCAGTGATGAGCATAGGCACTTTGCAAAGTGCTTAGGTTAGTTAGATGTTGTATTAGCATTTCTTTAGGTTATGCCTAGTTTATTAGAATTGAGAAATAAACACCTTCAACCCTTGATTCTTGTGCGCACCATTATATCCCTTGATGCTTGCATGCATCATAATAGTTGTACTATGAGTGATTGTAAGTCTTACTAGAGCATACTAACTACATTAGTGGTGGTGTTGCCATAGTGTACTAGAGAGAATGAGGCCCATAGTGTTATAGTAATAAAAACTCTATAGTGGATATGATGGGAGCATCCAAAAGAGGCTAGAACTAGAATACCACTTACATATGTATGAGGCCCAAGGCTACCTATGGAGTTATATGACCGGGAGCATGGCCCTTGCATGGGGCTCCAACAAGGACTAGGGGGAAGCTTGTGTGCTTCTCGAAACCTCGATAAAAATACAAGCACAACACCATGAGTTTGTATCTCTATTACATTTAAGCTTCCACATTTATATTTTTACTTTGGTTATGTGCTTTACCTTTCTATCTTAGTTATAGGGTAGTTAATAAGACTGGAACCTAGGTTGCATAATTCTTGGAGCGTGGGGTGTAGGATTTCAAGAGATATCATTAGTGTGTCTTGCATATCACACTTCCGGCAAGACTCTCTTTATGGCATGTCTTACCCATTGCGTTCATTGCTAGGGGCATGCATGACATATTCACCTGTGAACAACTATGACGATGGATAGAGGTGAAGGAGTGTATCCGAGATTGTATGCACTCAGAGAGAAAAAGTGACGGTGGAAGATGATGATGACAACGATGTCTCACTGTTCGCCATTGCATGTATCTAAGGGCCATGGAACTTGTTGAGCACTTTGGATAGGTGTAGGAATGACCTTTGGAGCCTCGTCACATTCCTTCTTGTGTCTCATAGCATTAGTTCTCTTGTCCTCCTTCATGTATGAGTTCTTGGAAATCTGTGGATCTTGAGGTGCATTTGTGGTGGCTCTAAAGCTTTGGTAGAGAGAAGAAAGGACAATAGGTGCTTCACATTCATGTGCATGGGAGATTGACATTAAAAAACATTATGGTGAACAGTGTGTTTCTAGGTCGGATAGGGAGGGTTTCCAACTTTACTAGGTTGACCTTTGATTGATTCTCATTTGTTAGGGTCACCTACTCATATTGATTTGTAGGTTGACCTTTTGCTCTAAGGTACTTCACTCATTTTTTTGCAACAAGAATGAATGGCATGCACACTCTACATCATGTAACATTGGCTAGCAACACCCACAAGGACTCAAATTTATACATGTAAGGAAAATGGACTGATGCCCATTTGATAGATATGTTTTGGTGTTTGATGATCAACATGACCATTTAGACTAACATTATTTACTAGTGCTTATGGATATAGTTCACAAGATACAAAATGGACTTGGACGAAGGTAAAGTGATGATCGAAAAGATCAACACCTCAAGAAAGACATTATAACATCCATTAAAGATGTACAACCACATGCAAAGAGTCCAAGACATAAGATAGAACCAAGTCAGATGGAATGATCATGAATAAACAAAGAACAAAAGGCATTATAAGGCATTGTACCCTGGCGTTGGACCCTAGTGTCAAGGCGTCATACCTATATTGTTCACCAATGGCACCAAACTCTACGGTGGAGACATTGGGCCAAACTAGCTAAGGATAGGGCATCAGACATGACTACCATACTATTGACCTAGGTAAAATTGGACCAAACATAGACACTGTTCATTGGATGGCCCACTAGTCAGTGTGATGGATGGTGAGGCACTAGAACCTTAGACTATAGTCCAAAGGTAGTCATCGGACCAGTTTGATGATGTATGGAAGCTCTTGGGGAACTGTCTAAAGGGCGTCAAACCGTGGAGACTATAGTCCAACGAGCGTTGAAATAGGAGGTATCATACTAAAAGCTCAACTATTTGTTAGGATGTAATGGCTGAATCAAAGTACATGCGACATAATCAGATATCACCATATCATAAGCAACGGTTCATGGCTGAGCTGGTTGTCCAATGGCTAGTTCTCGACTTGAGGGCTATAAATAGGATCCTAATTGACCATTTGAAAAGTGTAGAAGCTGGTAAACATACCAAGTGAGTTGAGACTCATACACAATAGTTGTATACACAAAAATGCTTAAGGAATCACTCGTTGATTAGCAAAGGTGCTTGGTGAAGTGCTTAGATTAGTTAGATCACTATCATTAGCGCTTTCTCTAGGTTTAGGCCTAGTGATTAGATGTGAGGTTAGACACACCTCTTATCTCTTGATGCTTGTGCACATCATTGTAATAGTTGAATCAGGTGGGACTTGTAAGTCGAGACCACATCAACTACGTTTCTAGTGTGGTCACCACTTTATACTAGACAAAGCATCTCGAAGAGGCCACAACTGGAGCACTACTTGTGTGTGGAGAAGACGTGAGGCTATCCACAAAGTTATCTGACTGGAAGCTTGGCCCTTGCACATATATTATCTTGCATGGAGCTACAATGAAAATTAGGGGGAAGCTTGCGCGCTTGACACATCAACAAATGTTTGTACTCTATCGAATTTAAGCTTCTGCATTTGTATAATGTTACGTTGATTATATGTTTTATCTTTCGAACTTAGTTATAGGCTAATGGATAGAATTGAAACCTAGATTGTATAACGCTTTACGGTTGTGAATAACAATACTTAGACAAATTTCTAGTTGCACATAAGATAGTTTATTTATCGCGTAGGTTTTGACAAGAAGAAAACTAGATATCATAGTTTAGACAAAAATTATATGGTCTAATTTACCCTATCTTAGACTTCATGTGTTCCTTCAATACATATACTTTTTGTCATAATATAAATTAATAAGCAAGTACTCCCTCCATCCCATCGCTTGCTTTTTTATGTCTATATTCAAATAAATGGTAATAAATTTAGACAAATATACAAAACATACACTAATTATTGTATGAATCCAATAAAAAGCTAAAATAAATTTTAATTTAGAATAGAGAGAGTACAATCATGGGTCCAAGATGAAGAATGCTAGGCCCAGTTAGGGTCCGCAGTCCGTTTGAGGCGCGTCTTGTTTCACATGGCCGAGCGAAGTCCACATTCGTTTGGTTTCTTTCCAATCTATCTCGGTTTTTTGTGTTTTCAAGGTTTCTGTTTTGCTGATCTGTTTGCTTTAGATTAAAGCCAGTTGTTCAGACTGCTGCAGCTGCAATCCATAAAGACAAAACACTATACAAACAATAGAATCCGTTTCGGATTAAAACCAAACAAACATCTATGGCTTTGTCGAGCCAAGCCAGGGAGACAATAGGGCAAGACCTCCAAACATGTCCTTGATTTCCCAGCAATGCAGCCTCACCTAGCATGGCTAGTCAAACCAAACATTGCCAATTAAAGTGAGACGATTTGGCTAGCTCGCCTCACCAAGACAAAAGTTGCCAACGCATAGCCTGAGGTAAGCTAGCTAAGAAATTGTTGAAGTATACTCAGTGGCAAATGAGAATTGAGAGAGACAAAATGGCAGAGACAAGGAACTGTCATCTTTATTGCAGAGATTCTTGTTTATATACAAGTAGATACAGTGTCTCCCAAGGGGTGTGTCCCTTGGGAATAACTGTCAGGGATTGATCATATATTATACAAATATTTTGTAACACTCCCCCTTGATCAATCCAAGTCCATTGATCGTCTGCAAGATGTCTTTCAATGTTTCATCTCCTCAAAAACCCTGTGGGAAAAATAAGGAGTACACAATGCTTTTGGATCATGAGTAAAACTCACATTGAACTCCAAAAGAAAAATATGCTTGTAATCATCATTCGTAAAAAACCCCCTTGGGGAAAAATCAATGATGAAACATATAGCTTAGTTGATATTACCTCATTAAAAACTTTGGATGAGAAAACCTTAACAAGGCAAAACTCAAACAAAGAAAAGAGTGTAATATGATGGACAAAACAGGTCAAATATCACAGAGAATTTCTCCCCCTGATTCTTGCAATCACTTAAGTCTTCTCATACCAACCACTTTAACATATTTCTGAAACGTGGAGCATGGTAGAGATTTTGTGAATAGATCAGCAAGATTATCACAAGACTTTGTTTGCAAAATGTCAATATTTCCATTTTCCTATTTCCATCTGAACAACACAAGCTCAATTATCCTTATAGATAATTGTCGGTGATTCAATCGAATCATGGTAAGTTGTTCTCCAATGGACCTCTAGCCCAAAGAACAATAATATGTCTATAGCCATCATCTCAAAAACCCCCGTGGGGAAAATAAATGATGAGACATATAACTCAGGCTAATATTTCTCCAAGATAATCTCGTCAGAAAATCTGAGAAATCAACATATTAGCCGAGTCTCCTTAAAAACCCAGTAGGAAAAATAAGGAGAGTAGTCATACTCTATTGTTGATCCATTTGAACTCTAGGGAGATAAACTCATATCCTAGTTCAAATACAACAATAACTATGTCATAATGTATCATCCTTGAAAACCTCTACGGGAAAAATAGATGATACGACATAGGCCTTGTGTTGATGTTGTCTCGTTAAAAACTTTGAATGAGAAACCCAAGCAGGGAAAAACTCATGCGAAGAAAAGAGTACAACATGATGTATAAACAAGTTCTTTCGATCAAGAGGAAACTCCCCCTGATCTTTGCAAATTACTAAGTCATCCCATACCTGCTCTCAAACACATTTTAAATGTGGAGTAAGGTAGAGACTTAGTTCGTAACTTGTTTTTCATCTAAACAACGCAAAGTATATTATCTTCATAGATAATAAGGTCAGTGATATAAAAATCATGACCACCACATACCCTCTGTATGTAGTATATCATTCTGTACAATCCCACGAAGTGTACTATAGAATGATTAGTGTAAGTGACCATTAATCTCTGTTGATTGACATTTGTCAAACATTAGGTCCAACTTACCAGAAGTATGTCATTGATCTTGTACCTGGGGATCTTCTATAGATATCCAAGATCAGTATATCCAAACATAAGGAGAGCATGAGTACCTCTGGAGATCATAACTCGATCTCATGTGCTGTTAGCTAGCAAATCTTTGCAAAGCAATATCCGGTCGGATGCTCTTAAGATACAATAGCACATCTCATGATCGAAAAGAATCAAATAACAATGATTCTCTCATATTGATTTTTTTCAATATATGTTGGATATAGACAACTTTGTATCCAAGATACTTAAGATAGTTTACTTTGAATTGGAAATCTCTTTCAATTCATATCCTCTATCTTAAACTCCGTCGATAAGTAATGTATGTTTAAAATATGTTGCACATATTTACACTTAACATACCATACTTTGTGTATCCTTTCAGAAAGAAGGATTCACTAGGTCGAATGTACCATATTTGACCAGGATGCTCTAAGTCACAAAGACTTTCCAAGCATTGCGAATTTGTGATTGGCGATTATGTATAAGACTCCACATATACCATAATCTAGTGACCACATATGCATATGTTGTCACTACATCTATCAACTGCACAGATAGATGATTTACTGCCCTTTATATTGTATCGGAATTTTACTACTCACGGTAGAAGAGAATTTATAGCATTAAAATAATGCTTGGGTTTGCGTATAAACCCAGTTGCTACTAGCCATGCTTTCTCACCACCTCATTGTTTCCAAGTCCATGAAAACAAACATGTATCCACAGTAAGATACCTTAAAGTGGAAATAATTCAACACTTCTTTATGGTGAGCAAGGCTATCTCTGCGACATTGTATCACTCAACAAGATCCAATTGAGCATACTTATGCTCTGCTATGGCCATAGTCTTTTGGATCACTTGGAGCGCATATACAATTGCTGAGATGTATGTGTCGACACTTGTAGCTTTCAAATAACATAATTCTCTAGTTGACATGAAGTCATTTTTATGTACCCTTATGATTCCTCGTGAAATCCCAAAACGAGAATCAAGGGCTTCCGATAACCTAGCCTCATCAGTGCGCACTGAGCTAGGTTGTAAATGTCTTCCATTCACAGGATAATCAATATCCTTTAGGTGTCCACCAACACCATGTTGGTTACCAACGAATAGATGGTCTGCATTTACTATCTCAGAAGGTCTAGCCTTCATTAGCTTGCAAGCATCTTAATCCCAATTTGTGACCATACTTCTCCCCCTCTTATTTACAATAACGTTGCAATAGAGAGTTTAGTGGTGTTCTATTTAACCACTCTTTCTGGCACTTCCACATAGGATTAATTTGAGTGACACCTCATAGTAAATGCACATGGCAGTTAATTTGCAACTTCTTGCAAATCATTCGAACCTAAAGGTTCAGTTTTAGTACGTGATCCTGAGCCTGAATGCTTACTGCATTCATTATAATTTCCTGGCATTCATTTTGGTACTCGAAATCTCCCCCTAATGCCTGGAAAAGCTCATGATTCAAGCAAGCGTACGGGCCGTAAATAGATTCTCATGAAGAGATTCTAAAACTTAATGATCGACGGAGAATGAATTCTCACATAGATCCCCAGTTTTCTGTGTGCCCATATATGTACGCTGCGGTGGTGAGATTGGGAACATACCCAATGTACGCATGAGAAATCTTTCACGGATTCCCACGTACTAAAAACCATAGGGGAACTTGTACATGCAGTACATGCAGTTAATCACAAGTCAGGAGCATGCAAAACTTCCTGACTCCAACCATAACCAGTTGGAAGCACTACCGGAATCAGCTCCTTTGCCGTGTGTTCTAAACACACGGCAAAGGCTATTTTACACTCGGCAAAGGATTTGCCGAGTGTAACACTCGGCAAAGAAAGCTCGGCGAATTGTACATCGGCAACAGCATCTTTGCCGAGTACTTTTTGTCGGGCACTCGGCAAAGAAAAGTCACCGTCACGGCGCCAAGTGACGGTGACGGATCCTTTGCCGAGTGCCTATGGCGACACTCGGCAAAGACTGGTCCAGTGGACCCCACAGCCAGTCCCTGTGCCGAGAGCTCTAGTAGACACTCGGCAAAGGAGGTTTCTTTGCCGAGTGTCTGGTGGACTGGCACTCGGCAAAGAACCCTCCAGTGGGCCCCTTTGCCAGTATCTTTGCCGAGTGCCATTGTCAGCACTCAGCAAAGATGTCTTTGCCGGTTCCCAGGTTTCCTTCTTTGCCGAGTGCCACTGTCAGCACTCGGCAAAGATGGCTTTACCGGTTCCCAGGTTTCCTTCTTTGCCGAGTGCCATGGTCATAGCACTCGGCAAAGCAACCCTTTGCCGAGTGTTACACTCGGCAAAGTGACCAGGATGTCCCTTTTTTATTTGCTTTTGTTGTTCCATCCAAACAAACAAAAGATATATATCATTCACATCACATTATATATCAAGCACATCACAGAATGAACACATTTATCATCAACACCATATATATCACAAAGTCTCACTAAAGTCTCACAAAACAGATCACAAGTCTCACTAAAGTCAGGATCATCACAAAACAGATACAAGTCTGCATCATCACTAACATCACCAAGTATCTCACAAGATAAAGTGTAAATAACATCACCAACACTCATAAAGGTAAGTCTGGATCATCACAAAACAAATCATCAACGAGGTGGGCATCTGGACTGGTTCGGCGAAGGGCTGGACGAAGCATGAGGGTTGTTCGACGCCGCCGATTGACCCTGCACAGAGAAGAGATTGTATGTGTGAGAACATATGAATATATATCATGCAGTACTAAAATTTTGATACTCACAGGAGTAGTGAACTCTGTAGGGTCAGCTGCAGGGAACAACGGAGGTGGTGGAGCATGACCCTGTGCGGCGCCAAGGCTCCGCATGTACGCGAACATCTCCGCCATCCTCTTCTCCAGCTCCTCACGTTGCCTCCTCTCATCATCTAGCTGAGTCTGTAATATTTCGCCCTAATGTTACGATAATGCAAAGAGAAGATATATAAAAATCAATGAACGATGAATAGATAAGGAATAACCTGGAGTTGCTGGATACGATGGTGTGAGGTGTCCTGCCGAGGTCGTATGGCTGGGCTCGCGCTCGTGCTCCTTGCTCGCACCTGAGAGAGAGTGGGAGTGGAGGACGAGTCGATTGCCCCGTCGACAATCCAGTATCGCCCATGCCTCTTGCCTCCTCCGACCCTCATGAGGACATCTCCGTCGATGTCCTCGGTCCTCGGATCGTAATCTGGCCCATGGACCTCCTTGGCCATGGCGGTGTACTCACTGAGTCGGCTGTGGATGGCGGGGTTGGTGTACGCCTCGGGCCCGTCATCCGGGTTGTAGGTGACGTCGGACGTCGCCTTCCCCTTGTGGGCCATGGCATATGCCGAGAACGTGGAGCAAGGCGCGCCACCATGTGCCGCCGACTGCGAGAAAACCAACGATATGGTTAGAAATCATGTCTAATCGAAAGTTATATACCTAAATAAAAAAGAGCGCGTACCCATGCTTCCGCGTATTTGCCCAGGCTGCGGCTGCCTTGATGGTGGGAGGGACCTTGCATCAGCAAACGCCGTTCCCGGCTAGCGTTGTGCGCCTCGTCCCACTCAGCCGAGCACCACCTCTGCACCATCTTCTCCCAGCACTCAGGATGCGCGGCGCACCAATGAGGAATCATCTAAAAAATATAAGTACACCGCATATCAGAAGATAAGAATAAGCATATTTAGTACCAATAATAAAGTTTTGTATTTACCTGCAAGTACTGGTCCGCAGTCAATGACATGGTTCGGGCGTCCTTCTTGTTCACCTTCTCCCCAAGGACGGAGCCGTGGTAAGTGACGATGGCCTGGATGCGCGCCTCGTAGTGCATGTCCACGACGAGCTTCTTACAGCACGTCGTAGACACCACATCCGCCCTGGCCTCGTATCCAGCATCGCACTTGAAGAAATCCTACATACAAAGACGATGTATCCATACATTATTTCAAGAATATGCAACAAATGCGACTTATTAAACAATATAGTGCGAGGAAGACTTACCCACAGCTCTTGCTTGACCCGCTCCGCCTTATTGTTGAATTGTCTGCCGTCCCGATCTACTGCATCGGGGGCGACGGCGTAGTGGTCGAAGGTGTATGCTGGGCTCGTCACTCCGGCGTACTCGACAAGTCCAGGGAAGTGTTCCCGGCATAGAAGGCCGAGGATGCCATTGGGGTTGCGGCCGTGACCCCCTGCAGTCTCCAAAACCATCCAAGACCTGTCGAAGTGATTAAGATGAAGTATTAGTTTCTATTATTAATTTGAACATATAATATGAAAAAGCAGCAACAACATCTAAAGTTACCTACCTCTCTCCATCGGGTCGTATCAGCGGACGTCTGTCACGAAGTATGGGTCGCTTAGGTAGGCTCGCGGGACCTCGTAGGTAGATACTCCTCGAACCTGAGGAGCCAGAACCTGAGACGTCCTGCTGAGCGGTGTCGTCGTCGTCCTGCTGCGCCGCATCGTCGTCGTCCTGCTGTGCCGCATCGACAGCGGCTTGCTGCTCCACCTGCTGCTGTACGACGTCGTCCTGCTGCGCCTCCTCCTCCGTCCTACGGGTGCTCCTCCTCCCCCTCCCCCTCCCCCTCCTCGTCCTCATCCCACCGCCCACCATCTTTGTCCAACAACCTGCAATTAAGAGTAAACAATTAAGCACAGATAAAAAATATGTATTTAGAAACATATGCAAAATAAATGAAATATAGCATTACATCGATTAAAAATAATCTTCATATGTGTCCGGGTTAGCCGGATCATAAGTGTCATCATCACTATCAACCATTTCATAGTCAACATCATCTGAAGGCGCAATTTCGTCATTGGCATTGCCTTCAAGTATTTCTAAGTCATTCTCATTTTGCACCTCATCATCCTCGTCATCAACAACCATTTCAATATCTACTTCCATTCCGATCGCTTCAGTTAAGTCTATCTCAAATTGCCCTTCGAGCCCATCTTCTTGGAAGAACTCTCTGTCATATGTGTCCGGGTCTAAGTTATAATCTTCATCGTTTGGAACAGGTAATTTAGCGTGCGGTGATACCTTATACACAACATCCCAACACTTAAGATGTTGTTTCGTTTGGCACGCATATGGAAGATAATACACTTGTGTGGCCTGTTGGGCCACAATATAGACATCGTCTCCTGTTAAGGTGGAATCCTGTCGAATTTCGACTATCCCAAGATTAGAATGTGTCCGTCTCGTAACTTCAGGGTCAAACCAATGACATTTGAATATCACTGGAGTAAGAGGTTTGGAACCATAAAAATTGAGTCAACGGCGGATCTACGACTGTCAACGGCGCCTTCTGCAGGTGGTGGGTCGTGGGGCTAGGGCCGAACCATGAGCCTCTCCAGCTAGATTCATCTCCCCGCCTCTCGTTTCGGCCTATGGTGTGGGGAGGGCTGGCTGGCTCCGTGCATTGGCACGTGTGGTGGGAGGTCCTCCGGCGAAAGCCATGCTCGCTTTCGGGCGGACAGTAGTGACGCCCGCGGGCGCCAGCCCTACCCTATTGAGGGTGCCGTCTTTAGACCTCTCACCCCCATGCGGGAACCCTCGCCTCGGCCTTCTTGGGGTCTTTCGCTAGTGCTCGACCGGCGTTGGGGCTCTAAGGTTTGGGGCTTCTGGATTGGTGCGTTGTTGGACGGCAGAAGGTGACAACGCACGGCGGCTTGGTGGGTGACTTCGGCATGGCTGACCCTTCAGCTTTCTCCTTGGTGCTAGCGATCTACGCTGCTCTGCAAGGTCTTCGGAGGGATGTCACCTTCTGCCTCGTATGGGATGTGCCGAGGCTTGGCAACGATGGCGCGCCTCGGTCTTATTCCTTGTCGAGTGCCTCGTATGGGATGTGCCGAGGCTTGCTCCCGAGGCTTGTCCCTAGTCTCAATATGGCTCACAAGATCTAGCGCACCCTAGAGAATGTCGATCTATTTCTACTTGCATGATTCAAAGATCTATTTCTACTTGCATGATTCAAACTTAACAAGAATTAAATCCTAATTTAAGGGTGTGTATTAGGATTATCTAATACACATTATTCTAACCTCGGTCTGCGCAGGGAGGATGTCGATGGCCGGAGCGAGGAGTGGCGGAGATGGCACTGCAGGGGCGGCGGCGCTTGGTGGCAGGGGGGTGGCGCTTGGTGGCAGTGGGGGCGGCGGCGCTTGGCGGCGTGGGGGCGGCGGGGCGCGGCCCGGCGGCGTGGGGGCGGGGCGCGGCGCCCGGCGGCGTGGTGGCGGCGTGGGGGCGGCGGGAAGCGGCCCGACGGCGTGGTGGCGGCGTGGGCGCGGGTTAGAAAAGAAGAAACGAAGTGAGCGCAGAGAAGAAGAGAGGAAGACGACGGTTGTATTATTCAACGGCTTTGCCGAGTGCCAGATCGCGGGCACTCGGCAAAGAATTTTTTAAAAATTTTAAAGTACATTTTGCCGAGTGCCCGCGATCTGGCACTCGGCAAAGACGGCTTTGCCGAGTGCCAGGTCTGAGGCACTCGGCAAAACATTTATTAAAAATTTTAAAATACATTTTGCCGAGTGCCGACTGACAGGCACTCGGCAAAACCTTAACTTATTGTTTTTGCCGAGTGCTGCCAGGCTGGCACTCAGCAAAGAGAGTCTTTGCCGAGTGTCTCCTTTGGACACTCGGCAAAGTACATTTTTATTTTTTTATTTTGCCAACCAAAAATTTTTGTGGTATGTTCCTACACTATATAGACCTACATATACCATTTTGGGTCAATTAT
Organism: Zea luxurians; assembly: GCA_029449295.1. Lineage (NCBI taxonomy): Eukaryota > Viridiplantae > Streptophyta > Magnoliopsida > Poales > Poaceae > Zea > Zea luxurians. The sequence continues at coordinate 6,894,657 of JAOPSE010000034.1, forward strand.
AACAGTGTTTTCTATAGCTAGTACATTTAGTTTGTTTATTTGAATTTCTTCGGAAAATTCATATTTGAACTGCAGGTCACTTGAAACTTGGAAAACCGTGCATGCAAAAATGATATCCATGCTACATAGCACAAGTTACGACCGATTTCAGGAGCGGACCGGAAACTTCGAGCACTATGCTCACTCAACATGGCCGTGAACTTGCCATACAACTGTTTAAAAAATTTATAAAACACAAACAAACTTAGAAAATCATGAAACTTGTCCACATGTCATGATATCATATGTAGAGTCTGTGATAAAAAATTTAGAATGTTTGGAGAAAGTTGTGAGACATTATGTGTAGAAACCTAAGAGAACCACACATGAAATCATAGAGTTTCAATGTGGATCTCTTAAGTTTGTACACATAGTGCGTTACAGCTTTCTTGAAACTTTTTCAAATTTTTATCACAGCCTCTACATATGATATCATGACACGTGGACAGGTTTCATGATTTTTTGACTTTGTTTTTGTTTTATACAATTTTTAAACACCTGGATGGCAAGTTTACGGTCATGCTGAGTAAGCATGGTGCTCGAAGTTTCCGGTCCGCTCCTGAAATCGGTCGTAACTTGTGCTATGTAGCATGGATATCATTTTTGCATTCACGGTTTTCCAAGTTTCGAGTGACCTGCAGTTCAAATCTGAATTTTCCGAAGAAATTCAAATAAACAAACTAAATGTACTAGCTATAGAAAACACTGTTATAATTGTCCCAAAATGGTACATGTAGGTCTACATAGTGTAGGAACATACCACAAAAAGTTTGGTGACCAAAATAAAAAAAATAAAAATATGCTTTGCCGAGTGTCTATGTAGACACTCGGCAAAGACTATGTTTGCCGAGTGCCAGATATTTGACACTCGGCAAAGACTGACGGCCGTCAGTTGTAGACGGCCGCTAACGGCCCTTTGCCGAGAGCCATATTTGCCGAGTGCTTGACGCTCGGCAAAGCAGTCTTTGCCGAGTGCTTGGATGTGCCGAGTGTCCTACACTCGGTAAACCAGCTCTTTACCGAGCGCAGAACTTTGCCGAGTGCGGTGCTCGGTAAAGTCTGCTTTGCCGAGTGCCCGATAAAATGCACTCGGCAAAGCCACCGGCACTCGGCAAAGGCGCGGATTCCGGTAGTGAAGTGACAATTCATTACGGATGGTCATCAACGATCTGAATTTTTTGAATCTATCACAGATTCATCATATCCTTTATGGATATCATTCTGAATACCAAGACAAACAATCATCATTGTAAGCATATTTGGTAAATTCAGTAGTGTGGAGGCTAATGTGCTCAAGCTTGAGACATTATTACTTAATGGTCATGTGTTGTCCGAAGAACACACTTGAGGTCATCATATAGATGCACCAAGGAACCATATAAAGCCTTCAATGTCCATACCATCTTTGTAATGGACCACACTCGTTCTTTTGAAGCAATTCAAAGAACTTAACCAATTCAGATCAGATTTTAAGATAAGAGGGACTTAAAATCTCAATTTCGATGATACTCATCAAGTATCCATCGTATGGGAAAAATGACCAATAGAATTGTCCATAACTTTTCATTTCATCCCAATAATGGAATTACCAAATTCAGTCTTACCCAGCATGGTAAGGATCATCACATGAAAAGTTATAAGAAATGCAACACATTGTATGGGAGGATGTATGTAGAATACAATCCATAAGAAATGTTTCCGAGAAACACATGCAATATCCATCACTATCACTTTGTGTTTCCACATGATAGAAATTATATGGATATCTCTATAATATGGTAAGATAACAATTAGGATATATCAACACATCCTTGATACTTCCAATACCAAAGGGGATATGATAATAACATATCATGATATCGCGCGAAGCGATTGTTAAAATATTCTTTCCTCTTTCCAAAGGAATATGAGAATATTTTGTTTCCCCACTTATAGAGTTTGTGGCTCAATTTTCCATATTGCATTCTTCTTCCTCAATTGGAAGAATCCCTGTACAAGGTTGCACAACTCAAATCAATGAGTCTTCAACTCCCTTGATGAGTTGATTCAACTCTAATCGATGAGTTTGTTCAACTCAAATCACATGAGTGATCAACTCCAATCGATGAGTTTGTTTAACTCAAATTCATATGAGTTTTTACACTCAAATCACATGAGTGTGTTCAACTCACATCGCATGAGTTGAACCTATCACAACATCAATTATGAGATTATACCAAATCTCATGCATCATTTATATAGTACTCAAAAGCGAATCATCTAACAAAGTGGTCTTCTCTTAGAAAAAGAAGTGTTGTTACATGATTAGTCCAAATCATGAATTACACAACTAACCACTGTTATCATGTCAGATGGAAAATTGAAGTACACTTCATATCTTAGCTTTCATGAGTAGTATGCATCTATTGGTATTTCATATACAAGATTAGATGCTTAGGCATACAACACTATACCACGTATAGTGTAATGACAAAAGAGTTTGTCATACTCATTGCCCTTCCCTTTTTAATGTGCTTATATATTTGCTTTCAAGCAAAATATATGAATACAAAGTGTTAGTCTACAACATAATGTAGACACATACTCATAAGTCCACAAGTCTTATGATTTTCTTTGCTATTCATTTTGGGCTTGCACATCAAGCCACAAAAGCACATTAGTTCTTTTCATAAGAACCACAAGAGAAAGGGAGCATCTCACTTCCTCCAAAATAAAGAAGTGAATCTCCATATTATGCGAAGATGAAATGAACATATCCAATGAACATTAAGGATAATTAAGCCCAGTAGGCGAGTTCATCAAACTCTATTAAATAATTATCCTCCAAATGGATTAACCATTTTCTGATGTTGTAATATGCCGCAAAATATATCATATCTTTATATGTTGGAGAACTCGTATCACATAAAGTGTACCAAAGGATTTTTGAAAATTGGTGTACATAACGTAGATAATCTCCATGTAATAAAACTATGGAGTAGATCTCTCAGTAGTGGGCAAAACTTTTGCTGCCTGAAAGCATGGTCTCTGGGCTGATATATTCAAAGAACATACCGCAGCCAATGCTTAGGACTCCACTACCCTGTGCTTGACCAAAATTTCAAAAATGGAATGGTAATCACCATAAATGTGAATAACCAACATCACATCTCCAACATATCTACTTGGGAGAACACATAGGTAATCATCATAATCATATGATGTAGACCTCTTACTGATGGGCAAATAACATTTTGCTGTCTAAAAGCTTGGTCTCTGGGCAAATAAATTCCAAGAACTTATTGCAGTCAAAGCCTAGATCTCCATCATATGTTTAATAATCCCAAGTTAAATATATATGCATCATATTTTGCAAGAATTCATCATTTAATTAAGTAGAACTTAATTAAAAGAATTCTTTTAGCAGTCAGCATGACTGCAGCATCCAGCCTGGCTCCATAGCCCGCGACGCATGTATGGTCCGTGATCTTTTTGGGTAGCACGTATAGGTAATCATCTCGAAAGATGTAGACCTCATAGTGATGGGCATTTCAAATGCGGCCTAAAGCACGGTCTCTGGGCTACTAAACTCTATAAAGAATTTAGCGCAGCCAGTGCTTAGGACTCCATCACCCTATGCTTTCACCCAAAAACTGCAACCTCATTTTGCATGTAGACCATTCAGTTTCGACTTATTATATGTGCTATGTTTTCCATGCAATCGTAAAGAATGCAAAAACAAAGCAAGTCGAAATATGTGAGTTATAAATGTAGAAACAATTATAATTCACGAACAAGTCTGCAAATTTTTTATAGTACTACAGACAAATCTGTACAATTATATATATCATAAGCAGTCTAAATATTGAAATTTAGATACTCAACATTGTTGAATAATAATTATGTACAAATACATAGTTCATTTTGTCTGAAATTGCAGAAATAAAGGCTAAAACGATAAAATCGTAAGTCCAATCAGTGAAAATAGCCTACGCTGTTCAGCCAAGTCAATGGCGACCCATGAGGCCCATCTAAGAAAGGCCATATGAACAGGCAGTTAGGGTTTGAACCCTAACCATTTCCCTTTCTTTCTGGCGGCGGCCAGCCCCGACGGCACGAGGGCGAGGCCCCAGCAGCCCTGGTCGGCGGCGTGGAGGCCCAGGCGTGAGGCCCCGTGGCAGAGCGGGCAGGCAGCCCCTTGACGGCGTTCCGCTTGCCCGGCGCGGGCCCGCGACGCCCTCGGCTGTTCGGTGCACGAGCACCGGCACGCGGCCCCCGGCTCGGCGGCACGGCTGTCCGACCATGGTGCCCCGTCGAGGTTGGCGGCGCGAGCGCGCTGCCCCTACGCGCGCGAGGGCGAGGCCCCAGCAGCCCTGGTCGGCGGCGTGGAGGCCCAGGCGTGAGGCCCCGCGGCAGAGCAGGCAGGCAGCCCCTTGACGGCGTTCCGCTTGCCCGGCGCGGGCCCGCGACGCCCTCGGCTGTTCGGTGCACGAGCACCGGCACGCGGCCCCCGGCTCGGCGGCACGGCTGTCCGACCATGGTGCCCCGTCGAGGTTGGCGGCGCGAGCTCCTTGGCGAGCAGGTCGTGCATCCGGAGATCGTCGCTGGTGCGGACCAGCGGCCGGCGCGGGCGCGTGGCATGGCGAGCGCCTCTGGCCCCATGTGTGGGCGTGGCCCTGGCAGCCCCAGCGCGGGCCCCGGTGGCCACAGCGAGCGTGCACGGCGTCTCTTCCAGTTCTCGGCGACATGATGCATCAGAGGCAATTTTCTAGCCTTAATAATTAGGGGTGGAAATTTGGCTCGGGCTCGACGAGCCGGCTCGGGCTCGGTGAGGCTCGGCTCGGCTCGAGCCGGCTCGCGAGGCAAAACGAGCCCGAGCCGAGCCTGATTTTGTAGCTCGCCAGAACTGCGAGCCGGCTCGCGAGCCGAGCTAACAACGTCAAGTATACTATTATACCATATTATTGTTATGTTTTGAACTATTTTATTGAATTTCTTGAACTTGATATGTGATACACTTATATTGTAGTCTAAAAATATATTATACATAATTTTTTTATCTTATATATAATAAAAAATATATAATTTATACTCTAAACGTGATTTAGTGTGAGGCTCGCGAGCTGGCTCGAGCCGGCTCGCGAGCCGTTACCGAGCCGAGCCGAGCCTCTAGGTCGGGCTCGCAAAATGACCGAGCCGAGCCTGGCTCGGCTCGCAACTGCACCGAGCCACGTCGAGCCGAGCCGAGCCGAGCTCGGCTCGGCTCGTTTCCAGCCCTATTAATAATGATGATGGATGACTGATGTACCTCGTGTCGCATCAACAATGGCGAACCGCACTGGTTATTGTCCCTGTTTTCCTTCTTGCGAGTTACAGATTCTTCTTCTTTCTCAGAAAACTTCTCTCTGTTCTTGCGAGCAGTGCTGATAACGTGTTGAAGTATACTCAGTGGCAAATGAGAATTGAGAGAGACAAAATGGCAGAGACAAGGAACTGTCATCTTTATTGCAGAGATTCTTGTTTATATACAAGTAGATACAGTGTCTCCCAAGGGGTGTGTCCCTTGGGAATAACTGTCAGGGATTGATCATATATTATACAAATATTTTGTAACAGAAATAACGTCTTGCTCGTTCCAACTAACATGAGGTAATATATTTGGCAAATAATGACCCCGTTCGGCTCCAGCTCCTTACCGGAGTGCTCCCAAACAGTGCGTCGAAAACTGCTCCACACCGAGAGCAGGATCCATTTTGGGGCTCGTGCGAATGTTCCTGGCGGGCGCTTAGTACAATACGCGCACGAGATGTTCATGCAAATGTCTAACCAAAGACAGTGCGGGTATTTTACACATACACAAAATAAAATCGTATAGGAGGAGCCATTTTGCAACGATTTGGAAAAAAAACAATGGCTCTTACGAATGAGCTGCTCCTATATATAGAGCCGGAGACCTGCCAATCATGGCCTAAATAGCTCTGTAGTTTATTTTAGTTGCTGAGAATAGCAAATGTTTTCCCCAAAAAAAAAGAACACCAAATCCTAGATGTTTTTCCAGACCATATATGCAATTATGCATGCGATTGAAGCTGCTCATGAAGAACGGTGAATTCCTACGAGATATCCAAATCCACATGGGCGAATGGTAGTGATGGAATATAGCAATTGCTTTGCTTGGTACGGATGTTGATAGGGCACAACATGACATGCATGCCGTAGCAAGGGGCCCAATCAAGCATGACACAAGCATCGCAGGGGAATCAAAATGAGGATTACTACACATACTACAAGATCAACTAGCTCGCCGCATATATAATCATCGCCAGGAATACAGATTGGGTACTACCTGCTCAGCTCATCATCAGGTGTCCTTTCCATGGTGATACTGGTACCTGCTCTTGTGGCCGACCAAGAGTGGCCGGGAGAGCACAGGAAGCCCCCACGGTGACACGAAGACGACGGCCGGGCAGATGGTGGCGGCGGCCTCAGTCCTGGCGCTGGCGTGACGGATCTTTGCGGAGAGCTCCGCAACCTTCCTTGGTAGTATCAGAGCCGAGGTGATCTTGCTCCACTTCAGCCTCTTGACATTGAACAAACAGGGGGGAGCCATCTTACCATTCCCCGTGTCTGGCAGCCACGGCCACCGCCACCGGGACCTGGGACTGGGAGCGACTCCGGCGTCCTCCCAGCACTCCAGCCTCTGGTACTGGAGAAACCTGGCCGTCCGGCTGCTGCCACCACCGACGACGCGGGTGTCCTGGAAGAAGCCCATCGTGGACATGGTAGCTCACTGCAAAAGCTGCAAGGCAGGAGATATAAATCACGAAGGGCTGGAACAGTAGGCCACATGGAATGACCCCCACAAGGCTGTACCATGTTGGAGCTAGGATTAGCAGCACTGAAACGTGGAGATAGGGACAAAGCTTGCCCCAATGCTTGACTCCTTGCTTCACATGGGGCTATGAGCACCCTTTCACATCCATGTCCCTACTGCATTCACACCTCTCGCTGTCTTGTGCTGCTGGAGGGGGGGGGGGGGGGGGCATTCTCGAGTGTTTACTGGAAAAAAAAAAACATTCCTCTTGGCCCCATCCAGCATGGTGTATCAATCCAGATAGAAAAAAATAGAGGGTGAAGCATCTGGGATAGAATTTTGTCCTTGCGCCTTTTTTTTTTGACTTGTCAGGTGTAGGGGTGACAATGGGCTCTAAATAGTCAGGTGCTGACTCAATCAGATGTGTCTGCCATTGAAACTATCAGGAATCTTCGCCATGATGCTCGGTGGAAAGTGACGCTTTTAATCTACATAGGAGATGCTATCTTTGGAGGGTAATTTGAGAGCAAGTGTGATAATATCATGGAGAATTCATCGTTTCATATGAAAGGCTAAACAAGTTTCACAAACAGAAACCAGAGGTAAAAGCGATTTTTTTGAGTCTACAAGAGCAAAGCAGTGCTCCAAAAGAGAAAGATCAGCTTTTTGAAACAGTCACAGGTAGATTAACAGAACCAGGAAGTCCTATAAGACCTCCCTCTCACCCAATATGGAGTCCAGTACATGTTTCCAGTTCTCCCGACAATCGCAGGGGGCAGTGCTAATCTATTTGAATGAGAATTTCCAAACCTCCCTAACATTGGATGATCCATCAGCAACATCATTGAGCCGCTCAGGATGCATGGCACCTGAGAACAACCAAAAGTTAGTATAAGCAACACTTGAATCCCACATGGTGTGCAAATGTAAACCATAACCCACATGACAGATCCAGAGAACCTCTTTGTGCTCTACAGTTATGCTCACATCAACAAGAAAAGTTAAAATAATCCATTGTTTACGGAATGTAGAATATCATATTAAGAATGGATAATCTACATTCTAACTACTTGATGTTTTGGAGATAGCAGTAACGCTCGTGTATGTCACCAACGCCTGGTGACAGGGTCAGTGTCCGCTGTGGCGTGGTGACGACGCGACGACGGGCTGCAGCTGTGGGAGTGTAGCTGGGCGCGCTCGAGCTCATGCTCTGGCCACTCTGTTGGTGTTGTCAGTTGAGGTCGTGGAGAAAGCTTGGATGGCAATGTATGCGAGCATCACTTCCTCCTTGGAGGTGCCTTCCTAACCTGCGCTCAGTTGTTGCGAATGAAATCCCAAACCTGTTTGGGTTGGCATTGTTCCCTTCCTAAAGGCGTCATCAAGCATTTCCAGCGCCTTGGTTCAGCTTCATCGGGTTGTTTTTTTTTCAGGTTTTCTTTTTCTCATTGCTGTTTTGTTCCTAAACAGTTGGCTTTGAGTTGTTGCTTGGGTTGCGTCTTGAGTAGTGATAACTGATGAGTTCCTGAGCGAGTTGTGGCACCCGACATTGCTGTTTGGTCTTCTGATCAAAGATGTTCAGGATGTGGTTGTGTAGCCCCTAGTTGTGCAGTCTGTGGACCCAAGTTGTGCGGGTTTAAACCCTAATTGTATAGTTTTCAGGCCCGGTTTCCTTATAAAGTAGGTCAATTTTCTTCTAACAATATTATGGTGAAGCAAAGCTTTCACCACCTTTTCAGGAAAAAGAACATCGTTTGTAGTAATATGGTAGTAAAACCTTCCCTTTTACTTTGAAAATACATAACAAAACAAACTGATTAATACTACTATTTCCATGTCAGCAATCTAAATAGTTATGTGCATGGTACCAGTCAAAGCTGAATATGTTCAATGATTTAGATAAGATTGACATATGTAGAAGAAAGAGTAAATGAGACATAAACGATCCAATCACCAACTCACCATGTAGCAGGCAAATATTATTTCGCAAGCTTGTTATTTCACAAGTTTGCAAGACGAACATTCGATCCTACTGGAAGCAAGGTATGGGAGTATGGGGTGCATGAACACAAATCATGTTCATTAACAGCTCTAGTCAGGAGAAACAGACAACTTACCGTCTTTTTCAACCAAGCGCAGAAACTGCCTTGTGCCACCACCTACTCCAAAGTAATGCTTCTTCCCTGCCATGTAAACCACACCCCCAGGGTAGCGCAAGCACTGCAAAAGACTTTCAGTGTGTAAGAAAGCCAGTATTAAGCAATTTTTTTAATGTTCAAGAAAGAATATTCAGAAAAATGGAAATTTTGAAGGTTAACCTTCTTGATGAGCCTGTAGAGATTTGGAAGACAAGATACCGCGTAAACAGTCTCAGCCATCAGGATGATATCATAACCATTACACATTTTACCTTCTGTATCACCACTGGCTGTTTTGTCTTGCTCAGCATCCCCGCAAAGTAGTAGCTTATCCATTTCACTCCAATCACCAGCAAAGAAACCAACAATCGGAGATGTACATGTTCCTTCTGGTGAATCCTTGAAAAGATTGACTTTTACATTTGGTATAGTCAAGCACCTAAGCACCTCGGCATTGAAATCTTGGAAATGAATCAGGTCCGCACCCTGACAGTTCAAGTTTTTGAAAAATCAATATACACGAGGAATTATTTGAAAGTGGCACAAAGGAAAGGATCAAGGGCAATACCTTGAGACCCGCAAAAATGCCAGGGAGGCCATGTCCACATCCAAGCTAAAAATCAAAATAAAGTAGCTAATATAAGTAGCTTGCTTATAATACATTGGTTTCCTACTTTACAACGGTTTCATTTGAATACTTCTGTTGAAAAAATCAGTCACTTGGACATTATACCACAGAGCACATATTACCAGTGCAGATTCATTTGTTGACAAGTATATAACTATATATACACCGTGGGATACAATGTTATCTCTGAACCCGCATAAAAATGGGATATTTGCAGGATCGCAGACAAAGCTGCTTGCATCCCTTACTACAGAAAAGAATAAAGGTTGTACCAAAAGTAACAAGTTCAGTGACTTCAGTAGAAGAATAAAGAATTTAATTAACAAACAGAGGTTCACATGGTATATGCATAACCATGAACCTGAAATTAAGCATCGCACCTCCAATACGTGTTTGCCTTCCAGATGAAATTTATCTTCTTTGATATCAGAATTCAGGGCTTTCACCAAGTCTAATGAACCTTCCCACAGCTTCAACCCACCTGGTGCCCATGGTTACGCTCAAGTTCACAGGGCCAAATAAATACAAATATGATGTAAAGAATAAAATATATTTAGTCTTCACCTTCATATTTTCCAGGGACCAAATCAGAGTCTTTGACACCAAACACGTCAGATGTACTCACTCTGCCCTAATAAGATTGGGAAGGAAAATTGGCTTAGTTTAACACCATCACAAGGAGATACCAAATTATCAATGACCAGTGGTGTATGCAGGCATGGGCCCAGAGCCTCCTTCAGATGAAGCAGAAACAAAATTCACAATATTATGTCTAAGTGTCTAAAACTATCAGATAAGCAACTAGCCAACTACAATCATCTTCCACCTCTGGTCCCTGTGTTTTCCAGCACCTGTTACTTGCATCATTCTCGCTCAGCAGCGTATGGTAAGAAAAGATTGATAAAGCGGTTGAAGTCACTGTTGCCTCTTCTCAGATGTGTCAAATAACTAGTGGCTAAATGAAGTTTTCACAGCAAGGTAACATTGCCAAATGCAACCATATCTTGAGCATGCAATTAACAGTTAATCTGGGCATCAATTCAACATGATTTTTTATGTATGATATGACTTCCATTGGGTAGCAGTAGCACAACTTTGAAACATGCAACTCAAAACTTTGTAATACTAATAAGTAAAAGAGATAAACTTTGCAATAATTTGTGTTTGTCTTCTTTCTCGTTCGCCTATTGATTTGTCGGATGATATTTTTTAAATCTTGTACATATATATGAAATTTGAACTTGGTATCTTCGGCAGAGAAAATAAGTAAATGCATATAGAATTTTCCATTTATTTATTTATCACATCTCCCTTGGCAGTACTGCACAGTTCTTACAGTACACCGTGACAGAAGCATTTCCACGAACACAAGTCAAGCGAGAGAGCGAGCCTAGCTACCGCACCTTGTAGATCGTCAAGGAGTCATCGACCACGACTGGCTCCAACCTAGCTGCCGGAACGGGTGATTCCTGCAAGATCGTCAGGCAAAACCCAACCTTCAACGCTATCACCCAAAGCGAGAACACCGAAATAAGCACAAAAGAGACGGAAAAGTACCTCGCAGAGCTGGACCTCGATGGCAGGCGGCAGAGGAGCGCTGGATTTGAAGCCAAAGCCAGAGCCGAAGGAAGCACCGCCGAGGTTGGAGAAAGAGAAGAGAGGGGAGGCGAAAGTGGGGCCGGTGGTGGCCGTGTTCTTGGCGGCTTCCGTGTCGTCCATTCTAACAGTTGGGGAGCTGGACGTTCAAGGTGCAGAGGGGAAGTGGATGACTGAGACTGTCTTGAACGGAATTTCACCCACTACGTCAGCAATCTCACCTCTATATCACATCTCTCTGCAACGATTCGCCTGCATCATCATACCAATATACTTCGTTTTTTTATTTATCGCGTAACCCCTTGGTACTCTATACATAACGTGGACGCGGTTTGATGACGATGTATCCTATTACGATCGTCGTGGACCAACAATGTGGGCCTGGGTTCCCTCCTCACGGGTCCGCTTGACCGTATGTCCCTCCTTGTAGGCTTGCTCGGAGAGGACTTGGTCGCTCGCCCCACCTCGCGGGCTTTCTCGATGGAGACTTAGTCGCTCGTCCCGTCTCGTAGATTTGCTCGATGGACGAGCTAGAAAGAGTTTTATGGGCCTCGCTATGGGTACCTTGTTTCTGGGCACTCAACAGGTCGCGATCCATATGGTGCCCGACCCCTCATATGACGATCTGTCAACTTTCTTCGTGTCCTACGCGGAACTTTCTGTGTTATACGACGCGGAAACGTTGTCCTACCACGATGGCTCTAACAGCGGCTGCGACGCCTTCCCGCCTCGACTGCGCCATGCTCGGCGGTGATCGTGGCCCTCATGGCTCACGGCCATCTCCCCACCTCCGACGATCTGGAGTTTGTAGGGATGGTCGACGGCGGGAGAGACCTGATCTTCGATGTGCTCTGCACGGACACGGACTCAGACTTAAGTTCCCCTGGGAGCAGCGAAGAAAAGTCCCTCAACGATGAGGAGGATGAAGACCGCCCGACTTCCACAGCCCCCATTGGTGGTACCTGCAAAGTGGGTCACCACGCACGGTAGGAGTCGGAGGGACCGTCAGGAGTAATGCCTCCGACGAAAGCCTATAGTAAATGCCCGACCAGAGCGGATTCGCGCCCCGTTTTGTAAATCTCTCGAGTAGCTATGAATAAAGTGTGTTTCTAAAATTGCTCTCGGCGTCGAACACGATAAAGAGGGGGTGAACCTCGACCTAGTCCTAGTTCATTTCTCTCTCTCTCCCTTTCTCGCTTCCCTTCGATGACTTGCAAGAAGGGAGCATGCCAGGTGCCAAACGAGGCAGGACGAACGATGACGGACCCAGTGGAGTAACGGGCAGGGAGCCCCCACCGCAAAGCCAGCTACGTTACTTTTCCTCTTCCAAAAATGAGTGCTTTGAGTTCTCTTATCTTTTTTCGAAAGGTGAAAGGGAAATGGCCTCAACATTTCCTATAATCGATTTTGGTGTTTAATGACCATCACAAACCTTATAGACTAATTAGTTTGCCCAGTTGATCATTTATCAGGTGGATAAGTTCATCTACAACTACTCTAAGTCGACTGTCCAGAATACCGTAGATTATTCTAGACAGGAGAAGCTTTTTGGAAAAAACACCTATGTGCGGTCCGTCCGGTCCCTTGCGGTGGACCGTCCGCGACACCAAGGTGTGCCTCGGACAGGAACACTGCAAAAACAAAGAGTTAACACTACAGACCGTCTAAAGGAGAAGCAAGCACCGTCCGAGACCAAGCACGGACCGTTCGGCCTCAGGCGCAGACCGTCTGGTCGTTGAAAAACCAGAAGGTGACGGTTCGGTAAAATGCATTTTTAGTGTCCTCGCGGACCGTCCTGGGTGCACGGTCCGACCATCCGCAACTACTTTATCTAACATCTGACGACGCATTAAATGCACTATAGCCGTTGATATAGCCGTTTCTGTTGACCGTTGCGATTCCAACCATTGATGTGCAGGGGCAGACCATCCGGACTGGGGGCTCGGACCATTCGCGGTCGGCAAAAAAGGAGCAACGGCTAGGAAGTGGTTAGAGGTTAAAAATACAACCCCAACCACCTCCATTCACTTCATCCAAGCCTCTCATTCACTCTCGTTCAATACAAGAGCATTCACTTCAACCAAAAACACATTCAAGCTTCTAAATCTCTCCAAGTTCCATAATTGTGACCAGTGATCATTAGTGATTAGTGACTTGAGAGAGTGTGATTTTGTGTCTTTTCATATAGCTCTTGTTGCTTGCTTTTAATCGTGCTTTCTTCTTCTCATTCTAAACTTCTCAAGTGTTTTGTAAAGCTAGCAAGACACACCTAATTGTGTGTTGATCCATGTGGGGTCTTAGTGACTCGTGTGATTAAGAAAAAGCACTCAACCGGTCTAAGTGACCGATTGAGAGAGGGAAAGGGTTGGAATAGACCCGGCCTTTGAGGCCTCCTCAACGGGTACTAAGTTCTTTGGAACCGAACCTCGGGAAACAAATCACATGTTCATTTGTGTTGATCTTCATCACTCGATTTGTTTCTCACCTCTCCTCTCTCTCTCTCTCAAGTTCTCTTGCTCACATCGTTTTGAGTTTGCTCCCAAAATTATCCGCATTGATTAAGCAACTCATTGCAAGAGAAACTATCTTCCGCACTCCAAATTATTTCTAACACTAATCCCAGATATAGTGAGTGTTCAAAGTTTATAATTTTCAGGTTTTGCCTATTCACCCCCTCTAGGCGACTTTCAATTGGTATCAGAGCCCGATGCTTCATTAGAGTCTAACAACTCTAAGTGATGTTGGGAGAACACGCCAAGAGAGAGATGGCCACCGGCGAAAAGCCCGAAGCCTTGGGAATGAAGAACGATGAACGGACTCCATCAAAGGAGGCCGGCGACAAACACAAGGAGGAATCTGCCGGCTCCATCAAGTCACATAGGAAGGGTGACAAGAAGAAAAAGAAAATGAAGAGAGTGGTCTACTACTTGACCGACTCTTCATCACCTTCCACCTCCGGCACCGAGTCTACCACTTCGAAGCGCCAAGAGCATAAGAAGTATAGTAAGATGCTTCTTCGCTATCCTCGTATTCCTAAACGCGCTCCTCTACTTTTCGTACCCCTAAGCAAACCACCATATTTTGATGGTGAAGATTATTGTATGTGGAGTGATAAAATGAGGCACCATCTAACCTAACTCCATGAAAGCATATGGGATATTGTTAAATTTGGAGCGCAGGCACCATGGGTGGGTGATGAGGACTACGACTCCGATGAGGCCGCCCAAATAAGGCATTTTAATTCCCAAGCAACCTCTATACTCCTCACTTCCTTGTGTTGAGAGGAGTACAACAAGGTGCAAGGGTTGAAAAATGCTAAAGAAATTTGGGACGTCCTCAAGACGGCGCATGAAGGGGACGAGGTGACCAAAATCACCAAGCGCAAAACGATTGAGGGAGAACTCGGTCGATTCGTCCTCAACAAAGGAGAGGATCCACAAGCAATGTATAACTGGCTCAAAACAATGGTCAACCAAATGCGCAACCTCGGGAGCACCAAGTGGGATGACCATGAAATGGTCAAGGTTATTCTAAGATCTCTTCTTTTTCACAATCCCACTCAAGTTCAATTAATTCATGGAGATCCTAGATATAAATTGAAAGTCACCTAGAGGGGGGGTGAATAGGCGAAACCTGAAATTTACAAACTTTAAACACGCACTATGCTCGGGGTTAGCGTTAGAATTAATTTGGAGTGCGGAAGATAGTTCCCCTTGCTAGGAGTTGCTCAATTAATGCAAATAACATTTAGAGCAAAATCAAATCAATATGAGCAAGGGAACTTTTAGAGAGAGGAAAGAAAGGGAAGCAAATCAAGTGATGATCAACACAAATGAACACGATGATTTGTTTACCGAGGTTCGGTTCCAAAGAACCTAGTCCCCGTTGAGGAGGCCATAAAGGCCGGGTCTATTCCAACCCTTTCCCTCTCTCAATCGGTCATACAAACCGGTCGAGTGCTTCTCCTTAATCAATTAGGTCACTAAGACCCCGCAAGGATCACCACACACTTAGGTGTCTCTTACTAGCTTTACAAAGCACCTAGAAGAACTAGAATGAGAAGGAGAAAGCAATCCAAGCAACAAGAGCAACAAAAGAAACACAAATAATCATCTCTCAAGTCTCTAAGCAATTGAGTTGATTTGGGGGCTTGGAGTGGATTGAATGCTTTGATTGTGTCTTTGAAGTGCTTGTCTTTGCTCTTGTACTGAATGAGAAGTGTAGGAGGCTTGGATGGCTTGAATGGTGGTGGTTGGGGGTATTTATAGCCCCAACCACTATTCCAGTCGTTGCTATCGATGGGCACACCGGACAGTCCGGTGGTGCACTGGACACTGCACTATTCATTATCTGGTGAGTGCCATGTCAGCAGACCGTTGGGGTTTGGAGCGGTTGACCGTTGAAGTCTTTTGTC
This sequence comes from Zea luxurians, assembly GCA_029449295.1. Classification (NCBI taxonomy): domain Eukaryota; kingdom Viridiplantae; phylum Streptophyta; class Magnoliopsida; order Poales; family Poaceae; genus Zea; species Zea luxurians. The sequence goes on from JAOPSE010000034.1 coordinate 6,910,262, forward strand.
CTCTTGCTGCACCGGACAGTCCAGTGGCACACCGGACAGTCTAGTGCGTTCTGACTTCGCAGCTCTGACTTCTGACTTATGCACAATACGTTTTTTACTGTTCATCGCAGTCGACCGTTGCACGTAGTTGACCGTTGCTCTGTTGGCTCACCGGACAGTCCGGTGAATTATAGCGAAGCGTCTCTCGGAAAAACCTGAAAGTGGCCATTTCGTGGAGTGCTCGGCCTGGGCACCAGACATTGTCCGGTGCGCCACTGGCAACACAAATCCTTGTCTTTGCTCCAAACTTTGTTGAATTCCCAACTTAATTTCTTTGTTGGTTTATATTGAATTTTATGCACCTGGGATAAACGACAACTAGGCAAACTTGTTAGTCCACGTGGTTTATGATGGACATCAAATACCAAAATCGATTATAGGTAATGTTTTAAGCCCATTTCCCTTAATAAACAGATGTCTCTCGAGGAGGTCAAGTTTATGAGCTTTGAACTTATGATCAAAAACTCCAAACACATTGTCAACTTGGAGCAAGGCGCCACCTCCACACCCGAGGTGCAACCCGTTGCATTCAAAGCAACAGAAGAAAAGAAGAAAGAGTCTACACCAAGTAGACTCCCAATTGATGCCTCCAAGCTCAACAATGAGGAGATGGCTATTATCATCAAGAGCTTTCGGCAAATCCTCAAGCAAAGGAAGGGGAAGGACTACAAACCTTAGTCCAAGAGGGTTTGCTACAGGTGTGGTAAGTCCGGTCACTTTATAGCTAAATGTCCATATACAAGTAAAAGTGACAGGAAAGACGACAAGAAAGGGAAGAATAAGATGGAAAAGAAAAGATACTACGACAAGAAGAAGGGTGGCGAGGCACACATGGGGCGAGAATGGGACTCCGACGAGAGCTCCACCGACTCCTCCTCCGACGAGGACGCTGCCAAGATCGCCGTCAACAAGAGCCTTCTCTTCCCAAACATCAGCCACAAATGCCTCATGGCTAAGGATGGCAAAAAGAAGAAGGTACATTCTAGAGATACCCCCAAATATACTACATCTGATGATGAGGGTAGCTCTAGTGATGATAATGATGATTTAACTTCTCTTTTTGCCAACCTTACCAAGGATCAAAAGAAAAAGATAAATGAATTGATAGAAACCATTAATGAGAAGGATGATCTCTTGGAATGCCAAGAAGACTTGCTAGTTAAGGAAAACAAGAAGTTTGTTAAACTAAAAAATGCTTATGCTCTTGAAGTAGAAAAATGTGAAAATTTGTCTAAAGAGATTAATGATTGCAATGATTCCATTTCCTGTCTTAGAACTAAAAATACTAGTTTAAATGCTTAGAAGAATTGAGTGCTTGCAATGCTTCTACATCTACTATTGAGCATGTCACCATTTGCACTAGATGTAGGGATGTTAATATGATGTTATGAATGATCACCTTGCCATGATTAAAGAACGAAATGATCACATAGCTAAATTAAATGCTAAAATTGCCGAGCATGAGTTAGAAAATGAAAAATTTAAATTTGCTCGAAGCATGCTTTATAATGGGAGACGCCCTGACATTAAGGATGGCATTGGCTTCCAACAAGGGAGCCAAATCAACATCAAACTTGATGCCCCTAAGAACAAACTTTCTAATTTTGTTAAGGGAAAGGCTCCTAAGGTTCATGATAGGGAGGGTTACATTTTATATCCTGAGAACTATCCTTAGCACAAAATTAGGAAAATTCATGCTAGAAAATCTAATAATGTTTCTCATCATGCTTACATGTATAGTAATGAGGCTTCTAGCTCTAGGCATTCAACTTATATCAAAATGTCTAAAAAGAAAATTGCAAATGCATCAAATGAACATAGCATCTCATTTAAAACTTTTGATGCATCTTTTGTGCTCACTAACAAATCAGGAAAAGTAGTTGCCAAATATGTTGGGGGCAAACTCAAGAGTCCTAAGACTTGTGATTGGGTACCCAAGGTGCTTGTTTCTAATGTGAAAGGATCCAAGACCGTTTGGGTGCCTAAGAATAATGCCTAAATTTGTTTTGTAGGTTTATGCATCCGACGGGACAAGTTGGATAATCAATAGCGGGTGCACAAACCACATGACAGGGGAGAAAATTATGTTCTCCTCATATGAGAAAAATGAAGATCCCCAAAGAGCGATTACATTCGAGGATGGAAATCAAGGTTTGGTCAAAGGTTTTGGTAAAATTGCTATATCTCCTGACCATTCCATTTCCAATGTTTTTCTTGTAGATTCCTTAGATTACAACTTGCTTTTCGTTTCTCAATTATGCAAAAGGGGTTACAACTGTCTTTTTACTGATGTTGGTGTTACTGTCTTTAGAAGAAGTGATGATTTAGTAGCTTTTAAGGGAGTGTTAGATGGTCAGCTATATTTAGTTGATTTTAATGATAACAATGTTGAACTAGACACTTGCTTAGTTGCTAAGACTAATATAGGTTGGCTCTGACATCGCTGACTTGCTCATGTTGGGATGAAGAATCTTCACAAGCTTTTAAAGGGAGAACACATTTCAGTACTAACAAATGTTCATTTTGAGAAAGACATGATTTATAGCGCATGTCAAGTAGGGAAGCAAGTTGGAGTTCATCATCCACATAAGAACATCATGATGACCGCCAGGCCGCTTGAGCTACTCCACATGGATCTATTCGCCCCGATTGCTTACATAAGCATCGACGGGAGTAAGTATTGTCTTGTTGATGTGGATGATTATTCTCGCTTCACTTGGGTATTCTTTTTGCAGGAAAAATCTCAAACCCAAGAGACCTTAAAGAGATTATTGAGACGGGCTCAAAATGAGTTTGGATTGAGAATAAAAAAGATTAGAAGCGACAATGGAACGGAGTTTAAGAACTCTCAAATTGAAGGATTTCTTAAGGAGGAGGGCATCAAGCATGAGTTCCCTTCTCCATACACACCTCAACAAAATGGTGTTGTGGAGAGGAAGAATAGAACTCTTTTGGATATGGTAAGGACTATGCTTGATGAGTACAAAACACTGGATCAGTTTTGGGCGGAAGCAATTAACACCGCTTGCTACTCCATCAACCGACTCTACCTTCACCGAATCCTCAAGAAAACATCATATGAACTCCTCACCGGTAAAAAGCCCAATGTTTCTTATTTTATAGTTTTTGGGAGCAAATGCTTTATTCTTATTAATAGAGGTAGAAATTCTAAATTTGCTCCTAAAGCAGTAGAAGGCTTTTTACTTGGTTATGACTCAAACACAAGGGCTTATAGACTCTTCAACAAGTCCACTGGATTAGTTAAAGTTTCTTGTGACATTGTTTTTGATGAGACTAATGGCTCCCAAGTGGAGCAAGTTGATATTGATGAATTAGATGATGAAGAAGCTCCATGCGTCGTACTAAGGAACATGTCCATTGGAGATGTGTGTCCAAAAGAACCCGTAGAGCCTTCATAAGCACAAGATCAACCTTCATCTTCCATACAAGCATCTCCACCAACTCAAGATGAGGAAATGGCTCAGGAGGATGAGGATCAAGATCAAGACGATGAGCCACCTCAAGAGAAGGACATTGATCAAGAGGGAGATAAAGATGATCAATACAAGGAAGATGATCAAGAAATTCAGGATCAAAGACCACCGCACCCAAGAGTCCACCAAGCAATTCAAAGAGATCACCCTGTCAACTCTATTCTTGGTGACATTCATAAGGGGGTAACCACTCGATCTCGAGTTGCTCATTTTTATGAACATTACTCTTTTGTGTCTTCTATTAAGCCATACAGGATAGAGGATGCACTAAGAGATCCAGACTGGGTGGTGGCAATGCAAGAGGAGCTCAATAAGTTCACGAGTATGGCATTTAGTTCTACGTCCTAACCAAAATGTTGTAGGTACCAAGTGGGTATTCCGCAACAAACAAGATGAGTATGGTGTGGTGACTAGGAACAAAGCCCGACTTGTTGCCAAAGGTTATTCACAAGTCGAAGGTTTGGATTTTGATGAAACCTATGTACCCGTAGCTAGGCTTGAGTCAATCCGTATATTACTTTCCTATGCTACTTACCATGGCTTTAAGTTGTATTAAATGGATATGAAGAGTGCCTTCCTCAATGGCCCTATCAAGGAAGAGGTGTAAGTTGAGAAACCTCTTGACTTTGAAGATAGTGAGTATCCTATCCATATTTATAAACTCTCAAAGACGCTTTATGGGCTCAAGCAAGCCCCAAGAGCATGATATAAATGCCTGCGAGACTTTCTTATCACTAATGGCTTCAAAGTTGGAAAAGCTGACCCTACTCTCTTCACTAAAACTATTGCTAAAGACTTGTTTATATGCCAAATTTATGTTGATAATATTATATTTGGGTCTACTAACAGGTCATCTTGTGAAGAGTTCAGTAGGATTAGGATACAGAAATTCGAGATGTCCATAATGGGGGAGTTGAAGTATTTTCTTGGATTCCAAATCAAGCAACTTCAAGAGGGCACCTTCATCTGCCAAACTAAGTACATCCAAGATATACTCAAGAAGTTTGGAATGAAGAATGCCAAACCCATCAAGACTCCCATGGGAACAAATGGGCATCTCGACCTCGACACAGGAGGTAAATCTGTAGATCAAAAGGTAAACCGGTCGATGACAGGATTCTTACTCTATTTATGTGCTTCACAACCAGATATTATGCTTTCTGTATGCATGTGTGAAAGGTTCCAGGCAAATCCTAAGGAAGTTCACCTTAGGGCCGTGAAAAGAATCATCATATATTAGTTTACACTCCTAAGTTTGGGCTTTGGTACCCCAAGGGATCTACCTTTGATTTAACTGGGTATTCTGATACCGATTACGTCGGATGTAAAATTGATAGGAAGTGCACATCAGGGACTTGTTAGTTTCTGGGAAGATCCCTAGTGTCCTGGACTTCAAAGAAACAAAACTCACTAGCTCTATCCACCGCCGAAGCCGAGTATATAGGATACTGTTGTGCACAATTATTTGGATGAGGCAAACTGTAACACCCAAAACTGTAAGCTATATTAAAAGAGAGAATTCTCTTATGTGTTTTGCCATTGTTCAATTAAACATGTGAACACCACATTGAAAAGCCAGTAATTAACTAATAATAGCTAAAATAATTTGTGCATCATATTGGACTTTGTTTGTGTATGCATTTAAAACAATAATAACATGAATAAAAAATATATTACAGTAAGTGGAAGGTTTAGAGAAAACCCTAAACTTTAAATTTGAGATTTAAATGGAAATTTATTAGGTTCAGTTCATATTGGTATATGAATTTAGGCATTTTAACCTAAAGTATGAATTTCACCACAAGTATGAATTTAGATTTGAAACCTAAAACTTGAGAAAGGAAGAAAAGAAATATTACAAATATACAAAATAAATTCATAAATAAATAAATTCTACACTGGCATGTTTAAGATGAATATTTAATTTGAGTACAAAATATACTACAAGATTTGAATTCAAATTTTGGATTTGGGAATTGAATTTGGAAAGGAAATAAAAAGAAAGAAATCCGGCTGGGCTGACTATACTGCTTTCGGCCCACCTAGCCCCACTTCGAGCTCGGCCCAACTCGGCCTCCACCGCGCGCCCTCAGGTTTGGCGTCACTGACGCGTGGGACCCACGGCCTCACCTAACACCCGCTGACGCACACCTCTCCTATTTCGCTGGCTGGTGGGCCATCACCGTCAGAGCTATCTTCTCAACAGACTCGCGAGGAGCGCGGCCGAGATCCCCGCATCGCTCGATTCCGGCAATGTCGACGCCTGCTCGGACTTCGGGGTTGGCGCATATAAAACCCGTGGCGCTGCAACCCCTTCTTCATCCTCTCGGATCGTCGCGCCGTGTGCCATTTCGTCGCCGTGAGCAGAGGAGAAACGTGCGACCGCCATGGATCCGCCGTGACGGAATCGCGTGTACACCATCGATGGGGTCTCAACTGCGGGTCTGGGAGCTTCACCGCGTTCTTAGGAATGTGCCCATGGCCGATGCGGGGTGGCGCGGTCATCATGGCGGCCCCAATGGCTCACCGGAGCTGACTTCCGCCGCGGTGCCGCGCCCCGCCGACGCCGGGGTCCTCGGTACCTTAATCATCGGTAAGCGCCCGATCTCCGTATTCGTACAGTCGTCCTCCTCGTTTTGCGCTGGAATTTGTGTAACAGTTCGCACTGGGGGGTCGAATCGGGGCGCGCGACGGCGATGCTCCGCCGTGCGGTGTGGCGCGCCGCCGTGGGGGAAGCGCGGCTGCAGGCGTAGGATAGAGGGCGATTGCTAGCCGTCGATCTAACACCGGGCGGTGGTGATTAGGCTGAAGCGTACCGCTTCGCTCTAACGACGGTGAACCGTGGATGGCCATTGGGCGGCTATGATTCGAACACGTGTATCAATTTTGCACGGATCGATCTCGGCCGTGGATCGCTCGATCGACGGTTCTGGATGTGCACCGCTTCATTGAATCAGGGGTGTTGATCGTGGCCCTTGATTTCTAATCCTGCGGTGGGGGAATCCACCGTACCCCTTCACCGTGGTCAAATTTCACAAGAGTCCCTGGGTTTAATGGGAATCAACCCGCCGTCCACTCGTTGGGGCGCTGGGTCTGGAAAAATTTTGCGCAGAGGCCCCTGCTTTCTTGATTAATTGAGGCGCAGTCCAAGGGAATAGAAAATCCAGTAAAATGAAATAGAAAATGATTTTCAATGCAAAAATAAATCCAGAGACTTGTTTAATTCATAGTTAATTTATTTTAGCTCCAAATTGAGCCATTCCAGTTTCTAAAATTTTGTAATAATATTCTCTATCATTTAGAATCACTGTTTTGACATGAACTCTGTTAGGAAATTAATTTATCGTCTAATCCTATGATAATCACCTTAAATCTTAGGAAATTCATAACTTGAATTCTATAACTCAAAAATTAATAATTCTTTTTCCTGTGATCTTATTTTAATATGTAGATTATTAATATGTATTTTGCATATATGTTTGGTGTAATGTTAATTTTGCCTATACCATGTATGTCTGTATTGCTACGTTTAGCAGTGAGACCACGAGTCACCTGAAGACCATCCTGGTACCTGGAATCTCAAGTCTCAGGCAAGTTGTGCCCTTGATCACTTCTTTTCACCTACTCATGTTCTAATTAATCATAATGATCTGCATAGGTTAATTTTGATGGGACCCAATAGGTTACCCTAGTTTGTCTATCTTTATACCTTGTTTACCACTGAACTTTCTGGGTAGTACTTGCTAGTGCTATATGTGGTTTTGGGTATGAAGATTACACTATTCATGATTATACTTTTGTTATCAGTTGTTATTTATGGTTCATGTTACGATCATTATGTTAATTGGAACATGGAGAACCACCCGGGAAAACAGTGCTACCACAAGGGTGGAATGGGACGCCCTTGGCTGATTAATTAGGAAAGCTAGTGGAAGACTACCTTACCCGAAAGGGGCAAGGGCAGTAGGGGAGTGGTCAGTGTAGGGAGGCCCTCGGGAGGATTTTGCTGCGATGGCGGTCCTGCAAGGGATTCTTGCATTGGAACTTCCTATAAACTGTAGCGGGTTTTCGGAAGCTAGTGGAACTTTGTAAAGGCCTCGTAGTGGATCCCTAGCCATTCACCTCGGAAGTGTCTAAGGGCCTTGCAAACCCTGGCGACATGGGATACACGACTTGTGGGTAAAGATGCGCAACCTCTGCAGAGTGTAAAACTGGTATACTAGCCGTGCTCACGGTCATGAGCAGCTCGGACACTCACATGATTAAATTATGGAACTTAAACTCAATTTGTCATATGCATTGCATCGCAGGTAAAGTTGTTACTTTGGTTCTACTATTTAACTGGGCTGGTATTTACTTAAACTTAGTAATTGCTAATAAAATCTTGACCAACTTTAAAAGCAATGCTCAGCTCTAACCATCTTCTTTGGTAAGCCTTACACTTCACGTGAGCTCCCACCTTTGGCGAGTTCATGCACATTATTCCCCACAACTTGTTGAGCGATGAACGTATGTGAGCTCACTCTTGCTGTCTCACACACCCCACAGGTCAAGAACAGGTACCGCAGGATGAAGCGCTTGGAGGATGCTGCGATGAGTTCATGAGAGGTCTAGGTCGTCGTCTCCCAGTCAACTTTGGGTTGCTGGACCGTTGTCTCCTTATAATGTAATTATTTATTTTGTATAGAACTCCTGTTATATATAAAGATGCGACATTCGATCCTGTGCCACTATACATCATATGTATGAGACTTGGTCCCAGCATACCTGGTGTTTATGTTAACCCCGGGTTTTGGACCCCTAAAATCCGGGTGTTACAGAAGTGGTATCAGAGGAATGTTGACTGTAGGACGAAACCTAGATAGAACTAGACAACCATTGTCTACTTACCTTACTCTGATCCTTTCTAAACTTTTCTTAATCTTTTCTCATCTAATTCCGCTTTACTCTGATTATTCTCATCTTTTCTTTTCTAAAGACAAATGTGGATTTCACACCCTGAAATCCTATGCCTAAAGTGACTTTAGGAATAGGAGACCTAATCCTAGGAACAAAAACAAAACTATTTTTATAAGTGTCTATGTATTTGAATGTTTGTTCTTATGATACTTGCCTGATTTGGATTTTTGATTGAGTGTGATGGGTTGTGGAGTGATGCCCACAATTACATCTGCAAATATGTATAGACATAAATAGAATTCATAAGAAAACTAAGCAACTTAGATTATCCTCTATTAAAATGTATCTATCTCATCTTGACATATTCTATCTTACCTTTGGACATTCACCTCGTACAACTAATTACCCTAGTCTTGACATAGAATATCTGGCCCAGCCCTGCCAAAGAAGTTTCAGTACATAACCAACAATTAGCTTATTCATTCTGTCTACTAAATGAATCCTTTGCAAAGCTATCTTACCATATGCTTCTAACTTAGATGGTCAATACCAGGCGGGGTGGTGGAATTGATTTACCTGCTAATCGACACACTCGGTGGATATATCGACAACCCCAACCACAGCCAGCAGAGATGAATCCTCCTAATCCTCCACCAGGCGGAGTCGATCCACTAATTGTAGCTCAAATGAGAATGATGCAGCAAATGGCTGACACTATGGCAGATATGCGCACCCAAATGCAGCAAGAACGCCAAGAAATGCACCAGGAAAGAGAGGATGCACGTCGGGAAATGCGCCAAGAGCGGGAAGAGATACGCCAGGAGAGAAGGGTACAACAACAGCAGCTGCAGCAACAACTTCAACAACAGCAGCAACAACAACAAGTGCCATTGCCTCCACCTCCACCACCAGTTCCACCCCGGGACAAGCACCGGGAATTCATGAGCCACAAACCACCAACCTTCTCCAACTCCGCAGATCCGCTGCAAGCAGATGACTGGTTAAAGTCCATAGAGAAGATGATCAACTTCATCAAGGAAGGATGAGCACCAACTCAAGTCTTCAAGGATCAAGTGAGGTCACCAAGATGAGTCAAGATCCACAATCTTGGATGGAGTCTTTCTTTACCCCACTCTTTCTTGCCCAAACCTATATAGGCTTAAAAAGGTATCTTTTATCCTGCATAATAAAGTGTCTATAACCATATATACCTATGCTCTCCTAATAACTAACTAAAAAAAAAGAGAGAGACTCTTGATTTTGAACTAATTAGAAACTAAAAGCTAGATTTCAAACCACTCTTCCTATATCCTCTTTCTTACAAATCTCGAGGACGAGATTATTTTTAAGGGGGGTAGGATTTGTAACACCCAAAACTGTAAGCTATATTAAAAGAGAGAATTCTCTTATGTGTTTTGCCATTGTTCAATTAAACATGTGAACACCACATTGAAAAGCCAGTAATTAACTAATAATAGCTAAAATAATTTGTGCATCATATTGGACTTTGTTTGTGTATGCATTTAAAACAATAATAACATGAATAAAAAATATATTACAGTAAGTGGAAGGTTTAGAGAAAACCCTAAACTTTAAATTTGAGATTTAAATGGAAATTTATTAGGTTCAGTTCATATTGGTATATGAATTTAGGCATTTTAACCTAAAGTATGAATTTCACCACAAGTATGAATTTAGATTTGAAACCTAAAACTTGAGAAAGGAAGAAAAGAAATATTACAAATATACAAAATAAATTCATAAATAAATAAATTCTACACTGGCATGTTTAAGATGAATATTTAATTTGAGTACAAAATATACTACAAGATTTGAATTCAAATTTTGGATTTGGGAATTGAATTTGGAAAGGAAATAAAAAGAAAGAAATCCGGCTGGGCTGACTATACTGCTTTCGGCCCACCTAGCCCCACTTCGAGCTCGGCCCAACTCGGCCTCCACCGCGCGCCCTCAGGTTTGGCGTCACTGACGCGTGGGACCCACGGCCTCACCTAACACCCGCTGACGCACACCTCTCCTATTTTGCTGGCTGGTGGGCCATCACCGTCAGAGCTATCTTCTCAACAGACTCGCGAGGAGCGCGGCCGAGATCCCCGCATCGCTCGATTCCGGCAATGTCGACGCCTGCTCGGACTTCGGGGTTGGCGCATATAAAACCCGTGGCGCTGCAACCCCTTCTTCATCCTCTCGGATCGTCGCGCCGTGTGCCATTTCGTCGCCGTGAGCAGAGGAGAAACGTGCGACCGCCATGGATCCGCCGTGACGGAATCGCGTGTACACCAACGATGGGGTCTCAACTGCGGGTCTAGGAGCTTCACCGCGTTCTTAGGAATGTGCCCATGGCCGATGCGGGGTGGCGCGGTCATCATGGCGGCCCCAATGGCTCACCGGAGCTGACTTCCGCCGCGGTGCCGCGCCCCGCCGACGCCGGGGTCCTCGGTACCTTAATCATCGGTAAGCGCCCGATCTCCGTATTCGTACAGTCGTCCTCCTCGTTTTGCGCTGGAATTTGTGTAACAGTTCGCACTGGGGGGTCGAATCGGGGCGCGCGACGGCGATGCTCCGCCGTGCGGTGTGGCGCGCCGCCGTGGGGGAAGCGCGGCTGCAGGCGTAGGATAGAGGGCGATTGCTAGCCGTCGATCTAACACCGGGCGGTGGTGATTAGGCTGAAGCGTACCGCTTCGCTCTAACGACGGTGAACCGTGGATGGCCATTGGGCGGCTATGATTCGAACACGTGTATCAATTTTGCACGGATCGATCTCGGCCGTGGATCGCTCGATCGACGGTTCTGGATGTGCACCGCTTCATTGAATCAGGGGTGTTGATCGTGGCCCTTGATTTCTAATCCTGCGGTGGGGGAATCCACCGTACCCCTTCACCGTGGTCAAATTTCACAAGAGTCCCTGGGTTTAATGGGAATCAACCCGTCGTCCACTCGTTGGGGCGCTGGGTCTGGAAAAATTTTGCGCAGAGGCCCCTGCTTTCTTGATTAATTGAGGCGCAGTCCAAGGGAATAGAAAATCCAGTAAAATGAAATAGAAAATGATTTTCAATGCAAAAATAAATCCAGAGACTTGTTTAATTCATAGTTAATTCATTTTAGCTCCAAATTGAGCCATTCCAGTTTCTAAAATTTTGTAATAATATTCTCTATCATTTAGAATCACTGTTTTGACATGAACTCTGTTAGGAAATTAATTTATCATCTAATCCTATGATAATCACCTTAAATCTTAGGAAATTCATAACTTGAATTCTATAACTCAAAAATTAATAATTCTTTTTCCTGTGATCTTATTTTAATATGTAGATTATTAATATGTATTTTGCATATATGTTTGGTGTAATGTTAATTTTGCCTATACCATGTATGTCTGTATTGCTACGTTTAGCAGTGAGACCACGAGTCACCTGAAGACCATCCTGGTACCTGGAATCTCAAGTCTCAGGCAAGTTGTGCCCTTGATCACTTCTTTTCACCTACTCATGTTCTAATTAATCATAATGATCTGCATAGGTTAATTTTGATGGGACCCAATAGGTTACCCTAGTTTGTCTATCTTTATACCTTGTTTACCACTGAACTTTCTGGGTAGTACTTGCTAGTGCTATATGTGGTTTTGGGTATGAAGATTACACTATTCATGATTATACTTTTGTTATCAGTTGTTATTTATGGTTCATGTTACGATCATTATGTTAATTGGAACATGGAGAACCACCCGGGAAAACAGTGCTACCACAAGGGTGGAATGGGACGCCCTTGGCTGATTAATTAGGAAAGCTAGTGGAAGACTACCTTACCCGAAAGGGGCAAGGGCAGTAGGGGAGTGGTCAGTGTAGGGAGGCCCTCGGGAGGATTTTGCTGCGATGGCGGTCCTGCAAGGGATTCTTGCATTGGAACTTCCTATAAACTGTAGCGGGTTTTCGGAAGCTAGTGGAACTTTGTAAAGGCCTCGTAGTGGATCCCTAGCCATTCACCTCGGAAGTGTCTAAGGGCCTTGCAAACCCTGGCGACATGGGATACACGACTTGTGGGTAAAGATGCGCAACCTCTGCAGAGTGTAAAACTGGTATACTAGCCGTGCTCACGGTCATGAGCAGCTCGGACACTCACATGATTAAATTATGGAACTTAAACTCAATTTGTCATATGCATTGCATCGCAGGTAAAGTTGTTACTTTGGTTCTACTATTTAACTGGGCTGGTATTTACTTAAACTTAGTAATTGCTAATAAAATCTTGACCAACTTTAAAAGCAATGCTCAGCTCTAACCATCTTCTTTGGTAAGCCTTACACTTCACGTGAGCTCCCACCTTTGGCGAGTTCATGCACATTATTCCCCACAACTTGTTGAGCGATGAACGTATGTGAGCTCACTCTTGCTGTCTCACACACCCCACAGGTCAAGAACAGGTACCGCAGGATGAAGCGCTTGGAGGATGCTGCGATGAGTTCATGAGAGGTCTAGGTCGTCGTCTCCCAGTCAACTTTGGGTTGCTGGACCGTTGTCTCCTTATAATGTAATTATTTATTTTGTATAGAACTCCTGTTATATATAAAGATGCGACATTCGATCCTGTGCCACTATACATCATATGTATGAGACTTGGTCCCAGCATACCTGGTGTTTATGTTAACCCCGGGTTTTGGACCCCTAAAATCCGGGTGTTACACAAACCCTTAGGGACTATGGCTACAAGTTGAGCAAAGTCCCTCTCCTATGTGATAATGAGAGTGCAATCTGCATGGAGGATAATCCCGTTGAACATAGCGCACTAAGCATATAAACATCTAATACCACTTTTTGAGAGATCACCAACAAAAGAGGGATATCAGAATTTTTTATGTTAGCACCCACAACCAATTAGTCGATATCTTCACCAAGCCCATGGATGAAAAGACTTTTAGCAAGCTTAGGAATGAACTCAATATCCTCGATTCTTGAAACTTTGATTGAAATCTTACACACATAGCTCATTTATATACCTTTGATCATGTCTCTTTCTTTTTGGTACAAATGCATATTTCTTATTCTTCTTGTGTCAAAGCTAAGACTAATGTGCTTCCAAGTATATTTCTATCCTTAGTCTTAGATTGAAAGGGAAATGGAGTTTTTGGCAAAGGCAAGGCTTCCACTACAACTCTGTCGATATCATTTATCCTTTTCCCTACTCATAAACTTTCACTCATATCCTTTTACAAAGGGGGAGAAAAGATTAGGCCTCTCAAGTTTCTTCGTTTTTGGCGCTTAATGCCAAAGGGGGAGAAATTAATAGGCCCAAAGCAAAAGTACCACACCACCAACCTGTTTTCTAAAAACATTTTCAAAAAAGGGGAGAAATTATTCAAATTACAAAAACCCTCTTGACAGCTAAGAGGAGAACTTCTTCAAGGGGAGCTTTTATTTAGCCAAAGGAAAAGCATTTGAAATAGGGGGAGAATTTTCAAAAACTTGAAAATGCCTTTTGAAATCATATTCTTATACCATTGGCTAATTGCAAAAGAATTTCAAAGACTTCTTCAAAAGATTTGCAAAAAACTAGCTGAGTGGTGCAAATGTGATCCGAAATGTTAAAAATATCAAATCTCTACTACTATGAAGAAGGTAAGGAGTAGGCTGCCACCCCATTCTGCCCTCCCTCCGTTCTGTCTTCCCCCGTCCATTATTGTTCCGCCCGCATAAAAAAATAAAAATAAATTGCTACACCACAGCTCAGGGATTGAACCCTAGATGCCTTGAGCAGAATGCCTAGGCTCCCATCCACTAGCCAACTCAACTCATGTTGGATTACATTCAACCTCAACTACGATATCTAGGTAATGAGGTAATTCATGCTTAGTTTTGCATTTGGTGACCCTGGTATGTATAATTTTTTACCCACCCTGGTATTTTTAACAACAACTTACACACTTGCAGGTGATAGACTATTGCATAAATTTAATAAAATCTCAAGATCATCTAAAGTGTCGATCTGGAGGTCGTGTCCATATAGAAAATGCTTTTTAGTTCAACTTTCTAAAGTGAGACAGTGATGTTGAAACTAAAACAGATGAGCTATATCCAATTAAAGACATGTCACAAATATGTAGTGCTGAATGAAGGGTTTTACTTTACCTAGACCATGACACGGTAAATATGAGTTTGAAATTTACACGGTTATTGTTTGCATGTATTTTATTTTTTATGCAATATTTATAATTGTTTTGTAGGTATATCCAATTAAAGACATGTCACAAATATGTAGTACCTCCTTGTCTCCCTCTCCTCCAGCGGTGATAGCTTCCTCGAGGAGATGAGCGCGCCGCCCCCATGATCGGCCTACCTCCGTCGCCCCCGCGTGCACCACCACCATTGGGTGGGAGAGGCAGTAACGACTTGCCCGAGGCTAACCCCCACTGGGAGGGGCAGTTATGACTCGCCCGAGGCAAAGCCAAAATGGGACAGGCAGCCACGACTCTTCCTAGGCCACTCTCGGGCGAGAGACACAGTCACGACTCGTCTGAGGGCAAGGCCGGGCGGAACAGGCAGTAACGACTCGCCTGAGGTCATCCGCGGAAGGGACAAACAGTCACTACTCGCCCGAGGCCAACCCCCTAGGTGGGATACAGAGTTACGACTCGCCCGAGGCCAACCCCGGTGGGATACAAAGTTACAACTCGCCTGAGGCCAAGCCAAGACAGAATAAGCAGTGTGCCCGAGGCAACCCTCGGGTCAGAGAGGCAGTCACGACTCGCCCAAGGCTAAGCCCAGGCAGGATAGGCAGCCACGACTAGCCCGAGGTAGAGATGTCAATAGGGACCCGATACCCGCCAACCTATGGGGAATTCCCCTATTAGGGTACGGGTATGGGACAAAATTTGTCCCCATGGGTATGGATATGGGACAAAATCTCCACCCATCGGGTAAACGGGTATGGGTTTGGGAAGCAATAATCCGAACCCGATTACCCATGGGTATTTCATACGTATACACCTGTCGTGGTGTATGAATGAGTTGAGGCTAAGCCGGCCACCAAGCCCAGCACGGCAGCGCACCAGGCCCCAGGTCCTAGCCCAACAAGGCAACACGACAAGGCAACTAGCAGACTAGCAAAAATCAAAACCCTAAAATAACCAGCCATATGCTACGCCCTGCCCAGACGATGGTGATGACCATGGATTCTCAGGCGCCAACGAACTCAGATGGTGACCAAGGAAGGTGAGCAAACTTCATTTCTCCCTTTCTTCTATCGGTCCCAAAGTACTTATATCTTTTCTAATGGATGGATGAATGGATCATGGTTCATGGATGAGTGCTTGCCGATGTGGTGATGTCTGAAATCTAGATTGTTTGTGCTACCTATTAGTACCTAGTTATCCCTTAATTGGGGATGGGGACCCATTGGGGACCCGAAACCCGAATGGGGATGGGTATGTGATGAGTCTTGCACCCATGATGGGTATGGGGATGGGTATGGGGATAGATCAAACATGATGGGGATGGGTATGGGATGCTATAACCCGATGGGGAATTCCCCATTGACATCTCTAGCCCGAGGCCATCCTCTGGCGAGATAGGCAGTCATGACTCGCCAGAAGCAACCCCGATGGGAGACACAGTCATGACTCAGCCGAGACCAAGCCCTAACTGGACAGTCAGCCAGGAGGGGGGAAATTGAAAGGGAAATGACCTCAACATTTCCTATAATCGATTTTGGTGTTTGACGACCATCACAAACCTTATGGACTATCTAGTTTGCCCAGTTGATCATTTGTCAGGTGGATAAGTTCATCTACAACTACTCTAAGTTGACTGTCTGGAATACCGTAGATTATTCCAGACAGGAGAAGCTTTTTAGAAAAACACCTATGCGCGGACCGTCTGGGCCCTTGCGATGTACCTTCCGCGACACCAAGGTGAGCTCGGACAGGAACAATGTAAAAACACAAGTTAATACTATGGATCGTTTGAAGGAGAAGCAAGTACCGTTCGAGACCAAGCACGGACCGTCCACCCTCAGGCGTGGACCGTTCGGTTGTTGAAAAATCAGAAAAACCCGAAGGTGATAGGTTCGGTAAAATGCATTTTTAGCGTCCTCGCGGACCATCCGGGGTGCATGGTTGGACCGTCCGTAACTACTTTATCTGACATCTGACGACGCATTAAATGCACTATAGCTGTTGATACAGCCGTTACTGTTGACCGTTGCGATTCCAGCCGTTGATGTGTAGGGGCGGACCGTTCGGACAGGGGGCGCGGACCGTCCGCGGTCGGCAGAAAAGAAGCAATGACTAGGAAGTGGTTGGAGGCTATAAATACAACCGCAACCACCTCCATTCACTTCATGCAAGCCTCTCATTCACTCTCATTCAATACAAGAGCATTCACTTCAACCAAAGACACATTCAAGCTTCCAAATCTCTCCAAGTTCCATAATTGTGACTAGTGATCATTAGTGACCGATTGAGAGAGAAAAAGGGTTGGAATAGACTCGGCCTTTGTGGCCTCCTCAACGGGGACTAGGTTCTTTGGAACCGAACCTCGGGAAACAAATCACCTATTCATTTGTGTTGATCTTCATCACTCGATTTGTTTCTCACCTCTCCTTTCTCTCTCAAGTTCTCTTGCTCACATCGTTTTGAGTTTGCTCCCAAAGTTATCCGTATTGATTGAGCAACTCATTGCAAGAGAAACTATCTTCTGCACTCCGAATTATTTCTAACACTAATCCCGGGTATAATGTATAATGTGTGTTCAAAGTTTATAATTTTCAGGTTTCGCCTATTCACCCCCTCTAGGTGACTTTCAAAAGGGTCTTCAGCGAAACGCAATGCCACGTCGCTCCTTCTCTCCTAGGGCACCCTCAATGGGAAGGTGGCTTAGGACAACGTAACCAGAGACCCCCATGATCGAACCTTGAGGAAGGACGTCGGGCGGGGCAATCCTACTTTCATCCTCGCTAGAGCGGACCAAAAGGGACATGTGACGCGGACGGAAGGACCTATCAGAGAAGTCGGTAGTGACTGCAAACGCCTATGCCTCGAAGGCTACGACGATGATCACGAGTGGAACCAGGGGACCAGAAAACTTGTGAAAACGCATCCTGGTGGGACGACCACTAACGAAGATGAACCGAAAAGCGCAGCGCAAAGACCCTGATGATATTTATTAGTGTATTTCTTCTCTTACAAATCTTCTAGGAAAAAATAATCCTCTACTTTTTCTCTCTAGGAAATGCAAAAAATGGACGACCATAGGTCGGGCGTCGCATGGCGAGTCCCACCAACACTCCTAGGTCTTAGAGCTCGTCGTATCATCGACTTCCGGCATACCCGAGGCATACTCAATCTCGCTCGATCGAGCGGCGACTAGGGCATGGTGGACCCCGAGCCGGAACACGACATCCTCCAGTTCATAGATGCAGCTGGCGATTGGCGTCATCCGGGAGGTCTTGGCGAACGATTCCCTCGATCGAGGAATCCTGAGATGAACGCACACGAGGTCAATGGCCATGGACAGACCGGAGTGCTCAGCATTGAGAGCCCGGAGGCGGTCCTTCTCACGTGAAAGTTACTCCAGCACCATCGCTGGCGAAAAAAACAGAAAATCATATAAGAAACCCGCTGGGAACCAGATGGGTCAAAAGTCAAAGAAGGAAGAGAACAAGCCACACCTTCTGCCAAAAGCCTAGACGAAGGTCCTTCGGCACTTCATCCTGGCAACGACGCCTCGCTAAGACTCAGGTGGGCCCTCGGAGAGCCCTCCCTCACTACAGGGTGCTTAGGCCTTGCCATCTTAATGAGTCCGGACCCTGCCACAATAACCCCTTATTGATGGCTTCTCGAGCGAAGGCACGAACCCCGCGCCTCCTCGAAAGGCTAGGCCGCCGTGGACAACTGACGTCCGAGCTCGAGGATAATAAAATACTCCCCCAACCGCCGCAAAACGGTCGCACGCCCCGGATGCCCTATAGCATCCATCTTCGTCCTCAGGATGTGATCCTCCTTGACGACAGAAGGATCGCGACCCTCTCGTGTGTAACACCCCTGGTGTTACTGTAACTAAAACTTGAGCATGGCATCATAAACATTGGCATTGCATATGTTTGACACACCTAGAGTGCATTCACTAGGTAAAAATTTCAAACAAGTTGTATTGTTTTGGTGTTTTGCAAACAAGACCCTGGAATAGGAAACTCAACCCTAAATAGGAATTAAAGGGGTAAGACATAACCCAAATTAAGAAAACCTAAAAGCTTTAGGGGAATGGTCACAAAATGTTCCCAAAAATGAACTTGAATCACTTTTGTACCCCTGGGATACCAAAAATCCCCATTTGAACCCTAGAAAACTCTAAAACTAAAACCTAGGGGCTTATGTGCAAAATTGATGCACATTTGGACTAAAGTGCAAAAACCAAGTTAATAAAGTATCTTAAGTCACTTGGTTCACTAAGGTGTGAATTTGGAAGCCAAACCCTAAGATTTGGATTCATTTGCAAAAAGGCCCTTAGTTGTGATTTCATGTTAAGTCTGAATTTCAGATTGATGAGCTCAACTTTGGAGCCTTGCAACTTTTAAAATATAGGGTTTTTGCCCTAGGGAACCACATCAAAATTGTAGACCAAACTAAGGGGAACAACTTTGCTTAAAAGTGTTAGCACCGTTGTTAAGAAAATATTGGGGATAATCAAGCCTGAAGTCAGGCTGTCAGACTAATACTGTCTGAATTTCAGACTAATAGTGACTTGGATCCAAGTTTGAGAGCCAATTCAACTCAGATCCAGTGCGAGTTTAAGCATGATTCCTATAACAAAGTTGTAGCTGGTATGTAGCACTACAACTTCGATGCAGAAAGTAGGCTTAGGTTCCACATAAAAATTGGAGAAAATAGGGCTCCAACTTGGTCTGTCAGGTAAGCTTTCTACTGAATCCGGTGCACTGTTCATCGACTTTCAGTAAAATCGCGTCGTGGATAAGGATCGGCTCGCCGGCGATAAGGATGTCGCCATGGCTCGGGTAAGACGTCGGCGGCCACGGCAAAAGTTACCGGCGACGTGTCAGAGTGTCAATGAGGTGGCAGGCTCCGGTTAAACGGCGATCACCGCGCTGTCACCGGAATCCGCCGCGCGGGTGTGCTCGCCAGCGCAGTCACAGCTCGGGGATCTCATCCATCTTCGGCCGACCGACTATAAATTGGGTCCTGGTGTTGCTTCGTCATTGCATCACGCGCTCAAGCGATCAATCAATTGGCTCAATTCCACTGAAGAACCCACGAGTCCTTTCCTCCCTGTTCTTAGCTCCACCGCAAGAATCCTTCCATGACCAGCGCGATTCGAGTTAGCTCACGTCTTCTACTTCCCCGTTTAAGTATTCTCAGGTAACCGTGATGCTCCCCAACCTATCCAATTGGATTATACCACCGTGAATCGCTTGGAACATGTGGTTCCTTCAAGTTTTTTTGCTGTCCCCGTGGACAGATTACGATAGAGCTCCAATTCAGAAATTGAGTGAGGGGAAATACTCCTTAGGGGTAGAATCAGGTGTGAACCAAAGATTAGCGTCGGTCTTTGCCCTCTCTGGTCGGTATAGCTCACCGGATTTCGGCTTCCCGTGCGGAGCTTCGTCGAGGACCGGACACGGTGAAGAAATAGAAACCTGAGGGCATTTCTGCAATATGTTAGCGACTGTGTTAAACAGTGGAAGGACCCATCCCCAAACAGGGAAAACCTCGACGGCCCTTCTGCAAGACTGCCAACACGGGCGCGGGCGCGCCCCGTTTCTCTAAGTGGCTGGGCCGTATGGGTTGCTTCTGGCCCAGTACTATTCAAACTTTTTCATTTTTTTCAGAGAAACTTTAGAAATATGTAGAAAACTACAGAAAATTCATAAAATTGTGAAACAAATTTTCCTGGGCTTCTTATTTTCCCTAGAATTTAATAAAAATAGTTTCATGATTTTTAGGTTAAATTAGGAATTTTAAGGTATTTAAAATAATTTAAGGTAGTGGTTATGGATTTTTAAAAGATAAATGGTAACCCCAAAAATGCTCAAACTTTTTATATGAGTTCCTCATATTATTTAGAAACCTTGGGTAGAGTTTGGCTTGATTTGGACCTTGTTTGACACCTAAACCCCAAAACCCCCTTGCCATGTGAACTCCTTTACTGACTCCGGAAACCCTAAGTTCTCGGAGTTCCGTGAAGGAAAGTTGTATTCAAGACCTTAGATAACAAATTTGTATTATCTTCGCACTCTCATGAGCATTACATGGCATTCATTCTTATATACATATGTATGGTTATGATTAGAACACGAGGAAGAAGTGGAAGCCACTGAAGAGCAAGTACCACCACCTTTGGAAACTCAGGCTGGGAATTGTTTCTACTTCGATATTTGTGGATCCGAGCCTGACTCACCCATAAACAAAGGCAAGCCCCGGTGCATTTGCCACCCCCCTTGTGTTTTAACAATCTTTTTCACTTGCTTGATGCATTAGGTGATAGGCGTTGATTGCTTAAACAATTCCTGCATTACCTTCCTTGGATTTGATTACTCTCCTTGAAATCCTTGTTTTACAAAAGATTTTTTGATGCTTAGCCTTGCTTTAGTAAAACAAAATGTTTTGTTTTTACAAAAGATGATGTGGCAAAATGTAATACCCAACTTGCAATATGTGGAAGATAGCCTAAAAGGAGAAATGATATTCCTTTGTATATAGGTGTGTTGTCCATATTTATCATTTCATGAGAACATCACATGAGAACAAATAAATATAAAAGATATGCTACTAAATCATGCACCATGCTGGGTTTTATTTGATTGTGCATGTGTGGGTAATAATAATAATAATAAATAATAATAAGATATGCTACTATGTTATATTCCACAAGATGTTAATGGAAACTTCTACCTTAGAAAACAAAACTCTAAAGAAAAGAGAAGAAAATGGTGTGGATAAAAATAAGTAAATAATAAGATTGTAGAAGTTATATTTACTGAAAAAAAATTTGAAGTTCAAAACATAAGTGAATTGGAAATTGGATTTGAATTTTGGTCCACACACAAATTTGGAAGTTTAAAGGAAAAACAAAAATGAAATAAAACAGAAAATAAAAGAAAAAGGAGAACTGCTCTAACTGGGCCAACTTTGTTCTTTTCGGCCCATTACTCCTTCACCAACCACGCGGCCCAAACTGTGCACCAGGCGCATGTGGGGTATGACATGATGGCCCCACGTCGTCAGGCGCATCCTGTTTGTTGCGCACACAGCGGGAGCGTGGGCGCTGACACATGGGACCGCTAAGTCGGCCTCTGTGCGCTAGCTTGGTCGCGGGTGACCCAATACCATGAACGCGCGGTCACTGAAAGTGGGTCCCACAATCAGCTAGTTCCTCGCGCGCGAAACCACCTGGCTCGCTGACGTGTGGGCTCCTCCTATCAAGCTTATCCCCTTCCCCTGTCCGGTCCGGTGTTGAGCGAATTCCGCCGTGGATCTCCACCAGTCGCGCCGCCGGGGAAATCGGGACTCCTCCCAACCACCTCGCCCCTGGTCGTTGCTCCCTCGACCGCCTGGCGCGGATATCTTGCGCACACACGTCCCGTACGATTAGTCCCCATAGGAAGTCAGCTCCGTCTGCTCGCCGAACCGCACGGGAAGCGCCGCCGTGGCCGCAACCACCGCTTCCCGGGTCTTCCGGCTCCAGCTGGCTAACATTCGTCCGCGCACAGATATATGGTGGCAAGGAATCCCCGGTTGCGCTCACGGCATCCTCGAATTTCCAAGAACCCCGCCAGACTCTACTAGAACTAATCCGCCGTCGACGATTCCTGTTTTCCTTCGCTGTGGTGACCTCGATGCCCACCTGGGAAACTTCACTGTGACTTGGCTGTGGTAACTGAAGAACCAGAGGAAAGAAACGGGCTTGGGGCGACACCGGAATTCCACGCCGGAGGTCGTCTCCGTCGCTGCGCGCCGTTCTCGGTGAGTTCTTCGCCCTTCTGCAGCTAATACTCGGGTGGTGCACACCGTAGATCGTCGCTAGCTCGAGCCGAACGCGTCCGTGGCGATGGCGGACTCCGGCAGTGGTGATGGAAGGACGAATTGCTCGCCGCAGCTCCAAGGCCACCGCGGGGTCACGCATCTCCGTGGGCGTGATGAACTACTTCACGAATCACGGTATTACACCCACCATTCCGCTCGCCTGGTTATCCACTTCATATAGCGCCGGCCGGATTGTGAGCTTGAGGCTAGAACAGGGTAGCGGGGTTTCCCGGCAATGGCTCGGCCGCGGGATTTGGGGCGGCGCCGCCGCGGCGTGTTGTTGGGGAAGAAAAGCGGGGTGGTCATGTGATTGGTGATGGCTCAGGGACCGTCGATCCGGACTTCAACGGCTGTGATTAGATCGCGGGTACCGTTTCGATGAACTCGCTCTGATCCATCCGATCGTAATCCTACGTCCCAAATTTAATGGCGAGGATTTTAAATCGTGCCCGTCGGTCGGTAATCTGAGGGCTCGTGTTGCTTACCGGTTCAAGTGGGGCTGATTTAATCTATGCCCTTGATCCCTGATCGGATGGCCAATACTCGCCCGTACCCCCTTCGTAGTGGACTTTTTGCGTAAGAACCCCTCAGGTTTCCCCAAATTGAACCCGCCGTCCACATGGGGATTCGCTGTGTCTTGGGTTTATTTGCGCCGCAGCCCCTGTATTTTACAGAAATTGATGGCCAGTCCAGAGATTTATAAAATCAGAGAAATTGATTTATAAAATGAATTTCTTATATAAAAACAATTCCAGAACTTGTAAAATTCATATAAAATTTATTTTAACTCATTTTTAACCCATTCCAGTTCCTATAATTTGGTAATATTATTGTCTATCACCTAGTGACACTGTTTTAGCATGAAAACTATATTAAATTTGATCACCTAGTTATTTCCGTATCAAACACATGAAACCTTAGGAAATTCGTATCTCCTCCGTTTTAACTCCGATTTGATCCGTTCAAGTTGCGTTAGTCTCGTAGGAACGCGTAGATCATTATTATGCAGTATATTCTTATGTTTGGTGTGATGTTAATTTTGTATATACCATGTTTGCTTGTATTGCTACGTCTAGTGCGAGGACACGTGTCATCTGAAAAGCAAGTTGGTACCTGGAATCTCAAGTGCCAGGCAAGTTGTGCCCTTGATCACTTCTTTTACCCATTCATGTTCTTATTATTCATAATGATCTACATAGGATAATTTTGCTGGGACCCAATAGGATACCCTAGATTTGACTATCTTTATACCTTGCTTCACCACTGGTTTTACTACGAAAGTTTTGGGTAGTACATGCTATTGCTTTATGTGGATTTGGGTATAAAGATATTCATCACTCATTGTTATACTATTTATTGTTATCTGTTTTATTATTCCTTGTTCATGTTAAGATCATTATGTTAATGGGAACATGGAGCGACCACCCGGGAAAACAGTGCTACCACAAGGGTGGAATGGGACGCCCTTGGCTGATTAACTAGGAAAGCTAGGGGAGGGCTACCTTACCCGAAAGGGGCAAGGGCAGTAGGGGAGAGGTCAGTGCGGGGAGGTCCCTGGTTGATTTTGCTGCGATGGCTATCAGCCAGGAACCCTTTACTGGATCTTCCCATAAACTGTAGCGGGTAGTCTGAAGCTAGTGGAACTTTGTAAAGGCCTCGTAGTGTTACCCTGCCTCGCCTCCTCGGTAGAGGTGTATGGGATTGGCCATCTCTTGGCAGATGGGTAACATGACTTGTGGGTAAAGATGCGCAACCTCTGCAGAGTGTAAAACTAGTATACTAGCCGTGCTCACGGTCAAGAGCGGCTCGGACCCTCACATGATTAACTATGGAACTAAAATTCAATTTGACATTTGCATCGCATTTGGGATTATTTTACTATTACTGTTCTTTATTATTATTAAGGTTTGGTATTTACTTACACTTAGTAACTGCTAATAAAATTTTGACCAACTTATAAAAGCAATGCTCAGCTTCAACCTTTATTTCATTGATCAGCCTTACACTTCATGAACTCCCACCTTTGGTGAGTTCATGTCACATTATTCCCCACAACTTGTTGAGCGATGAACATATGTGAGCTCACCCTTGCTGTCTCACACCCCCCCCCACAGGAGAAGAACAGGTGGTTTCAAGTGGAGGCAAGTATCGAGGAGTTTGATCTGATCTAGGTGGCGTTTCTCAGTTGACATTGGCGCCGACGATCCTTAGTTCGTGTTATATTTATCTTTTATTATTTTTGTAAGTCTTCCGCTATGTAATATGTACTCTGATTATATTGTGACATTTATCTCTATACACTCTGTTATTGTATATGTTGTCTTCTTGGCGCATGTATGAGATGCACCTGGCTTTGTCCCTTAAAGCCGGGTGTTACAGAAGTGGTATCAGAGGGAATGTTGACTGTAGGACGAAACCTAGATAGAAATGGACAAAACCCTTACCTACTTACCTTACTCTGATTCTTTCCACACTTATCTTGATCCTGTCTCTCCTTTTACTGTTCTACTCTGGTCATTCTTATCTTTTCTACTCTAAGACAAGATGGATTTCAAACCTTGGAATCCCTACCCCTATGATATTTTTAAGAGATAGGAGGCCTAAGACAAAAATTAAAACTATTTTCTCTATTAAAAATGTTGGTTGATTGCTCTGATGATCAATGCTTGATTTGCTTCTTTGATTGATTGCAACATTATAGCTGGGCATCTTAGCATGTACCACCATAAGGTAATGTATTAGCTTTAGTGGATAACACACTAATCTACTTAGCTAATAAATCCCCCGCAGTAACATTTCTCGTAATTACTCGCCTTGTCTACAATTCTTCCTTTCTTACCCTGTGTTTCTAACCTAGATGGGCTACCCCTATAGTGTTAGAAGAGAGCACTATAGACGTGATCCTTGGTATGTCATGGTTAAGAAAGACAAAGGCAGTATATACACTGTGCTAAGGGAACCGTAGAACTCACCCGTTCCAAAGGAGAAAGATTTGAAGTTGCAGTAACTACCACCATCAGACTAGCGGCATTCTTAGTAGATGAGAAGTTTGTGGGTGGCAACATCCGTGCAGTTAGGGATTTTCTGGATGTCTTTCCAGAGGAGTTACTAGGGATGCCACCAGATATGGAAGTTGAGTTCGTCATTAATCCCTTACCTAAGACTGCCCCTAATTCTAAACGGCCATACATGATGTCCGCAGAAGAGCTAAAGGAACTTAAGAAGCAATTAATGGAATTACAAGAGGCTGGGCACATTCGTTCGGATTCTTCACCTTGTGGAGCGCCGGTTCTATTTGTACAGAAGAAAGATGGATCGCAAGGGATGTGTGTGGATTATAGGACCCTTAATGATGTTACTATGAAGAACAAGTATTTGTTACCCCGCATTAAGGATTTATTTAATCGGATGAGAGGAGCCAGGGTATTCTCGAAGATTTATCTCCGATCGGGATACCATCAGATGAAGATAGGACCATCAGATATTCCTAAGACGGCTTTCTCGACTCGATATGGATTATATGAGTTCATCATTATGTCGTTTGGATTAAATAATGCACCAGCTTATTTTATGGATTTGATGAACAAGATGTTTTTGGAGTATTTGGACAGATTCGTCGTGGAGTTCATCGACGATATTCTTATCTATCCTAAGAATGAGAGTGACCATGAGGAACACCTGAGATTGGTGCTACAGAAGCTTTAAGATAATCAACTCTACGCCGAGTACGGTAAATGCGAGTTTTGGATTGGCGAGGTGCCTTTTTCTTGGACATATCATTTCTAATGGAGGGATATCAGTGGATCCTGCTAAAGTCAAGGAGATAGTGGTGTGGAGCATACCCACTACGGTTACGGAGGACCGAAGTTTCTTGGGACTTGCAGGATATTATTGGAGGTTTATTGAAGGATTTTCTAAGGTTGCCAAGTCTATGACCTCGCTTCTAGGGAAAGAAAAAGAATTTAAGTGGAACTAAGTGCCAAGTATATACAGATCATAAGAGTTTGAAGTATATATTCACTCAAAAGGATCTCAACCTTAGGCAACGCCGTTGGTTGGAACTTATTAAGGATTATGATTTGGAAATTCACTATCACCTGGGCAAGGCAAATTTGGTTACAGAAGCCTTGAGTCGAAAGGAGCATGTTCATTTAGCTGTTATTGCCCAGCTACTCGATGAGATTGTTGAGGATTTCAGGAGACTTAACCCGGGGATAGTTGCTCACACTGAAGGAGTTACTATTGATGTGGAATCTACCTTGGAGCAAGAATTCCACAAAGGACAAATTGATGATGCTAAAAATTCAAGAGATTAAGAATATGATTACTGAAGGTCGAGGTCTGAAAATTCATAGAGAATGAGCAAGGCACCGTATGGTTCAAGGATCGGATATGTGTTCCTGAGATTGAAAGCCTTCGAGAGACTAATTTAAAGGAGGCCCATGACTTGGATTATTCTATTCATCCTGGTAGTACGGAGATGTATCAGGATTTGAAGTATAAGTCCTGGTGGTAGAGATTGAAGAGAGATATGGCTGCACATGTGGCTATGTGCGAAGTATGTCAAATAGTTAAGGCGGAACACCAGAGGCCAGCTGGACTATTGCATCCACTGAAGATACCCGAGTGGAAGTGGGAAAAGATTGTTATGGACTTCGTTGTTGGATTGCCTCGCACCTCGAAAGGATACGATTCTATATGGGTTATTGTGGATAGACTGACCCAGGTGGCTCATTTCATTCCGGTCAAGACTATTTATAAGGTATCACAATTGGCTAAGTTATACATGTCTCGGATCGTGTCTCTACACGATGTACCAAAGAAGATCATTTTGGATAGAGGATCACAGTTTATCCCTAGATTTTGGAAATTTTTCATGAGAATATGGATACAAAGTGGAATTTTAGTTTGGCCTACCATCTTCAGACTGATGGACAGACTGAAAGGACTAATCAAGTGTTGGAAGATATGTTGAGAGCTTGTGCCCTTCAGCGTGGTAGTAGTTGGGACAAGAGTCTACCTTATGCTGAGTTCTCATATAATAATAGTTACTAGGCCAGTCTGAAAAATGTCACTGTTCGAGACTCTGTATGGCAGGAAATGCAGGACTCCTCTATTTTGGACCAGACTAGAGGAAGACAATTCTTTGGACCCAAACTTATTCAAGAAGCAGAAGAACAAGTTCGAATGATAAGAAAAAAATTTGAGAATTGCACAATCCAGGCAAAAGAGTTATGCTGATAACAGGAGAAGATTACTGGAGTTTAAGGAGGGTGATCATGTCTACTTGAAGGTGTCACCACTTCGTGGTATGGGGAGATTTAAAGTTAAAGGAAAGTTGTCCCCTCGCTTCATTGGACCTTTCTTGATCTTAAAGCGAGTGGGTGAAGTTGCATATCAACTGGAGTTACCGGATCATCTATCAGATGTACATGATGTGTTTCATGTGTCTCAGCTAAAGAAGTGCCTCAGGGTACCTGAGGAACAATTACCAATGGAAGACCTTAGTGTTCAAGATGATCTGACTTATGCTGAGTACCCTATCAAAATTCTGGACACTTTGACTCGAGTTACGAGGAATAAGGTTATAAAGATGTGCAAAGTTCAAATGGAGTCACCACGGTGAAGATGAAGCAACTTGGGAAAGAGAAGAAGAGCTTCGTATAGATTTTCCCCACCTTTTCCCTAGTTCTTCTTAAATCTCGAGGACGAGATTATTTTTAAGGGGGGTAGGATTTGTAATACCCAACTTGCAATATGTGGAAGATAGCCTAAAAGGAGAAATGATATTCCTTTGTATATAGGTGTGTTGTCCATATTTATCATTTCATGAGAACATCACATGAGAACAAATAAATATAAAAGATATGCTACTAAATCATGCACCATGCTGGGTTTTATTTGATTGTGCATGTGTGGGTAATAATAATAATAATAAATAATAATAAGATATGCTACTATGTTATATTCCACAAGATGTTAATGGAAACTTCTACCTTAGAAAACAAAACTCTAAAGAAAAGAGAAGAAAATGGTGTGGATAAAAATAAGTAAATAATAAGATTGTAGAAGTTATATTTACTGAAAAAAAATTTGAAGTTCAAAACA
This sequence comes from Zea luxurians, assembly GCA_029449295.1. Lineage (NCBI taxonomy): Eukaryota > Viridiplantae > Streptophyta > Magnoliopsida > Poales > Poaceae > Zea > Zea luxurians. The sequence goes on from JAOPSE010000034.1 coordinate 6,938,852, forward strand.
TAAGTGAATTGGAAATTGGATTTGAATTTTGGTCCACACACAAATTTGGAAGTTTAAAGGAAAAACAAAAATGAAATAAAACAGAAAATAAAAGAAAAAGGAGAACTGCTCTAACTGGGCCAACTTTGTTCTTTTCGGCCCATTACTCCTTCACCAACCACGCGGCCCAAACTGTGCACCAGGCGCATGTGGGGTATGACATGATGGCCCCACGTCGTCAGGCGCATCCTGTTTGTTGCGCACACAGCGGGAGCGTGGGCGCTGACACATGGGACCGCTAAGTCGGCCTCTGTGCGCTAGCTTGGTCGCGGGTGACCCAATACCATGAACGCGCGGTCACTGAAAGTGGGTCCCGCAATCAGCTAGTTCCTCGCGCGCGAAACCACCTGGCTCGCTGACGTGTGGGCTCCTCCTATCAAGCTTATCCCCTTCCCCTGTCCGGTCCGGTGTTGAGCGAATTCCACCGTGGATCTCCACCAGTCGCGCCGCCGGGGAAATCGGGACTCCTCCCAACCACCTCGCCCCTGGTCGTTGCTCCCTCGACCGCCTGGCACGGATATCTTGCGCACACACGTCCCGTACGATTAGTCCCCATAGGAAGTCAGCTCCGTCTGCTCGCCGAACCGCACGGGAAGCGCCGCCGTGGCCGCAACCACCGCTTCCCGGGTCTTCCGGCTCCAGCTGGCTAACATTCGTCCGCGCACAGATATATGGTGGCAAGGAATCCCCGGTTGCGCTCACGGCATCCTCGAATTTCCAAGAACCCCGCCAGACTCTACTAGAACTAATCCGCCGTCGACGATTCCTGTTTTCCTTCGCTGTGGTGACCTCGATGCCCACCTGGGAAACTTCACTGTGACTTGGCTGTGGTAACTGAAGAACCAGAGGAAAGAAACGGGCTTGGGGCGACACCGGAATTCCACGCCGGAGGTCGTCTCCGTCGCTGCGCGCCGTTCTCGGTGAGTTCTTCGCCCTTCTGCAGCTAATACTCGGGTGGTGCACACCGTAGATCGTCGCTAGCTCGAGCCGAACGCGTCCGTGGCGATGGCGGACTCCGGCAGTGGTGATGGAAGGACGAATTGCTCGCCGCAGCTCCAAGGCCACCGCGGGGTCACGCATCTCCGTGGGCGTGATGAACTACTTCACGAATCACGGTATTACACCCACCATTCCGCTCGCCTGGTTATCCACTTCATATAGCGCCGGCCGGATTGTGAGCTTGAGGCTAGAACAGGGTAGCGGGGTTTCCCGGCAATGGCTCGGCCGCGGGATTTGGGGCGGCGCCGCCGCGGCGTGTTGTTGGGGAAGAAAAGCGGGGTGGTCATGTGATTGGTGATGGCTCAGGGACCGTCGATCCGGACTTCAACGGCTGTGATTAGATCGCGGGTACCGTTTCGATGAACTCGCTCTGATCCATCCGATCGTAATCCTACGTCCCAAATTTAATGGCGAGGATTTTAAATCGTGCCCGTCGGTCGGTAATCTGAGGGCTCGTGTTGCTTACCGGTTCAAGTGGGGCTGATTTAATCTATGCCCTTGATCCCTGATCGGATGGCCAATACTCGCCCGTACCCCCTTCGTAGTGGACTTTTTGCGTAAGAACCCCTCAGGTTTCCCCAAATTGAACCCGCCGTCCACATGGGGATTCGCTGTGTCTTGGGTTTATTTGCGCCGCAGCCCCTGTATTTTACAGAAATTGATGGCCAGTCCAGAGATTTATAAAATCAGAGAAATTGATTTATAAAATGAATTTCTTATATAAAAACAATTCCAGAACTTGTAAAATTCATATAAAATTTATTTTAACTCATTTTTAACCCATTCCAGTTCCTATAATTTGGTAATATTATTGTCTATCACCTAGTGACACTGTTTTAGCATGAAAACTATATTAAATTTGATCACCTAGTTATTTCCGTATCAAACACATGAAACCTTAGGAAATTCGTATCTCCTCCGTTTTAACTCCGATTTGATCCGTTCAAGTTGCGTTAGTCTCGTAGGAACGCGTAGATCATTATTATGCAGTATATTCTTATGTTTGGTGTGATGTTAATTTTGTATATACCATGTTTGCTTGTATTGCTACGTCTAGTGCGAGGACACGTGTCATCTGAAAAGCAAGTTGGTACCTGGAATCTCAAGTGCCAGGCAAGTTGTGCCCTTGATCACTTCTTTTACCCATTCATGTTCTTATTATTCATAATGATCTACATAGGATAATTTTGCTGGGACCCAATAGGATACCCTAGATTTGACTATCTTTATACCTTGCTTCACCACTGGTTTTACTACGAAAGTTTTGGGTAGTACATGCTATTGCTTTATGTGGATTTGGGTATAAAGATATTCATCACTCATTGTTATACTATTTATTGTTATCTGTTTTATTATTCCTTGTTCATGTTAAGATCATTATGTTAATGGGAACATGGAGCGACCACCCGGGAAAACAGTGCTACCACAAGGGTGGAATGGGACGCCCTTGGCTGATTAACTAGGAAAGCTAGGGGAGGGCTACCTTACCCGAAAGGGGCAAGGGCAGTAGGGGAGAGGTCAGTGCGGGGAGGTCCCTGGTTGATTTTGCTGCGATGGCTATCAGCCAGGAACCCTTTACTGGATCTTCCCATAAACTGTAGCGGGTAGTCTGAAGCTAGTGGAACTTTGTAAAGGCCTCGTAGTGTTACCCTGCCTCGCCTCCTCGGTAGAGGTGTATGGGATTGGCCATCTCTTGGCAGATGGGTAACATGACTTGTGGGTAAAGATGCGCAACCTCTGCAGAGTGTAAAACTAGTATACTAGCCGTGCTCACGGTCAAGAGCGGCTCGGACCCTCACATGATTAACTATGGAACTAAAATTCAATTTGACATTTGCATCGCATTTGGGATTATTTTACTATTACTGTTCTTTATTATTATTAAGGTTTGGTATTTACTTACACTTAGTAACTGCTAATAAAATTTTGACCAACTTATAAAAGCAATGCTCAGCTTCAACCTTTATTTCATTGATCAGCCTTACACTTCATGAACTCCCACCTTTGGTGAGTTCATGTCACATTATTCCCCACAACTTGTTGAGCGATGAACATATGTGAGCTCACCCTTGCTGTCTCACACCCCCCCCCACAGGAGAAGAACAGGTGGTTTCAAGTGGAGGCAAGTATCGAGGAGTTTGATCTGATCTAGGTGGCGTTTCTCAGTTGACATTGGCGCCGACGATCCTTAGTTCGTGTTATATTTATCTTTTATTATTTTTGTAAGTCTTCCTCTATGTAATATGTACTCTGATTATATTGTGACATTTATCTCTATACACTCTGTTATTGTATATGTTGTCTTCTTGGCGCATGTATGAGATGCACCTGGCTTTGTCCCTTAAAGCCGGGTGTTACACAAAAGTGGTTGGGATGTTTTTGAAAACAAAACTCGATGGTGGATCCATCCTGGCCATGATGGGTCCAACATCGGAAAAGATGTACCTCTGCCAGGTACCAACCTTTGGGGTTAAATGATTAAGCTGAGACCGGGCGGGTGACTTGCACGAGAAGAGAGTCTCGGTGTAGTGTCTCCGTCTGAGTCGTTTAAGGACCGTGTCGATGTAGGCCTGCTGACCGAGGACCCTTTAACTGGTCACATGCCTTGTCATGGGTAAGCTTTGCCTCGGGCAGACTAAGGCCAGAATAAGATAACACGAAATGGGCGTGGAGCGGTGGCGAGAGTAGCGTGTACCCTCCATGGCAAAAGGCTGGACGGTGGTGTATCTGTGCTCTCGGTTTGCGTGAACCTGATCTGGTCTTAAGAAACCCGGTGGCGGGTTGACATATGCAAGGGTTAAGTGCTACATATGTCGTGTGATCGGAGATCCTCAGCTGAGTATAATCGATTCGGATCGCCGTACCTCCGCGGTTATGGAGACTTGGCCACTGACCTATACGTAGAATTCCACTAAAGATAAAGGGATTGATGAGAAACTGGCTAGTGTAGGACAAGTGTTTGAACTAGAGTAGAAAGAACTCTAAACACAGGTAATTTACTAACCTGACAATAAAACTGGATTTTAAGGATCCACTTTAGTAAGCAATTCTGCAAACAGAGTCTTTGATTATTGAAAGGCCTTACCTTGACTCCCATATAACCAGCATACCCTTGAGAGTCTTTTCTTTAGTCGGGTAAGACTTGCTGAGTAATTCCATACTCAGGGTTTATTCCCCCGTTGTTTTTAGGTGAGGAGACAACAAACTTTTGTTGTTTTTGTACCAAGGTGGTGAAAAATGAAGACAATCAAGAATGAAGCTGCTGGAGGACCGAGTCCTCCTTAAAAACTTTTATGTAAAGAACTTAATGGGAGGAGTTTTTGCCTCCTAGGTATTGTAATAATACTTTTCAGCACTCGCTTTATACTCTGGTCTGTAATAAATGACTTACTCTTACTTTTTAAATAAATGTAAGTTTATGTAATCACTTCCGCATTTCCGCATCTCCGATGAACATATTGTCTGTCAGACAGGTGAAACGTTCCTGGAAAGGTAAGAGAAAAGATACCGAACTTGTCAAGTGATTCAGGAACATCTACAGGGTTGTCTGATGTCTGTTGGACAAGGACAACTGTAGGTGGGCCTAATGACTTGGGAAGTTCTGTCACAGCTGGTATCGGAGCGTAGCCCTTCCTGGCAGATATTATGTAGCATCTTCAAAAAGATTTTCTTAGACTTATCTAGAAAATTTCTTATCTTCTTACCTAAGCATCTCTGAAGAGTTTATTTCAAAGACCAGATAGGAAGAGTGCAATGTATAGAAGGTTGAATCAACTAAGGTTGATTCTGTAATTATTCATGCATCATGCTAAGAATTGTACTAATAAATTTTCCCCCTTAGAAAATGCCGCCGCGTACAAGGAAAACTGCGCGAAAGCATAATGGGCCTATCGGTGTACCTCGACACCAACTTGCCCCACGGGAGGAAGATAGCAGTAGCGGGAGCAATGATCCGATTGGAGAGCTTGAAGCTCGAGTGAATCAGCTTCAAACGGAATTGCAACGCAGGACCAATTTATGGGTCGCGGATGGCGACCGAATAAATGAATTAAGAAGTTACATCCGCCGCCTGCAAGATCAACTTGCTGATCGGGATTTGGCGCTTGATTGGGCGGTACAATCTCGTTCAGTAGCCTGGGCTAAGGAAGCGAAGGCTCGAGCCCGAGTCGAAGAACTTAGCACTGCTATTGACAACTTGCAGACGTATTGCAATACTTTACATGAGGAAGTTCATGTACTGTATTTGCAATTACACCCAAATGCCCCTACGGATCCTATCAGGTCGGAAGCCGGACCCTCGCATGTTGCGGGAGAAGCGCTTGGTGGTGAGTTAGACCTTTTTAGGCCCCCTCCTTCTATGAGGCTGGTCGATGAATGGTCTCCCACACCTGACGACGAAGCTGCCAAGAGCAACCAGAAGCAGGAGTAGTAGTGTAGTAGTAGAAATAGAAGTAGTATGCTGTATAATAGGTTGAACTATTGTATAATGGGTAATGTATCCTGTTGTATAACATCGAGTCTGTATCATTACTCTTGATGGTAATGTAAAATGGAAGGTTTCTCTGGCATATTATATTTGTTTCAAATGTTCTTTGCCTTAGATGCCTACCAGGACTCGAGGACAGGATGCAGCAGGAACTTCTGGGGGGGAGGGAGGTTACCCCAAATCCACCTCCGGTTCCTCCCACATTGGCCGAGGCGATTGCCGCCTTGGTGAACGCAACTGCAGACAATACCCGCTTTCTGAGAGAAATGGCAGGCCAACAATTCCAGCAGCAGGGTGGAAGGGGTTATCAACAGGGCCCCCGTGAAACCACATATTTGGATTTCTCTGAAACCCGTCCACCACTATTTGTCAAGGCTGAGGACCCGTTGGAAGCAGATGAATGCATACGGGTTATTGAGCAAAAATTTGGTCTTCTGCGCTGTTCAGAGACCCAGAAGCCTTTATTCGCAGCGCAACAACTATGCGGCCCTGCCAGCACCTGGTGGGGAAATTTCGTGGCTATTCAACCTGCTAACCATCAAGTAACATGGGAAGAATTTAAGGTGGCCTTCCGTGAACACTATATCCCGGAGGGTGTTCTTCATATGAAGCAAGAAGAGTTCATGAAGCTAAAACAAGGAGGAGATACTGTTAATCAATATCTCAATAAGTTCAATCACCTGTCGCAATATGCAATCGATCAGGTGAACACTGATTTAAAAAAGAAGAATTGCTTTATGAGAGGTCTAAATGATCGATTGCAGAGAAAAATGGCAACCTGCATAGATCTTACGTATGGAAAGGCTGTCAGCACAGCCCTATCTGTTGAAGCAAAATATGCAGGTTCCGGGAAAAACAAGGGATTTGGAGGTGAGAAGTCTAATCAGCGCCAGACAAAAAGGCAACAGTTTGTGATCCGGCCTTCTAGCCAAAATCGCTCTTTTTCTCGTCCACCCTCATTCCCTTTCAAGCAGCCAATAATTATTCGTCCCAATAATGCCCCCACTACCCCAAGTCAGCCGGGTGCCCCGGGCACTCGATTCCCTGCTTTGCCCAGCTCTTCAACCGAGTGTTTCAATTGTGGCAAGTCTGGGCATTTCATCAAGGATTGCCCATATCCCAAGCAGAATCAGTCAAATAATCAGCAAGGATCTGGGCAATCAGCTCAGCCCAAGGGAAACAATGTGGGGAAGAATACAAAGAAGACGGGGCGGATATACTATACTCAAGTGGCCACTACACCGGAAGGTGAACCGGTGATGATGGGTATGTTTCTCGTGGCCAGTCACCCTGCAATTATTCTTTTTGATTCTGGTGCTTCGCATACATTTATTAGCAAGAAATTTGTGGAGCAACATCACATTTCATGTCATGAATCAAAAGAAGGGTTTAAAATTCATTCACCTGGGGGACAAATTTTTACTAGAGAAGTGGCCTATCAAGTGCCAGTAACAATGGCCGGACGGAACTTTCCTGCTAACATGATTGTTCTGAAAGGCCAGGATATAGATGTAATTTTGGGTATGAATTGGTTAACCCAACATAAGGCAATTCTCAACACTGAGCTGAGAACCGTTAAGTTGAGCTATAATCAAGAAGAGATTCTTTTGTCCATCCCCGTAACCAATCCAGCCAAAGCTTCTGGTAGAATATATGAAGCCATTGTACCGGAGATCAAGGATATTCCGGTAGTATGTGAGTTTCCAGATGTATTTCCAGAAGATTTGCCTGGACTGCCACCTGAGAGAGATGTAGAATTTGTAATTGAGTTAAAGCCCGGTACGACTCCCATTTCCCGAAGATCGTACCGTATGCCTCCTAATGAGTTGGCAGAATTGAAGATTCAATTACAAGATCTACTGAATAAAGGATTCATCCGGCCAAGCTCGTCTCCATGGGGTTGCCCCGCCATTTTTGTTAAGAAGAAGGATCAAACCTTACGAATGTGCGTGGATTATCGACCCCTGAATGAGGTCACCATCAAGAACAAGTACCCTCTTCCGAGGATCGATATCTTATTTGATCAACTAACTGGAGCGAGGGTATTCTCCAAGATCGATCTCAGGTCGGGCTATCACCAAATCTGTATTCGGCCCGAGGATATACCGAAAACCGCGTTTACTACGCGGTATGGTTTATTTGAATATTTGGTAATGTCCTTCGGACTAACAAATGCTCCTGCCCATGTAACACCCCTGGTGTTACTATAACTAAAACTTGAGCATGACATCATGAGCATGGGCATTGCATATGTTTGATACACCTAGAGTGCATTCACTAGGCAAAAATTTCAAACAAGTTGTATTGTTTTACTGTTTACAAATAGGACCCCGGTTTAAGGACTTAACCCTAAATAGTGGTTAAAGGGGTAAGACTTAACCAAAGTTGAGAAAACCTAAAGGCTTTAGGGTAAAAGTTATAAAGTGACCCCAACAATAAGGTTGAATCACATTTATACCCCTGGGATATTAAAAACCCTAATCAAAACCCTGGAAAACCCTAAAACTAAACCCTAGGGACCTAAGTGCAAAATTAGTCCACTTTTGGGCTAAAGTGCAAAAACCAAGTCAAACAAGTGTTTCAAGTCTATTGGATCACAAAAATGTGGACTTGAAAGCAAAACCCTAAGTTTTGGACCTAAATGCAAAATGGACCTCACATGAGTTATCTCTAAGTCTGAAAAATCAGTGCATGGGCTCAACTTTGGGGCTTTGTAACTTGCAGAGTATAGGGTTTTTGCCCTAGGTCACCACATCAAAGTTGAAGCCTGATCATAGGAGAACAACTTTGCTAAAGGGTGCAAGCATGGTTGTTATGAAGAATTTGGAGAAAAACCCCATCAAAGTTTGGCTGTCAGACTGTTTGAAGCTGAAGTTCAGAATTGCAGTGTTACGAGATGAACTTTGAGCTCGGATTTGAATGGGATCCAGTGAATTTTTGTGACAACACCATGTAGCAAAGTTGTAGCTGGATCTTAGGTCTAGAACTTTGCTAAAGGGTGTCGATCATGTTACTACATAAAATTGGAAGTTATTGGCTCTGTAAATTCCCCTGTCAGAAACCCTGATGGAGCATCCCATGGTACAGTACTGCAACTAGATCAGATCGCCAGCGCTGCAAGCCCTCACCGCCGGCGACCTCTCTGCGCCAAAATTCGTGCCGCTGCCGTTCTGCTTCGAGTGCGGTAGGGAGTGGATAACGTCGGGGAAGAATAGCTCGTACGTGGCACCATTTCCTGAGCCCGGCCGAGGTTACTCACCGGCGGCCGCCGTGACTCAGTGAAATTCCGCCGCGGTGGCGCGCATGCTGTAGTTCTCCCTCCCTGTACCTTTTATCGACGTGGTCGACATGCCATAGTGATGCTCTTCTCGGCCGCGAGGTGACCACTGGGCCGGCGCAGCTATAAATAGCCATGCTCCACGGCGGGGTATGAGCATCGCGCACACCGTAGGTTGAACCGAAGCAGAAATTCGTGCTGCCTCTGCCCCCTCCTCCCAAATTGGTTGTGCACAGCAAAACTATAACCCCTTATAGCCGTATAGCCCCAAAGCCCTGCCCTCAATTCCACTCGTGAACGCCGCAGCGCCATTTTCCCCTAAATCGGTCCGCCGTCCCGTGAAGAACAGCCCGTTCGTGGCCACACCGCTCTGGTAAGGATCTGCCTAAATTGAGTATTGTTTCTGCAACTCCATAAGCTTGTGATGCTCACCGACCCGTTAAATCGAACTAGACCACTCCCAATCCGCGGGAACGTATACTCCTGTGCTCGATTTCCGCCGTGCACATGGACAAGCCGATCTCAGGGTGTTCGTGCCAAATTGTTAGGTGTCCCGAGGTCCCTGGTAGTCGCTAATGCCTCCCCGGTAGTTTGCCGTAGCCGCCATCGCCGGCCATGGCCGGTACAACCCACGTCGGTGATAATCGGTGTGTGTGCCATGGCCAGGGAGCGGGTTGGGGAAGAAAAGAAAGTAGAGGGACCTGTCCGTAAGTTGTCAGTGACTCATAAGCATAGTAACCGAACCCAACTTCCAATAGCCAAAACCGTGAGGGCCTTCGTGCAAAGTCGCCAGCGCGGGCGCCTTCCCTCCCTGGAACTGGGCCGCTGGGCTGAATCCGGCCCAGTTCTGTTAATCATTTTCCTTTTTCTTTTACAGCAGAGCTTTAGAAATGTGTAGAAAAATGTAGAAAAATGCTAAAATTATGAGACCAATTTTCCTAGGTTTGTTATTTTCCATAGAATTTATTAAAAATAGTTTCATGATTTTTAGATCAAATAGGGAATTTTAGGGTATTTAAAACAGCCTAAACTATTAGTTCTGGATTTTTAGAGAGTAAATAATAAGCCCAAAATTTCCCAAACTTTTTATGTGAGCTTTTCACATTATTTAGAAGCCATGGGTAGAGTTTGGTTTGATTTGAGCCTTGTTTGATCACAAAACCCAAAACCACCCCCCCTGCTCCATGAACTCCTTTACTGACTCCGGAAACCCTAAGTTCCCGGAACTCCGTGAAGGAAAGTTGTATTCAAGACATAACTAATAAGTTTATGCTACCTTTGCATCCTCATGAGCATTCCATGACATCCATCTTTATGCATGTATATGGTTATATTAGAGCAAGAAGAAGAAGAAGAAGTTGTTGAAGAAGGGATACCACCCACCTCTGATCCTCAGGCAGACAACTGCTTCTATTTTGACATCTGTGGATCCGAGCCAGACACCTCTGATAACAAAGGCAAGCCCCGGTACATTTTCCACCTCCCTTGATGTTTTTAAATACTTTTCGCACACTTAAGTCTAGTGAAATGTGCATTAGGTTTATAGGAGTTACCTGAAACCATTTGATGCATTGCTTTCCTTGATATCCATACCTGTTTAGATACTTCTGTGAAGTATCAAAAGTATGATTTGCAAAAATGCTTAGCCTTGCTTAGATCTTGTGGATAGAGGTTGTCCTCAATCTAACCATGGAGAGGATGGCTTCTACCCACAAGAATATTTTCATTTGGAGCAATAGTGGGATCTTACTGCAAAGTTCCCTGAGATGCTCTTTCCTCCTAAGGAACAGACACAATCCTAAGGATGGAAATACTCAAATTGAGACTTGGGGGTAGGAACAGGTGATGTTCTACCCAGGTTGGTTAAGGATTAACGCGTATGTAGGCGTGCTGACCGAGGACCCTTTAACTGGTCACATGCCTCGTCATGGGTAAGCCTTGTCTCGGGTAGACTAAGGCCGGAATAAGATAACACGAAATGGGAGTGGAGCGGTGGCGAGAGTAGCGTGTACCCTCCGTGGCAAGAGGCTGGACGGTGGTGTATCTGTGCTCTCGGTTTGCGTGAACCTGATCCGGTCTTAAGAACCCCGGTGGCGGGTTGACATATGCAAGGGTTAAGTGCTACATATGTCGTGTGATTGGAGATCCTCAGCTGAGTATAATCGATTCGGATCGCCGTACCTTCGCGGTTATGAAGACTTGGTCACTTTTCTACAACCTAGAGTCAAGATGTGAAAATGATGGATAAAAATGATGTTGTCTTGATGTGTTGCGAAATTAGACTAGATGCAAATGGAGTCTATTAATACTTAATATGGCGTTAAAAGATTGAAAGTAAGGACTCACTTTAGTAAGCAACTTCTGCGAAAATATAAGTTGACTTTTGCTAAAGCCTTACCTTGACTCCCCTATATCCAGCATACCCTTGAGAGTCTTTTCCTTAGTCGGGTAAGACTTGCTGAGTAATTCCATACTCAGGGTTTATCCCTTTGTTGTTTTTAGGTGGGGAAGTAGCAGACTTCTGCTGCTTCTGTGCTAAGGTGGTTCCCAACGAAGAGAAACAGGAATGAAGTGCGGGAGGACTCGGTCCTCCATCTTAGATCTTTTGTTTATAGTCCTTCGGGAGAAGTTCGTGTCTCCCCGGTTTGTATAATTATTACTTTTATGCACTCGCTTTAGAACTGGTCTGTAATAACTTAACTTGAGCTTACTTTGGAAATAAATGTAAGATTATGTAATCGCTTCCGCATATCTTTATCTCCGATGATCTGTAATGTCTGCAAGACGGGTGAAACGTTCCTGGTGAGGTAAGGAAAGATACCGAGCTTGTCAAGTAACTTAGGAACATCTACAGGGTGTCTGATGTCTATTAGACAAGGACAACTGTAGGTGGGCCTGATTACTTGGGAGGTTCCGTCACAGCTGGTATCGGAGCGTAGCCCTTCTTTGCAGATATTCCAGGGCATCTTCAAAAGATTTTCAAAAGTCTTATCTAAAGATTCTTTTCTCTTCTTACCTAAGTATTCTGAAGAGTTTATCTTAAAGACCAGTTAGGAAGAGTGCAATGTATAGAAGGTTGAATCAACCAAGGTTGATTCTGTACTTACTCATGCATCATGCTAAGAATTATACTAATAAATTTCCCCTTTAGAAAATGCCGCCGCGCACAAGAAAGACCGCGCGTAAGTCGACTGGACCTCTTGGAGTGCCTCGACATCAGCTTGCTCCGCGAGATGTAGATAGTAGTAGCGGGAGCAATGATCCCATAGGGGATCTGGAAGCAGAAGTAAGCAGGCTCCAATTGGAACTCCGCCGCAGGACAGCTATATGGATTGGAGATGGTGACCGTATAAATGAGTTACGAGCAGACGTTCGCCATCTACAAGACCAGCTGGCCGATCGGGATTTGGCCCTCGATTGGGCTGTTCAATCTCGTTCACTGGCATGGGCCAAGGAGGCAAGGGCTCAGGCCCGAGTGAAAGAACTCAGCACAGCTGTCGATGAACTGCAGGTGTACTGCAATACACTACATGAAGAAGTCCATGTGCTCTACTCGCAACTACACCCTAATGAGCCTACACCATCTGCTGAGGCGGAAGCCGGACCTTCTCACGTCGCGGGACGTGCGTTGGGTGGGGAATTAGACCTGTATGAACCTCCTCCTTCTTTGAGGTTGGTTGACGTCTGGACTTCCACTCCTGATGAGGAAGCCACCAAAAGCGATGGAAAACAGGACTAGTGGTGTAATAAGAGTAGAGTAGTGTATTGTAGGGAGTAGTGTTATATTAGAGTAGTGTATTGTAGGGTGTACGGTTGTATAATAGGTTAAACTTTTGTAAAATGGGTAATGTATCCTGTTGTGTAATGTCGAGTCTGTACCATTACTTTTTACAGTAATGTAAAACGGAAGGTTTCTTTGGCACACTATGTTTATTCAAATGTTTTTGCCTCAGATGCCGA